>OW679194.1:237863569-238174127 GCA_940337035.1 Agriotes lineatus | reverse complement strand
CAATTAAAAACAATCCTTTATATCATGGTTATAGTCCAAGAGCCAGCAACGGATTTCTTACAGTATTTTTAACAAGTCTGTAACTGTTATGGAAGGTCCCTTTGAATATACTGAGAGGGAAACCCAAAGTCTGGCAAGCCTGCGATGGTGGTTTTAGCCCCCTTGCGTCCTTGAAGAGCCGAAAAAATAATGTGTCAAAACTGACACAAAACCTAGGAATAATATGTTGGTAACACTGTAAGTCTATGTCAAAACTGACGGAAAACCTAACCTGGTAACCTCAAATTTGACAGACTTACAGTGCCACCAACTTATTATTCACACGTTTGAATTTCCACAGCCCGCTGAGGATCAGTTTTTTTGGATCTCTCGATATTTTACAGTAAATGGTTAAGTTTATTATGCAACTTTATGTGAATCTGGAATAAACTTACCACCCGCGAAAGCGTCTGTCAATCTTTTTACTTACATTAGATATGATTACCTTTAACATAGCAAAGAGCCAGACTAGTTATTACACTTTTTTCTTATTATTTTTTTCCATCCTTCAAGGACGCAAGGGGGCCAAAACCACCACCACAGGCTTGCCAGACTTCGGGTTTCCTTCTCAGTATATTCAAAGGGACCTTCCATAACAGTTACACGCTTGTTAAAAATACTGTAAGCAAACCCGTTGCTGGCTCTTGGACTATAATACTTTCAAGTCAAGCTATGGGTAACTAGAAACAATTAATTAAGTTAATAATGTCAAAACTATAAATTATAGGTTATGGTTAAATCAAAATATTTTTTTTCGTACACTAGCATTGAAAGAGCTACTTTGCCGTACAATTTATTAATCAGAAAGTTGCACTTTGCGGTATTCGTACGACAAAGTAGCACTTTGCTGTACGTTTCCTTAGTTACAACACATATAAAACGTTACGTACATAATAACATTACTCTACTTATTTGCTATATACGAGGATAAATTTAGTATTCCGTTTTGTATGCTAGTGTACGAAAAAATATTGTACAAAACTCGTATGAAAGTGGTTTTTCCATACTCGTCTCGAAACTCCGGACTCGGCCTAACGGCCTCTTCCGGAAACATCTCACTCGTACTGAAAAGCTCCACTTTCTATACTTGTAACGTAAATTACTATTATTTCAAACTGACTTAAGCAAAAATAAATAAAAGTTGCTAGGTAACAAAAACCCAAATTTTAAAAATTACGCTTGTGTGTTGTCCAACCTAGCAGTACCAAAAAAACCAATAGAAATTCAACAGTGCTACCATAAAACGTCATTTTTGACAATCCGGGACTATAGTGAACAGAGTTTAATCATAACTATGATCGTGATTGGTGGAAACAAAGACATCATTACAACCATCTGAAACTCAGATATTTTTTCAAAATTATCAAGTTGACATTTGACATGAATCTTTCTACAAATGTAAAAGGAAAAACGACAAGTAGTAGACACAGACAAGAAGTACAGTACCTATAAAGATCCATAGAAGTTTTGATAAAGGTTTTTTCTACTCCCGCATGTATATATTCTGTTTTCTTCACAATCTACAGAATGGATATGTAGGCAATTGTAGTTAACTGAACGTATATGATTTCATATCCACACAAGGGTGGATATGAAATACACCAATCACAAACCACGTTAGTCGTGATTACCTAGGCAACTTTCATTAATTGTTTGTTTTGCAATGGGCACGCCCTGCTGTGCCCTGTTTGTGGCAAACGTGATTTTGTTGTAAGATATCTTATTAATTAGCGTTGAATAAATTTTCTTTTAATTTTCCATTCTTTTCCATTGATAGGTCGTAGAAAAAATACACTGTACAACTCGAGTGGAATGTCCATATCGCCCTCGGATAATTGAGCACTCCGCCTACGGCGTCGTGCTCAAACTTTATCCTCGTGCGATATGGACATCATATCCACTCTCGTTGTACAAACTACTATTATTGCACTTACATTTTTCTAGTGTAAAACTGACTTTGAGTTTAGAGCCCCACCAACTGCATCCTTATTTGAAATTTAATATAAGACCGTAAATGATAAGTCCTAACAAGAACAAGCTTTGGGCTTTGTTAAATACTTTCTGCCATTGGTTTTTATCCCAGGGTATCTTTTGCTTTCGCCACCGTTTTGTTGTGGCATTTGTTGCGTCCTCCATATCATGTGTATTTTGCTAGCACCTATTGCATTTATTATTAGAGATAGAAATAAACTTCTAATACACAAGTTGCAGGATTTTATGTGAACCACCAGAATCTGCTACCGCAGAAAACAAATAAGCATCACGAAATATAAAAATAACATCAACATCCGTTCTTTTTATAATTTACGAGCTTATATGCATGGTTTTTCAGTTTCGAGGTTCTCCATTGGGATTTCAAAAACAGTAAAGGATAGATGGTTGGTTTAATTGAGGCAAAGTTGCAGATTTTAATGCTGAGTAATATTCAAAAAGAAATTTAATCTAGCCGCTACTTTTGGAATTATCTCCAAAGAACTAAAATTTTGTTTTTTTTTCGTATTTCTGTTATACGCTCATTTTTTTAGGCACTTTTTAAAGAAGAGTTCAAATGTGATGTTATATTATCATTTATTTTCATAATTTTTGAAATATTGATTCAAACTCTCGTATTTTAAATGCACATCAAGGATGGCTATGGACCTGCAGCATCATTACCAAGGGCTTCGTTTTTTTCACAGATATGAGGTTTGCTGCACTTATTTTCAAAAATAATCGAGATGTGTAACAAAGATTTCATTTGTTTTCCAATTAAATGATCACGGCCTACTATAAAGAAAAACATCTTTTTCACAAGTCTCGGTTATTTATGTAAATAAGTGAAGCAAACTTTATATAAATGAAAAGAGGAAAATAAGCTCTTCTTAATGATGTCATAGTCAATCTCACTGTGCATTTAAATTAAACAAGTTAGTATCAATACGGCAAGCGCTCGATAACGTAAACACCGGATAATGAAAACATCGCGCTAATGTAAACACAAAATTCATACTATAGGAATAGGATCAAACAGAATGCCCGATAACGTAAACAACCTGTACAGTTCGACAACGTAAACAGTTCTTGGCGATCGTTAGTCGCCGATGAATGTAGGGGATTCCCCGCTGCAACATAGGCTAGTCGCCGTTTTGTGTAGGGGATTCCCTTCTGCGACACAGCTGAGTCATTGTTGAACGCAGGCGTTAATTTATGCAGAATAAAATAGCATCTTATTTTTCTTCTCATTAAAAATGTGTATTACTTATCGCTGTCGTAATATGTTTTGTTTTTTATTGTATCATTAAACATTTATTTTAATGTGTTTATTAATAAAATCACGCTCGACAATGTGAACACACTTGGTTCGAATTAGTTCACATTATAGAGCATCTGCTGTATCTCAAAAATGATGAAAACAAATCAAAATCTAAAATCAGTTTTCAACTCCTCTTTAAAAAGTCAGTTGTCAAAGTGAGGTTATATGTTTATACGTAAATTATGACATCGCTTTACCCAGAATTCAACGCGCTCGGTCACTTGAGTTGTCAGTTGTCAAAGTGAGGTTGTGTGCAAATTAAATTTACGAACTGTGATTGATATAAAAAAATTTATTTAATATCAATACACAGACGGAGTTTATAATTATAAAATACAAGTGAAAGCTACAGATTCCAAATTACAACTAACTTCATCCTGCGATGTAGTCGAGCAGGTTACCTAAGCTGCATCAGCAAAGATAAGATAACACTTGTGTCCCTCGGGAATGCAATATGTAATACGCGACTGCATTATCTTATCATAACTAATGTTCTTATTATCTATCTGGGAACGTAACATAATTTGCATACGCAATCCATAAAATAAGTTACGACATGATTGTCAAAAATTACTGTTTGACACAAGGCCACTTGATAATGGGTTTTTTTTAGCGCACTTTATTAACAAACAGATATAATCTATACAGACTTTCCAAAAGCATTTAACGGGCTTTTGACCATGGTTTGCTGTTAAACCAACTTCAATTGCAATAAGCAAGTCCTCGGTTTGAATTCATGGATAGGGAGAACTTTTTCCGCAGTCTGGATCGGTACTGATCCAGGTAACCATTCGACGTTGGGATACAATTAACGTCGCTCTTCTCTGAGGACTGGTCTATTACATCGAGTAACAAGACTACACACAAAACATACACACACGACTTGGGGGTAGTACATTAAGCCCGTTGAGGCCGTAGTACGCGTGCATCTAGTTCACCCTCCACCTAAAAAAAAACCTAAATGAGTTCAAGTCTGCAAAGCGGCTCCGTTTCCATTCGCCGGATTCTTTTCACCGGAATTCATCACGCCCGAATTCGATTCGCCGGAAGTCTTTTGACTGGAATGCATTTCGCCAGATATTAAGATCTGGGAACGCTATGCTGAACGTGGGGACAACACCGGCCGTGATAGTGAAAAAAAAATTATCAAAGACTGCAACTAACCTAAACAGGCTAGAACAAGACACAGTACTTTGCCAAATTTCATTATATAACACTCACCCTACAATCCTGCGAAACGGAATCTGGTGAATAGCTTTCCGGTTAATGGTAATGGTAATGTCAAAAGTGGGATGATCTAACCTATTCATATATTTATTGTAATTTTCTACAGTTATACAAATTTTAAGAATGATTCCTACCCACTCTGAATCACAGAAAAGGATGAACAGACTGTTCGCAACATTCATTGTCCCACAAGGATTATATTTGAGTCCGTTACTGTTCAATATTTTTAACGGGGTAGCAGTAATATACCAGGATGTTAAAAATGATCTTGGTCAAGGGTGGTCATAAAAAATTCTGTCTACACTGCATCTATATATATAAAAGTCAATCGCTGTGTGTTAGTGTGTTAGTAACGCAAAAACTCGACTTGACTGAGTTGGATGATTTTTTTTGTTTTTTTTTGTCTTACTCCCGAGGTGGTTTAGCAAAAAAGAAAATTTGGAAGAATCCTAAGGGAAAGCTGGGAAATTGAAAAATATCGAAAGTGTGTTTTTCTATACACTGTACGACTTTCTATTTGCAGTCATACTTTTATGATTCTGTGATCAATGGTTTGAAGGGTTTTCCCCATCATGTCATAATCCAAAACAACGTTTGCCGGGCCAGCTAGTTTATTATAAAACTAAATACATTTGAACTACAATTAACTGAATTATTAGTTCATGTGACTAACAGTCTAATCATCAGCTACACAAATTTGCAAAAATATGTAATTTAAACCAAATTTATACATTAAATTGATACATAACATTAAGATAGCAATGGTATAAGTTGAACAAAATGTCGAAAGTGAATTTTAAACATCAAAAAAACTTGACAATTCTATGTTAACAAAAAGTGTGCTGCAGATTAGGCAGGGTTAATTGTTTTCAATGGCTCCCGCGATCAAATTTATTTTTGATCTCCCAGTACTTGCAGTAAACCTAAATCAGAAATTAATTTTGCCAAATGATATGTTCACCAACTCCATAAAACAGTCTTATCTTAATTCGTCAATTGTTTTTGTCTGTTTTTTCATATTTTTTTTTATTTTCACTTCAGATTCGGATAGAAGATGAAAATGTAGAATAGGAATGTCTAAGGTACCAACCTCCTATCTCTTAAGGAACATGGACGAAATGGCAAACAAAGTTCGTTATGTGTGTTTGTACGTTTTTTTTTTGGCATTGTAAAATGTTTACTTCAGATTCAAATAGAAGATGAAAAGGTAACTTAGAAATGTTTTGAAGAATCAACCTTCGATCTCATAAGGAACATGGACAAAATGCCAAAAAAAAAAATCATTTTAAGCAAAATTTTTGTCTGACAATGCTAGGCTTTGCATTACCAGCAGTTTTTTTTTGTCTGAAATCAAATTTAGCAATTTTTAACTATGTTGTTGATGGTACATCTCTTCAAAGACCTAAATCTCTTCCATACCTTGGCGTTACAGGCGATGTGAACTTATCTAACAACACGTTGATTCAATCTTGAAGTCAGCATATTGCATCTATGGCGTCATTGTGTAACTTATTTGCTATAAAACCACCCATTCACTCCTTTTTGCAAACCAGTAGGCTATTTGGCTTGTTAGGTTGCACATTCTAGGGTATTAATTACTATTTTGTTGAATTATAACCTGTGTCAGTGGAAGGAGAAGCACAACGTTGCCAGAATTGGTAACTGCTCGTTTTTAATTAAGAAATTCTATAACAGAAGTTTTTAAACAAACATTAAAATTCCGGAAATAATAAATTTCCTTGCTAAAATTTACATTAAATATTACTAAAAATGCAGTTTTTGGCCTGTGTAGATGTGACAACATTGAATCTGTCAAGCATTCTAACCTAAAAATGTTTCGACCATATAAGATCAGTTTATATATCACAAAGCACAATTAAGTAAAGTACGTTTTTTTTCTATAATAAGTGTCAAAGTGTTACAATTTTGGTAGATATGTGATTAAAACGCTAGGAAATTTTTATACCTCGTGTTGGTAGAACTTTTTCAAAATTATGGTTATGTGTCAATTTTGAATGTCAAAGTTTCTTAATTTGAACTCTTGACAAATTTCTTTTTTTAACGTGGAATCATCATCATCATCAATAAAATCGGATAAAGAAGAAAACCAAGAAATATTTTAAATGCAAAAATGAAGCAAGCGATATTAAATTATGACATATCTGTCAAAATGACAATCATTTTTTTAGTGGAAGAAAAGAACTAAAAATCTATGTACCAACATTATTAAAACTAGGGACCCTGCAGGAATGCAACTTATCCCCTAGAAAGTTAACCTTGAAAATTATTATAGAAAAAAAATGTACTTTAGCTAAATTGGGGCTTGTCTCCGTGATCAACTAATTTGCAATGAAAGCGTGAACTAATAAATTATAGATTATACATCGATGATCTAAAGCCTTTACAATCAAAATACATACAATTCATCCCATACACACATGATATCAGGGAAAAAGATCCCTGCGACAAACTGTACAACTAATCTACTTGAAGGTATTCAAAGACGATTGGATTCCAAAACCATTAAGCTTCAAATCCAATGGTGTTTATCCTCCAATAATCACTTTTGGTTGTAAATTTATCAACTTGAACTTTAGATGGAAATAGTATTTGGTTGTCATTCTTTATAAATTGATCAACAATAATATTGACTGTCTAATTTTACTGAAAAAATGTAATATCAACATACATAAATAATGTTGAACAATATAATAAATAATACTGGTTTCCAGATGTCCGGCTATGGAGATGGCGATGTTTCAGAGTCGGAACTGAATCAGCCTGTGCGTTCTGCCACAATTGGAGCCGACACTCCCCCAGTCGCCGCTAATTTGCCACCTCCAACTCCGAACCGATCCGAAACAATTGGTGCTGACATACCATTGCCTTACACTAGTACCAGTCCAGATAATAAGAATGCACGCAGTGCCTCATCCAGCTATAACAGCAATATCCGTGAGACTAATGCAGATGGTGCTAATAACTTAGATGAAACGGTAGCAAACCCGCCTGCGAGCAACAGGCGCGACTCTATCGAAGGGGAGCCCCACGACAGCGCGATTTCTACTTTGGTTAACTCCGTTAGAGATCTCACAGTCGGTGAAAACCCCACCGATGGCGCTAACTCCACGACCTCGTTGCCTGAGCGAACTGCCCGGCGACTCAGCAGACAAGAGAGCACGGACAGTGAACACGAGCATGAAAGCCGCGGAAAGGCACACAAGGACCGGAAGGATCGCAGGTATCATGATAAGCACGACCAGTATGAGAGGGAAAAGGGCCGGAGCCGGTACTCTCCCTCTCCGGATCAGTACAGGGACAGGAAGCACGAGCGACGAAAGTACCGGGATAAAAGATACGATGATGATACGGACTGCTACAGTGACAAGGAGAGGAATCTACGAAGGGAGGAGCGAGACAAGCGGGAGGAGTATGATAGGAAATATAGTAGTTTAAAGAGGGACAAGGAAAAAGACAGGACACGGAGGGACTACAGAAGCCATCGTGACAGGGATAGCGGTCGTAGGAATGATTACTACAGGCGATATGAAGATGAATACGACGATACTAGAGGGTGAGTCAATAGTACACAATTGTGCAATATTTTTAAAACTTTAACAATGTAAGATAATTTTATTTTTTTTACTTGATATTGTATTTATATTGGGTGGCTACTTTCAAACTGGAACATATAGTCTGTTCACTAAACATGAAAACACAAAGTGGTCTTTGATTTCTAAAATTTCATGAGTGTACTTCCAGAATGCATATTTTGTCTAGGAATGTACTTACAAAGAGTTACTAAAACAAATAGGTTAAGGGCTGGTTGCAGAAAGCAATGTTAAGTCTGGTGTTAGCTAACGTCTTGTCAAAGTGAACAAAATCGCATCAAATTTTGTTTACTAATGTATTAGTTACCATAAACATTTAAGATTTGATTTGTTTTTGTTCACTTTGACGTCGCGTTAGCTAGCACCAGACTACGTTGCTTTCTGCAACCGGCCCTAAAAGAGTGACATTTATATAGCATCTGTCATAATTACTTTTAAGGATGTTAAACAAATACTATGTTCAATACTATTGATGTACCATTTATTAATAAGTATTTTGATTACATTTTATAAAAGTTCAGCCAAGAATTTCCAGAATAGTATGTACTTTGACACTGAGTTAATGATATTTATTAATTGTCATTTTTAAATTCAAAGTCACCTTTATGCAGGAATGGAAACCTTTGCAAAACAAAATATAGAATCCCTAGCAGACAAATTTTACCCTATATGCCAAATTCAAAAAAATTTATATGTTTTTGTGTTTACTGAATGGCCTATAGGGATTTAACATTGTTTTTAACAGTTTCATGGATTCCTGCTCGCCAATTCAACCTACAGAAAATGTTTTGGTATCAATGGAAAGAGAAAATTATTGCACATCTAATGGTATCAAAAACTAAATTATTTTTGTCAATTTTTACATATAATCTCATAAGAGCATTAATTCTTTCCGGAAATTTTTTTGAGTGCGTTCCAACAACGTCGTATTAATTTGCCCGAGCGGGACGCAAGGGCAAATTAGGACGTTGTTGAATGCACGAAAAATAATTTCCGGTTATGAATTAATGCTCGAATGCAGATTCGGTAAGAAAATCGTAACGACACAGACCCTAAAAAGAAGTAATGTCTACCTACAAAAAATTTCCAGGAAATTTTTTTGTTGTCTTGGATACGGCTCGTGAACTAATTTTTCTATTGGTCATTAATGAGTGTCGTACGATTTTCATTGAATAATATTAATTAAAAGTTTTCATGTTTTTTAAATATGAGTTGCCTTGACTTGTAAACAGTTGACAGCTATACTCAAATTGATTTGTTATTTGATGACATTCAGAGTTAGTTCAGTAGTTTTTACTTTATAAAATGAACGATTACTCGAACGAAGAGAGAGTTTTTATCGCAAAAACATATTACAGTGGAGTTAGTTTGCGTAGAGTGAGAGATTTGTTTTCCGTAAAATTTAATAACAGTCCAATACTGTCTGAATCTACAATACACAGATATGTTCGGAAATTTGAAGAAACTGCTAATATTTCAGTAGAATCAGAAGCAAGAGGTGGTTAGTGTTTATTATTTAATTTTGACTTTCATAAAAAATTCAATAATGAAATTTTAATAAAGGTAATCACAGAAATATTGGTGCAGATGGCAGGGATTTAGAAGAAGGTGTTTTGGGATTGATCAATATTGACCCAACATACAGCACAAGGCAAATTGGTCGTGAATTAAATGTGTCAAAGTCGGCGGTATCTAAGATATTAAAGAAGCACAGATATCATCCATACAAACCGCAATGTCATCAGGAAATATTTCAACCACACGAAGAAATTAGAAATGTATTTTGTGATGAAATGCAAGAACGCGCCAATCAAGATTGTCGTTTTTTTATCATCAATATGTTTCACGGATGAATGTACTTTTACTTTGAACAACAAACCCAATGTGCAAAATACTAGATATTGGGCTCAAGAAAACCCAAGAATTAATCTGCGTACAAGAACTCAATACCCTCAAAAAATTAATATTTGGGCTGGGATTTATAATAACAAAATTATCGGACCATTTGAAATTGCTGGAAATTCGAACACCTATTTAGAGCTTTTGATTAATGAGGTAGGTGCTGCATTGGAGGAAGTTGCAAGAGATACTGAGATCTGGTTTCAACAAGACGGCTGCCTCGTGCATTTCGGTTTTGTCGTCAGAAATTATTTAAATAATACATTTCCAAATCATTGGATTGGCAGAGGGGGTACCATAAACTGGCCAGTTAGATCTCCGGATTTAGCATCTTGCGACTTCTTCTTGTGGGGCCACCTTAAATCTAAAATTTATAAAACGCGCCACCCAAATATTAATTCTTTGAGGACAGCAATCGTTGCAGAGTGTGGGCTAATAAACGAAAGGCAGTTACTCAATGTTAGGAATTCCTTTTATAACAGATTCGGATATTGTTTACATCAAAATGGGGGGCTATTTGAATACTTGTTATAGTTTTTATAGATTCTAGATCTTTGTTGAAATATTAGTAATTACTTCATGGCATGATTAATAAAAATTATTATTGCTATTAATTCATGTTGAAATAAAATAAATATGAAATTTTTATGTGCCTGTTTGAAAAGGAACACCCGGAATACTAACCTCACTATAATAGGTATCTTTTAACCATACGAATGATTGTTTATTAATTGTGAAATTGTTTATGTATAGCAATAATGCTAATAAAGCTATTTTCATAAAAACTTCCTCTTCGTTCGAGTAATCGTTGATTTTATAAAGTAAAAACTACTGAACTAACTCTGAATGTCATCAAGTAACAAATTAATTTGAGTATAGCTGTCAACTGTTTTCAAGTCAAGGCAACTCATATTTAAAAAACATGAAAACTTTTAATTAATATTATTCAATGAAAATTGACAAAAACAATTTAATTTTTGATACCATGCGCAATAATTTTCTCTTTCCATTGATACCAAAACATTTTCTGTAGGTCGAATTGGCGAACAGAAATTAATGAAACTGTTAAATACAATGCTAAATCCCTATGTTCCAGTTTGAAAGTGACCACCCCGGTATACAAACAAAAAGTACTTTTTATTACATATTTTTACATGTTCAGGTCTAGGCCATCAAGTCGATCTGATTCGATGCACGACGCATTCCGTCAGGAGCGACCCAGAGACCGGGACAGGGCCCGCCACAGGAGGCACCAAGATTCTTTCAATCCATACATGCAGGTTAGATCAAGCAACATCTAGTGTAAATTTTGCAAATTGAAGTTTAACCTCAGCAGGGCTACTCTTACGATCCCTACCATCCGTACTATCAGCAGTATCAGTACCATTACTACGAAAACCTGCGACGCACAAACCCTCAGGCTTATGCTGAGTGGTACCGAAAATATTATCAGCAGCAGAGTGGTGCGCAGCAGGGCTATGGCAATGAAGACCGAGCATCCGTGCACTCTGGAAGAAGTTCGGCCAACGATGAATTAGCTAAAGACAGGTAAGCTGCAAATGGAGTTGCTGTGGGTGCTTTTTGTTTTTGGGTGTTGTGTCTAGTGAATTTTTCAAATTAATGCACAGCTACACTTTAAGTAAACATAAGGACTATATATTTTCTGAGAATTGCTTCAAAGGAAGAGAAAAGCCTGAGTGTGTTTCAATATATAATTATTGAGGTCAATTTGGAGCTTAGATGCTTTAAAAATGCTTGCCCTTATTATAAATTCTAAAATTTGAGAAAATTTTATACCAAAGTTGAAAAATCTACCATCTAATTACAATTTTTAAAAGAAAACTTTGGGTTAAAATGCTTTAACCCCTTAATGCATAAAACATGAGTGTTGAATTTTTTTTTTACTAAGTACTCATATAGGAAGTTAAACTAAAAAAAGTTGGTTCCTCCCAATGCTGATCTATTATCTATACTGCGTCTCAGGGTGACTAGACAGTACAGGGCCTTATAACAAACAGCAACAAACAGCGATGCCATATGTCTCCACAAAAGTGTTCTGTAGAAAAAATGCACCGATCATAGACAAACAAATCCGGCTATTGTAATAGAGACAGCTTAACTATAATCTCTCATTCTCTTATTGGAAACTTTTGGTTTTCGTTTATTTTAGTCAACTTATACCATCGCCCGTTGCATAGAACTGGCAACGTCGGAGCTAAATTCTCATAAGGAAAGCATTCTCTATCTTCTCCACGCCGTCTTGTCACCCTGAGACGCTCTATAGCAGGGATACAAGGTCAACTACTTTACAGACACTAAAGGGTGTTCAAAAAGTCTTTACGTTCTGGACGAGGAGTTTATTGTGAACATATCACAAAACGTACCTAACCCTACTTTTATAAGCATATTTAACAACAACAAGGCATTCAAATGCAAACGTTTAAAAACCAACTCTAAAACTACATTTTTATCAAATGGTAATAACTTAACTGTAATTTATTGCATTAAAAAAAGGAATTCATAACAAATGATCAAACTGTTCACTGCCTTCACCCAGGCACGCTCAGCTTTTGGCATTTATTATTAACACACACGAGTGAGTCACTCGAACTACGCTTCGGTTAGCTAATTTAAGAGAAATTCATTAATTTAATTTTTAAAAAAAATACATGGGGCCGGAAATCGAACGGGGGCCACCCGCGTGGCAGGCGAATATTCTATTACTGGACCAACATGGCTTATTTGAATAATGCGCTGCTATAATGATATATGAACATAGTGAATCACCCGAGCTAACAGCACACGACCACAGCAGCTGTTGCACCGCAGCCCACAGCGACGGACGCTTCGCTCTGTTGCTTAGAGGATTTAATTAAATTAAAACTTTTTCGTACGTTTTTTGAAAATAACCAGTCTACTATCTAAGTCTAAAAATTAGCAAATTTTAAGCCATCATACAACTTAATCGGTTCAGTATCTTCGGAGGAGATAGCGAACAAAGATATAAACAAAGAAATAGAGCAATGATTTTATGTTATAGGATTTGGATTGTTATTAATTTCATTAATTTTCTCATATACTCTGTGCCACAGTTCATTTAGGTCATGTATTCGTTGCTGAAAAATCAAGTTGTTTAAATACGGCCATAGAAAGAAATCGCATGGCATTAGGTCTGGCAAGATAAGGTATTGGCACGTTTTGACTAATAATTCGTCTGTCGAAAAATTCTCGTATCATGTGTGGCGTGTGCAGTCTTGTTAGAAAAAACCAAAGTTTATCATGAAGATCTTCGAAAGAAGGCTGTAAAAGCTCTTCTACCTTTCTACAGTCTAAATGACTGAAAAAATCTTTGTTAATTTTTCAACAAATAAACACTTTTGTGATACTTTTACCTTCGAAGAATTATGGCCCAATTATTCTACGCCTTGAAATAGCCGCCTACACTCTTAATTTTTGAGGATGAAATTGTCCCTACCATCAAATTAGGTTTCTATGAACGCCATCAACGCATATTTTGAGAATTCATTTATCCATCTATATAAAACCAAGCCTCGCCATGAAAAAAGTGTTCTCTAGTAAGTCATCGTTGAGGGTATTTAGGAACCACTTGGCAATATTTGACACGCTGAGGATAATCAGCTTCGTGTAATAGTTGTACAGACTGCAAACGGTAGGGGTAGACGTGAATGTCTTTCTTCAATATTTTGTGCCACCTGCCATCTTAACTTGTTGAGACAAAAGGCATACAGAAGTTCGAGGGGCATTTTCCATAATCTGTCTTACATTTTCAATTACTTCTACCGTTCTTCTCGCAGGACGACCGCTGCCTGTATTCTGTAAAGATTCTGTTTTAGTTAAAATTATTAAAACAAACTGTACTGTACTTACGATATTTTACTAATAGAACACACAATTTACTAAAAATGAACAAAAAGTGACGTTCGGTTGAAACAGCTGATGTGGTACATTTACAATGAACTCTTCAGCGCCGCCCAGGATGTAAAGACTTTTTGAACACTCGTTAGTAGGGATACAAGTTCAATTACTTTACAGGATCTGAAGTATGATCAAAAATTATTTTCATCTAGTATGGCCATGGAATAGTTCCTAATTTATGAATGCAACTACATTTATACTTAAATGTCAAACTTGACATTTGTTTTTCAAGTGAATTATAGTTGCATTCATAAATTAATAAGTATTCCATGACCATACTAGATGAAAATAATTTTTGATCATACTATACAGGGTGATTTTAAAATGTTTCGCCAAACTTTAAGGAATTATTCTACACACCAAGGCAAGTAGAAAAGTCCATATAAACATGTGTCCAACAATCGCGCGTTTCCGAGTTACGAGAAATTTTTGAATTTGGGAAATCCAACCTCAAACTCCAATCAGAGTAGATGTATGATATGTCCACCACCCATCTCCACACAGACGTCTAATCGCCGCCTCAACGACTGTCTTACTCTTTCAAAAACGCCTCTTAACAGTTTGACAGGCATCGTTAACACACCGCTTTAACTCCTCTACTGTATTAATGGGGGTGGTGTATACGAGGCTTTTTAAATATCCCCAAAGGAAGAAGTCTTAACGGATTAAGGTCTGGCGAGCGTGGCGGCCATGGAATAGGCCCACTTCGGTCTATCCACTGCTTTCCAAAAACTTGCGGTAGGTGCTGCCTCACAAGTATGAGGAAATGTGGTGGAGCCCCATCATGCAGAAACACATCCCTTGGCGTAATTGTAAATGCACATCGTCTAAAAGGCCTGGGAGTTCTTTTTCCAGAAAATTATGGTAATTCACACCTGTCAACCGATTTGGCAAAACGTAGGGTCCTATCAGGCAATCTTCCTAATACCTGCCCAAACATTAATTGAAAATCGATGTTGATTTCTTGATTCATAAACAGCAATTCTGCTAATTCTGCATTTGTGTACATTTTGATACGACGCCTAACTGTTTTCGGTTTGATTTTGACAGCAAGTATTCTAGCCATCTTAATATTTTTTAATAGTTTACGATTTATTTCTCAAATTCAAAAATTGCTAATAACTCGAAAACGTGCGATTTTCGGACACATGTTTATATGGACGTTTTTACTTGCCTTGGTGTGTAGAATAATACCTCAAAGTTTGGCGAAACATTTTAAAATCACCCTGTATATTGTACAAATACACAGTAACATTCATAATCCATGAAATATTGCAATATAGTTTCAGTCTTCTGTTTTACATGTGTGACCATTACATTTAAAGCAATTAGAAGGCAGTTTTAGATGACAATTTGATGGTTTCACCAATATCCAGCACCATCTCATCTCACGTCAAACTATGGTATGGGTGATGTGGTACATTTACGCTTCAAATTCTGCTTCCAAACCTGGCTTTCTCCCATGTTTTCTCTCTTCCTTTCTCATTAAACATAGCGTCTGAACTATTTCAGTGCAAAAGGCAAAGTATTTATATGTTTTATTTTTACCCATGGACCACTGACATGTCCACTAAGTGAAAGAATAATCTAAGATACCATTTGAAAGAGCAATGGAGTGCTTTAATACATAAGCCCATCTATACCATCTGAAAAATTATTATATTCAATAAATAATGGGACATACTATTTCCGTATTTTTCTTTTATTTCTTTGCTTTCTACTAGAAAGAAGTCTGTGTTATTGCGACTTGAACACATTTTTCCAAGTCTAGAATAAACATACAGCCTTTCTTCTTAATAGGTTTTTGACCTGTTCCATTTCAATTATCAACCCTACATTTGGTATAGAAAAGTAAGTACAGTTTTGTTCCATGTAAGATGTTGTTCATACATATTTTGGCAATTTTATGATCTTCCATTCTCTGTACATATTGTTTTAATTTTCTCCTTTGTTTTCCCCATATTGTTCTCTGATGCTCTATCTGTTAATCGTTTTTCATAGATATGGTGAAAAAATTGTTGCACAAAAACTAAAGATCAAGTCTCGGAGCAAAGGCTTTGGTTATATATTTTTTATCGCATTTCATTTGGAAATGTACTACATTTCTTCATTCAAAATCGATAATAAATGTGTTACTTTTATCATTAGCAACACTTTTATCCCTAGCAACGGCGATTCGTTTTACGTTTGGCAATACTGAAATGTATTGTTGGTTACACTGTAAGTCTATGTCAAATTCGATGTTAGTAGGTAAGGTGTTGCATCAGTTTTGACACAGATTGACGCAAAACCTAACCTGCTAACCTCGAATTTGACATAGACTTACAGTGTCACCAACAACACACTTCAGTACTGCCAAACGCATAACATCAACTGGAGCTGCTTATTGTGCTTTAGTATATAGGAATGAGTTCTGTTCATCTTGGTTATGTTTTGACAGTTAGTGTCACTTGTATGTAAAAATTTCATATTTTACTGTTCTCATGAAATGCGATAAAATAGTATACTCAACCCGTTAGAAAAGTGGATTTTCTGAACTCGTATGGCCGTTTAAGTACTCGCTAACGCTTGTACTCAAACACGCCATACTTGTTCAGAAAAACATCACTTTTCTCAACTTGTAGGGTAATACACTATTTATGCATAGCAAGAAACATTTTATTTATACAAAATGTTTTCACTAACTCAAAGGCTTCAGTTCCTATGATGATGATGCTGAATTCTTCAGATTCATATTTGTTGCGGATCCGTCCACTGTGAACATCTTCTTTATAAAGTCTTATCAGATTTTGGTGCTTCGTTGACCTTATACTAAGCATTCCTGTCTCTCTACTCTGTCTTTATTTCATCTCACCATCTATTTGTTGGCCTGCTTTCATTTCTGTGAGACGTTGAGTCTGTGACAAGACTTATAATTGATTTTGTGGGCTCTGTAGCATGTGGGATACACAGCCATTTCAATCTTTGAGCCTTTAGAAAGAGTACAAGGTATCTTTTATTTCATCCTGCTTCTATACTCTGCTTCTCCGGTCCTAATTGAACTTCTTAATATTTTTAATTCCTTCACCTTTTTTTGTGAATGTTGATGTTCGACTGCATAGGTTACACAGGTCTTGTAAATGCCTAATATATTTAGATGTTTTTTGTTTTGGAAGATTTTTATTCTTTAAAAGGTTTTTGTTTGCACCCTGTTTTTGAATTATATTATTTTATATATCTCTTCTAGGGCCAGTTGCAGAAAGCAATGTTAAGTCTGGTGTTAGCTAACGCAACGTCAAAGTGAACAAAAACGAATCGAATCTCAAATGTGTATGGTAACTAATACATTAGTAAACAAAATTTGATGCGATTTTGTTCACTTTGACGCGACGTTAGCTAACACCACTTAACATTGCTTTCTGCAACCGGCCCCTAGTGTTGCAAATGTTGTTCCTAGTTGGTTAAAGAATTCTACAGTTTCAAAAGTATATTTTTCAGCTAGCAATGCTTCCACATTTGGGCCCATTTCCATTCCTTATTCAGGTGCTTCCTAATTTGTCGTTTGGTTTTCTCTGTTTAAGTCATCAGCATATGCTAACAACTGAACTTAATTATTAAAATATTTGTTTATAATATTTTCTAGAATTTAATTAAAAGGTGTTGGCAGTAGTAGGTCATCTGGCTTTAAACTTTATTATTATTATTATTATTATTCAGGACAGGTGGCGTAGCCGATTATGCCCCTACTACAATTACGCTATACAGTAATACATACATATGTTGAAGACCATCGCTTTAACGGGATTTTTAGTTCCTGTAATCCATCCACCATCTAATTAGTATGTAAAAAAACTCATTTCTATGATCTGACTTACTTAAAATAATGCTAAAAACTAATTTCAAGCACGCACTGTCTGCCAAAACAGACATGGCATTTCCTATAGGCAATTTTTAGTTGCTGCAATTGGTAGGTGCTACCAATACCAAGTGTACGTCCATGAATAAGAACTGAATGCTATGTAATTGCTTAGGATATAGGATTTTGTTTTGTGGAATTTCCAGTATTTCAATTCTTTCAAGACTTTTCTGTTCATAGAAATATGTTTCTGTGATCATACTTAATTCCAAACTCTCCCTATCTGCCAAAACAGTCACTGTCCACCGTAACATACATTTCGTAGTCCATTTTTAGTTTCAATATCTACAATTCATATTGGTAGCTGCTACCAGTGCCAGTGTGTACTACTTCCCCTAGTAGCAACTGAATTCTATATTGTACTTGTACAGAATATAGTTCTTTTAATGTTCTTATACTGGTTTTCATACTTTTTAAGGTGATGCAGATTAATTTAATATGTTTTTATGGAATATTCAGTTTTTTCAATTCTTCCAAGTTCTTTCTTCTGTGTATAGAAATAAATTTCTATGATTATAGTTACTGAAAACAATGCCAAAAACTGATTTCAAACTCTCTATTTGCCAAAATAGCCGCTATTCACCATGACATGCATTTTGTAAGCAATTTTTGGTTGTCATTTATAATGCTACCAATGCCAATGTGTACTTCTCCAAGTAGGAACTAAATTCTATATTGCAATAGTACAGAATATAGAAAACATGAAAAAAATGCTAAAATAGCATCAACAGCTTTTTGTTTTTGTTTAATGGAACGCCCTATATATACAGTGCGTACCAAATATATGGAACCGGCCTTGTTATTTCAAAACTATTCAAGCTAAATCGATAAAATTTAATATGCATGCTGTTTACAAAGCCTTCTATTATTTCCACAGTTTTGTTATTTTTTTAATTGACAAGGTCGGGAGCTGCACAGCCAACTTGATTTTTTTTAAATAGGAAGGGGCGTCAAATCGCATACTGTTTGAAAGGTATTTTCAAGTAGAATCCAGTGACATGCTGCTTGCCATAGTTATCTATGTATGCGATTTGACCCCCCTTCCTATTAAAAAAATCATCAAATTGGCTGTGCAGCTCCTGACCTTGTCAGTTAAAAAAATAACAAAACTGTGGAAATAATAGAAGGCTTTGTAAACAGCATGCATATTAAATTTTATCGATTTAGCTTGAATAGTTTTGAAATAACAAGGCCGGTTTCAACAATTTGGTACGCACTGTATATATTTAAATGACAAGCTATTTTCCTCATTCTAAATATATACAGGGTACTGGAAAAATGGTGAATTAACTCCATGTTACGTTATTAAAAGGCACTTCCTGCGTAGAAAAAAAGGTTTGTATTAACCACAAAACTAACTTTAACTGGCAACATTGTTTAATTACAAATAGGTATTGTTTACACTATCTGCCAAAACAGGCTTTAAAAACATATTGAAATTAATTATAGATTATAGCAGAATATGAAACACCTATATATTGTGTTCTCATAAGTGCAATTTGTTGGAAGCTTATAATTCTTTATATTTTAATGCAACTATTGTACGTATTTAGTATTTTTACAAAAAATAATTGATTCTACTGCCAGTTATTTTAACAAATGATTATTGGAGATTTTAAGAAATTCGTTTTTAATTCCTCTGGCTCAAGTAGTGGTGAATAAGATTTCAAAAATGTATATTTCATGTAATTGTCAACCTGAAATTTTATTTCGTCGGTGGTAGCTCAGCTTATTACTAGTTTTAATTTTCTATTGATACATTTCTCTGTTAATTGTATATCAAGTTTTCTATTTTCACGTATTGAAAGCGAAATTTATATTGAAAATATATGGTCTTTATTTTATGCTTAAACATACCGTAGAAATACACCTACTTTAAAACACTAGTTTTTGTGGTTTTAAAATACAAACGCTCGCTTTTGTGGGCTTCACTGCAAACACTACATCACATCCTCATATCGCCACTCAAACTTGGGCAAACAAGCCTACTAACGTATTATACGTGTTGTTTGTGTGTCTTAACACTTCGGCCCATCAACACTTCATCCGCATTATCTCAGGATAGGTGAAACCGAACGAGAGGGACTTGATGTTTACTGCTGTACAAGTGCATTTAACTGTAATCCTCTTTAGGTATACACGTCAGAGCTATTACAGCCAGGCAAGTTTGAACTACTACCGAGAGCCCCCACACTCATAGCATTTCAGGCCATTACGGCCTCGACGAGACTAGGTGAGCGCCTTTCTGTGGACCAGCAACTACTCAGTAGACTGTAAATCTAACACATTGGAACGGTTATGAGTTTGGACGGGGTTGTCTAACAATGTTCAAATCGAAATGTGCCTGGTATGAGAGGGTTACGTAGGTACAAAGTAATAAGGGGTGTATTTTGTGGTATTAGATTTCGTTAGCATTTTTCATTATATTCCATTTCATTTTATCACTAATGCAACAGAAGTTTGTGTGGAATTACTGGTGTCTAATGTGGTGTTTTGTTGTTTTATCATTTTTTAAACATAAGACGGTAATTACAATACAGACTTCTATAGATATTTTTTGTATTGCTTTGCATGCTAAGATTGCCTTACTAATTTTTCAAGTTTTATTTCAACTAACAATAATTGTGCCAAACATAAAGACTTACCAATGGATTAATAAAATTATGCGCGTACAGTAAACCGTAGTAAGCCTCATTTTAAAAGAAAAAACATGCTTTGAGGTTGAATTGTTCTTACGATTAGGAAAGTATTGGATTGGTTGTAAAGCTAAACACACCGTTGCTATGACAACTTTTGAACTGATTGAATTACACATGCATAATGTATTTTCTGATGTATAAATAGAACGATCATAACACAAGGCTTGATTATAGTTTTATGTAAATATGAGGTAACAGTCTTTTTATTTCTGTAGTTTTGTGTGGTGCTTTTAATCTTGTCAATAGCTAATAAATAGTTTTGTGAATTTTGATTCGCATGAAGGTTTGTGTAATTATAAGTAGTTCACTTATGTTCTTTTTCACTATAAAACAACAGCACAAATTGAGGTTCACATACGGTTTCATGGCTAAAACAAAAATATAAATATTACTGCTAAATACTAAAGTAAGATTGAAAATTACCAAATCAAAATTAACTAACGTATGACATTTTATTACATTAACGCTTGCCACTTTTATTTTAGCATGTAGACTTTCAAAGCTTGGTTTTTTGGGAGAATATATAAAAACATTAAAATAATTCGAAGAGAATATTTTTTGTTTGCCCAGACGAAAAACTCGTTAATAAAATCCACATAACAGTGTTCATTTAAAATTACATCCCAAGCCATTCGCTCATGTCCCATAATTCTAACATAGTATTTGTGGCTTAGACCATTTGACCAAACCGACTCGTCACTGTACTTGGAAGAGGCTACCGTAGCATCCCAGAGACTGACCCCTGCAAAATTTGCTACAGCCCATATCAAAGCCTCGATCTCATCTGGCCATCTCGTGAAGATCTTTCCTCACTACCCACTTGATGGCCAGACTGCCTTTGTGGAAGTCAGCAACCTGCATGACCTGTTAGGCAACGATGATGAATATAAGGACTTGCTGGAGTTTCCCGGGCCCTTGGTAAAGGGAGTCTCCCATAAGAAGACGATTATAGAATACTGCGAGAGCAAGATTCGCAGTGCCATCTGCAGCCGTGATATCGCGGATGTCGATTCATATATTTTGATGTGGGAGCTGCTCATATTGCTGCTGAGGCAAAATGGGGTAAGGCTTTTGTCTTATTAATTCTTTTATTGTTAATTATTCTAATTTTTGCTTCAATTTTTGCAATAAAAGAGCTCAAAATTGAAACGTATGCACTAGAAAGATCTAGAACTGTAAACCTTGATATAAATCCAATTAAGTAATAAATTAAACATATACAACGGCATTGTTCACTTTATATAAAACACTATGATTATTTCACAGATGGTTGTTGGCACAGACATTGCCGAACTGCTAATGAAAGACAGAAAACAGCAGCCTAGTCGTAGAGGTTCCGTAGTGTCGAACAGTAGTAGTGTGGCTGCCGAGGGGGCTACCGTTTCTGAAGCCAGCAACCTCCCTGTTTCTGAAACACACAGTAGTTCGACGTCTATTCTGAAGGAAGAAGTAGTTACCAATAAATTCAGAGATTACCTCATCTATGGGTCAGGGAAAGAAGCTTTAGGTAAGTGCAATAATTCAGTGTTTTACAAGATAACATAATTAAGGTGACTGGACATTTTGGTATGGCCAGAAAAGTTCTAGTTTTGATGCCCCAAAAAATTATTTTATCGCAGATTTGAATTATTAGAAACAAACCTGATCAAAAATTCAGGTCAATATCAAAAATAAAGTGTCACGACTAAAAAGGCGCTACTTTTTTGCATTTTGTTTATTTTACATTTTGATGTTGGTGCCAGTAATGTAACGATGTAAGTGTACGAACTTGTAGATGCACTGTCGGCTAACACGGTTTATCTAGTCCATTGAGGAAAGAAAGCATAAGGCACACAGTTTGGGTAGAGTAGATGATTAAGTGAAGAGAAAAAAAGTGTGGTCTCCAGAGAAGGTAGAAAAAGATGACAGCAAAACAATCGGCATTGACGTGATGAAAATGCTTCAGAAAGTAAAGAATGGAGTGATGGAGAATCTCAGTAAAAATTACGAAGAATTGAAACAGGAAGCTAGAAATAAGTATAACAAACTAAAGAAGAAACTTTGAATAACTTCTGAAGATTTCAGAAGGATAAAAGAGAAATATGAACGCAAAAAAAATATGGAAAGAAAAAAGCAGAAATTTGAGAAAAAACAAGAACAGAAGGAAACAAGGGGAGAAAAAGAATAATAGGAATAAGTAGTCAAGGTGAAGGAAGCAGTAGAAATTCTGCAAAAAGATTAACATTTAAAGTGAGAAAAAAAAACCAAAACGAAGTAAAGAACAAAGTTGCAAGATGAGGGTAGACTCAAACTATTGATTCCTCAAGCGAGCAACAAATAAAGAAAATTTAGGATTTACATTTAGAAATTTGATGATGGGTATGGAAATGGATATGATTAGGAAAAGATTGAGGTTATTAGGTTTGGTTTTCCGTCAGTTTTGACACAGACTGACGCAAAACCTAACCTGCTAACCTCGAATTTGACATAGACTTACAGTGCCACCACCATATTATTCATACGTTTGAATTTCCACAGCCGCCCCTTATGGACCTTTTTAATAAACATGTTGTATAAACAATGTAAAGAGGTACTAAAAAGGAAATATGAAGTCTAATCACTTCATGCTTCAGGTTAAACAACAGGTGCCACTCGGTAAAGCCAACCCTACAGCCTAGAAAAGATGTTTAGCACCCGGTAGAGATGAGCAATTGTTGACGTACTGGTTAAAATGTTGTCAGAAAAGAACTGTGAAGTAGAACAAAGGTGATAGATAATTAAACAAAGTGGTGTGAATACAGCAGACGATGTGCTGGAAATGGAAAAAATAAGAAAGAGAATGGATTGGTTTGACGAAGAGTGTTGTAATGCCATAGAGGCAAAAGGAAAAACTAAAATAATTATGCTTAAGCAAGAAATTACACTCCCCGGACCAACAGGCTAGGTAGTAGCTAGTTGCCATAGCAAATAAGGGCTAAAACTCAACAATATGGATTAATGTGGGGCTAAAATTGGATGTGTGGCAATACAATATATATTTATATATGGGCATGCAAAGGGAAACTACCACAAAGTCACCAAGACACACAGCAGGCGTGGTGACTCAACAAACATGAAATGTCCAATGAATGCGTACAGAAAGGAGAAATTTCCAAAAGCTGGAACAAAGCCATAACAGTCATATTGTAGGAAGGGGACAAAAGCGATTTAAAGAACAACTGACCAATTTCGCTATTATCACAACTATACAGACCTGTTATAAAAATAATTGCAAACCGTCCAAGCAGTAAACTGGACTCTTACCAATCAGCTGAACAAAAGCTGCAGCACATCAGATCACCTACTAACAGAACACTCGTAGAAAAATCTTGCAGATATCTCCTTCTTTTTCTAACATTCGAAGATTTTGAAAAATCGTTCAACACTGTCGAACTGTGGGCAATTGAACAAGCTCGAAATAATTGCAGAATTGAATTACAGATATTGGCAGCTTATACATAATATACTGGGTGCCTAAAATTGTAAGGGGCATAGAGCATTAAGTGTGCTAGACAGTAATGAATATATATTTTACCAAGAGAACACAAGATGGTACATGGATCACTATTGTACTTGTTGTCTAGCTACCAAAGTAATTATTGCATTTTCCATTTCGGTTACTCTTATGGCAAATAGCGGCTGTTCATAAACAGTCGTCATCCCAGTAGGTTTTGAATTTGGAAACGTATGTTTATTAAAATTCAGAAAAAATGCAAACAATATTATTTTTATTATACCTGCATCAGAATCGCCGTTTAAAGCACGCCTGAGCATGCGACAACAAGCGATTAAAGCTCGCCGAGCTTTAAAGGTTGTCAAGGAAACGACTGAATGCAACAACGGACGTGGACACAACAAAAACGTAAACAATTCTCATAACTATAGTAGCAATATTATTATGCTCTCTCGATTTATCACGACAAAAATTATTTCTAAGTTTTTAGTGCGTAATTTATTTTCAGTATTGCAGGTATAGTAAAAAGTAGCGTAAAGTATTCGCGGATAACTGGTCTTTAAAACACTTGCACTCGCGCGTGTTTTAAAGACCTTGTTATCCACTCATACTTTAATATACTATTATAACAGTAGGTTTTATTAACTGTCAAACAATGTGTCAAAAGTAAACCGAACTGAACTGCGATTACAATAACTGTTGGAAATGGTGACCATTTTCTTAAATACACAAATTAACTCTTCGTTTCATGCTTTCAAATGCATTTATAATCGTATCTGGAGTTATTTGGTTGCACTGATGTTGAATGCTGTTTTTCAAGTCTTCCATTGTGTGTACTGGGTTTCTAAACACATTATTTTTAATGTACGGGAACACAAAGTAATCCATAGACATAAGGTCGCAAGAATGTGGCTCATAAAGGTCTTTACTTATTAAAAACGGTCATTGAAAAATCTCGTAAATAATTTTTTGTAATACCTACTTGTTAAATATTTCTTTAAGGACTGTTTACTACTGCGTAAGCAACCTCTTTACGGCCCGGCCGTAAAAAGTGTCCGTAAAGACCACGGCCTGCTAAACTGTGTGCCAAACGTCAAAGTGACGTTTGTCACACAAATCCAGCAGCAAGCAAGCCTTCAACTCCACATAGAAGAAGGCGCAAAAAACTGCTATAACTCCTGAACATACGCTAAAATAACTTGCTCATTCAGAATCTTAACGTCTTTAGGAATATCTTCATCATTTTCTACAGATGTCATAAGTTACGAGGCTGGTTACAACTTAAAACTGCTTACAACCATACACGAAATTGGAAATAACTGACATTTATAAACAACAGTTGCAACGTTCTACGCACTCTCAATCATTCTAAAATGTCATTACACAAACCTAGCGTTTTGATGAAAATAAATTAGAAAAATATAGATATGACCGAATTGTATGTAGGTATTACAAAAACTATTGTACAATACACGTCCGTTAGGGCCTTTACCGCCTCGCCAGTATTATTCGACTCGCTCTTCGAGCTCGTCTCACAAATTCTCTGGCTCGGCAGTAAAGGCTATCCTAACGGACTTCTACTGTAAAATACTATAAAATAACATGAGCAACGTGCGGACGTGCAGAATCCTGTTGAAAATATCCGGTTTGCAACTCGTCGTCGTGAAGTTCATTTATAAACGGTTCTAAGATGATGTTCCGATAGTTTTCAGCATTTATATTCTCTTCAAAAAATATTGGGCCTATTATTCTTCTACGACTTACTGCTAACCACAACCCTATTTTAACAGGATGCATCGTTGTTTCTCTAAAGTAATGAGGGTTTTCGGTTCCCCACATACGCATATTTTGTGCATTAAGGTAACCATTCAAGTGCACCCAGGCCTCGTCCGAAAAAAATGTCTTATCGAGTACATGATTGTTGTTCAAATTTTCGTTAAAGCACTGACAGTACTGAACTCTTCTCATAATCTGGACCTAACAGCTCCTAGTACATTTGTAATTTGTATGGATACGAGTGAATATCCTTTTTTAAAACTTTGTACAAACTTGTTTTATGAATGCTTAGTTCTTGGGAAAGCCTTCGAACTGAAGATGTAGGTCCCCGTTGCTTATCAGTTAAAGCAGTTTCCTGATAATTTGCAAGTGATCTGCTCAACTGCTTTCTAAACTGATTTGATTGTGGTTAAACACTACATTTAGTAACCTCAATATGAATTCATTTTTAGAAGCTTTGATCGAGTATTGCCGTTCACCATTTTGCAGTACTCCATTGCGAAAATAACTTTCGAGGAGCATAAATGCTTTCTGTGTGGCGTAAACATGATTTCAAAACTGAACAAATCTAAACGTGCTATGACAGTACTCAATGACGTTTCGTTGTGTTGCACAAATTAATCAAAGATATAACATTTTGTTTTTCAAAGCAACTGGGATGACGACTGTTTATGAACACCCGTTAGTATTTGAACCTTTTCCAACTCATGGAATTGCCATTTTCCATACAATTATAGGCAATCTGTAAACATAGACACATCTATGACAGTGCAGCTAAAAAAAAACACAAAAGAAATACTAATACCAATATGAAGAGGTGTTAGACTGGGAGATATTATACAGTAGAACTCGCTTTTAACGATCACGGTTACAGCGAATTCACGTTTATAACGAATAATTTTGAAGGTATATTTGAATTACATTTGATTTAATGCATGTATTTCATGTTTAATACGAATTTGTTTCACGGGAATAACGAACCAAAAATTAAGAATACATTCTCAGAACTGATCCTTTTCATCTCCTAATAAAATGTAACTGAAAGATATTAGGTATTTTGTTGTGGCAACATTATAATAAGGAAGGTTTTCTAGGAAAATAGTGGTCAGTTAAATTTCGTAGTAGGCCACTTTCTCTAGCTCTCTCTAGCACTCTGTACAATAGCGCGAAATAGTGGGCATTGTAAGCAACTCCGTTTTTCTTAGAATCCAGCAGCTACCTGCAGGATCCAGTTCTTCGAAAAGCGATAATGGGTTTCGCCCGATGTTATGGCTCAGTTCTGTTATCGCATTCTGCAAAACGAAAGTGTTGCGTCATAGCCACGTCTTAGCAATTGTATTTAACAAAACCCTTTACAGGATTAAAAATACAATAGCTATAAGACGTTGGCCTATAACGCAACAAAAGGAATTGCAAAAATCTTCAAGTGGATGTACCTTGGTCGTTCCTTTACTGACATTCCGTATGTACCTACGCATTTTCTGGTTGTGGAAAAATGTTGAGAGTCAAACGGAAAATTTTATCGGTTTCCGAAAAAGTAGAAATTATACGGAAGTTGGAAATTTGCTCAAATTATGACCTTCTTGGGTATAACGAATAACGGTTATTACGAACAAATATAGCGGTCCCGTGGAATTCGTTATAACCGAGTTCTACTGTATTATCAAAGTTGTTTACCATAGTGGTGAATGGCAACAAGCTTGATTATTTAAGCTTTGCTGACGATATATTGATAGCAGAAAATTATGAAGAAATGCAAGAAATGATAGTGCAACTCGTGGAAGCTACAGAAAAAAACAGGTTTAAGGATGAACCTTCAAGCAAAACAAAGACGATGAGGAACACAAATGACCATAGAGGCATAATAGTGAATGGTAAAATTATAGCATTATCTCGAGAGTTTCATCTTTGACTAGGGCATATTGTTGATTTTGACCTACAGACAAACCTGTAAAGATGCAAAGAGCAATGGAGCGATGTATGCTGAATATAAAACTAAAAGATAAGGCAAATGTGTGAATAAGGCAGAAACCAAAAATAAAAGATGGAAGGTAGAACACAGTCGTACAGCAATGGAGACCATGGCTAGGCAAGCGACAACGAATAGCCCACAAATGATATGGAAAGATGACTAGTTAGAGAAGCAGAGTTCTGTTGGACGAGCAGAGCTCAAAATCTAGAAATAGAAAGAAAGAAATTAAGGAAGAGTGTAGTATATGAGAACAAGAAGGGAACAATGCAAATAATCTGGAGACAGCAGAAAGCTACATAAAAATAAAATTCTGAGAGAAATAGAGGACTGTTATACAATAGAGATGTAAGAAAGCAGTATCAGTTAAGGAAGAGGAATTGTTACAAAATAACCACCAGGCTTACTACAGCAAATTGATGAAGACGGTGAAAGGAAAGTTGCTTTGGGAAAAAATAGAAGACAAGAAATACCACTTAGTAAGAACTGGAAACGATAATTGAGAAACTAAGAAATGTAACACCTGTGTGGGAGTGGCGTAATGACTAAACTGTCGAAGTGTAAATGCAAAACATGGGTGTTACGAAATGAAGACCTGGACCAATGGTGGAAACTGGACTTACGAAATGTAGGTAATCGAAGCTACCAATAAAACGGAATGGCGGAAGATAGTGAACTAAACCATGATCTTAAGGCTAATATATTATATATTTTTTCCAAAAGATATTTTTTATTTTATTGGTTTATACAGGGTGTCCCAAAACTGCCTCTCCATAGAAAACAAGCATTTGCCGACAGCAAAAGGGGCTGCAAAAAGGCAAAAATAAATATTCTGCTACTCCAAATAACTGAGTTATAGAGTTTTCAATTGCACCAATCCCAGAAGCTCGGTCCTCAGGTATAACTGAAAATCCGACACGTTGCTAGACAGCAAAAATAAATACTGACTTTGCAAAAATCAAAGCACCAACTGAGGTAGACTATGTTTATGTGTGGCCTTCCCATTCACCGGATTTTGACTTGCCAGAATTCATTTCGCAGGATAAATATTTCACCGGAAAGCTATTCGCCAGATTGTAGGGTGCGTGTCATATAACGAAATTCGACAAAGTACTGTGCCTCGTTCTAGCCTGTTTAGCTTAGTTGCAGTCTTTGATAATTTTTTTCACTACCACAGCCGGTGTTGGCCCCACGATCAGCATAGTGTCCTCAATCTTGATATCCGGCAAAATGCATTCCGGTCAAAAGACTTCCGGCGTGATGGATTCTGGCAAATCGAATTCCGGCGAATGGAAACGGAGCCGATTTATGAATAGGAGATTGTAATAAAACAAATAATCGCAAAACCCTGGCAACGCAAAATTGTGGTCATCCTACCTTGATGGTGCTAAGCCCTGATTGGTTAACTTTTACATGTCTTTTCTCGTTGATCGCTTGAGATAGGACTTTTTTTCTTCAAAATACCGATTGATACATTCGCCCGAATACCCCCATTTCTCTCTTGGAGGCAGTTCTGGGACACCCTGTATAAATGTAATTTTTCTGTATAATTGTTGAAGTTTACACGTATAAAATTAACTATAATTTTTTTTTCATTACGAACTGATGCAATTCACATTGCTAAGCGTTTCCTTTTGCTGTTTTGCAGTATTATTATCAGCATGAAGATATTTATACCTACTTTGTACATGATTTTAAACACTATATTGAAGACGTTAAAATATTTTCTTCTGTAAACTTCTTATTTAAAACTCAATTTTCAAAATGCAAAAGCTATTTTAATTAGAGTAAGGTCACCTATGCAGTGGGCTCAAAAGCTAGTTGATAATACTTTCATAGACGGGGTGCCAAAATGATCGTCATGGAAAGTGAGTGATGAGTTTTGACTTTTAAATCAAGTTTTATAGTACTGTAACTGCATAGAAGCTTCTAAAGATTTAGTTTGTTTGGATTTTTCAGAATAATTATCTTATTAACAGTAAAATGGGGTGGATATAAACAATTTTGGGTGTATTTAATACAACTAAATCCATACAAAATTTTAATAATGCCCACAAATCACTTAAAGGGTCTTATTTTATAGCATATTACATGTAGGAAAAAATATTGACAAGCTTGAAAGAAAAATTGTATTTTAAAAAATATATACATGTTTCTATTCACCTCCCAAGCGCATCAATAGAAACTTACATGCACTTTACCTACATATGTTTGATTCAAACAGTAGAAATTAAAAAAAGTGTGTTGTATCTCATAACATTTTTTGTTACTATTAAAAATAGATTCATGCTGTTCAATGGGTATTTTATATATGGTTGCTGTACTCAGGCCTTTTAGGTCCATAGCTTGATGGTTTCCCTCCATCTCCTTCGATCTTTAGCTTGTGCCTTCCAGTCGTGTATCCGTTTTTCTCGCAGGTCTTCTTTAACTGCGTTCAGCCATTTCCTTCTCGGCCTTCATCTTCTCGTTTCTCCTAGATTGATGTCCATTAGCTTCTTAGGAATCCTGTTTTCTGATTGTCTTTCTAAGTGCCCTAGCCACCTCAGCCTTGCTGCTTTAGCTTGATTGCTGAGCTCTGGTTCTTTGTCAAGGCTCCGTATTTCCTCATTTGATCTTCTTAACCATATTTCTCCTTCCTTCTTCCTTCCAAATATCCTTCTCAGGATTTTCCTCTCCCATATATCTATTCTCTTTTCCTCTTTTATATTAAGGATCCATTCTTTGCTCCCATACAGTACCGTTGGTCTTATCACTGTTTTATACATATAGATGGATTTTAGCTTTCCTAGAAACACTTTTAAGTTTCAGCATTGTGTTTAAAGCAGCTGCACATATATCCCCTTTGTTTAATCTTGCTTCAATTTCTTTCTCTTCATCCCCCGTCTCCGTTGACAGTTCCTAATTATATAATATGTTTTTTAAGTTTTTCTATCCTTATCCTGTTTGTGGGTCCTGTTTCTACTATCAAATCTTCCTTTTGTTCTTGTGGTTTTTCTATTGGTCGTAGTTCCATGAATTTGGATTTGCTCTCGTTTATTTTCAGGTTTACTATTGCTGTTGCTGTTATAAACTTCTGGCATACTTGGGTTAGCTCGCGGGTACTACGTCATCAGCGTATGTTAGTATTTAGTGTGATCTTGTTCTTATGGTACCACACCTGTTGATTCCGCTTTTTCTTATTATCCATTCCAAAAGTATATTGAAGAGCGTTGTTGAGATTGGTGTCTAAAAGATGCACTTTGAACGATTTCAAATGTTTTAGGTTGAGGTTGTTTCACACTACCATTCAAGTTACAAAACAAACAGAAGGCCACATTTTCAAAAGTTTTTTTACATTTGTCCAGTCTTACAGACATTGTTATTTGAATTAAAGACAATAGGGAAACAATAAATCGATTATCAAATCACAATTTAGCAATTCTAAACCCAAACTGACGCCCGACAGACTTCATACCTCCTCAAAGACAACATCATATTCTATGAATATTAGACCCCTTTGGTACAGATAGTAAAAGACATTGAATCATTTATACTTTACACACGAAAATACTCTCAGCACCTACACTACTAGGTCGCTCTTAAATTGGAATACCAAATTTAAATGTGAATTCTCATGTTGCTGACAAACAATTGAAGATCGGACATATCACTGCAGTAACACCTGGGTAAGCTATGTACTATGCAAGACAAAAAACTGGGACAACTCCTGATAAATTTTAGCATAATTTGATTAGCTTAAACAAGGCTCTAAACAATTACATTTACTGTAATAATTTTGATTATAGCAGTGTCTAAACAAATTGGCAATTAAGGTATAATAACCCAGCAACTATACATATTAAAGCAGTCACATTATTCACATCAGACTATATTAACTCTCCCAGTTTTTTTGTCTTGCATAGTACATCGCATTGCTCGATATACATAGTAACTCTACAGTACATAAAATAAATAATTAAAAAAGAAAAAACTCTTAAAGCAAGGGGGTGTTATATGTCCCACTTTGGCATTTAGAAATCTAGTGATCTTAAATATTGATTGACTATTGTTTGTTTTACTATTTTGTATTTTATTATTTTACTGATCCGTCTCTTCTTTACAGAGTGGGCAATGAAGCATGGACTGTGGGGTCACGCTCTCTTCTTAGCCAGCAAACTTGATAAGCGAACATATGCCAACGTAATGACTCGGTTTGCCAACGGCTTAACCATGAACGACCCCCTCCAAACACTCTACCAGCTTCTCTCCGGCAAAGTACCTGCTTCTGTTACGGTACTCATAGTTTTCTCATGATGCGACTGTCCGTCTCTATCTTTTTTTATTTGCAGTGCGTTGCTGATGAAAAATGGGGAGACTGGAGGCCGCACTTGGCAATGATACTCTCCAACACGACGCAACGGCCTGAACTGGATCGCAAAGCCATAACCACTTTAGGGGACACGCTGTTTAGCCGAGGCAGTCTCTACGCCGCGCAGTTCTGCTACTTGATGGCCCAGGTTGGCTTCAGCCGGTACGGGGCTGACGGTGGAAAATTGGTTCTCCTCGGCTCGAATCACAACAAGCCTTTCTTAGAGTTTGCTAACAACGAGGCGATTCAAATGACCGAAGTTTATGAATACGCTTGTAGTCTCAACGATGCTGCTTTCATTATTCCAGAGTTTTTGGTAAGATGTTTGGAATGCTGCTTTCATTATTCCAGAGTTTTTGGTAAGATGTTTGGAATGTCGAAATATATATCGAGTGGTCAAATAAATTTCAGATCTAGTTTCTTGTGGCTGTAGATGACTTAATGTAAATTCATTTGTAATCAGCCAATTAGCTTATGCATTTTATTTGCACACTCGACTTAGCAATTGCTTGAAATGGGAGAATAGTGAAAAACTGTATCTTTGAAAATCATTCCTTTCATCATGTCGTGCACTAAATTAATGTTCCAAATTTACTATTTTACAGCCCTACAAGTACCTGCTTGCATCAAGGCTAGCTGATCGAGGATTGTTAGAAAAAGCACTGGCTCTATCTAGAAAAAATTACCCTCGCTGTGCTACAAAACCCTTCGCTAGCTCAACAATCCCTTGTTAGTCAAGTATGCCAATTAGCTGACCGCCTGAAATACTGTGATCCTGTCGAAGAGCCCTTCGAAGAAGGGGATGGTGAGTTTGACAGTAGTCGCCCTGATCATTCGTGGCTGAAGGACCTCAAGGCAATCGAAAAGGATTACAATGTAAGTTCCAGCATCGTCATATATAAATACCAAATACAAAAGATCCAATGTGTGCTCAGAAAATTTTGAAAAAAATACTTTTAAAATACAGTAGGAATTTCAAGCTCATCACGTTTGATCAACTAAGAAATAGTCACAACTAAAATACTTTTACTTTAGAGAGATTTATAGCTGTATAGAATTGTACATCAATACAGTAATAACGAAAAGAATAATGAAGGTGTGTAGATGGAAGAAATATACCTAGGTTTCAAACAAGTACATTTCAGATGGGTTTGATAACGCACGAAAGTGTGGACAACTTTGCAGCTGACACTCCAGAGTCGGATCCATCTCAAACAGTTCAGGCAGTGTACGAACAACAAACAACACAGGAATCTTGGCAACAGCAGTATATCGATCCACAACAGTATCAGCCAGCAGCAGCAGTGGCAAACACCGCAGTACACTGAACAACAACCTCAATTAGAATATCAGCAACATGTGCAGAGTCAACCTTCAGATGGTAAGCTTTAATTGTTCATGTAAGCTGACTTGTTTGTCTTTGGATTATTTTTTTTGTGGTGGTTTTAACGACGGAATGGAAAAGACGGGATGTCAAAAATGTCAGAAATCACAGGATGATCTCAAGTCTGTCTTAACAATGGCGACCTTGTACTTTAAATCAACCTTCAGTTTTTAAATATCTTAAACAATCTAACACGGCCTGGAGAATATTAAAAACAGTCTTTAAAAAAAAAACCTGGACAATCTTGAAATTCACAACCACTGCAATTTCAAATTGACATTGGGAATTCTAAACCCACCTTGAGAATTTTAAAAACGTAAATGATATCTTCTATACAATCTTAAAAATTCCAAAATGATCTCTGACAATTTTAAAACTGCCTTGAATTTTAATTAAAAAGTTGAGAAATTCAATATCATCTTCAACAACTTTGAAGAATTGATATAACCGGAATAATTTCAGAATGATCGTGGAAAATTTAAAACTGTATATTTTAAAATTGTCCTTAAATTTTAACTGTCCATGAGAATTTCAAAAATTAGAAATTTTTTCATTTAACCAACTTGGAAAAATTCAAAAAATCCTAGAAAAGTTGTAAAACATCCTTAAGAAATATGACACGAATTTGAAAATAATAAACAATGTTGCAAAATTTGAAAAACAATCTTGAAAATTTTTAAATCACTGGGAGGTTCAAAACTACAATAAGAGTGGCAAAACAACCTTGGAAATTTAAAGCAACCTTTAGAAATACAAAACCACCTTGAGAAATTCCAAACAACTTTGAGAAGTTTAGACAAAGACATAGGTAGGGGTGGGCCAAGTCCACCCGTATTTCTGATCACATCCTGGTGAGTCAATAGATGCACCGACAAAACTTGGATTAAATTAACTGCTCAAATAAAACTAAAAATGTATAAAAGGTCGCAAAAATACAAATGCTATGGTATGGGGTAACTAATATTTTAAGTACTACATCTTCTACAATCTGCATAATATGTAACATAAATAGGTTGAAGCGGAAATGTGCATCACAACGCCATTGCTCTTCATTATGTTTCCATCAGAGCAGCAAGATTTTTATCTTAAAGTGTTGAGAATTTTTGTTACTTTGCTGATGTAGACAAATAAATAAAAGATCATATTGCTTAAAATTACTAATTCTTTTTACCCTGTGTCTTGGTGACCAAATGAGACATCAGTTGATTATTGTTTTTGCACAAGTTGAGATTTTCGTGTGATCCATGTCTCCATGTTGATAATTTAAGGTGATTTGCGATTCATAATATTCATGAGTGGTAACGGCAAAAGAACTTTAATAACACAAATGAAGAGCTGCAAACTTTATCCTTAGTTTCCATTAGTGCAGCTTCTACTTCAGCAATAATTGAAAAATAAAGTGCATCTGCACCCATGGAATTAGTTGACAGCAAATCTGAATGTGAAGGAAAATGATGAACCAGCAAGAAGGTGCATTAAAGAAATGTACTTAAAAAATTAACTTTTATAAATAGCAAGTATGAAATGAATTTACTTAGCCCTATACTCTACTGTGCTATTAATTTATATTGCCCTGGGTTTGTTAGCTCAAACAGTTGGAGAGGTATAAAACTCTATTAACATCATCAGTGTGGCTAAGGGAAAGCTAATATTATTTTGGGGTTGCTCTTTGTCACCTGGAATGCTGAAATGATGCATGTAAACACTGCCAGCAATAAAAACCCAACAGGTTACATAAAAAGCTATATAATCTGTAAGAAAAACACAAATACAAGAGAATACATCTACATAAAACAACAAGAATGAAACACGTCCAAACATACAGTGAAGCTGTTAATAATAATTTAATTATCTACGAGCGACAGCTGTTTCTACTCGCATTATTGCATAAAAATACATGGAAAATACACAATAAAAGGAATGTATGCTACATGCATGAAAACACCTTAAATAGTGTGCTGATGTTCAACTGTGTACGCAAAGTCAAACACCGAAAGTGCGAAATGTATTTAAATTCCGCGCACAAATAAACTGGGCGAAGTTGTCTATTCTTGAAATGCGCTTGTTGTTATTCTGAAATTCAACTGACGCATACGTTGTATGCGGGTGAAGATCGCGTGACTCAGGGGACGCCAAGTTGTGCGTTCAATGCAAGCAAACGCGCTGCCTCAGCGGATGACGAAATAACTTCCTACTGGCTTGCAGGTAAACCCCCGTTACCTTCGATACACAATCATTTATTGAAGCAATTGCCAAAGATGTTGCAATCACTTCTTATTTTGTATCACGATTTCAAATAGGAACTAACCTTGCATTCGGTTGCTCCCAAGGATGACACTTCTTCGGTATTGACACAACGGCTTCCTTCTAGCAGCGACAGCAGCCTTTGGTGGTGCGGCCCAAGTATTTGATGCCTTCGTAGTCGGTGTTCTCACTTAGAAAACTCTTTCTGTCGGCGGCGATTACTGCAGGCAAACACTCCACAACTCGGGCACTTGATAATGCACTTTTAAATCAGGTCACGCATACCTGAATTTTTAGGACGCGACCTGGGCTAGCTGGTCTCGTTGTGACTAAACCCCTCGCGCTCAATTTCCCATGCACACATCGTTCTATAACTCCGCTACCTGGAATTATACTGTCGTTGCACTTACCTCAGCACTCCGCAAACTTGCGTCGAGGCACTTATAATGCGTAACCATTTAATACAGCGAACTACTGGTACTGCTTAACTACTTGGTTAAAACATAATGAAACATGGATGTAATAAAAAGATATGAAATTCATATATACAGGTGGCACGAATGGGTCCGTTACAAGTAATCGCATTAGCTCATGAGTCAACTAACTCCGAAATCAATCTTGATAACTAGAAATGAAAGAAAATTGACCAGATAAAATATTTTGTTGATACAAGAGTTTAGAGAATTAGTAACCACCGAATTAGCAAAACAGTAGAATTATACAGAGGACTTTATAGAATCTCTTTTAACTAAGAAGTTTAAAAAAACACTAAAGTAAAAGTATACCAAGCAGTGTTGGTGCCCATGCTATTTTACAACAGTGAGTCATGGACGCTTTGAGATAGACTAAAACAAAAACTTGAAGCTTATGAAATGAAGATCCTGAGAAAAATATAAGGAGTAACCAAATTAAACCAAATACGAGGTGAAAACATCAGAAGAAGCCTGAAAGTAAAAAGAATCATAAAAAAAGTAGAAAACCAAACACATATATATAATACACATATATTGCTAGTAGGGCCGGGAAACGTCAGAAAACATTACGGCGCCGACATAGTCTCACTTAGAGTATAACGCGTCTCGTGCGCATGCGTGAGAATTCGAACTCCGCCTTTAGAAGCGAATTTTAAACTTGACCACTTCCCCATTGGCCGGACGACGCCGCCGCGCTTGCACACAGCTCACCATTATACATTGAAGAGTTGGTTGTCTGTCTCACTTCCTTGGTCAGTTTCCCACTCATAGCCGCTAGCAATATAGTAAGTATTAGATATATGACCAAACAGTCTACATTAGTAGATAAGGGGAAGGAAATACTAGTCAAAAGCCATATGGGAGATCAGCACTAGAATGAAATGACGGAGAGGTAGGCTGAGAACCGATTGAAACGCCATAATTGCAGACTCTTGTGAGGAGGGTACTGGACTGGATCTAAGCAAAGAGAACGGCAGGAGATCACAAAGCTTGGATAAGATTTATCACCTCGCCACCTTTACTAGAAGAAGAGGTTGCGGAGGAGTAAGTAAGTAAGTTAATATAACGCAACTAATTCAGCTACTTAACACTAATAAAATTGTGTTTTGTGAAACTTATAAATTAATTGGCAGTGGCTGTCACCAATATTCCAATTTCTAGATGGGATTGTGAGCCTACTTTCTTTTGCGACATTTAAAAATGTACATTCGCAAAATGAGTAAGGAACGATTAAGGTATCTAGCCATTCTGAACCTTAAAAAAGTTTTGGCAAAAAGTTTTGGGCTCTAAAGAAATTATTTGGACATTTAGACTCCACAAACATTATTTTTATGCTAGATAAAATTCTTTCACTTCCTACAAAAATCGTTTATCAAGATGATGTAAAAGATGCTGGCCAAAGGGACCCACCCAATAATATCTTGCTTCACTTATAGCCTACCCTACATAAAAATCCTAGCTACGTCTGTGAGTTCAAAACAACGTTAAAAAATTTAAAACAATATTGAGAAGTTGAAAACCACTTTGAGAAGTCCAAATCAATCTTGGGATGTTCAAAACAACCTTGACGAGTTCAAAACAACCTTAAGAAGTTCTAAACAACCCTGAGAACCTCAAAACTACTGTTAGAATTTCAAACCAACCTTGAGAAGTTCAAAACAACATGAGCAAATTCAGAACCACCTTGAGAAGTTCAAAGCAACTCTTAAGAAGTCCAAAACAACCTCGAAGAACTAGAAATAACTTTGAGAAGTTCAAATCAACCTCAACACATTCATAACAATCTTGAGAAGCTCAAAGGAACCTTGGAAAGTTCAAAACAAACGTAGGCAGTTCATAACAACTTTAAAAAATTCAAAACAACCTTAAAAAATTGAAACCAACCGCAAGAAGTTCGTAAAACAAGTTCCTAACAATATTGAGAAGCACAAAGTCAAAATCAACCTTGAGAAGTTCAAAATAACATTGGGAAGTTTATAACAACCTTGAAAATTTTGAAACAACCTTGAAAAATTTAAACCAAACTTGAGAAGTTCAAAATAAAGCACAAAGCAACCTTGGGAAGTTCATAATAACCTTTAAAAATTTAACACAACATCAGGGAGTTTAAAATAACTTTGAGAAGTCAGAATCAACCTTAAGAAGTTCAAAACGACCTGACCAAGTTCATAACAACCTGGACAAGTTCAAAGCGACCTTGAAAAGTTCAAAAGAATCTTGACGAGTTGAAAACAACTTTGATTAGTCAAAATCAACCTTGAAAAGTTTAAAACAACCTGAGCAAGTTCAAAACAAACTTGGGAAGTTCAAAACATCCTTGGGAAGTATATAGCACCTAGTGATGGGACTATTCGAATGCAAATTACTACAGTATTCGATTCTTGCAAGATCTCGAATGCATTCGATTCTTTTGAGTGTATTCGAATGCTTCGAATCGAATACTTAATCGGCGTTTGTAAATCTCGCCGGGCGTGATCTCGATTCCGATCTGAATGCTGAATTCGGCGTGATCTTGATTCTTATCAGAATGCTGAATTCGAATGCATCGGCGCTTGGCGGCGGTTGGTACTCTGTTTTGCACTCGAATCGTTTCAGATTCAGTTTTCGCTAGCACAGCGCTGCGTATCATATGAGTTTAGACTAATATTACCACACAGACTGAAGATTGCACACTCAAACGATACAGCACCACCAAAATCACTAATGCAACTAAAAATCTACTAATAATTTCAACAGATACATGGAAAGGAAAGAGAAACAAACGCTGGGGTTGTCTTAATAATTTATGTTAAAGGAATACATATAGGCCTGTAACAGCAATAAAAAAAACTATTTTATAAACGGTCCCTTTCTCATATTCATTTTCGGTACTATAAATTTAACATTTCAGTATTACAAAACAAATATACGTTATTAATAGGGTAAGCTGAACCGCCTACAATCAAAACAAATTTTTATTTTTGTTTTGTGCACGTGCAGCGTCTCGGTATCCCTGGTTGTGCGTGCCGCCGAGTCGAGGTCACATCTCACCACTTCCCAGTACGAGAGCGAGCGCACAACTCGATTCTGTATTCGGAAGTGCGATTTTGCATTCGAATTGCTTGCATTCGAACGCAAGAGCGCACAACTCGATTCTGTATTCGGAAGTGCGATTCTGCATTCGAATTGCTTGCATTCGAACGCAAGAGCGCACAACTCGATTCTGTATTCGGAAGTGCGATTTTGCATTCGAATTGCTTGCATTCGAGCGATCATTCGATTCTCAAAAGTATTCGAATGCGATGAATTCGATTCTGAAAAGTATTCGATTCTGCCCATCACTAATAGCACCCTCAAAAATTTTAAAACGTCCTTGAGCAGTTAAAAACAACTTTGAAAAGTCAAAATCAACCTTGAGAAGTTCAACACAATCTTAAGAAGTTCAAAACAACCTGACCACGTTCATAACAATCCTGAAAAGCTGAAAGCAATCTTAGGAATTTCAAAATAACCTTGAAAATTTCAAAAAAACCTTGGGCAGTTTAAAACAATCTAAAAAATTTCAAACCAACCTTGAGAAGTTCAAAATAAAGCAAATTCTTAACAAAAGCAACCTTAGAAAGTTTAAAACAACCTTAAGGAGATGAAAACATCTTTGAAAAGTCAAGAGCAACCTTGCGAGGTTCAAAACGATCTGACCAAGTTCATAACAACCTGGGCAAGTTCAAAGCGATCTTGAAAAATTCAAAAGAACCTTGACAAATTGAAAACAACCTTGAGGAGTTGAAAACAACTTTGAGAAGTCAAAATTAACATTGAAAAATTGAAACCAACCTCGCGAAGTTCAAAATAAAGCAAATTCCTAACAATCTTGAGAAGCACAAAGCAACTTTGGGAAGTTCAAAACTACTTTTGGCCGTTCATAACGGTTCTAGGTAAATTGCTCGAAAACGAATTGCTCGAAATCAGTTGCTCGAAAGTCAATTGCTCGAATTGCAAGTTTCTTGAACAGCAATTTCTCGAAAAAAATAAAGTTGTGAAATAGCCTTCAAATCAGTTAATATCAAATATAAAAAAAAAACAAATTACAAATTATAACCTTTACTAATAAAAATTAGGTATAGGTATGTATAGTCTGTTTTTTTGCTTTATGATTCAGAGCAGGCTTTGCTTTTGCATTTTTGTAACAGTGTAGGTAGTTGGTTACAAAGAAAAAACACTAGTAATGTCAAAAACTTATTACAACTGTCAATGAGTTATTTTATAAGCACTATTATGCACAATGAAAGCTAAAATTACTGAACCATTGACATTAAATAAGGTATTGCCATGCTCTTTGGTATTGCTTTATTTTAAGAACGTTTATTTAAACATGGTTGTTATCTAACTGTACAGAAACGGCATAAAATTTCTAGACATCGATTTATCTTATATGTTCTAATGTAAAAATATATTATTAACAACTTGCTGATGATTTTTGTTTGCAGATCTGTGTTGTAGAAGTTATTATTTATGCTAAACATGTAACAAGGATTAACTGTTTTTCAACATTCCCTAAAACTGTCACCGTTTATACACTTATGATAGTCATTATTGTCCGTGTCCAACAGTAAGTACAACCTGGTAAAAATCCTGATGTGCATCCTGCATGCAAAATAGTATATCTCTTTCCTTCTGCCTTAACTTTAAATGGATTACTTTTCAAGTCTATGTAGTGGGTCCGCCTACGCACACTGGTTCCATTGTGTTATCCAAAAACAGGAATATACATTTTTCACTAGAATTTCGAAATTGTAAATATTTCTTTAAAAAAACAATCATCACCGAAATTACATGATTCTTCTCACAAAACAATTTTCTTCCATATACAATTTTATATTTATATCCCATAGTTTGTAATGTGTAGTATAATTTTGATTGACTCCCAGTTTAAATTAGTTCCTCTCTTGCACATCGCAATAAATTATCCAAAGTAAAAAAAATCCCAATTTTTCTTCTTAATATCCTCCCTGAAACTATAGTCCTCCCAAGTTAGAAATTCCTTTTTCTTTTTCATATTGTCATTCGGTTGTTGCTGGAGTTGTGATTTTCCTTCATTTAGAATATTGAATACAGTTGAATTCAAAATCTAGCATTATAAGAAATTGTTAGATATTTTATATCTGTTTAATTCTTAATACTTACTACATCAAAGATTTGACCAAGTCTTCCAATGATGGCCGTTTTACTTAAGTTGCTATTGATATCTTTTATATTAGTAAAACAGTGTTTTATAGCCTCTAGTTTTACTATTACTACTGCTTTTTCGTGGAATTTTATTAAGCTTTACCGAAGTGTCAACTTGACAATCCCGGGGACCTTGATTTTGACGTTAGGTATATTTTGTAACTAAACTGTTGTACACTGCTAAAATAATATAAATGCAAGGCCTGCTCTGAATCATAAAGCAAAAAAACAGACTATATTACATTCCGATGATAATCACTTTCGTGTTCTAAGAAAAACCTATTTAACATTATTTGTAATAACAACAAACCCATTATCCTAATTATGAAATCCCATAATTACATTCCAATGATAATCACTTTCCTGTTACAAGAACATAATAGTGTCTTTGATCACTTACTACAAAAGATTTTGAAGATTTTAGTATTGACGCATTATTTAAGACCACATAAATTCGAGCAAAACATTTTCGAGGAACTTGTATTTCGAGCAATTTCATTCGGGGAATTTGCTGGAGACGGTTCATAACAACCTTGAAAAACTTTAAATAACCTTGATGGGTTGAAAACAACTATGAAAAGTCAAAATCAACCTTGTGAAGCTCAAAGCAATCTTGAAACGTTCAAAGGAACCTTGACAAATTGAAAACAACCTTGAGGATTTGAAAACAACTTTGAGTAGCCAATATCAACCTTGACAAGTTCAAAACAACTTGAGCAAGTTTATAACAACCTTAAAAAAAATTTAAATCCTTGAGGAGTTAAAAACAACCTTGAGAAGCTCAAAGCAACCTTGGGAATTTCAAAACAACCTTAGCAAGTTCAAAACAAACTTGAAAATTTCAAAACAACCTTGGGCAGTTTAAAACAAATTTTAAAAATTTAAAACATTGAGGAGTTGAAAACATCTTTGAGAAGTCAAGAGCAGCCTTGAGCTAAAAACAACTTTGAGAAGTCAAAATCAACCTTGAGAAGTTCAAAACAACGTGACAAAGTTTACAGCAACCTCGAAAAATTTAAAACAGTTGAAGACAATTTTTAGAAGTCAAAATCAACCTTGAGAAGTTCAAAATAACTTTGGGAAGTTTATAACAACCTTGAAAATTTTAGAACAACCTTGAGAAATTGAAACCAACCTTGAGAAGTTCAAAACAAAGCAAATCCCAATCTTCAGAAGCACAAAGCAACCTTGGGAAGTTCAAAACAACCTTGGGCAGTTAGTTCATAACAACCTTGAAAAATTTTAAACAACATTGAGGAGTTTAAAATAACTTTTAGCAGTCAAAATCAACCTTGAGAAGCTCAAAGCAACCTTGAAAAGTTTAAAACAACTTTGACAAATTGAAAACAACCTTGAGGATTTGAAAACAACTTTGAGAAGGCAAAATCAACATTGAGAAATTGAAACCAACCTCGCGAAGTTTAAAATAAAGCAAATTCCTAACAATCTCGAGAAGCATAAAGCAACCTTGGGAAGTTCAAAACTACCTTTGGCTGTTTTAGCAACCTTGAAAAATTTAAAACAACCTTGGGCTGTTGAAAACAACTTTGAAAATTCAAATCGATCTTGAGAAGTTGAAAACAACCTTGGGAAGTTCAAAACAACCTTGAGAAATTGAAACCAACCTCAAGAAGTTCAAAAAGCAATTTCCTAACAATCTTGCGAAGCACAAAGTCAAAATCAACTTTGAGAAGTTCAAAATAACCTTGGGGAGTTTATAACAACCTCGAGAAATGTAATACAACCTTGATGAGTTGAAAACAACTTCAAGAAGCCAAGTCAACCTTGAGGAATTCAAACCAACCTTGAGAAGCTCATGCAAACATCGAAAGTTCAAAACAATCTTAATTAATTCAATACAGCCTTGAAAAAATCAAAATAATTTTGGTACGTGGAGAAATTCAAAACAACCTTGAGAAGGTCAAAAACAACTTGTAGAAGTTCAAAGCAACCTTCAAAAATTCAAAACAACCTTGAGAAATTCAATACAGCCTTCATTTCAGCCATTTTTTTCGGTCCATTTCTGGCCTCCCTCATGTTTCGCCACCGGCTTCTATTTTTAGCTTCACCCATCCAGTTGAACCTCCCTGTTCGTTTCAGATTGTCCGTCCATCGCATTGTCGGTCGTCCTCTGGTTCTTTTTCGTAGGGACGCCACTTTAGTATGTTGTTGGACCATCTTTCTTATGTGTATCTGGCAACATGACCGGCATAGTTTCATTTCAATTCAGCTGTCGCTGCAGCAACATCTTTAAGTTACTTAAGGAGTAAAAAGATCACAAAAAAATACTTGGATTCTCTGCTTAACTAATACAGCCTTAGGAAGTTCAAAACATCTTTGTAAATTCTTCCCGAAGGAATTCTAAATAACCTTGAGAAATTCCAAACAACGTTAAGAATTTCAAAACGGCCTTAAGAAGTTCAAAATTACCTTAAGAAGAAAAACAACCTTAGTACATTCAAGACAGCCTGGAAGAATTTAAAATAACCTTGAAAAGTTCCAAACAACGTTAAGAAATCCATAACAGCCTTCAGAAATTCAAACCGACCTTGAGAAGTTCAAAACAATTTGAAGTATGAAGCAACCTCGAGAAATTCCAAACTGCCTTCAGAAGTTCAAAGCAACCTTGGTAAATTTAATACAGCCTTAAGGAATTCAAAATAACCTCAAGAAGTTGCAAACAGCTTTTAGAGGTTTGAAACAATATTGTGAAAATCAAAACTGCTTTGAGAAGTTCAAAAGAGCCTTCCGAAATTCAAAACAACCTTGCGAAGTTTAAAACAACTTTGGGCAATACAATAAAACCGTGATAAATTCAAGACAGACCTTGAGAAGTTCTGCACAATGTTAAGAAATTCCAAACAGCATTCAGAAATTCAAAACAACCGGGAGAAATTCAAAACAGCCTTGAGAAGTGCACAACAACGTTGAGTTCAAACAGACCTTCGCAAAACTTTAATTCCATTCAAAGGGAAAATTTTTGCCCAATAACAAACCAGTTATACATATCATAATCTCTGAAACCTCTTTGTGGTGTTTAAAATTAATTTTGTGTGTAAGCAATTTCTGTTCATAATGTAGCAACTGCTACATTTTCCCAAAAAAAAAAAAACATTACCATACTAAGGAAGGTTTTTAAATGTATAAAATGGGTTAAGTAATCTGTTGTGGGGCCTTTTTGTAGCCAACACTTTCTTTAGAGAGAAGCTCACAGTTTTATGTAAAACTAATATATTTAAGCCACTAATCTAAAAACATTTTCTCAAAATGTGTAGCCACATTCTAAAATCTACCTCTTACAGTTTATAGAACTGAACAGTACCAAGAGCAACAACAATATTGGCCAAATCAACCGCAGTGGGGCGACTCTGGAGCCGTCGATACGAGTGTTACCAACCACCAGCAAGATAACAGTGAACAACAGTTACAGAATGACTATTGGAATAATACTCATACTCAGGTAGGAACATAAACTACTTATGTGTGTGTGGGGGCTTCTTAAGCAGGCATTTGGCTGCATGGAGAGTTGACGTTTTGGGAGTGTAGTTTGGTTATTACGTCGCTATGTATATACATTTCGAAACGGAATTATCGTATTTGGTTTGTACATACGTTGTAATTGGTACTAGGGGGCATACTCTGCAGCTTTTCGGTTAATATTTGTATACCAAGTCGAACTTGAAAGGCTGTTGATAGGGATGATTTTAACAGTCTTGCTAATTTTAGCGATAGAATTATAGAGCTGACCTCTAGTGATGTTTAAAGTCTCAATTGTTTTAAGCATAGTAATGTGTTATTCAATATGTGTGTATCCAATGTTTATTTTTTTAAATTAAGTGTATAATTTTTATATTTTATCAATAATGTTTGTTAGAAATTTGTTCAGAATGATGTGTATGTTTTTTCAATGTTGTTTAGCGTTACGTTTTTATTTACTTTTTAGCAAGTTCTAACTTGCTTGTTAATAATTTTAACATAGAACGATCTTTGGAATGGTTCTGCCGAAGTTCAAAGTGAACTATTTTGAAATAATAGGATGCATTAAAAAGTATATTTTTCACTAAATAATTTCATTTTTTCGGTGTTCGAATAACAGTGCGAAAATGTACAAAAAATTCCTACTTGTCAAGATTTGCTAATCTTATGTTATCTGGTGTAGATATTCTATTAATTAATAAATGTATCTAGAAGTTAAGCTGAGGCTGAGGCTTCAGTGTACTAGTCTGTAGATCTTTAAAAAGGAAATTACTAAGATAAAGGGGGAACCGTATTATGTAAATAACACCCGTAACATTGAAGTGTAACAATATTCTTCCTATTGATTCAAAGGTGAAAGACAAGAAGTTGTATTTACATATGTCAAAAACAGAAGACAATAGATACAAAAAAATTATGCAAATAAAGAGAGCCAACTGAAACTTGCTGGTGTGTGCCCTAAAGTTTATAAAATTAGAAATTTCAGTTTTTGCATATTTAATAAATTTTATTCAACTAATATGCCCAAATGATTTTTTAATTGTGAAATTTATTAAAAATAATTATTTGCTCTACCTAAAGGAATTACACACCCTAAATTGTATTAGTTGGTAATTTAGAAGAATTATGCTCTAAATAGATTAACAAATGCACGTAGTTCTGCCAATCTAACTTCCTTGTTTTCTCTGCTTCCCTGGATGCAGCAGGAGGAAGTTGAGAAACAGCCAGATGAAGTAAGTACACGTACCGTAACCCCTTCACTCCTACTTCAAACAAACCCCGGGACGTCGGTGCGCAAGCGACTCACTACGCCCACCACCAAACCTACATCCACCTACAATTCTAATACCACTAAATATGCGCTGCTTTACACTAACAGTAGAACCCTCTCGGAAAGCACCCCCTCGGGGAGCGAGGGTGAGACCAAGGCCAAAATCGGGCCGAAAAAATACAAAATATACCCCTTCAAAAACCGCAGCGCCGAGGAGTTTAGCGTTACCAAAACTGCCGATAGCTTTAACAGAAAGAGCTCATCCGTCGACAGCTCCGACTGCGAGTTCGATGCCAACTACTCCCGCAGGCGCCAGAAAAATGTCGCCTACAAAAGCGAGGAAAAGTCACAGCTCATTTGCTACAAAGACCACACGAAAATATTGGCGATCAAAAACGATTCTAAAATCACGAAATATAATACTTTCGATTTGAAAGCGGCCGATAAAAGGGGTAAAATGATTAAGTATAAATCACTGGACGAACCTGCTTCTAAAACTTTGATCAAGTATCAGGATACTCAGGTCAGGTATCAGGATACGCGCAGCAATGTCTCGATATCTGCTCAGGACTTTGACCTCAGCTTTAAGCTCACAAAATTTGAACAGAAACCTAAGCGGGATATCATTACCAGCACTGTTGATTCGTGGGCCAAAAAGGGCACGAAAAACATGTTTTCAAACCTTAAGAACTCCCTTTTTAAAAACAACTCGTCTGACAAAGCTGTGGTTTTCAAACCTCTAATATTCGGAGGCACTTTTCCCATCGATGCTCCCATGTCAGTGGCAGATTCGCAAAACTATCAGCAAAAACAGGGTTTGCAAATGAGCACCGAGAAACTCGGACGCAATCTCAGAAAAGATAGTCATAAATTGCTCTTGAACGACTCGCCAAAGGTGCGGGAGTATGGCACTCCGAAAACTTTCGATATCGACCGACCCATTTAATGTGATTTAAGCTGCATGTTGTTAATGTTATTGTTAGTTGTTGGTTGCGGTTACCTAGATATATATTGATTTGTTATACAATACGTATCATGATACGTAGCGTAGTAGTATACTCGCTTCTTGCATATTTGTGCCAGAACTGCTTTTCCACAAAGACACATGTAACTGTGCTGTGTTATGTAGTGAAAGTTGTAACTAATAAAGTTAACCCAAACGACTACTTTGTTGTACTTTAATTTAAATTGAACCTATAGTCTTGGTGCTTTTTAATTAAACGAAAATTTAGTGATTCCAGGGCTTCCAAGCAATTCATTTCTTCACTCATTTGTAGCTATATTATAAGAAGTTAAGAATATTCTATAAATTACAAGATCAAAAATTATTGCAGTAATTATATCAGTCCTATGAATGTAAAAAATTAATGCAAGGACGAAAAACAAATCACTAAACTGTACTTAGAAGTCACAATATTAAAATTATATTTGAAGTATTCAACTAACATTTATTTGACCATTAGTTGTGTACTCTGCAGATATACACTCAACAATGAATACTCAAACTACTCAACTAGTTTTCAAGCAATACCATTAAAAACTCAACGCATTGCAACCATTCAGATGATATTAAACTTACTGAACCAGTACTTCTTTATGCAAAATGTAAAATACTTTATATTAAGATATTCAATCAAAATATGTTGATTTCAACAGATACTGAGCTTAACCAACCTTTACTAACTTAATAGATACTTAATCGTTACTAAATTACTCAACTTCCATTAGAATATTCAACCAATACCCGACAAATTGATTAAATAAATATTCAACATATTCCAATTACTCAAATGCTAAACATGCTCATCTAAATGTACTCAAAAGATTACTGTTCAATCAAAATGTGTTGTATTGCATGAGTTTACCAACATTTACTAACTTAATCATTACTAAATTACTCGACTTCCATTAAAATATTCAACAATACCCGACAAATGAGTAAATATTCAACAGATTCCAATTACTCAAATGCTAAACATGCTCATCTAAATGTACTCAAAAGATTACTGTTCAATCAAAATTTGTTGTAGTGCATGAGCTTAACCAACATTTACTAACTTAATAGATACTTAATCAGTATTAAATTACTCGACTTCCATTAGAATATTCAACCAATACCCGAAAAATCTATTAAATATTCAACAGATTCCAATTACTCAAATGGTAAACATGCTCAACTAATACTCAAAAGATTACTGTTCACTCAAAATACTCGCTTTATGAATCCATTTGAAACTCATCATAGTCAAATTACTCAACTACTAACTCCATTGAGGTGTTCTATAACAATCTTACAGCATTTGAATCTATCCAATAAAACTCAACCTAATCGAAGTGCTTAAAAGTTATTAAATACACTCAGTTAGTACCCAGTGTCTTAAACAGATTCCTAATCATTACTAAAAATATTCAAGTCACTCGAATAATAACTTCCATTAACATAGTAAATCAATACTTTTTTCATCCCACAAGGTCTCAGCGTACTCAAAGTCCTTAAGAGCGCATATGTAACCACTGCAAAAATTAGGTCGGAACATTTTATATAGTTAAAATTATGTTCAAAATTGTAAAGAGAAGTGAAGAGTAATGTAATGCTGTAATTTTCCTTCAAGTACTATGATTAAAGTAAAACTGATTGCTTGAATTGGAAAAACTTAAGAAAACAAATTGGTCAACCTTTTTTTTTATTTCAATAATTTCTTTGCCAAAGAAATAATAAACGAAAGATATTTGTATACTGAATAATTTCTAATTAAAATATTAAAAATTATGACGAATAGAAGCAATTTTGACAAAACAAGTAACTTAAGAAAAATTATAAAACTTCTGCTTCTTACACATATTTTTTCATCTTCTTCTTCATATTATCTCCTTATGCCGCCCTCATTGAGCATCAAAGTCCATTTTGCTTTCTCATTCTTAAGCTAGTTCTTTTATATTTTCCGGTCCTTCGCCATCTGTTTCATCTCATTCATTGCTTTTCCTTTTGTTTTTCCTACTGCCTCCATTTATTTTAACATTTTCCATGGTTTTCCTCTCATATCAATTCCTTCTAATCCATTCTTATAGTGTGTCAGTTTAGCTTTTTTCTCTCATTTTTAGAGTTAGGTATTGGTTGCTAGTTTAGAGTTTCTCTTATGTTCTCGTTTATAATTGTGATCATCCATGTCTTTTCTACAACTCGGCACCAGTTATTATGGTTTCATGTTTCATCTGGGCCACCCATGTGCCACTGGTATATAACAACGTTATTATATTCTGTACCTAGATTTTAATTTGTTTGTTGTTTGCCATTTCCAAATCTCATTTACCATCATTTGTAGACATAACTCTCAAGTACTCCTATGCTGTTGACAGATGGAATTGTTCTTTGCATCTCATATTATTTCCTATCCTTCCTTCTGTTTTCTTTGGTTTATGATCATGTTTTTGTATTTCAATATTCATATTTCCATCCACCTAACTATCTACTGCTGTTTGCATTTTTTTTAGCGCCCGAACTTTACTTTTACTTTACCAGTACTGTATCTATGGCATATAGTTGATTGTAAGTTCCTTGTTCTATTTCTTGTTTTTAATTATTTCATTCCTTGCTATAGTGAATAGTAACGGGATAAGACGGTCTCCTTGTTTAAAACTCTTTTCCATTTCAAACACTACTGACTTTTTTCATTTAGTTGAACTCTGCTATACATCTTTCTGTATTTACTTTTCATTACTTGGGTTAATTGTGTGGTAATCCTAATTTTTCCTATAACTTCCACATTATTTTTCTATCTATTAGATCAAAAGCCCCTTTTAGATCTGTAAACGTTTGCCCCTTCTCGTCGTTATTAAATTTGTTTGTCTTCCATTTCCAAACACAACCTGTTCGTCCAGTTTCAATGATTGATCTTATTCTACTCTCTTTGTAAAGTGGTTGCACTCTCCCTTTTTATAGATTGAGACTCTTACGGTGTCTTGTTTTACCTTCATGCTTTATATATTTCCAGTAGCCAAATTTTTTCCTCTTCCTCCAACCACTTAATCAGCTATGAATGAATATCAACTCTTTCAACTCCTCCCAGATAATTTTATATGGTATATTTCTTCTTCGTCTCTTGTAAAGTTTTCCATGTAGTGTTCTCTTCATGCTTGCAATGTATCAAGTGTATCTATCACTAGTTGGTTGTTTTTGTTTTTTATACACTTTAACTCTTGTTTTATTCTAAAATCTTCTATTATTCATCTTATAATTTTGATTCATTCCAGTTCGAAACTCTTCCAGCTTCTCTTTGCATATTTTACTAATGTTTTTACCATGTTTCTTCTGTTAATGTATTGTGTGATCTAAGTTTGTTTGATTATAATTATGTCTTTCAGGCTGCTTTTTTCTTTCTCACTTTGTTTTGCATTTTTTATTCCACTATTCTTTTAAGATTTTTTAAATTTAAAGAAAGTTGATTTATTCTTAATACTGACAATTTTCCATATTCATAAAGTAAAATTTCTTCGAAATTAATATTTTCTCAAGGAAGCTTGTAGTGTTTGGTCTGCAGTTGTCAACTAAAACTACCACTATAACAAAAAATGTAAGCAAACGTTCATGTTAAACTATGGCCTTCCAAAGTAACTACTTTGTTTCTGCCATTCTTCAAAGAACGACATGTAATTACTCATAGTCATCGAATATATTATAAATAGAATTGACAGAAAAAGCAAAATGTTAAAAGTATATTCATAGGGTGTTCCATATTTAGGTTACTTCTAGTGGTGTCAAATTAAATAGTTTCACAACTATAAAATATATAACTTACCACTCGTTTGGTCAAACTCTTTACATTTGCTATATTAACATCACCTTTGTCTTCTTTTTCTTAGATTTTTAAATTGAAATAAACTATATTGACAAAATCAATTTAATCACAATAGCCTGCAATTGTATAAAAAAAGTAGTGTAGCTCATAGGTACCTACATATCAAAATATTTAGCTTGTATTTCATACGTCAGTTTAGTCTATGTAGTGTGTACTGTGTGTTTTCTTGCACATCATTTCCCATGCAATTGCTCTGGAAGCCCTGCAATGTATGTTTTTCCATCAAAGCAATGTGATTTTAATGGCACTTGTAAGTAGAATGACATGGCCTATATAAATAATAAATCAATTAGTGTTTAATGAAATTATATGCGATATGGAAATCATAATTCCTCGTTGATCAATGTTTTTAAAAATTTAAGATCAATCTGTATTTATTTTGTATTATTTTATATACACGAATAAGAATTTTTTGTAATTATGTAATTGGCTGAATATTAAAAGCAATTTAAATAATCTCGTTTCTTTTTCGTAATTGTAACTCAAACTTTTCAAAATTACCCCAACTGTTCACATATTATAGTAAATTGTCGCTTATCTTACCATCCAGGACGCTCTCCGCCCCCAAATCACCATGCCCAACCAGTCAAAAGGGCCCAGCACGTTCGACAATGCACAAGAGGACTCTAATCAACCCCAAGCACAGAAAAAGGAAAGTCCGGCGAAACACAAGCCGTCGCCAGACAAACCTGCAGCCACTGGATGGTTCGAGGGATTTGGAACAAGCTGTCTCTGCGGCCAAAGAACCAGATGAAATTGCCCGACGATAAAAATCCCACAGTAAATATTCCCTTTATATCAACATTAAAATTTGCTTATCGCCATTTTGTTTCAGATTGTTTGGGATGAACAGAAGAAGAGGTGGATCAATTTGGAAGCAGATGGGGACGGAGGCACGGTGGAACTGAAGCCACCCCCAAAGATGACTGATATGTTTCCAAGTAAACAGCAGCCGGCAGCACCCAGCTTGCCGCCGCAGGCTGAAATTCCTTACCAGAATAACAATGTACCATTAGGGAAGGAACCTATGCAAATAGGAGTGGGCCAAGGGGATTCGTTAATGATGCCCAATCATAACTCTCACAACCCTAGCATGATCCCCATTCAAGTCACACAGAGAGCACCTCAGCCCGTTGCAGCAACACACGATGAACCGCTGCTCAGCCAAAGCCCTCGCAACCTAATATGTTCAAACTGCAGAGGAATAGAAGTAAGTCTGAAAGAAGAAACAAGTTCTATTTGATAGTTTCGTGTTAAAAATATGAGCGACTCAGAATTTTCTTAGTTAATTTTGCAGTAGTAGCCTGTAGAGCTTTTGTATACAACGTGGTCCACAAAGTTTTTAACAAACAGCAATTTTTGTAATTTATTATTATTATCAGCCACTCGGATCTCAGTATCAGACAAGGATTGGTTTGTAGTTTTCAGATTATCCATCATGGAGTATCCACTTCTAAAGCTAGCGGTTGTTTTTAATCTGGATGTTTATTATTTTCACGGCCTGCTGAATTGTGTGACAAACGTCACTTTATACTACCTGGGCATATATGAAGTTTCGTGATTTTCCGCAGAGCGCTGTATACCCGCAAGCGGGAATTTCAAATTGGCAATGTAACAACAAGGAGAATAATGTAACAGCAGTTACCATATTGACTACAATGCAAATATTTATCAATTTCCTGCTAGTTTTTTTGTGTATTTTCTAGTCACATTATTTACGTTCACAGTTTAATTTGTTGATTTAAGTTATTTGTTTTGATTGTTTACGATTCGATTTATTGTTGTTAAAATGGAAAGGGGCTCTGCATATTGTACGTATAAAAGATGTTGTATTGCAACTTGCAAATGCACAGATTGGAGCTCTTGTCATAAATTTCCTCAAATCAAGTTTTACGAAGGAAATGGTTGGAGGGCTAAATTTAAATTATGGTACTGATCCTTCAAACCACGTACATACTAACAATTTCTATTTTCTATTTTTATAACAATACAGATAAACAGCGAAAACCACAAGAAGGAAATTATTTGTAGTTTGTATTTTGAAGAAAGTTTTTCGCGAGTAACTTCTGGGCGAAGACTTATTAAGCACACTGCTGTGCCTGCACTTTTTTGGTACATTTTTAAATACTTAACATATACAGATGGATGTCCAATAAAACAAAGAACTTTTACATTTTAATTTTAAAAATCTGGTGTGATACACGCACACAACTTCCTTTTACAGTGATCTTATAATTGGCCAAAAATTTGATTTTTAATTTTTAAACGTTTTGTCAAAAATTTTACAAAATTACAAATTCTACAAAAACAGTGCAAAATAGAGCGTTAGGTGAAGAGACAAATTTTCTCTAGAATTTTAAGCTGAATTCAAAAATGTAATAATATACCGGGTGTTCTATTTAAAATAGGAGTTAATAAACAAAATAGAAAAAAAACAAAAGAAACCCATTTTAGCAGTATTCAACTGGAAAATCACCTATCTCACATCAATACACATTAAAAATGTAATCAAAATGAGAAGTTTGAAAAAAATCGTTAGAGCCGTTTTTGAAAAAATCGAAAAAAACTGAAAAATCACAAAAGTAAACACCTACTTCCGGTTATGCGATTTTCTGCAAAAGCTTGCTGTCGCATCTACATAGTACACAAAACTTATATATGAAGTTTCAACGCCATACCTCTTTTCGTTTTTGAAATATTCTGTTCACAGACAGACAGACACACAGACCAATGAAAAAAAATCTGGTGTGATACACTCACACAACTTCCTTTTACAGTGATCTTATAATTAGTCAAAAATTTCATTTTTAATTTTTAACCATTTGTTAAATATTTTCAAAAATTACAAATTCTACAAAAACGGTACAAAATCGAGTGTTAGTTGAAGAGACAAATTTTCTGTAGAATTTTAAGGTGAATTCAAAAATGTAATAATATACCGGGTGTTTTATTTAAAATAGGAGTTAATAAAAAAAATAGAAAAAAAAACAAAAGAAACCCACTTTAGAAGTATTCAACTGGAAAATCACCTATCTCACATCAATACACATTAAAAATGTAAGAAAAATGTAAAGTTTAAAAAAAATCGTTAGAGCCGTTTTTGAAAAAATCGAAAAAAACTGAAAAATCACAAGAGTAAACACCTACTTCCGGTTATGCGATTTTCTTCAAAAGCTTGCTGTCTCATCTACATAGTACACAAAACTTATATATGAAGTTTCAACGCCATACCTCTTTCCGTTTTTGAGATATTCTGTTCACAGACAGACAGACACACACACAGACACACACACAGACAGACACACAGACAGACAGACCAATGAAAAAAAATATGTTTTTTGGGATCAGGGGACTCTAAAACGTGAAGATCCGTTGAAAACTCAATTTCGAATTTTTGGGGTGAATCCAATACTTCCTTTATTGTAAAAGAAGTAAAAAACAGTTAATTACACATAAACTACAACCTTTCAACAACAAAATACTTCATTACTATTACCACCTATAGTAACATCTTCCAAATTTATAAGAATAATACGATTATCTGCATATCACATTCTATTTTAGAGAGAATGTGTGAGCTATCTGAAAAATACAGGATATATACTTGGATATAGCGAACGCGAAGGGACTTTTAAAAACGTTCGGTATAAGCAAGCAGTCGCTATAAGAAAAAAAAACAATATTAAATGGAAAAATCACACATTTGGAACCATTTATTATTTAAAGTTACAATGTGATGAAGATAATCATACACTGTCCACATCTCGTTGAACAGATTTTCAAATTTTTTTACTTTAGTCACATTTTTTTATAATTGTAAATGTTTTTCTATTTACACGTTTATGTTCCATTGTGGTTTACAGTTCTTAACAGTTAGTTACACTTACGGCTTACAGAAGCAAACTGAATTTTGCAAGAATTGTATACCTAATACATACAACATTGACACATAAACGATATTAGGGGAACCACCAACCGCTATGAACTGCGGAAGGTTAAAAGATACGTAAGTTATGGCCAGCTGTGGTTCAGGGTCGGTCATGGCGTCATAAATCAGGAATAATCTCGTGCACATTTGTGACCTAGTTCGTTATAACCGAGCGTTATATCAATTTCTCTTTGTAAATTTGATCGTTATATGTGAGTGTCCGCTCTCTATATGTTTGTTATAAGCAAACCTAAATACATGCAAAAGTATTGGGTTTTGGATGGGACTTTAATTTTTGTACATTAAAAGTGAGCATTCATTATATTGGAGATTTACTGTACGTGCCTGAAAATATTATTCTGTCTTCAACTACGAATTCTTGGAGCTCGAAAGCTCCCTCAAGGAAAGTATTAAAACTATAAATCTCTAAGATATATGTACACGATACTGTAAATAGATTACACCATTCATATTTACATTAAATTCAAAACAATAGGTCCTTATTCTACTGATACTGCATTTGAAGTATCATTTTTTTAAAACACGTATTAGTCTTGACAACCGCTGTCATTTAAATGCCATTGTGGGTATGTGGCGCTAAAACGGCTAAAATTGGCATTTTCTCAGAAATAAAAACAATGAATTTCAAAAAAATGCCCAGGCTGTATAAAGTGACGTTTGTCACACAATTCAGCAGGCCGTGATTATTTTATTTACTTTATCTTCATCCGTGTTGTTATAGACTACTGAACAAATTCATTTTAGTTTTGTTAAGAGCTTCATTACCGCACTCAGTGCGGTAATGGATAGATGTTACCACATTCTTGTTATATAAAAAAATATATTAAACCAGATTTATTCATGAAGATAAAAAATTGAACAATACACCTTTGCTTATGGCACTTAACGAGACTCTTTTGATTGCCGCAAAACTCGGCTCACCGCCTCGTTTTTGGCAATCAAACTCTTTTTGTTAAGATGTTCATAATCAAACTTGTATCGTTAATATCTATTATCTTCATCCGTGTTGTTATAGCCTCTTAACCAAATTAATTTTAATATCGTTAAGAGCTTCATTACCGCACTCAGTGCGGTAATGGATATTACCGCACTCAGTGCGGTAATGAATATTACCGCACTCTTTTTATATAAAAGAATACATTGAACCAGAGTTTATTGATGAAGATAAAATATTGAACAATACACGTTTGCTTATGGCACACAACGAAACTCGTTTGATTGCCGCAAAACTCGGCTCACCGCCTCGTTTTGGCAATTAAACTCGTTTCGTTAAGATGCTCATAATCAAACTTGTATCGTTAATATCTATTACAAGCCATATTATAAGTTACTAGCAACCAGTGAGACAAATGTCTCATTTAATAAAACAAAAAAGACTGTTTTTCAAATAGAACGCGTATTAAATAAAAACAATAATATTTTTTCAAATCACGTGATTGAAATTCGGTTCCTGACCTGACATGACCATTCCAAACATATAACTTTAATAACTTTTTTCTCTATCTCTTACGGTTTGGCTGCTGAAACAGCGTCCCGGACGGACGGACGGACAAGTCTATTAGATAAAGGATTGTATCGTTGATTATAAAGACAACTTTATATTAAACTTTTATTAATAATTATACAGAACATAATAACAGCAACTTCATAATTCGTTAGTTACATAATGTAAACAAACAATTTTGTGTACATGAATTTGGATATTTGGGAAATCCTTGAAATTAAAGGTCGCCCCGTTTCCGTCTATTGTAATGGACATGTTGTCCATAATTTTTCCAACAATTTGATTACCAGATAGGGTTTCCAAGTCCCGGGACCAAAAGTGTTTTCGGGACTTACGAGCTAAATTTCAAGTCCCGGGACTAGTCCCGAAGATCCCGAAAATGGTCCCGAAAGGGAAATAGTGTTCAGGTGAAATTTTCCGAATGCAATTTCTAAAGAAAAACAAGTGTTTAAATTAAATAAAGTATTTATGTACTGACAATCTGCGTTGGGGATCGTATATAACTTCATTGCTTTCTTCTGATACTAAAAATTTCTGCCGCTCTTCATCTTTTGCTTCTGTTTGAACTGCAAAGTGCTTGTGTAATCATTTCGGCAAGCTGCCTCTGATTATTATAATTTTATAGGAACACACTTTACATTTCGCCAATTGTTTATCTTCAATATATAAAATTGTTGCCATATTGACCTCAAATCGTTATTTTTTTTAATGTAAAATGAAGGTAGGTTGCGAATCGGAATTCATTCTAATTGTAATGCTTTAGCAGACAAATAACGAACACATTTAAAACTTAAAAATATAAATTATTTAGCACATAATTTTAAAAGTCTACAACACGCAGGTTTAATTCTAACCTACCCAAAACAATACCTCTCCTACCTACGCAAAACGCAAATAATGCAGAATGTGCAGAGGAATAAGTAATACGCCGGACGCCGGTGAATACCCGTCCTAATTCTCTGACATCGAGTATACGCACGCATGTTGATATGGTCCCGGGACTTCGCCTGGGCTGGCTGTGGTCCCGGGACTTGGTTTTTGTGGTAGAATCCCGGGACTGTCCCGGGACCGGATCCCGGGACTGGAAACCCTATTACCAGATGATAGATCATAGACGTTGTTTTCAGCCTCCACAATGCATTTGTGATCGACAAGTTTCCTGGTATTGAGGAATTTGATGGATGAATTGGAACGTTTCCAACCTGAATCTTTTGAGCAATGCAAACTTTTTTGTTAGATTTTCTTCCAAATAACCTCTTGCAACTTTGGTGGATTCCCACTCACCAAGTTCTTGTAATTCTAATATATCTCCACGGGCATCGACAAGAAATGTTGCCGCAGATCTTCTAATGCAGTGACCAGTATACATCGCTGAATTTTGAGGAAAATGGCAATTTTTTCAGGAATTCAGGATGTTGTTTCATTTTACTATTTCTTAAGATCTTTTCTAAAACTATGTTAAATAATATCGATGACATGAGGTCTCTCTGTCGCAGTCCATTAGAGAATATACATTTATCTGGTAGTCTCTTTTGAATTTATATCTGATTACTAATCTTGATTAGTGTCGTACCTATTAGTTCGATATTCAAAAAAGGTGATAAGAGAAACCCAGCTAATTATAGGGGAGTATCACTGTTGGATACAATACTAAAGTTGCTCAGTGGAATAATTGCCGAATCGATATGTGACAGGGTACTTATTATGGAGGAACAACAAGGATTCAGAAAAAACCGATCCACAACAGATGCCATATACACCATTTGTCAAATTACTGAAAAAGCCATGGAATTTAATAACCCAGTTTTCATGTGCTTCGTCGACCTAATAAAAGCCTTCGACAGAGTAAAACTATCAGTTGTGACCGACATACTAAAAGAGAATAACGTTCCTCTCAAAATTATTAGACTCATAGAAGAATTAAACACGAACTGTTGCACCAGAATCAGAATGAGAGGTAAATTAACGGAAAATATCCCAATGAACACCGGAATCAGACAAGGTGATAGTTTAATTCCAATACTATTTAATCTAATAATCAACAAAATCATAGAAAGTGTAAAACTAATAGAAGGATATAAACTAAGCAACCACAACTTTAACATAGTATGTTACGCAGACGATGCGGTTCTTATAATTAACAATGAAAATAATCTACAAAGAATCCTACATAAATTCAACATCATGACCGAGCAATATAACATGATCATTTTGGTTGAGAAAACTAAATGTCTTATAGCCTCTAAAGAACCAGTAAGATGCAAACTTGAAATAAACAGAAAAAAAAGCATCGAACAAACTATGGCATCTAATTACCTGGAAGCAATAATAACAAGCGATTGTAATCTCCAAAAAGAAGTACACAACCAAGTAAAAAAAGCAGCTACTGTTTCAGGGGCACTGAGAAATATGATATGGAGGAATAAATACATGCAAAACAAAACAAGCACTAAGTACGACAGAAATTACAGTATTAAGACTAAAACTAAAAATTAAGCTAGAAAGTCAAGACATAAACAATAATAAGATAAATTCTTCCAGAAAGGGGGGGGGGGTTAATCACTATGATAGAAGATGCTTTCAAAATAGGGTAGAAGATCCAAAAATAACAGATTTTAAAACAAAAGCAAAAATTGGGGCCTGAACACATTCGCATAGCCAGTTTTCTCAGCATGGACGAACAAAAAATTCAAGCAGCAATGAGAAAAGTAGTAGGAAAAGAAAAAAGTAAGGGCAAAAACTCGAATAGGCTACTTCAAGATAGAAATCAGTCAAATACAAATGGTTTGATGCAGATAGGGGGAAAAGCCAAAAAAGAACTGAAAACCTTACTCCAAAAAACATATAAGCAGTTCATGGGTGGATTGATGGCTACGAAACTAGGCACAAAAATAGATTTCACACTGGATGGTAAGTGGAAGAAAAGAAATAGAGGACAAAGAAAAAGAAATTGAACACTGAATATTACAAAATGATAATGATCAGGTTGCCTTGCTGTTGTCTCTCGTGTCTCTTGGCAAAATTCTAAGTAGGACTAAGGTACCTGGTACTCTGCATGCCTAGACCTTGTCCCCGAGGTTGGCAAAAAGAGCCTATAAAGGCTTACTTGACATCAGTCTCTCCACAACAAATACTAACTTTTGAAGTTTCTAATTGAAAATTCGTAACACAAACTGCACTTGCTATTACTTCCTTTTACAATAAAGGAAGTATTGGATTCACCCCAAAAATTCGAAATTGAGTTTTCAACAGATCTTGACGTTTTAGAGTCCCCTGAACCCAAAAAACATGTTTTTGTTCATTGGTCTGTCTGTGTGTGCGTCTGTCTGTCTGTGAACAGAATATCTCAAAAACAAAAAGAGGTATGGCGTTGAAACTTCATATATAAGTTTTGTGTACTATGTAGATGAGACAGCAAGCTTTTGAAGAAAATCGCATAACCGGAAGTATGGTGTTTACTCTTGTGATTTTTCAGTTTTTTTCGATTTTTTCATAAACGGCTCTAACGATTTTTTTTAACTTTACATTTTTATTACATTTTTAATGTGTATTGATGTGAGATAGGTGATTTTCCAGTTGAATACTTCTAAAGTGGGTTTCTTTTGTTTTTTTTTCTATTTTTTTCATTAACTCCTATTTTAAATAAAACACCCGGTATATTATTACATTTTCGAATTCACCTTACAATTCTAGAGAAAATTTGTCTCTTGAACTAACGCTCTATTTTGTACCGTGTTTGTAGAATTTGTAATTTTTGAAAATTTTTGACAAATTTTTAAAAATTAAAAATGAAATTTTTGACTAATTATATGATCACTGTAAAAGGAAGTTGTGTGAGCATATCACACCAGATTTTTTTTTTGTTTATTTGTTACCTAGGTATCGATCACCTTCACCATGCGCCTTGATACAATAAAATTTTAAAGTTTTTAAAGAGAGATTTTCAAAAAAATGTAATACATTACACAGCATGAAAGTGTCTATGCTTTACTCGTAGGCTTTGAAGAAGTACTCGGACGCATAGCGTCCTCTTATTCTTCAACAAGCCTCCTCATCTGCAAAGTATCACTTTCATGCCTTGTAATGCAATATACTATTTTGCACTCATGGTTTCAAAATTCATATTTCCCGGTCATTCCCGATGCGCCGAAAATGACTTTTCCCGCACCGGGGTGTTTTTTACTTTCCCACAAAAACTATGGCAATTGTGTGTTCCAAGGGCGCTGTAAACGTCAACAAAAGCTAACAGGTGCTAGGATACGTATAAAAATTTAGTAATTTGTGCTGCCAACTCAGTAAAGTTGTAAAACACTAAATAATATTTTTTAACTTTTTTAAATATTTTGAGTTATTCGTTACAAAAAACATTGTACCTACCTCTTTCGGGAAGAATTTTCCCGAATTCGCACTACAAACAAAGTGCTCATTCGGGAAAATTAACTTCCCGAACTTGTTAGGTAAATAACTATTACGTGTCTGTTCCAATACTTTTGTCTGTCGTTGGTCTATTTTGTTCAAGTCCTGTACTTTGCCCATATCTCTAATGTCATTAGTAATTCGATCGTAGTGTTTTCATTTCGCATGAGCTCATTAACTGCTTTGTCTCTTTTGTTCGACTGTGGCGTCTGAGCCATATGTCAGTATCGGTCTTACAGCCGTTGTGTAAATTCTGACTTGAATTCAGTTGTCAGGTGTTTATTTCACCATATTAGATTTTCAAACATCCTGCTATTCTTGATGCTTTATCTACTTGAGTAGTTCTTGGTTCAGGTTTTTTGTTGCTTTAGATCTCTGTTTCTAAGTACTTGAATTTCATTATTATATTATTTTTCTGTCCACTTCAAGTTTGCAGTAAAGTGATTTCATTGTTAAACCATGCATTTTGATTTTATCGTCATATTCTATTGTTCAGCTGTGACATTAAATCTGTGCAATAGTATCTGTAGTCCTTCCTCATTTTCGGCCAGTAGGACAGTATCGTCAGCGTAACAGATTATGCAATAGAAGATGTTTCTCTTTCTGTATCTCAAGTTCTTTGTCAGAGTTTCTATTATTTCATTTATAATAATATGAAATGAGAACAAACAATTCAATGGACTCAGCCCACCATTACTTTCATTTAAGAAAATTAAATTTTATGTTTTATCTTAAAAACAAATGACTATAGAAGCTGTATGAAAATGTCGTATTAATTCCTAGTTGCTACTACATAAACAGTGTATGTATATTTTCTTCTATTTTTCAAGCAAGATCAATATTTCAAAATTGAAAAAATTGCAAAGTGTAGCTAGTAATTGAAAATTAAAAAATTATTTAAAATTTTCATTATCTCTTCCAAGCTATAAGGTAAGCTGCCCATATATCGTCCCCCTAAGCAAAGTCGTTAATTAAATTAAAAATAAAATTTAAAAAAATAAAAAAATTGTTGAGAGTTAAAAATAAATAAAAAAATGTTTAGGGAACTCAACTCGTTATCTAATAGTTCTGCTAGTTTGATTCTACTTAATAGTAATTTATTATACAAGACGATAAAGTTAAATTTTATCCACGAGTGAATCGTTTAACGTCGAGACGAAGTCGAGACGTTAATGATTCAAGAGTGGATAGAAATAACTTTATCGTCGTGTATAATACAATATTTTTTTCTATAGCAAGAAATTTCACAATTTCAAAAGAAAATAATGACATTTCAAAATGTCAGTAGCTAGATTGGGTTGCTACGATAATACGAAGCTGTCATATTTAATTTAAACAAAAGTTAGAAAATTAAATTACTTTATCTATCCTTGATGTTAAAGTGCTACTTTATCTACCCTTGCTGTTAAAGTAAAACTTGACCTTTTGTTTTCAGTTGATAAAAGCACACTTTAACATGTGCTATAGAAAAATAAATATTTTTGACCAAACATTTTAAAAAAACCGCAAGAACACAAAAACCTTGATTTGAAAATAGGTGTCCTAATTCGGCCCCCGTATCTACTTAATTCTTTTTATTGCAAATCTAATTGAAACCATGTTAAACCTTCTTATAATATTTATATTCAATCAAAGGAACATAAAACATAAAAACAAAACTTAAAAGTGAACGTTCCGTTCCATCTATTTACTTAACCATCCAGACAAAAATCACAAAAACAAATTTTTTGACTGAGGTTGAAGATGAACACAACTCGTGGCTCCACTTGAAACATTTAGTACATTTTACCCATCTCTCTCCTCGCTTGTCTTGAGCCAAATGTCTCCCACAAATAGGACATGACACATCTTCGTCGTTTGAACTATCCTCGTCATCGGTGGATACCAGTGGAACCTCTGTTTCATCTTCTGAGTCACTTGAACTCAAATAATCTTTCTTCGTTTTCTTTTTAGGAGGTTTCTTTAATGATGTTTTAGGCTGATCTTCATCTTCAATGATGAGACGTTTCTTCACATTTGACTGGGATTGTTTCTTCTGACGCTTTTCCGCCAGTTGTTTCTTTTCCATTGAGGATTTTACAAACGATTTATGGTCACTTCCTGTTACCAAGAATGAGGTTCCAGCTCTAGCAGATGTGAAAGGCTGGATTACTGGAACTGGCATAGTTAATATCTCTTGGACTGACCACTTGAGGTGGAGCTGGAGCATTATGTTTGTCCTGGTTCCCTCCATCATCATTAGACACCACTGGCTCCTCTTCAAGTTGTCTAGCTATGAATTCGTGCTCTGGAAAAATATCTGGATTAAAAGGATAAATTCCCGTTTTTCTAAATCCATTGACTGCAGTTTCAAGGCTAGCAGCACGCAGGTATGCTTCACCTAGCAAACTGGAAACTTGTAGTTTCCTAACAATTCTGTTTGGATTTTAGCCCATCCAATTTTCTATAGCCTGTGCATATCGAGTCTTTAGAGGAAACATACACGCTACGTCCAAAGGCTGTAGTTTATCTGTTGAGTGAGGAGGAATGCAAACTATGGATATTCCTGTCTCTCTTGAGTGGTCAATAACATCTGTATTTCTAGTGTGGGAATAGTGCCCATCAAGGATGAGCACTACCGGCTTCTCTTTTGAAGACTTGACAATGGAAATGAAATGTTCAAACCACTTTAAAAACAATGGACGAGTGACTCAACCTGAATCTGAGCATGCCCCTATTGAACCTGGTGGAGCTCCGTCAAGCAATTCTGCTTGCCACCTCCTCTGTGGAAATATTAGCAGAGGGGGGATACACTGACCTGCAGCTGACATACAGGTTATTACTGTAATTGTGGCCCCACGTTCAGCAGATAAAAGTTTGTGAACCTGTTTTTTTCCCTTGCAAGTAACTTCTCTGGTAGCCTTGTTGGTGTACGACAGATATCCCTATTTCATCTACATTAAATGTTTTTGAGGGGTCAAAGTTTATTTTTTCAAGTTGATCCTTCAGGATCGAAAAATATTTATCAACATTTTCTTTTGTGAATCCTTTCGTTCTGGCCATTGACAGGTTCTGTGGTCGTCTAAGCGATAGTTGTGGGTGGCGCTTAAAAAATAGTCTAACCCATTTTTTGCCAGCTGCCTTTGTTTCAGTCAAGAAAGGATTAGGAACTTGGTTTCTAATAGCTAACTGGTAAGCTAATCGTCGTAGGACAGAAATAGTTAGTCCATAATAATTTTGCTCCATATCCAAACCGTATTCAACAAGAATGTTCTCAAGCTCAGCGGAAAAAATTAGTTTTCTTCCAAATTTTAACCTCACACTTCCTCAGGAGAGACATCAGATTTGACGTAGTCTTTTAAGGTAGACCTAGGGACACCATAAGCCTTTGCAGCTACTTTATACCCCATCTCCTTGTTTCTCACCGTAGTGATAGCTTTCACCATGGCATCAGAATCCCATCTTTTGCGGGGTGGCATCTGGAAATATTAAGTTCTTGTTAGTGCGCCTGGTATTTGTTTACTGACATTAGAAAAAGGTCGATAGTGGTTATACATCCATAGAAAATATTCTTCCTAAGTGGTCAGAAAGAAATTAAATACTTATATCCCAATAAAAATTATTAGTGTCCTAAATCCGTCCCGGGACGGATTTAGGATTTTAGTTACAATAAAAATGGCGTCTGCTCCTGACCAAATGACTAAGACTACATGGCTGTGACAACTAGAACGCTTTATTCAAGTAGTAATTTATCATTATCAATGGATAAATCATGACAAACTTACCATAAGGCGTCAATATAGTTGTTCAAACTTGATTTGATACTGTAGCGCACTGTTGTAATACTTATTTTTCAATATTTAACGGAAAATGAACACAGCAAACCACCAATATCAACGTCTTGTTGTCAACTGGATGCCTCTGAAGCGTTGCAAGCGTTTTGGCGACATTGCCGCATTGTACATGAAATTTAGACTGTGGGACGAATTTAGGATTGGGGACGGATTTCAGGTACTTTACCTTACTCAAAAAAAAGAGTTCGAGACGTTACCTGTACAGTTCACATCTTGCAATAGCTTGTTTGAAATAATACTACATCGCCAAAGATAACCGGCTAAATGAAACTTGTTTTTGCACATGTTCTGTAGTTTTTTACTATTTGTTGCTCTGTTTCAGATATAAAGAAGTCATATGTAGATGTTTTTAACCCCGGTGCCAAACCATCAGGCGTATCCCACTTGCCTGCTCCCGACTCGTTTAGCTCCTTACCCAGCAACGGGCCCCAAATGAACTTCTTCATCCCTGCTCCCGTCACCGACCCCAACGCACCAACGGATTTTCTCACGCCTGCCCCTGTTCACAATCTTGATGATGCACAGGTAAGAAGTTAATATGTGACGTCAATTTATGGAGAATTGTAGCAATGTCTAGAGAGTGTCAATAGGTGAAGGTAATAATTGTAGATGCTATTTTACAGTTAAATTGCGTCAAAAATCATGTATAGTGCTGTACAATTTTAAGCTAAAAATAAATGACTATTTTATTATTACTCTTTCCTTTCATAAATCGTGATGATTTTTCTGCATTTATCAGTTGTGTACTTCCTAAAGATTTTTAAATATACTAACTACGTGACAGTTTTGTTAATTTCAAATAGCATCCGTAACATTTATAAAACTAAAGTAGCTGAATATGTCAGCATCTAATACTTTGTATTTGTTAACAGAGAAAGGGAGCTAACAAAAGAAAGTAAAACGTAAGGTTCATAACCTATCACTTTGCACTGCACTGCGTATATGCATGTGTTATTTCTTGGCTTTACGATTTCTGTGCTTCTTTTGAATGAACTGTATAGAAACTGAACTCAATAAAAGCTGCTGGTTTGAACAGAAACGTACCGAAATATGAAAAATCCAAACATTGCACATTACACATTATTGAAAAATTATCGCATCTCTTAATTGTAACGCAGTTGCTTCAACTGCTGCTTCTTGTATTATTACTTTAGAAAGTACTTGTATGTATTTTTGTTACTTGAAATGCTCACACGAGCTGGCATTAGTGACTAACAATTCAGAAATTAGTTAAACATATAAAAAAACAACTTAAGTGATGCCTTTATTTTTGACCATTCTAATATTCATATGTTCTGTTTTGTTACAACTAATTCTATTGTGTCTCAAGCTCAGTTTATATCATTTGCATGTTGCTATTAAGTGAAATATATTATTATTATTACATTCAACAAAACTTGCTTATTTTACTAGAAAAAAATCCATATTGTGCATACTGTAAATTAACTGCTTTAGTTAAAATGTAATACTTAACCATTTTTTATTGTCAACTAAACCCAAGATCCCGTAAGCTGCTGTATAGTAACACTTACCTTACCCATCAGAATTTTAGAATTAACCTCTAATGAAGGAGTTGTGATTATCAACGGATATTTAACTTGAATTTATGAAACTTGACACATTTAGTTAACGATGATTTTATGTTCCAGGTTAAATTTTCATATGACTACAAAAATGTAATTGTTTTTTAAAACTCTTAGAAGTGTTACAACAAAAAGACAAATGAACCAAAATCTTTTGAATTTCAGATAGCGTTTTTCCTATCAAAAATATGTCCCTATGCAGATTTTCAGTCTGATTGGGCCAGATGAAAATAGATTCCGGATTTTTGATTTTTGACAATCATCTAAAAAATGACAGGGCCATATTTATGCATTCTAAAGAATTTTTCTTAACACTATTTTGCTGTATGTTCAAGGAAAAAACTGTACTTTGCCTGAAATAGTCTGATAGTCTAAAGTTAGTTGGCTGCTGCTGCCACACAGTGGTTCCAAATTCCGAAAACGTGGCCAAAACATCAAGACGTGCTCAAATCTTTACGAAATTGGCTACTCGGGGGTTTTCAATATCGCTAATTGCGAATCTGAAGTCAAAATTTATAAAACAAAATGGCTACTTCAATATGGCAGATCGACATTATAAAAAGTAATCATATCACAACAAAAATTGGCATCTAGGGGTTTTTGGCATTGCTGATTACGGATCCGAAGTCAAAATCAGTATAAACAACATGGTGAATCCAAAATGTGGGACATATACAGGGTGAGTTTTTTTGAATGTGCAGCATGGGGATCTCGGAAAGTATTGGAGATAGAGAGACGGTTAAATGGGGAAAGAATTGCAGTTTTATGAACTCAGTTTAATGAGCTTTTTGTTTTTTGGAAAAAATGCAAGGCTAAACTAGATATTTCACAAAAATTATTTTTTTCTAATTTTGTTCAGTGGCTCTGTTATTACTGACTTTAGAAAAAATGTCTAAAGGAAAAAGTTGTAGATAATTATGTGCTTGATAACACACTCGAACCAAATTTTTTATTTAAGCTATAATTTTTGAGTTATGACACAAACTTGTGTTTTTTCTAATGGAAACCATAGTTGGCCATGACTATAAAAAAAAACATTTTTCAACAATTCTAAAGATATACCACTTGACATAGTGACTTTTATAAATACAGTCAGACCTCGCCGTTCGTGGGGGTTACGTTCCAGTAGAATGCCGCAAAGCGCAAAACCACGATGCGCAAGTAAACACATAAATGATAAAAACGGGGTTAGGTTCCATAAACTAAATTTATTTATACTATGCAACCTCAAAAAACCAAAACTTTTCTGCGTTTTTTGTCTGGCAAATCTGAAGCAGAAACTTTACGCTTTGACGACATAGTTTTCCGTGTTTTAAATATTAAACTCAATTGAATTTTCGGCAAAAACGCCCAAGGAGACAGTAAAGTTTGAACTAAAATTCCATATGTAACATAAGTCTGCCACTTGAATCTAAAGCTCAAATGTCCATTTGTTTATTCAAGTTTGAATTTTACAATTTATTTCAGGTCTGATTTGGTAATACGAGATTCAAAGAAATAGGCTCGATAAGTGTGTTTACAAGTTCGTGATAAATAATGTTATTAATAGGTGTTGATGGCATAAACCGCATACGTCTGCTTTATTTACTTACTGCCGGTCACTAACCTGACGTTAACTTTAAATCGCTGTTAAAATAAACAAAAGCTCATCAAAACGTTGGCTCTTATGACATATTATTCATTACTAAACAAATTTTTATGCACTTTTGTTTATTTTAACAGCAATTTAAAGTTAACATCAGATTAGTGGCCTTCATAAGACCGGTCGTTAGTGTGTGAAAGTTGAAACAGTTAACGTTGGCAATTCCATCTGCGAACGGCAAAGAAAAGGGAGCACAAAGGTGCCCCGCGTAAAATTAAATCAGCGAACTGCAAAGCCACGAATGGCGAGGTCTGACTGTAAATAAATTATGGCCATTTTTCTCTTTTTGTTTTCAAATTGTTCAAGTAGTAGGCTATGGAAACAGTTGATGCATATCGTGTTTAATAATAAAATTAAAGTTAGTTATTAAAAATTTTCTTTTAATTTCGAAATTATAAACAATTATTTTGGTGTGAAATATTTATTCCGTTGGAGTTACAATTTTAAATAAAAATAATTTCTTCAAACATGTTACTAAACCAAGTACAATATTCACTTATAATACCATGAGTAGTCAAAGTTATGTCGAATATTGTTGCTGTGGTATCACGAATGTGCATTGCGCTTAGGTTCGATTAAGACGAGCGCGCCAGCACGAGTCCTAATCCCAAGCGCAATGGACATGAGTAGTGATGCCACCGCAAAAATAATCTACTTAACTTTGACTAAGAATGGCATTGGAGGGACTATTCAATGAACCAAACTACTTTTTCAAATTAGTTTTCAGTAAATCTAGCAACAAACTACGCAATTTCCAAAGTAACAGAACACTCTAATTGACTTTTTCTAATAAAAATCACATTCGTTTAAAATATTCACTATACCACTAGTGAAAATTGTCGATTATTTTCACTAGTGAAAATTGTCAATATAGTTATAGTTAGAATCGTTGAAAAATTGCCTTTTTTTATACAGTCATGGCCGCCTATGGTTTCCATTAAGAAAACACAAGTTTGTGTCATAACTCAAAAATTATAGCTTAACACATTGGCTGCCCATCAGATTTCATTTGCCCCATGCCTAGAGCCGAGTGTAGAACGCCGCAGGTTCAAGCCTGGAGGCCCAGTCTGTTCATTATCCGCCATGTTGCATAATTCCGGAACCGCTAACGCACAAACACAGATTAGCATTCATACAACACACATCTAAGATTGCCAAGCTCCAACTGCAAAACCGATTTAAAAATATTTATTTACATTACATGTGTAGCCCGCACATGTGACGTTGACGGCACTCAGCATGACTACTCAGTCAACACATACCTTGCGTTGTAGGCAGCCAATGTGTTAAATAAAAAATTTGGTTAGACTGTGTTATTAAGCACATAATTATCTACAACTGTTTCCTTTACACATTTTTTCTAAAGTCAATAATAACAGAGCTATAGGCACCGAACGAAATTAGAAAAAAATCATTTTTACGAAATATCTAGTTAGCATTGCATTTTTTCCAAAAAACAAAAAGCCCATTAAATTGGGCTCGTAAAACTGCAATTCTTTCCCCATTTAACCTTCTCTCTATCTCCAATACTTTCCGAGAACCCCATGCTAAACATTCAATAAAACTCACACGGTATGTAAAAAATTAAAAACTGAAATAAAACACATTTTATCTACGACCACCAATAAAAGTAGGCCTTTTAGCGCTAGCTTGTTTCACTAAAAGTGACGTTTTATAGTTTACCGTGGTTAAAGAAATCAGCTGTTTACTTTTAGCTGATGTGCTAAAAGTGAAGTGAGGTTATAAAACTACCATTTCAAACTGGAAGTGAAGTTGTAAAGTTATTCTAGTTGCTTCTTGCGTTACAGGTAAAGTGTTTTTGAAATAATTAAAGTGTTATGTAATGAATACACTCAGATGTGGAGTATTAATAATTACCTTTCGTAATTGACCTTGACTACTGTCATTCGTAAACATTCGCCCACGCGGCTTGGCCTACTGTTTATTATGACATAAATTAGAACTGTCGTAGATGCAAACCTTTGTTAAATCGATATTTATGGATTAATAACAGTAAAATTAAGGAAGTAGATAAAATATTGTATGTAACGCGTGCATAAAGCGCTAAACAGAATACAACGTTCCCAAGCGTTCCTATGCGCGAAGACACGCCTACACTTTACAACAGGAACAGAATGAGCGCTGCTTAGCGTTGTAAACATAACCTTAAAAACACAACATAACCTACAAAAACTAAAGTTGCAGTTTTTGTAGTTAGCTTCACGATGGATGATTTTATACTATTTTATAATCTGTATTGGCGTTGAGTTTGTGGAGTGAAAGCGGACGGACGTGAAATTGACCAGCGGCGATAAATCACTCGTGTACGAGCCTTGTCACGCGGTTTTATTTTTTACATAACAAAACAAACTAATAGAAAAGAAGTAGCGAGCATAATAAGGAGCAGATATCTTAATATTTAGACTTAGAAGGGGTTCCATAAAGCACCGTGAGTAAACGCGAAAGCAAACGCGGCGATTTCCTCAGCGGGCCCGAAGGTCAAGCATCTGGCTGGTGCCGGCGACAGCACGCGGTTGCAGACGGGAGATAACGCGAATATTCCGGTGCGCGACTATCTTTTATTAAACGTGCAAAACGTTCAGATATACCAAGGGTGTTAAATAAAATAAACGCTATCAAATAGACTAGCATAAATGAGTACGAGATTGAAAAGGGATAGGGATCTAAATAGTAGTGAAGAAAAAGAAGCAGAGATTTATCAGAGAAGCAAAAAAATAATTAGATCGCCAACGCAAAAAACGGAAATAACAGACAGTGAAGGCAAAATGGGAGAACTAAAGGAAATAAAAGATTTGATTAGAACGATGAGGGATGAAATTAAGAAAAGCACAGAAGAAAACCAAAAATTACGCGAAGAAATGGTAAAACGAGAGGAAAAATGGGAAACTGAAAAAAAGCAACTCATAAAAAGAATTGACCAACTTGAAAATAAGTTTGAAATGATAGAAAAAGAAAAACGAAAGTGTAGGTTGGTAATCAAAGGAGTAAAATTTGCTGTAGACCAGAAGGAAGCAGCAACAAAACAATTTCTCACAGAAAAACTAGGAGTGGAAGCAGAAGTGAAGACAGTAATATTACTGCAAGATAAAAAAGGCATGAATGTGAATCTGGTCGAGATGATGGATTGGGAAAATAAACAGGCAGTCATGAAAAATAAACACAAGTTAAAAGGAACAAATATATATATCGATAACGACATGACGCCAAAAGAAAGAGGAATTCAGGCAGAAATAAGGAAAATTGCAAAAGAAGAGAGAAGTAAGGGACGCAGAACAAAAATCGGCTATAAGAAAATCAACATAGATGGAGTGGAGTACGTCTGGGATGATGAAGAAAAGGGGGTTACAGAGATAACAAAAAACTGTTAACAAAAAATAACCGAAACAAAATTAAGACGAAACTGGCGAAGGACACGGACGACGACAAACAACCCAAGATACACAACAAAATCCAAAACAAAGTGGAAGGCAAAAGAGAAGGGAAAGAAAAGGAAAGGCTAAAAGAAGAGAAAGGCCAATGCGAAAAGATGAAAATAGGAACATGGAATGTGAGTAGCATCACAGGGAAAGAAGAAGAATTAGTGGAAGAAATGATAAAACAGCAAATAAAAGTCCTAGGAATTACAGAAACCAAAAAGAAAGGGAGTGGTTTGAAGCAATTACATAGGGGATTCTGGCTATTTTGGTCAGGAGTGAAAGAAACGGAAGGAGCAAGAGGTGGAGTAGGGCTAATAATAAGGCCAGATATGATAAAATACATTATAAATGAAGAATACATAAATGAAAGATTATTAAAGATTGAAATGAAGCTATTAGGAGAAGAAATATGGAATGTAATAATAGCATACGGGGAGAACGACGATGCAAAAAAGGAAAAAAAAGATAAGTTCTTTGAGGAGCTACAAAACGCAATAGACGATGGAGGAGAAAATATACTTGTAATGGGTGACTTAAATGGGCGTGTAGGAAAACAGAATACAGGAATAGAGGAGTACTTAGGAAAAGAAGGAGAAACGACAAAAAATAATAACGGGGACAGAATAATAGAAATAAGTATAGAAAACAACCTAGTGATAGCAAACACGAAATTTAAGCACAAAGATATACACAAATACACAAGAGTTATGGAAAGCAGAAATGAGAAGTCAATTATTGACTACTTTCTGATAAGTAAACATAAATGGAAAGAAGTAAAAGATGTCAAGGTAACAAGACGAGCGGAAATAGGAAGCGACCACTACTTGGTAAAAATGGACCTAACAAAGGAAAAAACAGAAAAAATAGACAAAAGAAGAAAGAAGACTCAAGAAAATATAAAGAACTATAAATTAAAAGAACCCGAATATCAAAGAAGATATAGGGAAATACTAAATGAAAAATGTAGAGAAGCGGAAGATATAAAAGGTGTAGAAGAAAAATGGGAAAAGCTCAAAAATAATATATTAAATGCAGCTACGGAGAGCTGCGGGAAAAGGAGAATAACGAATAAAAGCACGAAAAATACAGAATGGTGGAATTCAGATATAAAAGCTAAAATAAAAGAGAAAAAAAGTGCATGGGAAAGATACTTAAGTACAAAAAAGACAGAAGAATACGAAAAATACAAAGAAAAAAGAAGAGAGGTGAAAAACGAGATCAAGAATGCAAAAAAAGAGTCGTGGGTAAAATTTGGTGAAAAGATGACAGAAAACTTCAGAGACAACCAAAAACTATTTTATGGAACCCTAAAACAACTTAGGAAGAAAAAGGAATATAATATGATGAACATAAAGGGAAAAGACGGAAACATAATTACAGAAGAAGAAGAAATAATGGAAAGATGGAGACAGCATTTCGAAGAACTAACAAAAGCAGAAGACTACACAACGGAGGAACAAGAAAGGTTAAACGAAAGTGAAGGAACTGATGAAATCAAAGAGAAAGAAGTTAGGGAGGCCATAATAGAAGATAAAACTAGGAAAAGCAGCCGGAAGGGACAAAATAACACCGGAGATGATAAAGTATATGGGAAACGAAGGAATAACCAAATTTACAGAGCTGCTAAACGAAATAATGAAGACCACGGTAATACCAAGAGAATGGAATGTAGGAATCATACTCCCCATACATAAAAAAGGAGATAAGAGAATATGTGACAACTACAGAGGGATAACGTTAATGAGCGTCCCAGCGAAAGTATTCGCCAGAATAATCGAGGAAAGAATAAGGAATAGAATAGAAAATACAATAGAAGATACCCAATGCGGTTTTAGGAAGGGGAGAAGCACCCAGGACTTGATATTTACCATAAGACAAGTCAGCGAAAAATTGATAAATAAAGGAAGGGAAATACACATGTGCTTCATAGATCTCGAAAAAGCCTTTGACAGGATACATAGAGAACAAATATGGAAAGCACTAAGAAAAAGAAAGATAGATAAAAGAACGATAGAAATACTAAAATCAATGTACAGAAATAACACAAACATAGTAAGGACGAACAATGAAGAGTCAAGAGAGTTTGTAACAGAGATAGGAGTAAAGCAGGGATGTGTGTTGAGTCCCCTTCTGTTTGCAATAGTGCTAGATGAAGCAATTAAAAATGCCAAGAAAAAGATGAAGACGCTAAAATTGGGATACTGGCAGATGGAACAAACAGAAGTAAATGAACTCATGTTTGCAGATGACATGGCCATAATGAGCGACTCTGAAAATAATTTACAACATAACCTGGAGGTGCTAGAAAAAGAATTACAGAAAATAAACATGAAAATAAACATTGAGAAAACAAAAAGTATGGTAGTGGCGAGAGAGAATAAAACGCACAGCATAAAACTACAAGGGAAACAAATCGAGCAAGTAGAAAGTTTCAAATATCTAGGATCAATAATACAGAACAATGGTAAAATAGACAAAGAAATCAACGACAGGATGGGAAAAACAGGAAGAATATACAATATGATGAAAACGACCTTCTTGGGGAAGAAAGAAGTGCCTAGGAAAATAAAAACAGAAGTAGTTAAAAAAGTAGTAAGACCGACAATAATGTATAGCAGCGAAACATGGACTTTAACAGAAAAGCATAAAACACGACTAAATGCAATGGAGATGCGGTTTCTAAGACGGATAGAAAATAAAACGAAAAAAGATAGGATTCGAAATGATACATACAGGAAAAACCTACAGATGGAGCCCGTAACGGAGAAAATAACGGAAGGTCAATTAAGGTGGTTCGGACATGTGTGCCGCATGACAAGGGACAGAATAACAAAAAGAGTGTATGAAACGCGAGTGCCGGGAAAAAATAAAAGAGGAAGACCCAGGAAAACATGGGAGGAGGGAATACGTGAGGGTGCAGCGAGCAAGGGAATAAAATGGGCAGGAATAAAACAAGCGACCCAGGATAGGAAACTATGGAAAGAAAAGTGGAAAACGCCATCGACGGAGCAAACTCAACCCCACCCGCCTTACACTTAACGGTAAAAAGGCATAGGACTAAGTAAGTAAGTAAGTATAATCTGTATTTATTGTATTTAATGACCCTAACGATCAACCTGCAAAATACGGAATATAATAATACAACAGCTCATGCTCATTTTGGATAATCTGGTATTTTTGGTTATGTTTGGGTATCGTTGACAGTTCACGGCGTTGGCAGCGTCACAAGTAGAAAGTTGATCAACTTCAGCAGTGTAGAGCGCTGACGCGCGTTGGTTCTGTGCAGTGCTATCACTTCACCATATGAGTGAACTTTGGGTTTGACATTTGGAGACAGTGAAGAACGGTAGAGAGCGTCTATTCTGTTTCACGCTTAAACGTCAACTTTTAGCACTTGTTGCATAAATAGCTATTTTCATTTGGCGAACGATTCAAATATTTATGAATAACTTTTCATGAATATAGTGTATATATACTAAATTATCGTATCTTACTGGAAAAACGCGACTATATAAATTAGTTGAAATTTGGGTCAGTCTGATTCAGAATTTTTGTCAAAATTTTCAGTGGAATGAATATTTACGGGAGCAGCTGAAGGCATTAAATGTTGAACGGCTTCCTCCGATAAACTTTTACTTTTTTTTTTGGCTGAATATTACCAAGACTGGTGATGAATGGATCCGAAGATACAATGAGCCATTGAAACAGATCACTCATATTCTGTTCCCTAGAAAATGTTCGAACAAACCTTTTCTGAAATGCTTTGATATCATATTTTGTGTTTCGTCGGGATGTATTTTGAATTGAAATCTTCCTCGTTTCAGAGAAGTTTTTCTCCAAAATCGTGCGTTGTACATCTAAGTTCAACTGCAAGGGGTCCTTTATTATCGAAAAAGTTATACATTTATTTAATACATGCCCTGTGTTACACCATAATAATTGTTGTAAATTTATTTAATATACTTTCTTTCAAATTTTCATATTTGATTGTATATTTATTTAATCAGGTGGGTCAGAAAAACTGAAAATTAAATTTGCTACTGTAATAGTTTCCAGTTTGTTTCTATGCATCTCAAAGTAATTTTTGTGAAGAATATTTAACTCATTTCTAATCAGTGTAGTTTAGCTGCGTGCTACTGCAGCAATGTTGTTTAAAACGAGAAGAGCAGATACTATCCATTCGCAAAACTTGTGAACTGTCAAAACACTGTCAAGTTGGTACCTTGTTTAAATTGTGTTTGGGAACTTCTGCTTACCAATTATGGCAGCACTGAAATCTTTGAAAATTAAAAAACTTCACTTGTCACACTTTCTTGTAAAAAAATAATCTCCAAAATTCTTTAATTTTTGTGCATACATTTCAATTGTAATGGAACAGAAACGAAAGAGGGTTTTATTATTGGAAAGGGAAAAGAAGCTATAGTTAATTATCACAAAAAAAACTTCGCTTAACTTTTGACACATGTAACAACCTTCCTTTAAATATTACTAGAAATCACTAGATCCGAAGTACATACCCAAAAAAACTGTAATTTCCACGAGTTTTGTGAATGGATAATAGTAGCAGCTGTTTTTTTAACGTTCTTAATCAAACCATCTTCACCTTTATATTCTAATAGAAAACTACGCGGGATGTCACGGATACCTAACTTTTCAAATGTTTTTCGATAGGTTTTTTTTAATAGCAATTTCTGACGGCAAGATTTTTGAAGTTACTTGTAACACATTTAGTGCATAATTTAAAAACAAATAATGGTAAAAACATCATACAAACCTCCATTTGACAAAATTGAAAATGAGCACTTCGATCTACATGTGTGTGAGAAGGTCCGAGTCGAGTACCTACGACAGGTTTACACGTGGTCCAGGCCATAGTTCATAGATGTCACACACTTAGTTCTTACTTACGCATAAATAAACTAGCTTAATTATAATATAAAAGAGTCTTGATGTACCGTTGCCGCTAAGGGGAAACATGCACATAGAGCAACGTACAACAGATTGGCACTCACGAGCGGAGGGAAACACAACCGCACCCGTAGGACTGTTAAACGTGAACTGGCGTGAAAGTTTGTTCCTTAAGTGCATCATGCGCAAATCTCTGAAGTATAAATAATTGTGCCAATGGCCAATGGAGGGCGCTACAGCAGGAAAATATTTCATTTTTTGACTTTTGACCAGGTTTTCGAGATTTGGAATCGCTGTGATGCCATCTTGAAATTTATAAAGGTGAAATTATGCACAAAAATTGTTTCTAATCAGGAATTCCAACTAACAGACCAGAAAATATTTGCTTCATTTGTTCTCTTGTTGCTACAATGAGATTATACGGTGTGGGGATCTTGTAAAATGTAGAAGATAGAGTAGAGCAGCTTGGGAGCTGTGAAAATACTTTTGTTCTAACTTATAAGCTATCTACCAATTATGATATTCCCATGTCCTGTATTCTTATCTTAAATGTGTAGATGCAACAAATTTGTGGACTTAAACTTGAAATTATCTTTTGCCTAACCAACTTAGAGCCGTCAAGATTATTATAACTAATCTATTTTACTTATTTAGGTGATTTTGTAACTTTCAGTTTATCATGACACTGTCAGTGTAGAGATATCGTAAGAAATAAATGTTTTTTGAAAGAACTGTACTATCGCTAGCATAGTATTGTCCCAAGTATTACACATTCTGAATAGTTTTTATATTTAATTATACCTCAATTTTCTCACAAATTGCCCATAACGTAAAATAGCAAGTTTTAGCTGAATATTAATTGTATAGTCTTTCGTTTATATTTACTTTACGGGTTGGGTGTGAAGGCTTACTGTTGTGGTTGTGGGTAGATGTCTAGATGGAGCTCTGCTAGTTCCCTGTCGAGGGAGGTGCAATATTACATGCAGCGTAAACATCCTGCCCGTCGCTAGCTTTGCTTACAGCCAGTTGCACCTAACTTCATATTCATTCATGCTGCTGTGGTATGTATTTTTATTTTTGCCAGTTCAAGTTCAGTTGCTCTTGCCTGTGTTGTGCCAGTAGAAATCCTAAGCAGAGCGGTTGAAGCACGCCCTTTAATTAGCTCGTCTCTTTTGCAGCAGCAGATGCATCAGCAACAGTGATGTCCCGTACGGACATGTTCTAAGATGGGCGGATGTGCTTTAATGGCTTCCATGTGATACCAGACGGTACCAAGTCTTAAGTATAATTGCTGTATAGGAGATATTTTAATTCTGATGTCTACATATATTGATCCTGTGATCACATGCTATTTTATTGGTAGTAAGAATCTATTATTAAAGACAATATAGACATGATGTATGATATATAAGGGTATGAGCTATTAGATTTTTTTGTTTGTTTTGTTCATATATTGTGTACAGTATGGGTTTTAATAAATATATTATGCAGGCTCTATTATTTATTACAACTTCTTACACAAAATAATTTTTCTTTGGTTATTTCGTTATATACTGTATACAAAAGTGTATAATCAAATTGATCATGTTCGTAAGAAATGGAGAGATTCACTATTAGCTACAAAAAAAATGAGAAGGGCAGATTGTGGAGGCGACCACCATCTGGTTGCAGCAGATATTTTGCTGAAGATATCTTCGCAGCAAGAACAATTAGAAGAAATAAAGAAATTGGACATTGAAAATACTTAATGGTGGGGTAGAGGAGAGACAAAACGTGTTCAAAAAAGTGATAGGAAAAACTAGTAACGAAGTACTAGGATACAAAAAGAAGATTAAAAAACCACAGTTATCTGATGAAACGTAATGCAATAGAAGAGAGAAGACAACTAAAACAAAAAAGAGATGAAGCAGTAGTTTTGAAGCGATAAAAGAGTATGGACAGAAAACGTGAAGTTGCTAATACCAAAAAATTGTATAAGATCACCAAAACACTAGCAAAATATTTGTGAGGGAAGAAAACTTGCTAGGTGTATTTTGAGGAACTACAAAATAGCAAAACAGATGGCAATCAAGACGAACCAAATGAAAACAGTTTAACCAAGAGACTTTGGTATCAAAACAGAACCACTTACTAAAGCTGAAATGGTAAAAACTGAAAGAGCTTAAAAATGACAAGTCACCTGATGTGGATAATATTAGGCCAGATATACTAAACGCACACTCAGAAACAACATAGACATGCTCTACGATTAATGGAAACAGATATGGGAAGAAGAGATCTCGCCAGAAAATTAGAAGGGAGTTCTATTGGTAAAACTCCTTAAGTAGGGAGTAAAACACTTACCAGAATCATATTGAACAGAATGAAAAATGTAGTTGACAACAAACTCAGGAAGGAAAAAGCGAGTTTCAGAAACGAACGCTCATTAACAGCTTGAGAATTGTGGTTAAACTAAGTACAGAATACCAGACTGTCTTATACTCAAACCTTTAAACAAATTTGGAATACCATATAAACTAATAAACCTTACAAACATGACTTCTAAAAACTAAATTCTAAATAGTATATTGAGATGGTTTAAAGCTCACAATTTAATTCTGTATGCAGAAAGAAATATTGAAAAGAGTCGATTAAAGCACAGAGTTGAAATATTTTATTTAATTGCAATCTAAACAGTAGCTGAAGTTATTAAATGCATTGGTAATGAGATGCAAGAAGTATAATTAGAGAGATAAAGGCAGGCATAAGAAAAGCAGATTTCAGAGGGATTGAATTTGAAGTTTGAGTAAAAGAAACATTAAGATGGCTAATATAATATAAGTAATATGATAAGTATGAACATATTAGAAGCCGGACTAAATGAAAGTAAATAATACAAAAGGTCGGTTATGTGCATGCTGAATATGAGCGTAGAGTTAATAACAAACGTACAGGCCAGAGAAAAGCAAGCAAGCTGAAAGGTAGATGGAAATCGAAGCCAGAAAAGATAAAATTTGCAAAGAGCGATACAGAACGAGGACAACTAAAATGAAGAATAATCAGAGACGTGTTTAAAATTGAACTCGAGTGCCAGTGCATTTTAAAACTTAAGTGTTTATAGCAGAGCAGTGATGAATAACATTTTATGTGACGAGAAAGAACAATTTTTATGTGTAAGAAATTTCTAGTGTTAAGCAACAAACATGTTGATTAAATTTTATTCCTTTATGTGAAATTGTAACTAATACTTGTTTCCTTTAAACAATATCAGATCGCGGTTACTAGGTAACGCGATGCTTTTTTGTTAAATAATAAGAAATAAATTCCTGTAATTGTCAAGTTGTGTGCAAATGGTGCTCCTGAATTTTAATGTTTTAATACAAAAGTTATTTACCAAGATCAAAAAGTATACAGAATTATTCTACAAGTTATCGGGCACATGTGGAAGTGTTAGCAAAAGTTTCTCCGATAAAAAAAGTTATAAAATTAATCAAACTATGATTGGCTGGAGTTCGGCTCCGAGCACCTGGATATTTTGAGCTGCGACACCGATTCATTTGAACTTTAGAAGCCAGGGATCGCAAGTCCTACAGGCCAGGAAGAGTTGTAAGAGCATCCCAAAACAAGATTTGGGTCGAGGGAAGCGACTTCCAGCGAATAAGGACATTGGCGTCACCTGCGCCAGCTCTGAGGCTAGATCGGTGAGAATTTCAAAGGTACGATTTGGCATGGTTGGAGTCGGAAAGCTAGTGTACTTCGAGAATACACCTTGTTGAAGAGGTTCATCGTGTTTCCGAGCATCCAGATCCGTCCCAGTTTGAGTAAATTGCATGGCGTCACCAAAAAATGCAGTGTTGGCCAGGATTTCGGGCTATCATAGGAAGTGGAACGAAAGATAGCTAGCGTCGTTTTACGTCGCAATCTGAAACAAAATCAAGTTAGTTGTTGCTAGGTGGCAGATTTGCTTCAGTTTACCTGTGGTTTCTTGTAAATTTTGCTTTTGAATATCAAAATAAAACGCTATATGCACCTGGGAACCTTTTGTGGTTTAGTCAAGTTTGTGAGGTTATAAGTAATTGAAGCGAGTAATGCGGTTGTACTAAAATTTGGCGTATTAAAGCCACTCTGAGTTAAATAATCTAAAGAATATTTTTAAAATAAAACTCAAATTTGAACCTAACCTGAGATATTAGTCTTGTGTTTTGCCGGAGCAAGCCTAAAGAAATATTGCAATTCGATAAAATATAGAAAGGGGCAATCAACCATTTTATTAAAGAGTAATAAATACATTTCATTTTGATTAGCCTAAGATACTGACAGGCAAAGTTTTACATTTTTAAAATTTAATATAACTACCCAGAGTATTGTGTATTTAATTATTTATATTTTCACTAAAGCCTTTATTAGTTGAGGGCATCATCACAATATGAACGAAAAGTTACGAAATACATTCATGGTCAAGGCAGGGGTAAGACTGTTACCAATAGTATTCCTAGTAGTACTAGGTGAAGTGTTGATGAAAATTATAAAGAAACCTAGAGGCTTACAATGGAGATTGACCGAAAGACTGGAAGACGTCGACTTTGCAGAAGACTGATGTTTTATGACCTAAAAATGAGCAGATATGAGTAAAGAGAACGAAAAAAGTAGGCCTGAGGACAAAGACAAATGAAAGGTTATGAAAATAAATGGCTGAAACCAAGAAGACCTAAGAGTTAATGGTTATACAAGGTGCCCCAAAAAAGAGTGGTAACTTTTCCAAATTATCTCAACAGATGTCACTTATTGTACCTTCAGAATACAGCGACTATATACAAGACAGTGTGGCCATACGATTGTTGGCCGCCATTTTCAGGCAAATTTGAGCCTAGAGATATACAGTGCCTTTAGAAATAAACGAACGTTTTTGAATGGTCATTATTTTGGTGCTAGTTATTTTAACTATTGATGTTTGCTACTCGTCCAGTGTTATGTTTTGACGTTGACATTTATCATTGGCGTTCGTTCGTTGTGCTTTAAGGTGTTACATGAAGTTTACAGCCGGTTTCAATTATGGTTCTGTGACCTAACATCCCACCTCCCTCAGAGGAGGATTGGAATGTGGCAAACCAGGTCTTACGGTGAGAAGTGAAGGTAGTTTTTATACCTAAACCAGGGCATATGGATTATACCCACGCCAAATCATATCGTCCCATTAGTCTTACATCCTTCTTACTAAAGACGCTTGCGAGATTTTGTGACGGAGAAATATGGGAAAGGGTGCTGGTTTTACACCCATTGCACCTGAAGCAACATGCCTATATCTCAGGGAGATCTACTGAATTGGCACTACATACTGTAGTGAACCGGAGTGAAAGATCGCTAGACAATAAAATGTCCACTCTTGGGAGTTTTCATTGATATTGAAGGAGCCTTCGACGAGGCTTCCTTTGAAAGCATTAACTCGGGCCCACTCTCTGTGAATGGATAAAACACATGCTTACGATGAGAGCAGTACAATTTAATATAGGAGACGACTCCATTAGACTACCTCCCTGTACAATATGCCTTCAATCGACAATTTAATGTCTATCAAAATGCTGGGTTTACCCATCATACAGATATATTCATCTTTACTGACTAATCTAAAACAAAGCATGGAACGGGTGTCTGAGTTTTCTCTGACGATCTGAACCTCCGCCAAAGCATGCCATTAGGCAAAATGGCCACTGTCTTCCAAGCGGAGCGGAGGTAATTGGAATAATGCATGGTGCAAAAGCAATTCTTGAAAGGAAAAGCGAGAATCAATGTATTGATATCTTCAGTGACAGTAGAGCTGCTTTACTACCCTTGGGCAGTTGTAAAATTACCTCAGCTGTGGTACTACAGCGCCATAAAGCTCTCGAGGATATCTCAAAAATTACTGTCGTTTTCTTTGTATGGGTGAAAGGACATGACGGCAACTATGGCAATGAGGGTGCCGATGATACTACGAGACTGGCTTCCGAACAACTTCTCTGGGGGCCAGAACCCGTAATCCCTATATCCCTGACAACATTAAGCTCTATGCTATATCAAAAAACCTTAAACAGCTTCACACGAAGTTGGGTTAACATGCAAAGCTGTCGTCAAGCAAGGGCTGCTATTACAGCGCGTTCATCAAAGACAGTCAAACATTACTTGCAACTGTGCCGAAGGAACCTTTGACTAATCGTGAGTATCCTATCTGGACACTGCACTCTAAAGCAAAATATGCACCGGATGGGACTGATGGACAGCCCAAACTGTCGCGGATGCAACGAGGATGATGAGACAGCAGAACACGTTCTGTGCTACTGTCCAGCTCTCGCAAGAGTCAAAGAATCCATGGGACTTCTGGCCCGATATGGTCAGAATCAGCAACTCATTTTAAAAATTATAAGTATTTGGTCGCTATGTTGCCATATTTTGTAAATTAATTTTACTTTAGATAAAGCAACATCTGTCGAAACAATTCGGAAAAGTTACTACTCCTTTTTGGGGCACCTTGTAGAGTGAGTTGGACAATTCCAATATCTAGGAAGTCTAGTTTTGAAAGAAGGTGAGGCATATGAAGACATACAACAAGAAATAAGGAATGCAAAAGGTTGAAATAGAAGTCTTAACAAATCAGAGAAGATAAAGAAATTATGGATTTCTAAGAGCAATGTTAAGCTATTATATGACTGCTACACATAGAAAGTAACAAAAACCGTTAGAAGGAAATGGGAAATCTTTATCAACAACCGAAGAAATGACAATATCAGTCAACAGGCCTTAGAGTAGAACCCACTAGAAAAAAGAAGACCTGGTGGGCCCGAAAATACATACAGTTGAAAAGTAGAAACATCGGGGGAGCTAAAGAACATGGTCATAAAATCTTATACGTAGGAGATCCTTTGTTGAAATAAGACAAAGTCATTAATGGAGTTAATAAGAATAACTTTGAAAGAAATATTCCCAAGTTAAAATTAACAACAAACTAACAAAGAAATTTACAACACAGAGATCCACTTTCAATAACTTTGTTTACTATTACCTTAAAAACTATCATATGAATTAGCTGATTAAGAAGAGGGAAACCTATATCTAGAAGAAAATAAACCAAAAGTGAAAAAAAAGAAAGAAAAATACTTAAGTGGCTATCGACCAGGAAGATAGAGGACAGAAAAAATATCAGAAACCAAATAGAGAAGTTAAAAGAAAGATAAACGAAGAAAAAATGAATTTTGGAAGAAATAATGTGCAAAGATAATTACTCATATAGGAGATACAAGATCTAGGGAAGACTGAAAACTTATACTGACCCTAAGAAAAGATTTGAGAGAAACTTCACACTCACACAGGAATCCCATAAGTACCGAACGCTGACAAAAGTATTATGAGGCATTATGTGAAGACAGGAAGGAACATATAGAAACTCGTAATGAACACCAAGAAGAAGGAAATAGTTTAGAAGAAATAAATAAAGATATGGAGATAAAACCGGCCTAACTAACATGAAAATGAAAGATTTCAAATTAAGCACAAAATTTATATTTTATTTAGTGCAAGATAACGTCAGTATTTTACACAAATAAATGCACGTGATATGAGTAGCAATAACTATAAATTGATTGAGAAAGGTTAGCATTAGATAAGGCAGAATCAAGAGGGTTACGTTCAGCGTTTTATCCGTAACTAATGTTCGGAATGACAAACTCAGCTTAATCTATGTAGCTGACAGATTTGAGTTTGGTAAAATCAATACAATGATATGAATTTTAATATAATACAGTGATGGTTTGTGTAGTTACAAAATTATATGAGCGTTATAATTAAAAGTTTGTTTTACCTGCAAATGGCAAGACAACTGACCGGTAAAGAAAAGCAGTGCGAAGAAGTAAAAATTGCAAGAACAATTAGGCTACCTATCAAAGGACACGGACATTGTACAGTGCTAAAATAAACATGTGAAACAGTCCATTTAAAACTGAAGTGATTAAAAGCAGAGTAAAAGTGTTACATCGGAAAATTTCTAAGAAATAGACAGTTTAGTTCCCAAGTTAAAAACTGTAGAAACATTAAATCAAAACTGATTTCATAAATCAATTGTAAATCTAGGTTACTAGGATACGAGACAGTCAATTATTAATAACAACAAAAGAAGCCTTGTAAAATTTGTGTTGGTTACAAGAGGTGCTCCTAGTTTTCATGTAAATTATCAAATAAAAAAAACTTTCTGTGAGCCGAAAAGTGTTTTTCATATTCACCAATGCGCAGAGCATCTTTGAGTATATTTTTCGTTGTGGTATAGAAAATGCCAACTAGTATTCCAGTTCTCGGCTTAGTACGGTTCTCGGAACCACTGTGTGGTCTAAGAATTAGAGCGTTAGTGACGTACACCACCAGTGAGCTTACGTTTCTGTTCTTGTCGTTGTACGACCACAATGTAAACAAAGATAAAAAGTGCAATGGTGGTGTTGGCTAATATAAAGTGCTAAGCCGAGAACTGGAATTCTAGTTGGCATTTTCTATATCACATCCCAGTGAATACGGCCAGCTCTGCGAAGGATCATCCAAGTGCGATTAACTTCGGAGTCCCTTTACGAGTATCAGAGACATCGGCCAGCAAGAATCATATGTGTAGCATGTACAGCAGACCTTCATGAGTGCCTGAGTGCAGAAATTTGGAAGAGCAAGCCATCACCAAGTTCGTAATTGCCGTAGCGTCCTTTCATTGTGTGAATCCAACCAACAAAACCCACTTTGCAAGGTAGATTTCACAAGGAAGAAATTGCAGAAGGCCCACTAGCATTGGGTTTCATCAAGATTAGACATCGTACAAGGTCGTGAACGTGGTTCCAGCTGCATAGATTCATCCAGATTCGGGTAGTTGAGATGGGGTCCCCAGGAAATGCAGAGATTTGGCAGGAAGTTAAACAAATGCACATCGCGCGTCGTTTTGCGTCACTGAAACAAACCAAGTTAGCCGGAAACTACGTCACATAATTTGCATTATATTTACCTGATGTGATTTTCGCCATTGTTGGTGTTTGAATTCAAATATCGCAAATTTTATACGTGCAGATCATCTTTGTGTTCACAGTCAATTTAAGGTTAAAGCTGTCAGAAACAAATTTGAGCAATTGCCATACTAGTTAATTTATCCTACACAAGAGTATTTGTAATACAAGTTGTAGAACCTACCCCTTTGAAAAATAGTTTTTCTCATGTTAGACCGGAGCTTTACTTTAATTAATTGCAAATGAATAAAATATAAAGAGCAATAAACCATTTACTTCGCAAATAATTACATCATTTTAATGAGCCCTGAGATTGACACACTATTTTAATTTGCTGTCTCATCTACATAGTAAACAAAACTTATATATGCAGTTTCAACGCCATACCTCTTTTCGTTTTTGAGATATTCTGTGCACAGACAGACACACAGACAGACCAAGGAACAAAAACATGTTTTTTGGGTTCAGGGGACTCTAAAACGTGAAGATCTGTTGAAAACTCTATTTCGAATTTTTGGGGTGAATTCAATACTTCCTTTATCGTAAAAGGAAGTAAAAATGGAACCAACATATCCCGACCAATACAAATAACCAAGGGATTACAACAAGGTTGTTTGTAGTATAGCTCCAACTCTTTTGATGACCAAGTGGCCATTGCCGCAGATGAAGACGATGCAGCTTGTATACTGCAAAAATGAAGAACATTGCAAATGGGTCTTCGAAATAAATCTCAACAAAACGGAATACCTTGCAATAGGAAAAAAAGTAGAGCATCTCAAAGTTGAAGATATCACTATAAGCAGCTGTATTAAGTACAAGTATTGCAATGGTTTAATGCCCACAGAAATTCTGGTTGCCTAACTAACATGAAAATGAAAGAATTCAAAATGAGCACAGAATTAATACTTTGTTTATTGCAAGATAAAGTCAGTATTTTACACTAATAAATGCACGATATGATTAGCAGTACCTATAATTTGATTGAGAAAGGTTAGCATTAGATAAGGCAGAATCAAAAGGGTTACGTTTAACGATTTATTCATAATTGATGTTCGGAATGACAAGCACACCTTAGCTTGTGTAGCTGGCAGATTTGAATTTGGTAACGTCAATACAATAATGTGAATTTAAAATGATACAGAGATGGTTTGTGGCGTTCCAAAAATTATATGAGCGTTATGAGTAAAAGTTTATGAAGCCAGCAAACGGAAGTCAGATGTCGGGTAAAGAAACGGTGCAAAGCAAAGCAAAGATTGGAAAGAGCAAGGATAAGGCCAATGGAAGCTTGAAAAAACATTAGTGCAGTGCTAAATAAACTCATGTGAAACAGTGCATTTAAAAACTAATAATGAAAAAGCAGAGATTTAAAGTTTAAAGTGATACGATTGACAATTTCCAAGAAAAAGACAGTTTAGTTCCTAAGTAAAAACATATCAAAACTTATTTCATAAAGCAATTGTAAAACTCAGTTGCAAGGAAACGAGATATTCAATTGTTTTAATTGATCAAACAAGGCTTGTAAAAATTATGCTGTGTGCAAGAGGTGCTCACAGAAATCACCAATCTGCAGAGTGTAGTTGTATAAAGTTTCTTCGTGCTAGTACAACCCAGTGAAGACGGAGAAGCTCTGCAAGAATTGACCAGGTGCGTTCTACAGCGAGGCCAGTTTTTCGGGCAAGTTGTCGAATAGTTGGAAGCATCGGCCAGCAAGAATTGTGTGTGCTGCGTATTGGGGAATCCTTTATCGAGCCCTACATCCAGAGATTTGGAGCAGGAAACCGTCACCAAGTTTATAATCGCCGTGGCGTCCTTTATTTGTGTGAATCCAGCCTACGAAGCCGACTTTGTAAGGCAAATTTCACAGGCAAGCAGTTGCAGAGGGCTCACCAGCTTTGGGTCGCATCAATATTAGACTTTGTACGAGGTGCAGAAGCAGGCTCCAGTTCCTAGATCCGTTCCAGAGAGGTTTCATCGAGGTAGCGTTTTTTTTATTTTGCGATTTGAACTAGAAATTTGGAGCGTTTTGCAAGAAGTTAAACAAATGCAGATATCGGCGTCCCTACGTCACTGAAACAAAACTAGGTTAGCCGGAAATTACGTCATATTATTTGCATTGTATTTACCTGATGTGAATTTTGCTATTCTTGGTGTTTGAATTCAAATTACGCAATTTTTATACGAGCAGATCATCTTGTGTTTACAGTCAATTTGAAGGTTAAAGCTGTCAGATGCGAATTCGGATATTTGCCATACATGTTAATAAGTCCTACTCGAAAGTAATTGTAATACAAGTTGTTGAACCTACCCCTTTGAAAAAGAGTTTTTCTCATGCTAGAGTGGAGCTTTATTTTATTTGATTGCAAATGAATAAAATAGAAAGAACAATAAAGCATTTATTTTGCAAATATTAATTATAACATCATTTTAATAACCCCTGAGATTACACAAGATTTTTTGATTAAAACTATTTTAACGTATTATGTCCCAAAAGTTTTCGGAAAAATTTCAGTTAATTTAGTTATAGCAAACAGCGTCTTCGATCAAGGTGCCTTTGGTAACAAAATGTAGCAAATACATTTAAAGTTGATTATTAAGTGTCAGTTTTGACAAGTACAGGCTATTAAGATGTCGTATAAACTTAACATTCATAGAAGTATATATCAGTTTTGGACAATTGCCTAAGCGTGATATTGTTAGAATTTATAGAGACCAAAATATTTCGGTTTCAACAATTTACAAGACAATTCAAGATTGCGAAGAAGGAATACCGTGCATAAATTTTCCAAAAAGTGGATGACCGAGAGTTTTTAGTGGTGCTAATGAAAGAAGATTGGTTGAGAATGCAAAAAACAAGGTGGGAACGTCATTGCGTAAATTATCTCGCAGATTCCACGCTGCTCGAATGACTGTAAGTAGGACACTCTCAAGAAATAATTTAAAATACAGAAAAAGAGCAAAGGCTCCAAAATACACGGCAGCTCAGCTGAAAAAATTCCCAGATGCTGCCGTGCATTGAGACGCATTCATTTTCCCAATAAAGTTATCATGATGGACGCTGAAAAATATTTCACGTTGTCCAACTCTGAAATCAAAGGCAATGATGGTTTCTATACTAACAATGTACAAGACGCTCCGCTCCACATAAATCCACATTCTTTCAAAATGGAGTTTTGTGCAGTTTTGGGGTTTTCCCATATATCCGTATGTTTCATGAAAAAAGCACTTAGATATATCCATGAATTACAGTTCCTACAGCAGCTCGTCAAAGTTTCCGTTTAGTTCAGAAATCACGTAAGTCTCGGATTTATATGGTTTCTTTAATATATCAGAATATTGTGCTTGCGCAACCTTGCAGCATGCATTTCGAAGTTCAGTTCATCATAACGTACAATGTGAATGTGGTTCAGTATGTTGTAAAATGTCGTCTTCCGAAAAAGAAGTGCTTGATAATGGGCGCATTCAGACGACACAACAGTTGTACAACTGTTGAGTGAAATGTCGCTGAATGCGACCGCTCACTTAGCCGCTCCGTGGTAGCGGTCGCCATTTTAAGTAGCGTATTTCAAAACCGCTCACTGATCAGAAACCGCTCAGAAAGATGGACGTGTTTATCGCGCAATATGAATATAATGGCGTATTTTACAGTTTAGATTCATTACCGGAAATTAAATATTACTTACAAATACTATCTGTATAATTGCTAATGCTTGTTACATAGTTTTACATCGAGAGCATACACTTAAGGGGATATTTAAATAAAGATTATTAGGTAATTATGTAGATACTATCTAAAAGATAAAAGATAAAGATTATTAGATAATTATTGTTAGATAGTATCTACATAATAACCTACTTTCCTAGTACACTAATTACTCTTTAATTTATCTTACTAACCTCATCAAATAATATTTATTCCTTCATTTGAACAAAATATAAAGATATTACACTTTAATTTGTTATTGATAGTATCATCGCTCATAATAGATGGTTTATTTGGAAATTTGAACAAAAATGTAAATACATTACTCATTTCACGTATTACAGTTAATTTGTAACTCTTAACACAAAAACACAACATTCAGCTGTATTTATAGGTTAAAATAAACAACTTTGACAGTTGACTCAACGTAAATTGAAAAAGGCCATTCAGCAAACCTACATCGCTCCAACTGAGCGGTTGATCAGCGCTCACTCAACTGTTGTGTCGTCTGAATGCGCCCAATGACTAGAAAATGCAAAAAGGGACTTAAACAGCTTATATATAAGTGCGAAAAGATTAAGAAAGCAAGAGTAAAGGGAGAAAGTTATGAAAACTACAAAGGAACTGTTGTTAATAGAAAGACAATAGGAGAACCTTGTAGGTAACTTGATAACCTCAAAATTTCTTATGGGTTGTGTACAATACCCCTTTTATTCATACAGTTGTAAGAATAAATGTTTCTTGAAAATACCCGATGGACAGATGGAGACAAAAACGAAATTTTTAATAAATTTTACGATTTTGATACAAAGAATGAGCAAGATGCTTACTTGCAAGTAGGGTTACCAACATTGAGCCGATGCTGACTCGAAGAAAATAATTTTTGGGGGAGAAAAAAGTGGAATAAGATTAATAAAAAAGTTCAAGGTGAAATAGTTTTTTACATTAAAATTATTTTATATTTTTTAAGTAGTATATGAAATGCAGCACTTTTTTATTCTTCCGTGGATACATTAAATTTGAACAAGACGTCTTGTACGCCTTAATATTTAAATAATTATTTGCTCTTTTTATCCCTTAGCGAGCTCAGTGAAAATTAAACTCTCTTAATATCACAGTTAGTCGCTTATGCAAGATCACTATCTCCCAAAACAGAAATCTAGTTCTCCTTATAGTAGTGGTTGGACTGAAACTTAACTTTAAACAATGCACAAAAAAGCCAAATTGTTTACATCATCTATTGACTTCAAAACACATATAAAAACATAAGAAACAAAAAACACGCATAACAATACAACATAAATTAAAGAAGTTCTCAAAAAACCTACGTGCGATTTAGATTGAGGCTACTCGCAGGCGTGTTGCAAACATACAGGAACAACATAAAACATCACCAAAAATAACGTTGAAATAATTATCTTTTAAAAGAACGCAAATGTCAAAATGTCTAACAAAACTAGAATGTCAAAATTGCCTGAAGCTGGTGCTTATTTGAATCGCTGATAAAACACATTTTTACTCGTTTGCAAAAGCTTGCAATTAAACGCAGCCTTAATCACACTTTGCAAACATTTTACTTGGAACTGGCTGCTGCATACACGTCGAAACGGCACGCCTCGATTGCATCGCCCGCTCCTGGCGGACATTATGCTGGGAACCACTGATCGCGTGCAGGCGCCGTAAGGACAGTTGAATTGGTGTCTCTCAAATAAGCCTTTAAATATAGCACAATGGGTGTACTTCCATGCACACTGGGAAAATGCGTTTGCAGAATTTTCAAACCCTGTCTCGCTGCACTTTAACACTGTTTGTAACAAACATTGGCTGCCAGGCTCTTTTAGGCCACTTGAAATTAACTTATCCCTCTCTGGGCGAATTTACGTACTATACTTTCCAATCTAACAAACCCATGCAGCTCTCAGAAGACGTTGCGTGCGATCGCTACCTTCGTTGTTAAATTTGTATGAGTTGAAAATCCCGCATCCCGTGTACAGCGTGTGTTTCTCGCTGCACTCGTAAAAACCAAAATTCACAATACGCGTCCAGCACAGTACCGGCTTTCCTAGCATTTACTTACATAAAATAAAATATTAAATCTAGTAATAGAACATAGGAAATTCAACTTGGCTTCTACATATAAGCATGAAAATAAACATTATCGGTAAGGGATCCAGTTGACCCGTTACACATAGCATAATTTTCGGCCTTTGTTATTCATAGGAATTAAAGAACAAAACTATTTTTTACATTCCATAAAAAAAAATCAAAATCCATCTTAGAAGTTAAGTAAACTATTACGAAACTACATTTTTTCTGAAAAAAATAAGATATTTTCTAAAATTATATTTTTTTCTCTTTGTCCCCTTTCTACCAATGACTTCTGCTTTGGAGCTTTTAAATAGGAGTAAAATTTTTCACAATCCGTGTATGTAGGAACCTTAACTTAACCCGAAGAGTTTTATTGAAAACCCAAAGCCCGAAGAATGATTACCAAACCCGAAGTCTTCGGTGCCAAAGTGATAGTGTTGGCAACCCTACTTTTGCAAGCATGGATTGCCTGTACTGCAGTTACACGTAGACGCCCAAACACTGTTGCACGTTTTGTAAAAACACATTTAAATAGCTATAATTATTCAATTTCTTCAAGCTCAGGAAAATTTAGTGTTTGTAAAAAAGTATTTGCGAGTCTACATAGCATAACAGATAATCGTATTCGGAGATTAACCAATCTCTTTTCTAATGGATCTCCACCAAAAGACAAGCAAAGCAGGATATGCAAAATCTGGGAAATTTGTGTGAAAGCCATAAAACATTTATAACTACGTTCATTTCCATTAAAAAAATGGTCACTATACAGGCCGCGAATATCACTAATTGAGCGAAAAGTTAGATAAAAAAAATCATGAATGTTTTGTAGCTCAATCTAAACGTACCGAAAAAAGCACAAAGGTTAAGGTCATTTCAATTCCCCCAACTAGGGGCGGGCTGCTATAGGGACTAGTGATGGGCATAAATTATTTGCATTCGAATGATATTAATAACCGAATGATTATTTGAATAATCATTCGAATAAATTTTGGCTCTCGATTCGTTTCGATTAAGTCAGCCGGTTTGCCGGTTGGCGGTTCACCGTCATCTGCATCGACAACGGTTCACCGTCATCTGCATCGACATCGTAACTTGCAGATAGCAGAGGAATAACTCAGTTAATCGTTAATTATTATAATAATTGTATAAATGATTTTTATTTGATTTCTACGGTTGATTAGCCCGATTACTCGTACATTCTTCCAATCTATAACCAAAACATAATATGTACGGTCGACGCCTTAGAAATCGGGACACGTAATATGTTCGTCTAGTCTTTGGAGTATTCTTACTCCGGTTACCTCATTAATGTGAGATGGCATTTCATAATTGACAAACAATAAACAATCTGACGTAACAATTAAAACCATAATAACTGCAAAAACCCAGTTTATACACTTAAAAAATACATGCAAAATATATCATAATAGTGTGTAGTGTCCCTAAGGCGCCGACCGTACATTATGTGTTATGTATTGGAAATTAAACGGTATTTATTAAGAAGTGTAGAAAGAAAGAAATATGCGGGAATGCTTGGTAATCGCAATAAAAACAGTGGTAAAACGTTTATCTTTATCGATCGGACGGGTTAAAGGCGCCGCCTCTTGTTTTGAACATTTGGAGATGTAAGCAAATAAAACATTGTTTTATAGCTTGATGCGTTTGCAGTTTTTAGGCGTTCAGGTTTCAGGTCCCCAGAATTTGATAATTTGATATTTTTTATGATAGAAGGTAGGTACGCGATAACCAAATGGTGTTTTCAGTACAACCTGCTTTGTTTATGAGTTATGACGTATTTATATTTACAGAATTTCGAGCACTGCGTAGGTCGCTGAGATATGGCACGTAGTACCTTTGAATAGAGGTTTTATATTCAAAGCGTAGTACGTATCAGCATGAGGTTATTTTTCATTCGAATACTTGGAGCGAAAACCGAGTTCCATAGTTTATTTCAATAACCGGATAACCGGTTATTTTTCATTCGAATAAGCCCATCACTAAACCGAATGATTATTTGAATAATCATTCGAATAAATTTTGGCTCTCGATTCGTTTCGATTAAGTCAGCCGGTTTGCCGGTTGGCGGTTCACCGTCATCTGCATCGACATCGTAACTTGCAGATAGCAGAGGAACCAAAACATAATATGTACGGTCGATGCCTTAGAAATCGGGACACGTAATATGTTCTGCTAGTCTTTGGAGTATTCTTGCTCCGGTTACCTCATTAATGTGAGATGGCATTTCATAATTGACAAACAATAAACACTCTGACGTAACAATTAAAACCATAATAACTGTAAAACCCAGTTTATACACTTAAAAAATACATGCATTATTAAGAAGTGTAGCAAGAAAGAAATATGCGGGACTGCTTGCTAATCGCAATAAAAAGTGGTAACACGTTTATCTTTATCGATCGGGCGGGTTAAAGGCGCCGCCTCTTGTTTTGAACCTTTGGAGATGTAAGCAAATAAAAAATTGTTTTATAGCTTGATGCGTTTGCAGTTTTTAGGCGTTCAGGTTTCAGGTCCCCAGAATTTGATAATTTGATATTTTTTATGATAGGAGGTAGGTACGCGATAACCAAATGGTGTTTCCAGTACAACCTGCTTTGTTTATGAGTTATGACGTATTTATATTTACAGAATTTCGAGCACTGCGTAGGTCGCTGAGATATGGCACGTAGTACTTTTGAATAGAGGTTTTATATTCAAAGCGTAGTACGTATCAGCATGAGGTTATTCTTCATTCGAATACTTGGAGCGAAAACCGAGTTCCATAGGTTATTTCAATAACCGGATAACCGGTTATTTTTCATTCGAATAAGCCCATCACTAAACCCAATGATTATTTGAATAATCATTCGAATAAATTTTGGCTCTCGATTCGTTTCGATTAAGTCAGCCGGTTTTCCGGTTGGCGGTTCACCGTCATCTACATCGACATCGTAACTTGCAGATAGCAGAGGAACCAAAACATAATATGTACGGTCGACGCCTTAAAAATCGGGACACGTAATATGTTCTGCTAGTCTTTGGAGTATTCTTGCTCCGGTTACCTCATTAATGTGAGATGGCATTTCATAATTGACAAACAATAAACACTCTGACGTAACAATTAAAACCATAATAACTGTAAAACCCAGTTTATACACTTAAAAAATACATGCATTATTAAGAAGTGTAGAAAGAAAGAAATATGCGGGACTGCTTGCTAATCGCAATAAAAAGTGGTAACACGTTTATCTTTATCGATCGCGCAGGTTAAAGACGCCACCTCTTGTTTTGAACCTTTGGAGATGTAAGCAAATAAAACATTCTTTTATAGCTTGATGCGTTTGCAGTTTTTAGGCGTTCAGGTTTCAGGTCCCCAGAATTTGATAATTTGATATTTTTTATGATAGGAGGTAGGTACGCGATAACCAAATGGTGTTTTCAGTACAACCTGCTTTGTTTATGAGTTATGACGTATTTATATTTACAGAATTTCGAGCACTGCGTAGGTCGCTGAGATATGGCACGTAGTACCTTTGAATAGAGGTTTTATATTCAAAGCGTAGTACGTATCAGCATGAGGTTATTTTTCATTCGAATATTTGGAACGAAAAAAACCGAGTTACATAGGATATTCCAATAACCGGATAACCGGTTATTTTTCATTCGAATAAGCCCATCACTAATAGGGACCTTCCGTCCCTCTTCAGCCAAGAACGGGAAACTCGGGATGGGTGAGAGAAAGGAGGGGTGGAAACTGGAAGAAAGGTCAGGAAAGATGGAGAAATACTGCCCCGGCATTCACCTCAGAGAAGGTACTCTGTTGACTCAGGAAAACCACCTAAAAACCTGAATCAAGGCAGACGGTCGCGGGAATCGAACCCACGACCTCCTGAATGCTAGGTATTTATCAAGAATTTAAAAAGTGGAAATAGGTGAGTTTATGTGATCTCTAACATTCAATCAAAAAGGCCTTATTTGTTAATAATTGTATATAGATAGGATAAGTTTGTAGTAATGTTAGTTCTGGTTAGATTTTGAATTAAAGAAACCTAAAAATTTGGGTTCACATGTCATGTTGCTCTTGGTAAAGTTTACGATTTAAGATTCCTCAGCCAAACTTCATAGGGTTGAGTTGAAGTTTCATTAACATGTAGTCCTTGATTGATATTTAATATTCCGTAGCTTATTTCTCAGTTTAAATTTTCGTTTATTTACAATAGTTGATTAACCATATGAAGCATTATCTGAAATAGAATATCCTTAAAAATGTGTATTATAAATGCTTTGCAGAATAGGAAAAAGGTGCATACATAGGTAATTTGAGGCGTACAAACCGAATTTAATGTTATTGTAACCATATCCACGATTTGTAGGGCAAGAAGTGTAGAACTATAATGTCCGCCTGCTGTCACATTTATAGGTCACTATATTTCCAATAATTTGAAATGGAAATCTCATGTAAATTTGTCTAGAGATAGAAAATAAGCTGCATTCAATACTATTATTGTTTACATTGTATTAGTTTTAAATGCGTTTTACATATAAGCGAAAACGCTTCAATATTGCTATGAACACATTTTAAGCCAATATGATTTTTATGGCAAAACGGTATTAAAAATAGTGTTAGCCTTGATGTAAGCAAAATGTAATCAGACTACGCTTGGAAATTATGTAAAACAATGTAGTATCGAAGACAAACATTTGGGGTGGGGGTTGTTATTTTGGCTTCCCCAATAAATAATTGTAAAATTGTGAATAAATACCCTTTTCCCAATTAAGTGAGTTTAAAAATTGATTGAATGTCCTGTGGGTGTGCTGTAGTGGAGTGCATTCAACAGCAGCACCTTTTGCAGAAAGTTGAAAAAGTGTTTGTGGGTGCATCAAGTGTGAGCTTCTATTCCGGTGGCTGTTTTTGGACATCCGAGTACAGTAATTGGAGCCCCTGGAAGCTGAGGTAGGTAGTGACCTTTGTGGAAAGCGGCGGAGCCCAGGGTATAAGCAACGGGGGCAGCTGGAAGCAGTTTTTGGCGTCACAACGGTACAGCTACAGCTATCGTTCTGCGGTGGCGTTCAGAGGCTGGCCAACGGACAAAGAGGGGACCAAGCATTGTGAGACACGATAGGAGCTCGAGTTGGGCCCTAATTACGTTCCAAAAGCAACAAAAGGGTCAGACAACGTTACACTAAAAGATCGAATTTAGCGAATTTCTTGGTGGCGTTGGTTTTTATAAACACATCCGGCAGAAGCGTTCTTTGAGTTTTTATTTTTATTTTTAAAAACCTCAGCAGGGTCGGGGATCGAACTCTCGACCCTTAGATCAGTAGGCAGAATGTTTAACCACTGAGCTATGGAGCCCGGCTGTGGTTAATTAACTTTTATTGAATTTATTTGTAATAATTAGTTTTACATCCAATTTAATAACAATAATAATAATAAAATCGTCTTTATTTCCAAATTCATATACAACTACGCGTTATTGGAAAATTATCAGTTGCAAAGGCGAAGTTTGGTTAAAGGTATTGTTGCACTTAACCTTCAATTTTGCGAGTTATGTTTCCTTGGCAAATAAATAATCAGGCGATTTTTGTGTGATCAATTAGATTTATTGTTATCGACTGTTATAAACAAAACATAGTCTCCCATATAAACTTTTGCGGACTAAAGCCAATGGTTAATTTTAATTTTGCTTGTGCTAAGATAATCAACTTTGTGCTCCCAAAAACAAAATAATTGCATAACACTTGTCAAATGGAAAATTTGTTTTATGCTGTTTATACCTGCAAGTGACAGTTCCTAATAAATAGTTTGATTTCTGGATTTTACAAATAAATGTGGAAGCTGAGTAGCCGATTATTAATCAGCGACCGGGTCAGTCTACGTTACTGTCTCAATTTCAAGTAAATAGTGCGTCAGAAGCTGGCTTGCGCTAGGCGAAATAGGTGCTTAATTCGTGAGCACAAGTGTAACGTGTAACCTAGTTTTGAAGTTGTATACAGCGCCAGTTGATTTCGGAGTTTCTACTTGTCCTGAGGGAAATCCGAGAGCAAGGGGTAGGTATTGTAGTAGTGACCTGCGAACTGTACTAACAAAGTACTGCTAGTGCGCGTTATCGGATTGCGGCAATGACGCATCACGAGCAGCGTATAAACATTCAATTTTGCGTAAAACGCCGTAGAACGTATATTAAACCTTTCACGTGCTCCGTGAAGCGTGTGGGAATGCAACCATGTCGCGCGCACGGGTGTACGAGTGGCACAAGTTCTTCAAATAAGGACGTAAATCAACGGATGATAATCTCCATCAAGGCTCTTAGTTACTGAATATCTGTCAGAGCCGAAATTGAAAAATTTGATTAAGGGTCGCCGGTTTAATTCTTCAGAAGAGATGAAGAGCTTTGTGACACATGCACTTCACTTAATCACCAACAATAGTTTACAGGACTGTTTTGATAAGTGGTACGGACTCTGAAAAAGTTTGTAGCTGCTAAAGATGCTTACTTTGAAAGTGGTGTCGTGCACTATATACTAAATTCAATAAAAGTTTTGTAAACAGTTCGGTTTATTTTTGACTTTAGCTCGTAGGTTTATTATCAGTTAGTGTTGTCTTTTACAGGAAAATATAGGTATTTCTTATCGATTGTTACTTGAACAAACTGTTTTTTTATGTGAGTAAATTTTTGAAGCTTTGGTCTGGTGTGGGGCACGCTTCAGGAATAAAACAATACGATGCCGTTTACGAGTATTTATTTGTACTGCGCCGGAGTCCGAGCCACCACATATTAAATTAAAGCAACCCAAGCAAATAATAAGAAAAATTAATATTCATTCTGAAATATGTTATTTAAATTACCAACCTGAAGAAAGCTGGAGCTCAAAAAAACTTCTTTCGAGACCTGAAAGCCAGGAAGCTGCGTTTCTTCAATGAAATGTTAGGTGTGCGCGAAATAACCGATGCTCACTCGTGCTCTTTACCCACAAGAATACCAATTTCAGAAAGGAATATCCCGCAAGGTCATGGCCATGCGCATACAATAGAATGTAAATATCTTAAACTGCTACAAATTTAATATTTTCGGCTTAGCACCATTACAGGTCAATTTCTGGTTCTTTTCAACAGTGGCTGTCCTTAACCACGATTGGAGTAAATAAGGTTAAGAGATTCCTCAATTATATTGAGCTATCTGACAATTAGAGAAGGCAAATAGCTATTTAAGTAACAAGGAATGTAAGGGCCTATTAACATTTGAGGTAGGCAAGTACAAACCAAGGCGCAGCCGCGGCTTGTTGCCTGCCGAAAATGTTAATAGGCGATACATTCCGACTTATTTTATTATATTTTTCCCGCTGCTTATCGAAATTTTCCTAGATTTTTGAAAAATCGTTTGATTTGTCACCTGACACCAGGATTAATTTTCGTGAGTCGTGTTACCTGTGAGTGTCACATATCACATACACACTTGCAATTATAAACAAAACGTCTAAGTCTGCATTTTGCGTTGCTAATTTTATTATCCTGGAACTTAATGATAGTATTAAGTTCCGTTGCCAAGGGAAAGCAGCAAACAAAAATAATCACCGACTTACATGTTTTGTTACTAAGGCTTTATCACTGACTTACATGATCAGCAGCGGGAAAAGATATTTATAAAAACGTAGCGATGTAGGAGACGTCTCGTTACAACTTGACTCAGCAACGGTTGGGCTCGAACCGCAGCATAACTGCAGTCACCATTTTGTCCTCAAACGGTAGGACAACCTAAAAGACCCGTTATATAATATCTCATATAGGTACTGAAAAACTAAAAAATGCAATTTTAGTTAGTAGCTATTCAACTTATTTAGCGTGCGTACAGCGTACATTACACAAATTGAGCAATTAATAGCTAACTATAACAAACAATAAATCTTACAAACAAACGTCAAAACCATTAACGCACTCTATTGATGCTGGAGTTGCAAACAGAAAGTCGTTATGATTTGCTTCGTTATATGTTTAATGTGTAAACGGTTTTCTATTATAATTTTGTATCTCTAATTTCACAGTTAAATTAGTTTTTAGATATGTTGATTGGTTTTCGTTAGGTATCTAATTTTTATCGACTTTTTTTCTTATAGGCATCGTGCTTGATTTCAGCACAATTGGCGACAACACGTTTTCCCGAGTTCAAAAACGTACATGTTTATATTACATTTATTAGCAAAAGAAATATTTTCAATAAAATATTATTTAAAAGCACTATTAAAATAAATGGAGATATCAAAACAAAGCAGCTGTCAATTATTTTCTAAATTCGTGATATATTTTTTTAAAACTTAGGCTACAAAACAGTTGCAACTGTTACAACAACAGCAAATCATTTTAGCAGAAGCAAATTCTTTTTACCATGCTATTTAATATTTATTATACGCAATTTACAATGAAAAAGTTGTACAAATAACATTCTCAACTCAACAATTCCCAGACGACACACGATTTCCATTTTTATTTGGTCTTACTGGTCATGGTACACAGAAATCAGTAAACTAAAAGTTTAGTTATTTGTGATGGTACATCGTTGTTTTTATTGCTTAACGTTGTTATTTGTGTTGCATATCGTAATATGTTGCCATTTGGGAATATGTGCCTGTACATGGAGTTGCCTATACTACTTTACTATTGAGGTTAATAAGTTAGACGTTAGAGAATGGAAGTAGGTAAGTACACACACTTTAACTGTTTGACGTTATTTTCGTAATTACGACGTTTGTTGCTTATTCACAAATTTATCGTACAATAGGGGCTGTAAAGATTCCGATTAAAAGAGACTTCAATTTCAAATAGTGTAAAAGTGAGGTGATGATGATTGATTTTCACCTGTTTTGTTTTCAGTTACAGTGCCACCACAAAACAAGTGTCACCAAGCACACAAAACCAGCGTGCATAAATCAAATAAGTGTAGACACTCACTGTCGGTTCATTTGATGTCAAAATACCGATTTGGGTAACCTTGAACTGCTCCTGGGGGGGGGGGTACTTTCGAATGGCACTAACAGATGGCGCCACTACTTTATCACATACATAGATATATAATTACAAATATATTCATGATTACATATGATTGGTAGCAGAGCTAGTAACTGGCTATGATTGGTAGAATATTGTGCTGCCATCTGATAGTGAAGCTTAGAAATACTCCCCGAGTTACTGTCCCAGGCCACAGAATAATACAGAACGGCCTGTCGGCTTAAAATTCAGCTAGTTTTTTCTTTGCGCATGCGCGAGTTCTGGTGGTGTGCAGTCAGCTGTTTTCCATATTTTACACGTGTGCTTGTGGCGGTCAATGACCCCTTATTAGAAGGTTATGTTTTTTGTGCAAGTGGTTTTAAAATATTAATTTAATATGAGTGCACAGAAAAGATCTTTTGGTGGCACATGGTGTACTGTGCATTTCCATATAAATTGCATGGACTTTAAACGTACGGATTATTTCTGTTCAGTTTAAAATTTAGGAGCATAATTTTGAATTTACCGCCTCTGCACACCACTAGGATCATGGCGGACAATTTCAAGGTCACAAAAATTGATTATGCTGACATCAAAAGCGCCGACACAGAGAGGCCATTCTGATTTAGGGTATTATTCTGTGCCCAGGCACTCTAGACAGGTTTCAACATTTGGCATGAGTGTCTCTACTTGTTTGATTTATGTACGCTGACAAAACCCCCTGGTAGGAGATGCTGGCGCTAGCTCCGTTTGACAATTACACTCCGTAGAAGATAAATATTCGTAAACGCGGGAAATCAAAAAATTTTAATTTCAAAATCATTTGAGTTGTTTTACACGTAACAATGTTTAAGTTACTAAACCACTACTTATTAAATAAGTTGATTGTGATAAAAATAAAGTACATAGAACAACTAAGAATGCAATACATATTTTTATGATAATAAATTACTGAGAGATTATATAAAATAAATATATTAGATTGCCTAATTATCAATTATCCTAAAGTCTGATACCAAAAGTTTTTTAAACAAAAGAAATAGAGATTTTTCTTCAACCACACGAATAAGACGCCGTATTGTCGAATAATTTTGTATAAAAAGTAAGTCATTTCGGGATGTTCACCAATTACCTTGGCAACTGCACACTTCTCGATTCATATTTGCACTAGTACAAAAATGGACGCAAGATAGGGTTTTACATGGTAAATTTTAAATACAAAACAAACGCTTCGTTAATATTCGGCAATCGCCGTCGTTGTTGTTTATTTTCTCCTTATACTGATTGTGTATTTGCGCTATGAATGTTCTACAATGTTGCCTACAATGTTTGATTCTAAATAATAAGTCATTTTACCGAATTTATGAGTAGTTAGAGAAAAAATTGTATGTTTAATTCGCACAAAAAATGCGTTTTCGGGACGGGTATTCGAGGTTATCAGGTTAGGTTTTGCATCAGTCTGTGTCAAAACTGAAGCAAAACCTAACCTGGTCACCTTGAATTAGACGTAGACTTACAGTGCCACCAACATATTATTCATACGTTTGAATTTCCACAGCCCGATGAGTTTTTTTTTCTCGATACCTAGAACGCCACGCTACTGTGTCACTCCTTTCCATGAGCAATTTTCTTTTGTCACAACATTTTTTTATAACGAAAACCTATTTCGTTTAGATTCTTTCTCAAAGTTTCTCGACGGTCAGTATAGTTAACTTTTTCATTCAATCTGTTTACTAATACGTTTAGCCTCGGTACTTTATGTTACCCAGTGAACATTTTATGAACCGTTCTTCGCAAAACTCCCAAATAAAAATCGTCGAGAACGATTTTCTTAGTCTTCTTTGAGTTTCTTCTTCTGCGGAGATGTTAAAGAAGTAGTGGTTGGAAGAAGTAAGGACTAAAGTATTATCTGCATTAAGTTTTTTAATCGCAATGCTGAGAAATAATATTGTTATTTGTTATGTATTACCTGCTGTAGCATACTCCTTACGAACTTTCTTTATCAGAGAGGTTGATTTTCCAGTTGCTGCGGCTGATAGTTCTGTAGATTGCTCTACCAAAAATATCAACGTTCCAGAAAAGTCAGGTCAAATTCAGTATACGGTTCGGTCTATTGCGCATGCGCTGAGTATGTAAAAATGTTGTGGATGCGGCTATCGTCTCGTAATGTTTAAAGCAACCTTTCTTGCGCTCTCGGCGGTTCAGGTTAGCGGTTTAGGTTAGTTGTTAGGTTTTGATGATTTTTTTAGAGAAAAAATACGACCAGACCGTATACTGAATTTTTACTCCAGAAGTCTTCTGTTCATCAAAACACTTTATGACATTTGCAATTATTCTTCTTGTTTCTGAATGCACAAAAGCTTTTTTGCTTTATCTATAGCTCATTGTAATCCTATGTAAAAACGAATTTAGTATTACACAAATATATAACTGCAACTTAAGGTAGCATTTTAGAAAGCATTTGATACTTACGATTTGATGTTAAATAACCAAGCCGTCCAAAATTAAACGCCGAATAGGTAAACAATAACAAACAGAATTAACGAAGAAAAGCAACACTAACAAAAATTCACAAAGAACAACAAAACTAATGAACAACAGCACTAAAAATCTGGAAATTCGACACTTCTATCTGACACAATAACAGCAATAGCAAAGTTATTACATTTGCTACACATGGGAATTTATTTGCACGTAAAAACAAAAATTATAAATACTTCACAGCAGGGTGGTACAGGAATCGTCGAGTCGTGTAGCAAACGTTTGCCAAGCTAGGTCCTGAGCAGGATGGGGTGGGTTGTCCGGAAGCGCCACTGGTTTGAGACGGTCCAAACCAGAAAACCTACAGGTGGCCGTGTAAATTCCTAAACCACTAGCTGTTTCACAAAAAAAAAATAATAAGAGACAGAAAACACCAAGACTCGAAATAACCTAGTTATTTATTTACAGTTTGTACACCTTCGGAATTCTGTGTCATACTTGGAAAAAGGCAACACAATTCTGTGATAATAGTATGTAAATGGAATAGTTTGTAAATGTAATTTTAGTGGTATGTAATGTACAAGATTTTATATTAATAAAGTCTAAAATGTGACTACGATAATCGCAATTCGTTCGAGTACCCGTGTATCAACTACGATAGTGACTTAAATATAATTAAAAACAGCGATACCGGAATGCGGGAGAATAGTAAGTTCTATATCGCTTGATTAATTAGGTAAATACTCTATCTAGTCGCGAACCTCTTCGAATTGGTACCATTTCGCCTATGGGAGTGCTAATACACATAACATGGTGTATTTACGGTGCTCATATTATGTTAAATGTTAAATTGATGCTCCCGGAGACCCTCGCCAATAATGGTTTAAATTTTGAACATTGACAAGTATCTGACACTCGAATGCGACCAAAGCAGTACTACCAAACGTAAAGATATTAAATGCATAAAATGACATTATCCTATTACACCAAAGTAATTGCACGTGATGTACAACGAAGCTATACAATATTTCGCATGTAAAACGGCATGAATTTCGCTAGCATATACCTAGGTAAGTACAATACATAAAGTAAAGATCATAGTGCCATAACGAACGATAGTTTCAGTTCAATAAGCACCAAAAGGTAGATAACACTAGGTGTTGTAGATACCTGGATCGTGCACAGAAGGATCGCTACATCAACAGCTATGGGGGATAGCTATTAAGATGTCCACCAGCTTGAGTAACCTCCAAAGAGTCAGGGCTTCATCTAACTTTGCGGGTGAGAAGCGTAGTCGAGTGCAGTCACCATGGGGAGAAGCCTTGCATGCGAACTACCACATGTGCTGAGGGGCTCGAATTGGAACGGAATTGTTGCTCCAGGTGCCTTAGCCAAGCAACAACAATGCCACAGGGTTAATAGATCCCGAAAAATCGGAGAACGATACAGCAAACTAGGACGAGGAGGCCAAACTAGAACGAGGAGGCCTAAATACAAGACGTTATCGAAAAATATTCTACGGCAATCATAAATTAACATACCAGAGTTGTAATGTGGCCTCGAGTAAGTAAATTGCAGAAATATATATTTATCCCAATACAATCGGATTCATTTTAGCAATATAACACCCATTTCCTATTTCTGGATGGCAGATTCCTCAAAGAAACATGGAAACTATGTAATCCACTTAAGTGAAAATTCCCAAAAATCACATGCAGCTCCAAAAAGGAAAACTTAAAAATGGTCGCCGGAAATCGTACTATCAAAACAATTTTCAAAATTGTTACTCAAAATTCCCTAAAAATCAAGGATTTTGCAAAAATGAGTATGCAACCAAAGCTACACCTAACGTATGCAGGTGAATCTAACTATGAATGTATTTAAGCTAATAAATTATCCAAACAATCCTTAACTGTATCTAAATCTAAAATTACACGTAACAAAGTGACATTCGTTTTTTGTTTGAATGTACTCGTACCTCTCGGCAAAGCTTGCTTTTTATTGGTTCTTTAGTTCCCCTTACTTAAATTTTAGATTTAGTTCACATATTTTGAGGGGTTTTTGTGTGCTTGGTGGTACAGTCGTGGAAACATAAACCGGGACAAGTCCTGTAGGGCCATTTTTCACTATTTGATTATTGTAATTTTGTCTTCCTAATTTTTTGTGAAAATTAATCTATCAAGTGCCAATGAATCAAAATGAACTGGTTAATGTAATATAAGCAACTTGGGATATCATCAATCATGAGTTCATTCGCACAATTTAATTTAGGTAAATTTTAGTGTCCCGCTTTATATTTTTGTAATGGTACTGTATCTGTTTCAAAACATAAAACTTAAGCTGTCATTTCGTGAATATCATTAATTATGTTAATTCTATAGCTAAAAATGGCTTAGATAAATAAATAAAACTACAGTAGGCGGGTATCAAACAAAGTAAATATTGAAAGAGTTACTATATTTAAAGAAGTAAAGGTATAAATAGCGTAATTGCTCAATTTTCGTGAAAGAAGGCAGTTTCACCATCTAAATATTCTTCTATGAGAAGATCAATTGCGCTTTAAAAAAATATGATACGTAAATATGAAAATATAATTATATATTTATAGAGCACACGAGTTGCGTAACGAATGTTAAAGAGATAAACAATATTTACGTATGCAAATGGAGAATTATCGCCATCTTAATAATTAGTTACGTGCAGGTCGTATGCTGCTACCATTTAATTAAGGCCAAATCCGATCTGGTTCAAGTTTGTTATTGTCAACCACTTCAGTCAAACTGGATGTTTTCTAAATTTAAATTAAAATGTCTTGTTGCTAAACATCTTAGAAATTTAACCTTTGAGTTGCTTTATAGTATTTTTTTAAATCGACAATGAAGAACGCCGAAATCGTCATTAAAATACGAGAAATTGGCAGTGAAGTAATCCATTGTTTTACGGCTTTTTGTAGACAGCGGGGCGACAGGTAAACGTCAACCGACGTCAATATAACCTACAAAAGTTTGTTAAAATGTTGTAATTTCGCGATTTCTCGATTTAAAAAAAAAATAGACATAATGTACCCCTCGACACTGCTGTCCCATTTTCTGGGGTGTGTGGTTTATTTGCCTTGGCCTTGCCGGCCTCGGCGACTAAAGCCATATTCGTGATAAAAAGTTAAACTTGTTCCTTGGTATACAAATTACTATTTTTGTATGAAATTTCAGCATTGGAGAATTCGTTATGTAACGGCATTTTCTTAAACATAAAAGAACAAACTCCTATGTCACTAATGACTTTAATAAATTTATCATTGTTTTTTACTAGATGACCATTGTTTTTGTGATCATGGCTACTTTGATAATTGCACGTCTTAATGACAACCAAAAACCTTTGATGGGCATTTTAAGGTAAACGGTTGCTTTTAGACTTAAGAACTAAGTGTACATTATTTTCGTGCTTTTTAATTCTCTTTCAGATAATAACCTAAAATTTTTAAAAATGTTACGGATAACGAAATTAGAGCTAAAAAAAGTTTTGAAAGATGGGTAAAGTGCCTCTTACAGTCAAGTCTAATTAATTAAAACATTTTTGTTAGTTCAGTACATGATAGTAAGCATGTATACCAAAATGCAAATCGATATCTCTACATTTGTAGAAATTAACAAAAAAATAAAAAATAAGAAATTGAACTTCAAGGCCCTATAACTTCTTACTGAAGGGACTTTGTACTAAGGTATATTGGGTTTAATCGATTTCTTGTGACGTAAGGAATCCATGACTAATCGGTGTCCCATTCTTTTTGGGACACTCTGAATGCAGTCTGTTTGATATCTCGGCTATTGTTAGAGATATGACTAAATGTTATAGAAGAGAAGTTGTTCCACATTTAATTTTATATTATCTACCATAAGCAAAAAAACAATTGAGCATCAAATGTGTTAGGTGTAGCAAATACATTTAACATTTTAAATGAAACGTACTCAATTTTATTACATATTCTAAAACTGTAAAAAATTCTCTTTACAACGATATAGCACGTCATAGTTATCTAATCAATTAAAAACACAAATCGATAATTAAGTAACAAATGTACGCTTAGACGAATTGAACACATCGGTTTTGGAAGGTAGGCGGTGAAAACAATTTTACAAACAACTTTAGGGTCAGACTGAGTACATTACTACGTATTGTTATTTGTGTGATGTATCGAGCTATGTATCCAGAAAGGAGACATTCACATCCTCGTACTTTTATAAGGCTCGAAAGTAATTTACAAAGAAATTGCTCTTTTTATGATCAGGTACAGGTTACAGAATCTAGATTGAGACGCGGTGAAAATTGGAACTAATGTTAGAATCTAGTAATTTCCAAGTTTCGTATTGGTATCATTTTTACATCTATCATATTGACATTAAATTGTTAACCTTATTTAAGCTAAACGACACAATAAATCATATGCATATGCATATGCAACATTGCGGTATGGTGTATTATCAGTTCTTGAATTTTAAAAGGATTGCGGAAATAATGGTGTTAATTTGAACAACCAGGCTCTGCTAAACCTTCTATCACAGCAACAGCAATTTTCACACTTTAAAACACAAAGAATCTGTCATACGTGGGGTGTTCTCTTTCTATTGAGCCTAACACACAAAAAGACCTTGGTTTTTGAAAAGAACTTTATTATAGCTTCTCAAAATATTCTCCGCCACAGTCAATACATTTTTATATACGAATGAACCAATTTTCAAAACACTTTGTCCACATATCCGAAGGCATGCTATTCACTTCGTTTTGAAAGGCATCGATAGCTTCATCGGCCGATGTAAATCGCATTCCACGCAACTTATCCTTAACCTGAGGAAACAAAAAAAAGCATTAGGTGCCAAGTCGGGACTGTATTCCGGGTGACCCATTTTTTCAATGTTTTGTTGGGTCAAAAATTCACTTGTTCGAGCAGCAGTGTGTGAAGTAGCGTTATCATGGTGCAGGATGATCTTCCCTCTCGGGCGCTTTTCACGAATGCTTTTGATAACCGTAGGTAAACAAACTGTCGTATACCATTCGGCATTAACAGACCTACGATCATCAAGCGCCACAATTGCGACATGCCCAGTATGTCCAAACAAACTGGCGATCATTTTCTTATTACGGCTCTTTTTACGAAAACTTTGGTAGAAGCCTTCTCACTTTCAAACACCCAAACAGCTGACTGTTGCTTTTTTCAGGGTCGTATGAATATATCCAACTTTTGTCGCCTGTAACAATGTTATATACCAGACGAGACGATACGTGGCCAAAGCTTTGGAGTGTAGCTTTACACCAATCGACACGATAGTAGAATAAGGACACTTACCCCCCCCCCCCCCACACACTTTTAATTGATTAAGCCCTGTGGGCATAATAATTAAATTGTCTGGGGCGTCGGCCATTTTGATGTCGTCTCGTAATTAAATTGCCTGGGGCTTTTTAATAATTAAATTGCCTGGGGCTTCGGCCATTTTGATTTCGTTACACGACGGCCATTTTGGATTTTGAATTAACCACGTGATAGTAGTGTCCTTTTGGATTTTGATTTTGCTCGCGCCATTTTTGGATTTTGAAATTACGCGATGTTCTGTATACGTCACGCCACACACTTTCTCTCTCACAATCATGCTATCTCTCTTGCATTCGTTGAAAGCTATTCTTTGTCTTTGTCGTACTAACTGTAAGGTTATGTCTTGCCCGTTCTACAGTCATAAAAACTTTTTTGCTCTAAACCGGATTCGAACCTGCTACCATTGTATTGCGGTCCTTATACCCTACCCACTAGGCTTTGGCGACTGTTAATTACTTTCTCTTTCGATGTCCATCACTATGCAGACTGTTTAAATTCTTGCCTATATTTAAAACAAACTCTTCTGCTCTAAGCCGGATTCAAACCTGCTACCATTGTATTGCTATCCTTACACCCTACCCACTAGACTATGGCGACTGTTAATTACTTTCTCTTTCAGTGACCGTCACTTTTAAATGGTTGCCTACCAATCCTCTTATGAAATCTTGATTGATTTTAGACGAAACTTCGTGTAACGTAATGTAAAATAAAATAGTTAAATATGGTAAAATATTTTTGTATTAAAGTATTGCATCTGTATACTCGTACATATTTATTCACTTAAACATTAATAACAATATATGTTCCTAATATAAAATATTTGTTTTTCATTTTTATTTCAAAAACTAAATAACGTTGAATAAGTTTAACATCATAAAATACTGTGCGGAAAGGTTTTTTACATAATTGTCGTTACAAACTAAATTAACCCCGAACAAACTTAGAAAATCTAGCATAGACACATTATTCATTCTAAAATATAAATACATTAAGCAATACACGCCGCAAACGTTGGAACTAAAATATTGCAATATTTTGGAGTTATAAAAGCAACTTTTTGAGTTTTGATGTATCAATTTTAAGTGATAACCGCTAAGAGATCGTCCAAATGAATCAAAATATTCCCCATGGCCATTCTCATCTATATACACAGCATTCCAATGCTCTCCAGGCCTATATGAAGTATCTGTATTAACAATAACGACAACAGGTCTTGATATTCTTGTACATAGCTGATCACAGGCAGAAACATGTACTTGCACAATCAAGGGACTCGGTATTGATTGCAGTACTTTTAGAACTTCCCTTGTATTCATTACACCACCAGTTTGACAGAATTAGTATCTTTTTCAATGCACAGAAAGGTGAAAGGATACTGTGGTTAAGGCAACGTACTGCTGTAGTTCTTTTTTTCAAACTCTTTAAAGATAGGCACTGCAGATCCTCCAAATTCACGACGTTTTTATTCAAAAAACTTAGAACTTCCATCTCTTCTTTACCTTTGACGTATACTCAAATTTTTTGAGAATTCTTGTGAGTTCTATTTGAAAATCGTCAAAGTTTACTGACCCAGAAGACCAGGCTAGTCCGTGATGTTTATGCTCCAGATACTTTACGTCTTTTTCAACGTTATAAGACAGTTTTACAATATTTTCAGGGGGTTTTAAAACAAAAATGGCTAGCTGATTACCATCCGCAGAGATAACAGCTGCTTCTTTCGGAATAAACTGTTTATTTTCACCTCGGAAACCTTGCAAGTATATGAATGCAACGTCCATACTTAACAGAGGATTGAGCAGAACTAAATTTTAACAGGCTGTTGTATTGTTTTTAACTGCTGAAATCCACTATCACATTTCTGTGTTTGTCAATTTCTACAACATTGTCGAACTCCGCATAAATCAAACAATTAATTGTTTCTGATAGGGACTCATCAAACCCCACTTCAAGACGTAGAGATCCGTTTTTAAGGAGGTTCCAGTGTGTAGTGTAGTGATGGGCATAACCGGACAATTTTTATAACAGATATATTTGCATTCGAATGATATTAATAACCGAATTATTATTTGAATAATCATTCGAATACATTTTGGCTCTCGATTCGTTTCGATTTCGCCGGTTTGCCGGTTACGCGGTTCAGCGTCATCTGCATCGGCATCGTAACTTGCAGATAGCAGAGGAATTCAGTTAATCGTTAATTATAATAATTGTATAAATTATTTTTATTTGATTTCTAAGAAGTTTGTGCAATAAGTAATTATGGATATGAATGAAATATATCTGGAAACACCTTTATTGTTTTCGATTGCTGGCAATTTATAATAATATATTAATAATTAATAATATATTGTTGTATTTGTATGAGTTTTACGACTCGCTATTCTGCATTAGCTCTATTACTTCTACATTCTGCCGATCTATAACCAAAACATAATAATTATGTACATTATGTGTTATGTATTGGAAATTAAGAGGTATTTATTAAGTGTAGAAAGAAAGAAATATGCGGGACTACTTGCTAAGCGCAATAAAAAACAGTGGTAAAACGTTTATGTTTATCGATCGGCCGGGTTAAAAGCGGCAAAAAATTGATTTATGTTCATATCATATGACGACGGATCGACTGCGAGCCTTAGCGGGAAAGGAAGCAAGGGAGAAAACTGTAGAGCGAGACGCCCAAATGGTGTTTTCAATACAATCAGCCTTGCTTATGCTTATGAACGTATGACGTATTATTTACAGAGTTTCGATCACTCGCAGGTCGCTGAGATATGGCACGTAGTATTATACGTATCAGGATGAGGTTATTTTTCATTCGAATACTTGGAACAAAAACCGAGTTACATAGGTTATTTCAATAACCGGATAACCGGTTATTTTTCATTCGAATAAGCCCATCACTAGTGTAGTGGCATTTGCAGCCAAATCAACTGTTAAATCGAAAGAGAACAGACAAAAGCTGTGTAGGTATTCTTCTCGCTTCATTGCATTACCATCATCGAGAAAATGAATTCCTGACCCCCAGAATAATAAGTGGTAAGCTTGAACAAATGTTCCATTTTTTGTGAAATCAGGTTGAAGGGGCTTTGAAGGGATTTGTTGTCCGTCAATGTATTGAGATAAATAATTGATTTTATAATTATTAAAAATAAAGTTGTTCGATGCATAATGACCGTTAAAGGCTCTATTTGATACGAAACCTACAATGCAGTGTTTCGGTAACTGCCCCAGAAACACATTATCTAAAGATTTGCTTTGCAATCCTGACGGAGTGGTAAAAACTTTAACGTCAGTTCGCGTAATTGGGTATTTGGCTGACGTAGTTTCCAAAGTTTTGGTGTGTGTTAATAATATGGATGTGTTTATTTTTATTTTTCTTACGAGTAGACTGGCATCACTAATCTTCACTTTGAATATAGATCCCTCCGAGGCCATTAAATTGAAAGAATCTCTGGATCGGATAAACTTAACCTTCATTTCAACGCCGTTGATCAGAAATTCTTCTTGGTTAAATAAATCTGAATGCACGTAAACCACCATTCAACCTGTTTGCTTACGGCCGTAAAAAAATGACGTCATAAAAGAACGGCATTTGCCGCAGTGGTGGCATCCATTTGACCGGCCGTGTCGGTGTACCATAATGAACAAGTTAAATGGGATGATTTAACAGAGTCGCCGTAGTTCAGCCAGGTCTCGATATAAGAACGTTTTGCATACCTATGTATTATTTGGAGGACCTACTAATTTTTTATTCAAATACACCTCAACTTGATTAAACATGGAATGCATCCAGTTATTAATAGGCTCCACAAAGTCTTTATCGGTTAATGCCGTATCATCCTGTTTAACAATTTTAGCTGTGATATATAACATGGTCTGACTTAAATCAATGTAATCGTTGCCATTTCCAGGGATAATAAATTCGATGGGTGCATCGTCATTAAGCGAAGGAAGAGGTTTGTAAAAAATCCACTCTCCATCTTCAATACTCGTTTATGTAGCAGGTAAAGCAAACAAATCTAATTCGGATTTGACACACTCGCAAGAGAGCATGCAAAAAATCCATTGAAGAAAAAAACTAATCCTTGATAAAAATATCAGACTGGGAAACCTTGCTTGGATTCTTCTTTGCAATTTTTCTTGTACACTGATTGTGATTCAGTACGCGCTGCCTTTTATATCCTGAACCATCCATTAAAGTATCTATTTGTCGATCGGCTTCACGTTTGAGACTTTTTCCGGCTTCCTGTAGATTCTCGTGAAATGCTTCTTTTACTGGTCGGTTTTCAACAACGTCCCCCAAAATCTTGGCGCCAGCCCTTAATGCTTCTTTCCCGACCACTCTCTCTCCTATTTTAAAAAGAAGTAAAATACTGCGGTATATTCCACCAAGAAAACTACCCATTCCATGACCCTTTTGGTAAGCAGGACCTTGCAAATCGCGCCAACCGTGGGCAGCTTGGTCAGCATAATACCTTTGATAAGGACAATCCATAGCATCTATTGCATTCTCTTAAAATGTAGTTTTAAACTCAACGTCCCAAACTCGAATGGCATCACGACACCTGTTCTTCGAGATTTTCAAATTCTCTCTTCATGACGTTTATGGTATAATGAGTTGGAGAAAATATAGAGTCTTTGTGACAGTCGTAATTATAATTATCACCCGTGACATTAACAATACGTAGAAGTGGAGCGAAAGTATCACCCACCCACTGAGGATCCACGATATAACAGAATCGCTTATTATTAAAAGGGACTAAGTCACTTTTCGGCCATTTTGAGATTGTTCATGTTTCCTATTAAACAGACCAAGACAAACAGTATGGTTGTAAAAGGAACTATGTTCGTCTATCGCTTATGTGGTTTAGTAAACTATTTTGCAAAGGTTTGTTTTTAAAAGGATCTAAGTCGTGCGACTTAGGTCCTTTTCGAATTACCGGGGTGGAGTTGGCGCTGTGGCGCTGGCGCACTGACCAACCTACTGTCATATTAGAATATTATATTTGACAGTACTCATAATGTGCCAAGTGGCGTGCTACGTTGGAGTGAATTGTTTGTTATAAATTTAAATCATAAACATGTCTCATAGTGAACAGTGCAGTAATACTGGCGAGAGTGAACTAGAAGACGAAATTCCTAAAAAGCGTCGCAAAGGTGTAAGAAATGAAGAGAAATATAAAAATGTCGTTGTAAAGAAAGCTAGGTTAAAGGGTCTCGAATACACCAACCACAGAGGAAACGTCATTGCAGCTAAGAAACAGGGAATTCCTTGCAGGTAAGGAATAATTTTTAAACTTTTGTTGTAATAATTTCCCAGCTCAATATTATTTCTTTATCAGATGCCCAATGAAGTGCTTTCAAAAATTTAATGAAGAGGAACGACATGGAATTTTTGTAAAGTTTTATAATAGTTTTAAAACTAAAGACGAACAAGATATATACCTGCAATCACTCATAGAAGTAACTGAAATAGCCAAACATCGTAACCACGAAGAAGATTCGAAAAGGAGAAGTCACTCTTATAAACACTATGTACAAAAAGGAAGCACGAGGGTAAAAGTTTGTTTAAATGCTTTCCTCAGCTTACATGCAGTTTCTGTTAAACGTGTAAAGAGACTAAAACTTTTACTAGAAAATAATGTGACACCGCACGATAAGCGAGGAACATGTCTTAAGACACATGCAATCAAAGAGGGAGATAATATCCTAATCAGGCAACATATATCTTCATTTCCTAGTAAACAAACGCATTATTCTGGTAGAGAATATGAATATTTAGATGCAAAACTTAATGTAAAAATTATGTACAACATGTTCAAAGATAAATATCCAGATAGTCATATAAAATACAGCTATTATATTAAATTTTTTAATGAAAATTTTACATTGCACTTTGGTCGACCACAAATTGACACTTGTTGTGAGTGTGAGAATCTATCTCTGAAAATCAAAAGTCCCACATTAGGAGACTCTGCAAAGCGAACTGCGACAGCTGAGCTAATAGTACATAAACGTAGAGCTGACAAATTTTATAAGTGTTTAAAAAGTACTGAAGAAGAAGTGAAGGAAAACGATGGAATAACCGCCATTGCATTTGACTATATGCAAAATTTGCAGCTTCCGGAAATTCCAGTACAAGACTTGTTTTATCTAACGCAACTCAGCATCAGTGTGTTTTGTATACATGACCTAAAGACAGGAAAATCTTATTATTACATCTATCACGAGGGAATCGCCTGTAAAGGACCAAATGAAGTTTGCTCCTTTATTTATGACTTCCTTAATAATTATGCGGATCCACATTCGAAGGAACTAAGGCTTTTCTCAGACAATTGCCCGGGCCAAAACAAGAACCATACAATGGTAAGGTTTTGCATGGCACTGGTTCAAAATGGACGATTTCAAAAAATTCAACAATTTTATCCAATCCGCGGTCATTCGTTTTTGCCTTGCGACAGGGACTTCGGTCTAATAAAAAGGGTCTTGAGAAGGTATGACCGAATATACTCGGTGCACGAATATACGCGCATGATTATAGAGTCTAGCACGAAAAACGCTTTCACTGTGAAAGAGGTATCTACACCTGAGATACTTAACTTTAAAGATTGGTGGCCTAGATATTTTAAAAAAACATGCTTATCTAATGAAACTCTTAGGAAAAATGTCCCAAGGGATCAGAAGAAAAGTTTTTCCATTTCTCAGTATCATCATTTCATACACAATGCAGCAACACCGGGCATTGTTCAAGCTTCTGATTTTATCAACGGCTTTTTGCAACAACATTTTTCGCTAGCTTTGCCAAATAAGGCAAGAGTTGTTATGCCTATGCCGCAGGAGAAGGCATATGTTGGAGATAAAATCCCCATTCTTCAGACAAAAGTTGACCACATGAAGCGGTTTCTTCAGTGGGTAGAAGAAGAGCACCAACCATTTTACCAAGATATTATTCAAAACTGGGAGACTAAAACGCGAAATCAACATCCGAATGAATAAAAATAACCACATTATATCTTAAACCAAGTATATTTTTCTAGTATGTATATGTTTCTTGAAATAAAAGACCAAAAAAAGGACTGTTTTATTTTATTATTAAAAGGGTCCAAGCGGCAATTTTTTTAATTAGCATATTTCAAAAGAACATTCATTATAAATTGTGAAAATTTACCATGACTAATAGTGACCCTGATGTTGTTGCCCTACGAGTTAAAACTTTAGTAAAAACGCAAAATTCAAAAACTATACAGTTTTTATTGATTATCTCGAAATGCTCAAAAGTGACTTAGTACCTTTTAATAATAAGCTGTTACAGTAAATAAACATTTGTGATGGTAAACCAACCCAGATATTCGCAGGGTGATTGGGTACAGGATTTTCAACTATATTTGTATCAGGTTTATAACCAAGCTGCAATGCAAGACGTTGCGAAAATCCTAACATCGTCAATGACGCCACCTTAATTTCAACCGACACTCGTTTTGTTAAATTGTTGTATTGAAAATGCAACATTTTTTTTTAATATTTCGTGCGTGTTAATTTCGATAATTATCTGATCAATGATTTCATAGTTACAATGTTGAATACAGATCACATGCCAATCATTATATTTATAATAAATCTGTTCGCGGTCACCTCTAAAATATGCATTAGCGTTCTTCAGGACTTTTTTCAACTCAAGTATATGTTTCTTCTACACTTTGCTCTTCTGGTGTTTCTAATCGATAATAGATAAGATTTTCTGAAGCTGTTACAGCTAGAAATAAGCATGGATATTGTACTTCGGCAGTGCCCGTAACCCACTGCCCTAGCAGACTTATGCGCTTAGGTAGCTGTGTTGTGAATTAAGCTGTCGTATTATTTGGAAAATAATTCATGGAACTATAACTCAACAAAGTTAGATAAAATTCGTCGTCGGTGTTCATATTTGTTGTAGGTCAGCTGCAGGAATCCACGAATTGAACGTATCGTTATAATTTTTTTACTTTACGAAATACTCCTTGCGACGACCGCGGTCTCTTTCTTTTAACACTTGCTCAACTTTAAACAGAGCCCCATTGTCTAACATCACATGTCGTAATTCTTCTTGATAAAAAACACTCTATGGATTCGTTATTTAAATCAACTATTTTGTACACAGATGGTTTCCTATTAATCACTTGTTTTATTATAAAAATGTCACCACTCACAGATTGTTTCATATCCTTTCTCGCACGTATGCTTACTTCTGGTGATTCTCACATGTTTATTAGCTTTATACTTTACCTTTCTGCTAAGACCCAGTCCATTTTTATACAGATTGTTCCACACTTCAAGTACGTTGTCACTATTTACATCCAGAGGTGACATCTTAATAGACGAATGATAGCGACGAAACCAGTAATTTTTGTAAGACGTCCAAGTACCTGTATGAGTTAGCATATGTAAAATACGGCCACATTCGGGTTTTTAATGTTCTATTGAAACGTTCAACGACCGATGCTTTAACATCAGGATTTTGAGTCACATAAAAATTGATATCATGCTGTTTGAAAAATTTCTGCACAGATTTAGTCACAAATTCTTTTCCTTTATCAGTAGATTTAACGGTATGTATCAGCTTCAATAAATATTTCTCGAAACGCTTTTATTACTGTTTCGAATTTTTAAATTTAAGAGGTCTGGCCCAAGCCATCTTACTAAACACGTCAATTACTGTGAGTATGAAATTATTTCCATTATTATATTCAGCTAAGCTTCGCATGTCACAGAGGTCGGCCTGCCACAATTAGAAAATGTTACTAACAACGTACTTGTTTCTAGGAAATTTTTTCCTAACAGCTTTGTGAATAGTATAGGTATCTTGTTGTTTTAGCCTGTCTTCTACTTCTAACCTAGAGTGGTTATTTTTCAGAGAAGAAATTAACGAGTTTGCACCCGAAAAACCTGAAGGGTTTGAGGGGTCGTAATAAACATCTTACAAAATCAACGAAATATTTTTAAAGTTTAAGACGCTCCCAGTTCAAAATTGCAGACGTTATTGAAGTTGTTGGGCGCTTCCTTAGAGATGCTTTTCTGATTGATCCTGTTGGCTGGGGCTTCCTTTTCGACGTTTTTTTGGCTGTACATTTTTGCTGTGTTATTGAGAACTTAAATTTAGATACTAAATTTGCTTCGGCGTTATCAGCTTCCACTTTATATTTCCCCTCATCGTCAAACTGGTCTGTCACACTCGGCTGTTTAGGATGTATTGTAGATAAAATATCGGTGTTTGAAATAGATTTACTGCTTGTTTCTATTGGTATTTTGATTGATTGCCGTGATTGTTTAGTGAAATAAAGGTATCTTTGTAACACCTGATTGTACTTCAGCCATTTATCGTCATCGGTTAATTTGGATTTTAAAACTTTATGCATTTCCTTATTAAGTTGTGATAATATATTTTTCTCACTGCCCTCACCAGACTTAAAACGTTGCGCTAGTTCAGGTGGGACAACCAACATCTTGGTGGCATGTTGCATTTTGCTTACTTAAAAATAGGTGAGCGGATGGCCCCGCGAGCAAATGCTCGCCTCTCAGGCGGCCGGTCCGGGTTCGAATCCCGGCCACTATAGAATTTAGAAATCGTACGCTCCCCGGTTACCACGCTAACACCTGCGGTAGTCGTTAACCCCTAACAAGAGAACTCTTCCTCAGTGTCGACGGGCAATGCTAGCCACCTACCCGGCCTAAGGGTAAAGAGGGCTCATAGAACTACTTTGTGGTTAAAACAGGCCACTGGCCTATAATAAGAGAAAGAAAAAATAGAAAAATAGAACTCAATGCACTAGTAATTAATGGGGCCAGAATCAATGGTAAGAAAGCACCTTGTTGCACCAGTATTTTTCGCTTTTTTGTTATAGGCTCCCCAGGTTTGACTAATTTCCTAAGAACATTTTTATAACGCGTAATGCTTGATTTTTGGTTAGACGATAAAGGTATTTTTCCCTTTAAAGTGACACAGACACAATGAATTTGTTTATCTCCAATGACTTTTAATAATGCAATGCGTTCCTTCCGGCCGAGATTGTGTAAGACACGAAGCAATTCTGAATTCTTGATTACGTCTCGCGACATCACTAATGAATGACTGTAAATTGCTCTGTGTCAGCTGTTTTATATTCCATTTTTGAAATATAAATTTAGCAAACACCATCTTGACATTCGGTATCTTGCAATGTCTGGTGTATTCTGTTTTAAACCGAATAACAAATAACCGTGAGGCTTAGTTGCCGCATTTTCATATGCATCCTGAAGAAAACGAGCATTTTCTGGACAGATCTGTCTAGCTAGATGATTTATTTGAGCTCTATCTCGGGGGTTTTTAAAAAGAATAATGCAATGGGCATTTAGGGAGATGTCTCTCTGTCCTTTTCTTTGATGGAATATGTTTGGAGTTATAAAAAACACACTAAGATTACGGTGGTGACACCCCTTCGTAAAGATGTCAACAATGGAATAGTTCGCGTCTCTCATTAAATCGTCAATTATTAAGAGAACTGGCTCCGATCTACCAAAAGACTACATATTAGAGAGAACTTGTTGAATATTTATTAATGTTCTTAATTCTGTGTACAGAGGTTGCCATTCAGCGTAGCACCATACGATTTTTTTAAATTTTACGTTGCAGATCTTGTCCATATTTTTTAAGAAATTGTAACGCTAGCTTCCGTTTGAATTTGAGTAATTTAATATTAAATAATATATGCACATTTAAACGTCGCCGACCTTTAGCGTTATCAAGAACCCGTGATAACAGCGCGAGACAAAGGTTCGACGCGCGCCGCCTCCCCACCTAATAGCTTTACAAGACCTATAAAACCAGTTGCAGAGGTCATTTAGACAGATTTCTCATACCGATTTTCCAGACCGATTTCCTCAGTCCGACTCCCGTTCCCGATCATCCCTTCCTGTGTTCCTGTCCGGTACGAAGAGATATTTTCCTCCAGAGAGATTTTCCACCGAGATTTCTCCAGATCCCGATTCCCGATCCCGATCCCGAAGCTTGAGCTTGGCTCAGGTTTACCCGTCCTGTCCGAAGAGATTTTTATAGAGATTTTCCTTCCCATAGGCTGTCCTCCCAGAGAGTTCCTCCGTCGACTCTACCAGTACCTAGAAAATCCTGATAGCTAGTTCAATTTAGTGGTTCCGAAAGGACGCCTGAAACGCCAGCTAATTTCCCTGTAAAAATCTTAATAGTTAGTTCAATTTAGTGGTTCCGAAAGGACGTCTGAAACGCCAGCTAATTTCCCTGTAAAAGTCCTGATAGCTTGTTCAATTTAGTGGTTCCGAAAGAACGTCTGAAACGCCAGCTAATTTCCCTGTAAAAATCCTGATAACCAGTTCAATTTAGTGGTTCCGAAAGGACGTCTGAAACGCCAGCTAATTCCCCTGTAAAATTCCTGATAGCTAGTTCAATTTAGTGGTTCCGAAAGGACGCCTGAAACGCCAGCTAATTCCCCTGTGAAAATTCTGTACCAAAATTCGTTTGTAAACCAGCAGTAAATAACGTAATATTTAAATCCCAGCTCCCCTTGCATTTTAAATTTGGCGCGTTGCTATTCAAGCAGAATTAGAAGCTACAAGCTATCTAAATGAAATTTACCGGTATTAACCATTGAGATTTGCAGCAGCCGACTTGCCTGGGAACTCCACGGGCTTGGCCGACATCCTCGCCATAGAACGCGCCTGGAGGTGCCAAGGTTGATAACCTCGAAAATCCCATGGATTTGATAAATCGATTTCCAAGCTGCTCAAATAGCGTGAGAACTCGCGTTAACAGTTTTAATTTGTTAATTGTTTACAGAAAGCAGAGCCCGTAAATATTCCGGAAAACTTGACAGACTGCACGGCGTCGTCATCAGCGCGCAGTTCGACGCCGAACGAGAACGCCGACAATCCCCGACGCTTCCGAAGCGAAGCGCCTCCGACGTCCGCAGCTACATCCAACACGGATGTCAAGCGGGTTGCAGCAACCGTAGAAACCAGCGACATTATTTCGTTATAAAAATGTTAATTCAATATACATCTCATTTTTCTTTATTACACGTGAATCTAATTATGTATCATAGCTAAACAAAATAAATCGTTATACAGGATACTCCGTTGGTGTGTTTTGCTTATTTGTGGTATATCTGAGTGAACGATTGAACTCTTCTCCGATATATGAGCTATCCCGTGGTAAATAAATATTCATACCCTTATAAAGGAGGGGCGGGTGTTACAAAATTAAGCACGAAATACGATTTTCCTGAGCTTAAAGGTCCTGCCACAATGGCTGAAAACGGTGTGAAAACTGGAACTCCATTTCTGATACACTTGTTACACCAGAGACCTAAACAGACTTACTTAAAAATTAGTGCTGCATCTATTTTAACCTAAAGTTTGTCAAAACTAAAAACATGTATAAGAATATTTTATTTTATTTTAAAATTAAATGATTGACTTTTACAGACAAGTTATTGTGGCAATAAAATATTTAACTCTTTTATTTCACATTACTTTACACGATTTTAAGTTTCGTCGGTATAGGGCAAACTTCTTAATTAACTGGATTCATAAAATAGCTTTTTGTAATTGCATTCGTAAGTTTGAAAATTACTATATTATTCATTTCAAAGAATATATAAAAATCAGCCAAGGATTGGTATGCAACACTTTAAACAGTCTGTATAGTGCTGGAGAACGAAAGATAAAGTAATAACCCGTCGCCATAGCCTAGTGGGTAGGGTATAAGGATCGCAATACAATGGTAGCAGGTTCGAATCCGACTTGGAGCACAAAAGTTTTTTAAATAAAATATGACTTTAGAACGGGCAAGACATAACCTTACAGTTAATACGACAAAGACATAGAATAGCTTTCAACGAATGCAAGAGAGATAGCATGATTGTGCGAGAGAAAGTGTATGGCGTGACGTATACAAAGCATCACGTGCCTAATTTCAAAATCCAAAAATGGCGCGAGCAAAATTAAACTCCAAAAGGACACTAATATCCAAAAGGACACTACCATCACGTGGTTAATTCAAAATCCAAAATGGCCGCTTAAAATAAAATGGCACCAACTAATTCAAAATGTAAAATGGCCGACGCTTCAATTAAAAGAAAATAGCGTCCTAGCAACACGTGGCGAAATCAAAATCCAAAATGGCTGTCGTGTTATGAAATCAAAATGGCCGACGCCCCAGGCAATTTAATTATTAAAAAGCTCCAGGCAATTTAATTACGTGACAACATCAAAATGGCCGACGCCCCAGGCAATTTAATTATTATGCCCACAGGGTTAATCAATTAAAAGTGGTGGGGGGTAAGTGTCCTTATTCTACTCACGATCCTGCTTCTGAGCTTGTGTTAAATTATGTGGTATCCACCGCGCACAGAGTTTCCGTACCTTCAAGTGATCGTGCAGGATGCTGTCGATTGCTTTCACATCTATCCCTAAAGCCCGCCTGAACCGAACGGACGGTAACATGACGATCTTCCTCTATCATGTTAAGTACGATGGTGATGTTTTTCTCAGTGGCAGCACTCTTTTGGCGACCTTTACGAAACTCGTCACTTAAGGAAGAACGACCAAACCGAAATTAATTGTACCAGCGTTTTATAGTAGCTAATGAACACGATTCACTGCCAAACACAGACTTGAGTTCATTAAAACATTCTTCACGGCTTACACCGCGTTTGAAATTGTAGAAAATGATTGCTCGAAAATGCTCTTTCCCAAATTTCATGATTTTTGCAAAAGGTGTTTACTTCAAACGAGTTCAAATTAGAACGCCAATATGTATTTTCGTTCTGTCATTTACGTTGGGCTTACAAACATTGACGTTCACTTGTTATAACAACATCTCCGTAAAAAAGTCATTGCCTACTAGATGGGCTCAACAGAAACAGAACAGCCCTCGTATGACGTTAGTCACTGCGCAAACGAAATCCCTCTACCCACCGTTACTGATTACTTGTCATTAATAAAATGTAACCAAACTTTGTATGTTTGACAACTTTCCACATATTGCCAATTCATCAAATATGATCACAGCGCCTTCCATGACCTACCTTGAGAGTCAATCTAGTTTCTGTGACCTGTACGAAGGGCAAGAAATGATCGTGCCACAAATATTTTAGTATTTGCGTATTTTAGAGAAGATTCACGAAATTCAATACGTCAATCAGTGGCTGGTTTAGGAATGTCAGTAGAAAACATTTTCTATACTAAAAAAACAAAGTGACTCCGTATAAAATTAAATTAGTACCTACAAGGTTTAAGAGCTGGCGATTTTGACAGGAGGGCGAAATTTTGTAATTGGCTTAACAATAATAAATATTTATGAAATTTAATTCTTTGGAAGAATGTCAGACGCAAGAATGCCAAAGAAGATTATGATGGAAGAACCTTGGGGTACGAACCGCAAGGGCCGTCCGAGGAAGTCTTGGCAGAGTTGTGTACAAGAGGATTTAAGGAAGTTGGGAGTGATAGAATGGCAGAGGATTATAAACGATAGAGTGCAATGGAGGAAGATTACATTCAAAGCCCTGGGCTTATAAAGCCTTTTGTGCATATATATATATATATAATTCTTTGGAACGATGAATCTAATTTCAATAATAGAGGGATTCTGCGATACGGAGAATTCACGTCAATTTCGGGAATGCAGATTTCAATACAAATTTTCCATTATTATGTGGCTTGGCGTATTAGGCGACACTATAGTAGGTATCTATTCCTATCAAGGATTGATTAATGTAGAACGATATGCCTATTTTCTTCTGACAGAATTCGAAGATTGTCTGGATGATATACCCCTTGAAATACGTCACAATATGTGGTTCCAACAGGATGGAGTACCTCCCCACAGTGCACGAAATGACAGAAATATTTTAAATGAAAACTTTGGTGCAAAATAAATAGAAAATGATGGCCCCCATCAACTGGCCAGCATGATCGCCAAATATCTCTATTTTAATTTTTCTTTGTGTCAGGTTTCCTCAAACCACATATTTATGTTACTTGTCCACAAGATATAGACGTTTTTAAAAATAGTATTCATGTGGCCAAATAACACAATACATGTTGCAAAAAGCAGGAAGAAACTTAATAAGCAGATTTCGAGAATTTATTGCAAACAACAGAAGGCACTTTGGACAAACACTCTAAGGGCCGGTTGCAGAAAGCAATGTTAAGTCTGGTGTTAGCTAACATCGCGTCAAAGTGAACAAAATCGCATCAAATTTTGTTTACTAATGTATTAGTTACCATAAGCATTTGAGATTTGATTCGTTTTTGTTCACTTTGACGCGATGTTAGCTAACACCAGACTTAACATTGCTTTCTGCAACCGGCCCTAAGTATTATGAACTGAAATTTTAAACTTAGGTTACTTATTAATATATTGTTACTTTGTTCATGTTGTTATGTTGTATTTATGTTGTCAAGACAGTATTAAGGAACATTGTTCAACTGGAAGCTGACAAATAATTTAATTTGTTCCACCGCCTACTTTTTCGGATAAAGCTCTAAACTACTGTAACGACCTTTGAGGCCGATCGCGTGCAGATAGATGAGTCAGCTTCCAGATCATTGTTGGCAGAGGAGATCAGAGATATTCAGGTGGAAATGGAGAGAAAGGTAACCAGATTTCAAGGTAACGTACTGGAGCTGCAGGAACAAGTTACCAAGTTACTAAGTGGCCAACCAACTCCCTCTAAATCTACTGGCGTCTCTCCTTCTTCTTCTTCTTCCTCTTTCTGTAGGCTTTGCCTGTTTATCTTTTACACTAATCGTTTCTTCTCGGTGGTGTTTCTAGGGATGATGAGACCCAGCTTTCTGCCCAACGCTTTGGTGGTCTTCCAGGTTGGCGCTTTCCATGTGGGATTTGCGTCTTTGCTATTTTCGGTAGTCGTTCGGGTTGCATTCTGTCGACATGCGCGCTCCATTCCCTTCTTCGTTGTTTAACAAACTTTGAGATCTCTTGTATATTACATTCTCTCCTTATTTCGTAGTTGGGTAGTCTCTCCCTCAGACTATGTCCAGTTATTGCTCTTAACGTGGCCATTTCAGTGGTATTTAGTATTTGTCTAGTTTTTTTTTTGTGTCAGCTCTAGTTTCGGCTGCGTATGTAGCTACGGGTCTGACAACGCTTTTATATATTTTAATTTTGTTTTCGGTGGTCATATATTTGTTCCTCCAGTAAACGTCCCTTAGGTAACCAGATATTCGTGCGCTTTTATATGAATGTTCTCGTACTTCTTTAGTCAGATTGAGATATCCACCCCTAGGTATTTAAAGGACATGACCTGTTCTATTACGGTTCCCTCAACTTCTAATTTGCACCTTACTGGGTCTTTCGCAATGACCATACATTTGGTCTTCTCTGTAGATACTTGCATATTCCAGTTTTTGGATTCAATTACGAATTGATGTAGCAGGCGCTGTAATTTATCTTCGCTGTCAGCCATAAGGACAGCATCGTCAGCATAGCATATTACACTTATGTTTTTAGCTCCCATTTTATAACCGGGTTTCGTTTTAACAGCATCTATAATTTTGTCCATTACTAGGTTAAATAGCAGAAGGCTAAGAGAATCGCCCTGTCGTATTCCCTTTGTTATGTGTATGGTGTCCGTGTATTCGTCTTCTACCTTAATCTTAGTTGTTATGTTAGAGTACATTGTTCTTATTACGTTGATGAGCGTTGTTGGTACTTGTAGCTGTATTTGGTCGAACGCCTTCTGTAGATCTACAAAGCAGATGTACGCTGATTTGTAGTACTCGATGAATTTCTCACATATTTGACGCATTATAAATATGGCGTCTGTTGTGGATCTATTTGTTCGAAATCCAAATTGCTCTTCATTGTTTGTTATGTGTTCGTTAAGTTTCAGCAGAATAACCTTCGTCATTAATTTAAAAACTGAACTTAGTAGGGTTATCCCTCTATAATTTTTAGGTAGAGATTTATCGCTTTTTTTAAATAGCGGGACTGTAATGCTGGACCTCCACTCTTCCGGGATTTTCTGCTGGTCTAGTATTTTTTGGAATAACGTTGTTAATTCCTTTGTCAATGTTTCGCCGCCATACTTTAGTTGTTCGTTAGTTATCTCGTCTACTCCTGGTGCCTTTCTGTTTTTTAATGTAGATATTACCTTTCTTATTTCATCCTCTGCCACTTCTATTTGTTCTTGTGATTGAGGGACTTGGGTATCTGTTGTTGTTATAGAGCCGTATAGTTCCTTGAAGTATCGTTCCCATTCTTCTTTACTAAACAATTCTGTTATTTCAGATTTTCTATTTCTGATCATTTTCCATATTTTTACTTGTGCTCCTGTTAAATCATGTTCTTTGTGAAACTTTCCCAAAATTCTTCTTTTATCCGTCTTATCTTCTCATTGTTACTATTTCTAATTTGTTTGTACTTCTCAAGATCATCTGGTTTTGTAGTATTTTTGTATTGTAAATAAGCGTTCTTCTTTTCGGCACTGAGCGTTTTTACTTCAGGCGTGAACCAGGGTGTTTTGTGGCCCTTCTTGGTTGTTGTTATTTTTATTTTACCACACGCTTCTTCTGTTGCTTTTTCTATGTTTATTTTTATTTTCTTCTAGGATTGTTCCACTGTGTCATCTTCTCCTTCTCTTCAGGCAAATCAGCCTACCTTCTCGTGAGTTGCTACCCCTCAGGTTGCTCCTTCCCAAGATACTGCCCCAGTGAGGCCCGCAACATCCGGCTTGCATATGAAACTGCCCCCTTTCGATGGGAAAACGCCATGGTCAACATACCTGAAGCAATTTGAAGCCGCAGCCGTCGCTAATGGTTGGGGAGAGGCAGACAAAGTAACCACATTGATTCTGACATTGCGAGGGGATGCCCTAAATATTCTGCAAATGGTTCCAGAAAATCAGCCGAAGGACTTCCAGCAATTGGTGAATCGTCTGGAACGGCGTTATGGCAACAGTCATCTTCAGCATGTGCATTGTGCCCAGTTGAAGAACCGAATTCAGAAGTCGGGGGAGACTCTGCAAGAACTTGAGGCCGACGTTGCTCGATTGGTTCGGCTTGCGTATCCATCGGCGCCGGAGGACTTCCTGGAGCAGCTAGCCGTCCAAACATTCGTAGATGGAATGAGAGACGCCGATACTCGGCAAGCGGTACGTCTGGCGCCATAGGACACTGGGAGAGGCCTTAGCCCATGCGTTGGAAGTTGAAGCGGCAAGGAGTGCCTCCAGAGGACATGGTCGTATCCGCGGTGTCGCTACAACAGAAATGGCGCCGGAATCCATGGAGGACATGTTGCGACGACTCATAAGGCAGGAGACGAGGGAGAAGGGACCCCGTTGCTGGAGCTGCGGAGAGATGGGTCATCTTAGGACTCGCTGTCTGAAGAAAGGAGCCCGAGCGTCTGACAAGCCGTCGGAAAACTAATACGGGGCGACAAGAAGGGGCGAAAGTCGACTCGTGATTGCCATGCCCCGGAGATTTCCATCCATGTGTCTTCCGTGCAACACCAGCCTGATAGCCTCTTCATTGATGGGAGAATAAATGGAAGAGTTTGGTCTCTGCTGTTGGATACTGGAGCGACGAAGTCCATCGCCAGGTCTGACGTTATACGGGACGAGGGTTAGCTGCTGCCCACGAGGACACGCCTTCGCACTGCCACGGGAGGCGCAGTGACCACACATCAGGAAATTGATTTGACATTAAAGATTGGGAATCAAACCCTCAACCATCGGGTCCTGATTGCTGACATTGCGGACGAATTCATCCTGGGAATGGATGTTATGAATAAGTGTGGGTTCACTTTAGACCTGTGACGCGGCGTGTTGCACGTGGGTGGGGAGGAGCTTTTTCTACACCCAAGAGGAGAGATCACAGTACGAGTGGTATTGGCGGAGGATGTTACTCTGTCGGGACGAACCGAGAGGGTCGTGGATGCATACCTGGATGGCATTCTCCGGTGCAACGTAGTGCGCACGATTGAACCCGATTATGACAAGGAGCTCACTCATTGTATCCTGGTTGGGAAGATGTTGGTAAAGACTGGGCTTAAGGTCCCAGTAAGGATGATGAACGTCAACAGGGAACCGGCAACCGACAGTAGAAACACAATCCTGGGAAGGTGCACACCGGTCTCCGCCGTTGTCAGAACGATTAATAGTGACAGCGACAGCAAGGCGAAGGGCTGCCCAAAGGCATTAATTAACACCGTGATGTCCACTGGCAAGGGCATGAGCCAACAAGAACGGAAGAAGATCGAAGATTTGGTTGCCCGGTACCAAGACATCTTCGAGTGCGGAGATCATCCCAGCGGCCGTACCGACGTAGTTAAACATAAAATCAATACTGGGGATGCTCAATCGATACGCCAACATCCAAGAAGGTTGCCCCTCGCCAAACGGGAAGAAGCTGAGAAGATTGTCCAGGACATGCGAAACCAAGGGATTATCGAACCGTCCAGCAGCCCGTGTGCCTCCCCTGTGGTTCTTGTCAAGAAGAAGGATGGCTCAACGAGGTTCTGTGTCGACTACCGGCAGCTAAATCATGTGACCAAGAAAGACAGCTACCCTCTGCCACGAATCGATGATACCCTGGACACGCTCTCCGGTTCTCTATGGTTCTCGACGCTAGGCTTGAAGAGCGGTTATTGGCAAGTCTCTGCGGATAGGCAGAAGACTGCATTTACTGTCGGAACTGGGCTCTGGCAGTTCTCCGTCATGCCGTTCGGTTTGTGCAATGCCCCGCCAAGTTCGAGAGGCTGATGGACACCGTCCTGAAGGGTCTATCTTGGCACACCTGTCTGATATACTTGGACGACATCATAGTGGTGGGTATATCCGTCAATGAGCATCTGAAAAACCTGGAGGAAGTGTTCTGTAGACAGCGAGGTGCCAACCTGCGATTAAGTCCAAAGAAGTGCCACATCTTCTAGAAGGAGGTACAGTACTGCCCTAAGTACTGTACCCCGCCAGGGAGTAGCAGTAGATCTGAGTAAGGTGGAGGCAGTGCAGGATTGGGCGATCCCGATAAGCATGAACTGCGAAGCTTCCTGGGCCTCTGTACTTACTACCGACGGTTTGTGCTAGGCTTTGCAAACATTGCAAAACCGTTAACCCGTCTAACAGAAGAGGGACGACAGTTCGAATAGAGTGCTGAGTGCGCGGAGGCCTTCGAAACGCTCAAGACTGCCTTAACCAGTTTACCTGTGCTTTGCCATCCACGTCAGGAAGGCCAGTTTATCCTCGATACTGACACTAGCAATGTCGGAGTAGGTGGTGTTCTGTTCCAGGTCCAATATGGACAAGAAAAAGTCCTGGCATATTTCAGCAAGGTTCTGTCCAGGCCAGAGAGGAATTATTGCGTAACCAGGACGGAGCTTCTGGCAGTCGTCAAGTCCGTGGAGCATTTTTACACATATCTGTATGGCAGAAGAACAGGTGGCTAGGTGGATCAAGCGCCTACAAGAATACGACTTTGAAATAAATCATCGACCTGGCACAGCCCACCGCAAGGCCGATGCGTTATCCAGCAGGCCCTGCCCTGCGGACTGCGGCCACTGTTCGAAGCTGGAGAGTTGTGCGGTACCCATCAGTCGTACCACTGTAGTCGACGACTCGTGGGAGCTAGACGAGTTGCAGAACAGCCAGGAGAACGACCCCGACTTAGGCACGGTTATAGCCTGGAAGCGAGATGGCCGTCGACCTACGTGGCAGGAGGTCTCCGCCACCAACCCACCGGTGAAGACCTATTGGGGGCAATGGGTCTCCTTGCAGCTGGGAAACAACGTCCTGACCAGAATCTTGGAAGATGAGGACGGTAGGGCAACGAGATCACAATTGATGGTTCCAAGGAGTAGAGTGGCCGAGATTCTGCGCCACCTACATGATGGCTCCTCTAGGGACACTTTGGATTGAAGAAAACGTTGCAGAAGGTCCGAGACAGGTTTTACTGGGCGAGCTGCAAAGATGATGTTCGAGAGTGGTGCAGAAGGTGCGAATCCTGCGCTACAGGAAACGGACCGGTTGGAATACGTAGAGCTCCGATGCGGCAGTACAACGTCGGTAGTACGTTCGAAAGGATAGCCCTCGACATCGCTGGACCATTCCCCGAAACCAAATCGGGAAATAAATACATCCTGGTGTGCATGGACTACTTCACCAAGTGGCCCGAAGCGTACGCTCTTCCGAATCAAGAGGCCGGTACTGTCGCTGATGTTCTGGTGAAGGAGTGCTTCAGCCGTTTTGAAGTCCCCCTAGAGTTACATTCCAACCAGGGCCGGAATTTCGAGTCTGGACTGTTCCAGAACGTTTGCAAGCTACTAGGGATACACAAGACCCGGACCACTGCCCTCCATCCTCAATCGGACGGCATGGTGGAAAGAATGAACCGAACCATGGGGAAGCATCTGTCCAAGGTGGTTTTCGAGCATCAGAGTGTCTGGGACCAGTACATTGACCTGTTCCTGATGGCCTACCGATCGGCAGTACAAGAGACAACCAATCACACCCCAGCCGCGGTACTCTTTGGGCGCGAGCTGCGATTGCCATGTGACCTCAAATTTGGAAGAAAGCCTGGCGAAGAAACGGCCGGCGAGGACTACGTGGGCAACCTGAAGAAGAGGATGGAAAAGATCCACGACGCCGTACGCCGAAACATTCAGGGCGCCAGCGACCGAATGAAGGACCGTTATGATTCCCGCGCGGAGGCCGGTGATTTTCAGCCTGGGGATTTGGTATGGCTTCATAACCCCCAGTGGCGTCATGGTCTCTCCCCCAAGCTCCAAAAAAACTGGGATGGCCCCTACACTGTAGTTGCTCGACTGAATAACGTGGTATACCGAATCCAGAAACCTGCTCGAGGAAAGTGCAGGGTGATGCACTTCAATCGGTTGGCCCCATATTCCGGAACCAATGAGGAGGTAGAGGCTGTCACGGAGCAACCCCTCGGATAACTAGAGACCTTATCGGGGTATAAAGACTGTGCGATTTGGGGTCACTACAGAGGTGCAGCGTGACCTGTTCGACACACTGCGGCGGTATTCTCTGACGCACTGCGTCGCCCAGAACCTCCGGATGTCTAGGGAGATTGCCGTTGCCTTCCGGGAGTAGTTTGGCCGGTTAGACCAGCTGCGAGAGCAGGCACCTCAGGTTAGCAAAACTGTGCAGCTGAAGTAAGGCAATAGCTCCATTTATTACCTGGTGACGAAAAGGTTGTCGTACGAAAAACCTAGTTACCAGGAGCTCTGGTCTGCTCTTTTGGACCTTAAGGAGCAGATGGTGAAGAACGACGAAACCCGGCTAGCGGTGCCGAAATTAGAATGCGGCCTGGATTCGTTGGACTGGAGGGTTGTACGCAGCATGCTGGAAGTAGTCTTCGACCGGACCGGCATCCAGATCGAGGTCTGCTGTTACAGCCCGTTGGGAAGCATTGGGCCCACGGTGGACTGCTACTTCTTCAGCCAGTCCGTGTGCAAGAAGGGCACCGCCTGCAAATACCGCAATCGAACCCCCACAAGAGCGAGAGCACAGGCACCCGTTGCAACTCGGTCTGCGACAGAACGACCTAAGGCGGGGGCAGTGTAACGACCTTCGAGGCGGATTGCGTGCAGACAGATGAGTCAGCTTCCAGATTATTCGAGAACGACCTCGGTGATTAATGCGCGCGACACGTCAGCATTTGCTAGAACAATCGAGTGAGACCGCGAAGTTTCCAGAAGGAATTATCCGGCAATATATAAGCAAGCACAGCGGGAAAAATAGTCAGTCGGAATCTAGCTTTGAGGTGCGCGAAGGTTGCCAGATAAATAATTCGTGGTTAAGTCGTGTGTACATAAATAAAGTGTATTTGTTGTTAGAAATAGTTCCTGTTAGCGTATAGATAATTTGCGTTCCGTATTAATGGTTCTTGTGTCGTTGTTTTAAATCGTTAAGTTAAATTGCTGTAAATAAATGCTTAAAACAAGAAGCGGCGTATAATTTTTAATAGCCCAGAAGATAAATCGCAACACTACGTAAGCGTGCAATTGTTACTTAATTATTGATTTATATTTTTAATTGATTAGAATACTATGACATGTGCTATATCGTTGTAAAGAGAATTTTTTCCAAGTTTTAGAATATGTAATAAAATTTGGTACTTTCCATTTAACATTTTGAATGTATTTGCTACATCTAACACATTTGATGCTCAATTGTTTTTTTCCTATGGCAGATAATAGAAAATTAGATGTAGAACAACTTTTCTTCTATAACATTTTGTCATATCTTTAACAGCCGAGATATCTGCTGTGACAGCTAAAATCAAACAGACTGTATATACAGGGTGTTAGAGAAGTCGATGAAAAAAATTCTAGGGGCGAATCCTTAGCCCAAAATATGATGATTTAACTCAACTTGCCTATATATATATATACATCAGCTCTCCAGGCCTAGTTGGCCCATGGCTTGTAAACAAATCCTTCTCCATCTATTTCTATTCCCGGCTATTGGTCTCCAATTTCTTATTCCTAATTCTGTCAAGTCCCGTTCTGCCGCTTCTATCCATTTGGTCCTGGGTCTTCCTCTTCTTCGCTTTCCCTCCACGCCACCTGTTAGTACTTGTCTAACCGCTCGTTCTGCTGGTAGTCTATACACATGACCCATCCATCTTATCCTTTGTGCCCTTATTAGGTTTATATACAAAGTTGCTTAATTTAGCCGATAGAGGGGTTTAAAAATGATTAGCTTTTTTAATTTTTTCAAATAAGTCGAAAAATCTTTGATAGATTTTATTCATTTTTTGGGCATGCGTTTTTACCAGTAAACTGCAGCTTTTTGTAGAATAAACTTTAATTTCGAAAATTACAAGGTGTTTAAAAACTTTGTCACAATAAATTATCCATCCATATTTTTTAACCCCCTCTATAATCACTACCAATTTTTTTTCTGGATAGTTACTTTAATTTATACACTATTTTCTTTCTTACAAAATGTTAGTTGAGTAAACGGTTTAGCCACAAAAAAATATTTTCTCAAGCTGAATCAGTAATTGTAACTTAACACTAGGCTTATAGGGATTTAGAAAATATTTTTTGTAGCTAAACCATTAACCCACCTAAAATTTTGTAAGATAGGGAATAGCTTTTAAATTAAAGTAACTATCCAGAAAAAAAAATAGTCACATTTTTATAATAAATTATTCAGAAATTATTGACACAAAATTATTGCATAATAACAAAATAATGTCAAATGACAGCTTCTAATTTTCTGGTGTTATAATACACATGACTTCAAAATTCCAAAGGTATCTTTGATGGAGTTACTTTTTGTCCATACTATATATAAAAGCTTACTGTGGGAGAAATTAGGTACTTTATTAGTGGGTTCTCTATGATGTGCTATTAATATTTCAAAAATAGATTCTAATTTATTGTTTGATGGGCTAGATCTAGTAGCTGGCATCTCAACATTTGCTATCGACGTTTGGGAAAACTAGTTCCTAATTTATGAACGCCACTACGTTTCTACTTAAATGTCAAACTTAATATTTGATTTTTAAGTCGGTTATAGTTGCATTCATAAATTACGAACTATTTGGTATCCATGCTAAATGAACATAATTTTTGATCATACTACAGTTTAACATATAGTATGAACAAAAAGAAAGTTCATCAAAGATGCCTTTGAAATTTTGAATTCATGTGTTTTATAACACCATATAATTATACCTAATCCTTGTCACTGACATTTTGTAGACAGTGGCTGACAGTGGCTGACATCGCAACGTGATCTTAACCGTGATCAAGACTTCCGGTAATAAATGCAACAGAAGCAACAGAAGTATTTCCAAAGACTGGAGAAGAAGATCATAACCACACTTTGTAACAAATGTCAAATGTGTGTCAAATAGTACACATGACTACAACATTTCAAAGGCACTCTTGATGAATTTTGTTTTTGCTCATACGATATAATCATGGTATTTGACAATAAATTAGGTTACTTCAAGATTATACCTGTCAGGGCTGGTAGCTCAGTGGCAACTTCTGTAGAATGCCATTAGTCAGAGGTGATGTAAGGCCGTGGGTCTCATGCTTCCACAATGTGTAGCAAGTAAAAGATCCTCTTTGCTAGGGTTGGAACTCCCTGGTCTCCGAAAAATTCTAAGTAAGTAGGACTTTTACGATATAAACAAAGCAGTCGGTGTCTAAAGTACCTGGTATACTCTGTTACAGCGCAAAACTACTTTTAAGACCTTAAAGCACTTTGGTGATAGTCTAAATAGGTTGTTATGCCACGTTAATCCTCAAAAAGACAAAGCTCACTCTAATCACCCCTCAAGTTGCTGTAATATTTCATTTATAGAATGGCGAAGAAACTTTTCGGGCGGTCCTCGTAAAAATTCGAAGTCAGAGGACCGACGCTTCACTTCGGCGGTCTTGTGGGACGTTCCTGCTGCTCGGGAACCTACCTTTGCTGGTCTGTTAGCTTCGCCGGTTACGCCACAATTAATAAATCTAAGAAAGCGTAACACACAACACCTACAAGTATCATAAATAAAAGTCCAGGAAGTTAAAAACGAATGTAAATCTATTAACATTTAGGTATGCCGGTAAATGTTTGACATGAATAGTTGTAAAGGGGGTTAGTAACTCTTAAATCTACTTAACCATGATAGGTATGACACGAAAGTACATTGGTTACATTGAAACGTCAGTGGTAAACAAGCCACACACAAATTCGGTATCGTATGATGCAACAATGATGGCAGTTTACTTTCAAAGTAGGTCACACGCATCGGCTCTAAATATGGTTGTTGCCACGCATAAAATTATGTCAACACAAGTGTGTCGCACAGACGGTCTAAAGTACACAGGCAATAAAAATAGTAGATCATAGTAACTGAATGATGTCCGACGATGTTGCTGATTCCTGCAGCCGAAAGATATCACCGTCTCGTCGTCTTCTCTTCAAATAGTTAAAGGACAGCGTAGATTACTGGCCGTCGACGACGTAATAAAACGAACCCCCAAGAGGCCAGGTTTTGCGAGAAGATCCTTGCAACGACATACATTGGAAAGAGGGAAAAACGACACCTAATTACTACAGCTCCCCAGATTTGGCAAGTCGGAAAATCTTTCTCGTACTCCATCAAAGCGTTAATTACACACCCAGTGCTACAATACTACGTCCATAACACACACCCTCCAAGGAAACTTCAACCACACACAACACGGTACTAGCTTCAGACGTTGAGTGTCGAGACACGGGCTGAAGAAAAAAGGACATGGGGTGCTTTCGCTTGCTTTCCCTGTCTCACTCATGCAACCGATTCACTCGAACACAACATTTCAACCTCTTCGACCCAACAAGCTGTACACCGTGATAAACATGTGACGACGAGTTTGCTGTATGGCGGGACTTAAATCACCAGACACTGTACTATACTAGAACGAGCGGAAATGTCACTATTTGAATTTGAAAAGGGAGCGCGCAACGGACAATATTCGAAATAAAAAATACTAGAAAGCGCAGATATTTGAAATGCAAGTGCGAGATTTTAAACTGGTCTTAACAACTCCGCATGCCTAAACCTTGTCCATAACAAACAAACAAACAGTATTATACTTGGTGGTGGAATCCAGCTGATTTTCCATGGCACATCATGGTCCAAATAAATATGAAAAAGACTTGGATTCCTCTCGTAGTAGGTGTAATTTAAATCAGTTTTTTTTGGGAGGGCTTCCGTTTTTGACGGTTAACTCTACCTAAAACAATAGAGAAAATCTTTAGTTTTTAAAAATTCAAAAATTTTGAATTTAAGTGTTTGAACTAACAAATTAACATATTTTTGAACTGCATGCGGTTTATTCGTAGTAAACCGAAAGTCAAAATACTTAGCAAGCAAAACTGTAAGTTATTTTTAAAGTTGTTGGATTAAGCGCCAATGAAATTAAAATTCAACACAGCCAAGAAGACACGCTATTATTTACACTTAAGCCAATTCGCAAACTAAATTATGTCGCGATTTTAATCAGAGACATGCTTTTGATTGTTTCAAATGCCCATTCTGGAAGCGGACCTTAATTATTACAAATAATTTATGCCTCAAATTATTGCCGTGGGTGGCTTGAAAATTTGCATATGTGGTCTCTTAAATCGGTGATTTATTTATTTTAAAGCGCTGCTCAAATCTTTATTTAACAAATGTTAAGTAACGAGCTGTCAAAACATTATGACTTCTTTATTTGTAGAAATTATGCCAACAAACCGTATACTATTTTAAACAGAAGAAAATGCTCACTTAATAATATCAGGGTTAATTATGGTTCCCATATTAAGATCACATCTCTATGTCCTCACTCGTAAATAGCAAAGTAAACAAATAAATCATTCGATCAAGACGGAAAAATCTTAAAGATTCTCTTTTCATTTTGCTTGGAATTTGAGCAAAGGAATTACCTAAAAGAAGTTTTTGTTTGAAAAAAATTAAATTCTTGCCTTTTTTTCTTAATTTTGCAAGATCTTTAAAACTGTTCTGTCGTTATATGGACAAGCGAGTAAGCCACAGTAAATTTATCAACTAAGTTCCGTTGCACCATTCCAGTTGAGTACGAAACTAACTTGTTGAAATGTTTTCCTAAATACTCCGACATTAAAATAAATAGAGAGAAAAAATGTTAAGAGAACCATATCAAATATTGAAAACGATTAAAAATAAAATACTGTGTGCAACCGAATGAAAGAAAATTTGAGAATATACTGGAGGTGCCATTTTTTTAAGTTAATTAATTTATTTTGTTATAATAAAATCATTTAAAGTACAACTTGGTATTTCGTGTTATTTATTTTTTTATATGTGAAATATACGCTGTTTGTTAAGATTTATTGTTCTCGGCTACTTAGTGTTTATTTGGTTTCAAATAAACCTAAACCATTGCCATAAAATATAATATGGAATTCATAGACAAAAATCTGGCATGATACACGCACACAACTTCCTGTTACAGTGATCCTACAATTAGTAAAACATTTGTTTTTAAATTTTTAAGCATTTTTCAAAAATTGCGAATTCTACAGAAACCGTACAAAATAGAGAGTTGAAGTTAACTAAAAAAACATTTTAGAGGTATTTAACTGGAAAATCACCTACCTCGCATCAATATACATTAAAAATTAATAAAAATGTAACGTTTGAAAAAAATCGAAAAAAAAACTGAAGAATCACAAGAGTAAACAACTTACTTCCGGTGCGATTTTCTTCAAAAGCTTGCTGTCGCACTTTTAGCACTTGTTGCACAAATAGCTATTAAGCATAAGAAATCCAAGAAGTTGCCGTGTGCCAGTGCTAATAGAATTTTAAAAGAATCTGTGAAGGGCTTTACTCAGAACTTCCCTCGTAAGTGAACGTTGTGGCACTAAACAATTTTAAAAATAAAATTAAACTAGGTGTAAAAATATATTCACGTTTCTAATAAATTACATAAATTTTCAAATAAAAAAATATTACTGGTGGTTGAATTCGACGAGCAGGCGGCTGCAAATGCGATTCCAATGTTTAGCGGGATATTGCGTCCCGGCTGCATTAAATAGAATAAATTTTTCGTTGACACCTTTTTCTGCTTTATATCATTTAAGCTGTATCTGTTGGGTTCAATTTTTGGCAAGAATAAAGTTTGTGCTACGTATACATGATTACTTTTATTTATTTGTAAGATAAAGCAAAAATAAAAATATGGTGATGGGACTCGAAATTCAGCATCTGTGAATGAGTCGGTGCGTTCGTTTCATTGTTCGGCGGTAGTATACGGACATTCGCTGCCTGAGCAACTGGGATGCTTCAAATTCCTTCGACGCAGCTATATTTAACATAACGCTTTTATTCGTTGCTCCTTTTTGTCTCACACAACAATTATCCTGTATCTGTTAGGTCTCATTTTTGGCAAGAATAAAGCCTGTAACATGTACAAATTACTACTTTTATTTATTTTTAAGTTAAAGCAAAAATAAATAAAATTATATTTTTTAAGATGCTCACCCTCTATATATTCATCTGAAATTTTCTCGGTTTTATGCCAGGTAGATATATAATGTGTATGCAAAATATCGTCTTCCTCCGACAAATAGTTTTTGAGCTATACTGCCAACAGATAGGCAGACAGACAGACTGACGGAATTGAGAAAACCTCTTTTTCGTTATCTAGGGACCTTGAAACGTGAAGATCTGAAGAAATCTCGGAAGGTTATTTTTCGAGACGAGGGAAGTAAAAATCTAACAGCTCAGTCGAAAGACGGAAATCGCAATTTTTTGTGTTTGTCGAATTTCTGAATAACTAGTGTTATACTCTAAACATAATTTAAAAAATATATAATTAATGGTTTGCCACGCGCCACTGAGTCGGAAATTCTCGCTTAAAGAGGTGGTTTGCGTCTCCCAACCCAGAAGCCGACGGTCAAGGCGTCGGCATGATCTTGAACTCTGGATGGCCGCATGAACTACCTGGTCTCCACCTGCTGGTGTTTTCATGAACTCATCATATTCGGTAGATATCTGAAGCAGATCTGCCATTTAATTTATTGGAAAGAAACTCGAAAGTAGTGTCGTGTAGAGAAACACATAAAAACATAATTTAAATTTTAGTACGACTGAAGGTCAATTTGAATAGTTATTTAATAGGAAAAGTTATGCAGCCAGTTGTACATTGTTGAAACGCATGAGAAAGAATTCAACAAATTAAAAATGTCGACAGTCACTAATTAAAATGTTTGACGATACATATTAAAATGCATTAATGTGATTATTTTTTTCGTAGAGATTTCAACCAATCAGAAGGCTGGATTTAGTTAAGTTATCTTGTATAATTTCGATTATACAAAATCGATTATACTATAGTAACTTCACTAGGCAACGCAATACATTATTTTTGTCAACTTGATATTGTTTTCATGGAGATGACTTTCAGCTAGGTTAATACAAACAAATCGAGCTGCTAATAAAATATTTATTTGTTCCTAATATTAAGATTTACTCAAAAAATAATCAAATCGAATACAATGCGTACTTCGAACAGGTTATACGTCTCAAACTTCCTGCACAATAACAAATCGTGTCAGTTTGACAGAATAATCCTCCCGCTGACGCGGTAGGACTATTTAACCTGTCAAACTGACACTCTTTTATTATTGTGCAACAAGTTATCGACATATAACCTGATAATATCGAAGTACTTATAGTATTACTTCTGATAATACTGTGATATTCAACTAAAAAAAAATTGCGATGGATTCAATCACAACCCAACCGTTGGCAGACCTATGGGGCGAATCGCGTGAGTCAAATTCAATTGCTCTTTGCTCCATCTCATTTTTGCTATGTGCCTTCTGCTCTTAATCCAGTAGATTGTGCTTCCTGTGGTTTATTTCTTCAACAGCTATTAGCGCATCCACTGTGGCTTTATGGTCCAGACTGACTGAAACAATCCAGGGGCAATTGGCCTTCTCTTCCCGAACTCAGGCAAGAGCACCCAGAATCAGAACCCGAAGCTCGAATATTGACGTTGCTTTGTGACGCTAGCCAGGAGCTTGAAAAGACACATCGTTTGCGGAGGTTGAACCCGTTCCTTGACTCTGAAGGAATTATAAGTGTTGGGAGGCGGCTTCGTCAGTCCTCCATTAATTTTGAAAGCAAACACCCCAAGATTTTATCAAAATCACATCCCTTTGCAAACTTGGTAATAGACTACTATCACCACAGTTACATGCATGCTGGTCCTCAAAACTTGCACTGCATTATACAGGCCCAGTTTTGGATTTTGGCTGGTCGGGACGCCATTCGCAAGCCACCGCCCATCGAACCAATGATGGGAGATTTACCGGCTGCTCGGCTCCAGGCAGTCAAAGCGCTCTTGGTAACAGGCGTGGATTATGGAGGACTATTCGAGATAACGATGGGACGATTGAGAAAGGCAAGGATCCTAAAGGCCTACGTTTGTCTGTTTGTCTGCTTCTCGACTCGCGCTGTTCATGTGGAACTGGTGTCGAATTTGACGACAAAAGCTTTTCTAGGTGCTTTTCAAAGATTCATGGCTCGCCGTGGAACCGTCAAGAAAGTGTATAGTGATTGCGGCACCAACTTTGTCGGCGCTAAACGCAAGTTAGCCGAGTGGAAGCAGGTAGTGACGTCCGATGGATACAATCAGACTGTGTCGCAAGAGTTGGCAGACAAAGGCATTGCTTGGCACTTAAATCCCCCCTCCAGCCCCCATTTCGGTATAATTTGGGAGGAAGGAATTAAGAGTGTAAAGAACTTGCTAGCCCGGGTCATGGGTAACCAAATTCTGACCTACTAAGAGTTCTACACTATTCTAGTGCAAGTGGAAGCAGTGTTGAATTCCCGGCCTTTGACACCGATGAGCAGCGACTCGAATTATTTGGAGGCGCTGACATCTGGCCATTTTCTCCTACTGGAACCCCCTGTAACCATGATAGAGCCAGACAGTAGTATAGAGAACATTACTTGCCTTCGTCGATGGAAGCTCGTTCAACAAATTTACCGCTCCTTTTAGAATCAGTGGCACAAGAACTACTTGTGTACACTGCAACAGCGTCACCAATGGACGAAAGGATGTCCGAATATGGTTCACATTCGGGAAGACAACATCCGTCCTTTGCAATGGCGATTAGGCCGAGTTACGAGAACGTTTCCTGGACCGGATGGTGTAGTCCGCGAACCGGAAGTAAAAACTGCTCGTGGTATCTTTACGCGTGCAGTGGTAAAGTTGTCTCCGTTGCCGATTGAGTAGAATTTATTGTTGTTGTTGCGTTTCATCCTTGTTTCGATAGGATTGGTATTGGGCTTGGAGAAACGTCTTCTTGTTGTATTGTTGTTAATTAGATCAGTTGTGTTGTTGTTTGTTGGACCTGGTCGCTCCAAGGTGGGGGAGGATGTTTAGGCCTCCAGGCGTTGCAGTTAGTTTTTTGGTAAAAGCGAGAGTCGCGTTAAGATGGGAAAGGTGAGCCGCCTGCCCAATATCGAAAGCAGCGAAAAAGACGCGCGAAACAATTGCGAGCGTAAACGTGTTCCTGAGCTCTGGCGCGTCGCGTAAAATATTGCCGGCGCTGTCGTGTTCTTAATGTTAATCGTGTGTATGAAAAACTACTCTGCTAAATAAAGAATGTATGTGCAAAAGATCTTCGAGAATTCCATCTACAAGTAACGCTCCGCATCGGCTGCAGGAGGGAGACGAGAGAAGCAGCCGTAATTAAAGGTAGGTGGCAATACACTTTCTAATTGTTGCGCGTACCCTCGCCATAAATAATTTGGTAGCTCTCGACTAACTCAAAACTACAGTCCACTGCTGCTATCGTAGTCGCATCCTGTATAAATTTTAATTAAATATAAAAAGATATATAACATTTATAAATTGCCTCATCAAGCGTTACATCTATCTGGCGCTCAAACTGATAATAACAAATCACCCACCGCTATGCGCGGATGAAGCGTAAATTAGTGCTCCGCGCAGTTTGATTTCAACCCCTCTAGAAAATCACAGATAACAAGGGCACCGAAGATTATATAGGCGGCTTTCGCCAAGGTTTTACTTCACTTGAGTTCATCCCACTTCAGTCCCTAGACTTTCCCTTTCTTCCTCTTCTTGTCCGGGTCCTCCAAACTGACAGCTGAACTGTCTAACAGGGTAGACCTCCAACCCTTACCAGACTTACAGACTTTAGGGGAAGTGGCAACTGAACTGTCAGCTCTAAGGCTAAACTTTCCGAACATATAGTTAAATATTTTTGTATTTGACTTGGGTAAAATTTAGGAGAAAATTAGTCAAACATTATTCAGAATGTATGATTTTTGATGATAAATAAAAATCATATAGTCGTGAAATATACTTTAATTTAAATTTGGAGTAAAATTTAAAAAATTAGACGTTTTGGCCACTTTTGATAACTTTATCAGTAATATAAAAGGTTCATTACAAATTAGTTGTTTAATACATTCAAAATAGAAAAAATATGATTAACGAACAATTAAATGTTTCCTTTTACATGTGTACTTACATGATTAGATTAAAATTCCTTCACGACATTTTTTAAAGTTTACAAGATTAAATTATTAATTAATAAAAGCAGCTATTCATTTTAAGTACAGTCCATATTTGGGATTAATTAACAATACAGATAGCGAGCTATTCTGAAGGCAGAATGCAAATGAACAAAGATAAAGGAGCTTGCAAGGTCGTTTACATATTTAAGTTATCAGGCTATGCGCAAAGTGTAGAAAGTTCGGAAATGCAAGTGACATGAGCAGAGACGTATTAAGTTAATTTTAATTTACGTTAGTTTTAAATATAATAGCAATGAGTGTAAAATATTAGGTTCAAATATAAGACAAAATTGTTATTTAAACAAATTATGATAGATAGAACTGAGGTTGGCTTTTCTGTATTTCAATCATCTCCAAGCATAGACGTTTTTTTAGATTACTCTCTTTATGTAAGATCTTACGTGTATTAAACTTGAATTTATGTAGCGATTTATTGGCATGGTCTGTCAGTGCAGTTTTTTTATTAGACGGGGATAAATTATTAATTTTGATTGAGTATTTGTGTTGATCAATTCTATTCTTTAATAGCTGTTTTGTTTGTCCTGTGTAGATAGAGTTGCAGTTATTACAGTCAATTTGATAAACCAGTTTTGATTGCATATTATTTTTAGTCTTGTCTTTTAAGTTTGTGAAAAATGTATTACCTAAAGTATTGTGGTTGTTAAATGTTGTTATGAATATAATTAATCCTGTAAAATGAAGCCGCTACAATTCGATTTTGTCTTGGCAGCTGCACTGTTTTGCAAAACGGTATCCATCAAGCTTAAGGCTTGTATTTAGTGAGAAATTATTTGCTTTGTAACCAAACCAGTAACTTTCAAAGGCGCCTGTAAATAAATAGATAGGCAACTTGTTCTGCAAAGAATAGCTTATGGCTAATGACTGTGCCACTAATGACGTTTTACTGAGAACTTGGGGATTATAATAGATACAGATCTTGTTATGAAACATTTACTTAAACTAAGTACATACCTGCATTTAAAATTTGGAGAATTACAATTGTAATAAATATTAATCTGTTCTATTACTTTAAATAGAACCACACATTTCGTTGCTCTTTTCTAAAGCAGTTTAGAATTTTGCTGTTATTTTAATGAAATTTATTTACTTATTTTCGCTCTTAGGCTGATAATAAGTATGTAATTTCTTATTAATATTAATTCAGCAGTCATAATGTCACTTATGAACCAAAAACGTTTAAACATTTTTTTTCCATATACTTATATTATTAAAACTGTTTTAAATTATAATCAGCAAAAGAAAAAACAGTAATATAGAGATATAAAGCAATTCATTACTAAAAGTGAAATTTTCCTAAACAGTTTCATTTATAAAAATTTTTTAATGTTGAAGACTACGCCAGGCGAATCTTTTGAAGAGGAAGAAAAATCTCCCATTTCACCTGCATTTAAAGAAACTATTGCGGACTGCAACAACAAAATTGTTGATCAAGATGGTGATTTGTCATCTGAGTCATTAGCAGATCTTGAAATTGAATATGAGGACAACCGTGAAAATGCAAATATTATTGGTGGTCGAAGAATTGTCAATATTGGATACTTCCTAGAAGCTCTGAAATCCCTCATGCCTGAAGGTTTTCAGTGTTCATTTTACGATTTAGAGTTTATTTCCAAAAACGGTACGGTTATATATCTAAATTAACTTTTAAGTGTAAAATGTGCAACTACGTCGATAGTGTTTATACAGATAAAACTGAGAAAACGGAAACGAATGTAAATTTGTCAGCCGTGTCTGCTACCATTTCAATTGGAGCAGGATATTCCCAGTCACAGGAATTTTGCAGTGCTCTTGATATACCAACTCCGTCATCTTCTACATTCGGACAGTATCAGGAACAGAGCCGGAGTAAGGATATGTGAGGCTCAGGGCTAAATTTTTTAGAGGCCCCATTCCCATTTATGCAACGGCTACAAAGGGATCTAAATTATTAGAAACCGCACTAGATTATAACCTTCGAATCTATTCGAGGCCCCCGAAATTCGGTGGCCCTGGGCTGCAGCCCCCTTAGCCCCCCCTTTAATCCGGCTCTGATCAGGAACAAGTGTTCGATCTTTATTCTCGTGCTGCAGTTGAAGAAATGGAAGCTGCAGCTAAAGAAGAAGCTAAATTGGCAGTGGAAAACGGTCACGTTGACAAGGATGGGTACCCGCTAATCTCAGTGGTAGCAGACGGTGCCTGGAGCAAACGATCATACCGCACAAACTACAATGCCTTATCAGGTGTGGCATGCATATTAGGTCTACGAACAAAAAAGGTAATATACATGTCAGTTAAAAATAAGTTTTGCATCATATGTGCTAGAAAAGACAGGTATATAGGGAACAAAAACTGGAGCGGCACATCAACGGGAATGGAAGCTGCCATCATTGTCGAAGGTTTTAAAAATGCTATAGCTATGTATGGAATAAAATACGATAAATTAGTGGGCGACGGTGATAGCAGCGTGTATCGAAAATTGCGAGAAGTTATGCCTTACGGTTTAGGTTTAATAATCCAAAAAATTGAGTGTAAGAACCACATTTTACGAAATTATGTCAATAAATTAAAAGAATTAACAAAGAGACCTAAAACAAAATTAGAGTTAAAAACCACAATCTCTAAAAATTTACTGAGGTTTAGAACTGCTATCACAAAAGCCATCCAGTACAGAAAATCCCAGTCGCTTCCTTTAGAATTAAAAATCAAAGAACTTGAAGCCGATATTTTGAATGGACCAAACCATATTTTGGGTGATCATGCCGCATGCAGTGAGAGGGGTTACTTTTGCAAAGGCCCTAAAGAACACGAGGAAAACCTTTTATCCAAATTTAAAAATAGCGACTTATATCAAGATTTGATGGTAGCTCTACTACGTGTGGCAACCAACGCTAAAAGCCTAATTCACGATGTAACCAACAACTCTGCAGAATTATATAACTCTCAGGTGGCAAAATTTGTGGGTGGTAAAAGAATATGTTTTTCGTTTAAAAGATCTTACCAAGCTCGTTGCGCGGCTGCCGTGATACCTCACAATAATGTTGGTAGCTTCCATGATATTATACGGAAACAAGTTACCGACACACCTGCGAAATATACATCTGAATATTGTGAAAAGAAGAGAAAAAGGGTTCAACAACGCCTCAACTAGCCAAAGAAAGAGATGCTTTGCCGAAGAAGACTCAGATTACGGCCCGAATGCTGGGGACATAATTCCGGATATGAATGACGAACATATGAAGATCGCAGAAGAAACATTTTTACGAAACCTTAGTACAGAAATTAAGAACATTTCACAAGCTACTATAGGGCAACATCGGAATAATCGCTGGCATGAGGAGAGAATGAAAAGATTGACGGCATCCAAATTTGGAAAGATCTGTAAAATAAAACCTTCCACTTCTTGTGCTAATGCAGTTAAAGATATTAGTAGAAGTGGAGGCACCACTAATTGGATTATGTCAAAGGTTAACGCGAATTAAATTGATTGACCTAATTAAATCCGCGAATTAAATCCGCGGATTGACCTAATTAATTCCGCGGTTTGACCTGATTAATTTCGCGGTTTGACCCAATTAATTTCGCGGTTTGATCTAATTAATCACATATGAAGTTTGATATGTAATTTACATATGTGCTACTGAATAAATTACGCATTAGCTTCCGATTAAAATTACGCGTCGGACTTTGGCGGCCATATTGGATTTCTGGCGGGAATATTTGAAATTTGAATTTTTTCCGATTTTTTTCTAAGTTCCATTATTTGAATTTTAAACTTCCCGGGTGTCGACCATCTTGATGCGCGCGCACTTCTCACGGCTGTCGTTTTTAATTTTGAATTTTCGCGGAAATATTTGAAGTTCAAACTGGTAGATCTTCCGTCTCCCTCATCGAAGCTGTTGTCTCTCTCTCTCTCATGCACGGATGCCATTTTAATTTCGCGCGAATATTTGAATTTTAATTTTTTTTTCAGATTTTTCTAAGTCCCTGTTTTGAATTTAACTTCTCGGGTGTCGTCCATCTTGGTTTTCTCACATTTATTTTAATTTAAAAAAAGCTTCCTGCGATGTCCCATGGCTGGAATCGAACCAGCGATCACAGCATTACGAGTACGAAGCCTTAACCAACTGGGCTATCGAAGCGATCGAGGTTAAAGGAATTAAACATAACCACTTACGTGTCACAAGCCCAGCTTTAAACAAACTATTTTTCAAAAATTTAAATTATAAGAATAGGGGATGTGTAGCTTATTGTGTTTAAAGGTTGATACATTTTTTAAAAAATTAGATTTGTAACAGCTTATTAATTATTTTATAATTTGTGCCTGCTATATGGCTGGATTAACGAGATCCTCATTCTCCTTACCTACTATAGGAAGTTTCCGTCTAAGTTCCTTATTTAAAACAGGTCGGTGCCTGTGTATTGTTTGGTTTTAAAGGTTTGAACATTGTACCACTTAGCTGTTCTGACATTATACTTCCATATACATATTATAAATAAATTTTAAATGTTATTTTCGACTGAGTTTTAGCTTCTTATAAATTACAACAGTGCCCTCGCCCATATAAAATAAGACATACGCATTAAATAAATGTTTTTATTGTATAAGAATGGTTGTCCCCCATAAATTTGAATAAAAACAGACAATTTCGTTGAAAAAAATAGCTTTTCAATATCGTTTGCAAATAAGACAAGGGATACTTGTAAAAATATAAGTCAAACCATTTTTTCTTGTAAAAAATTTACGAAAAGACGTAAGTGTTGGCGACAAATGAAAATAAATTTGAATAAAAACACGCAAAAATTACGAAAAGACGTATGTGTTGGCGACAAATTAAAATAAATTTGAATAAAAACGCACAATTTCGTTGAAAATCTTTACAAAGCGACTTTATAGTACCGAAAAATGATGTAAAAAAGTTTTAAGAGTTATTTCTAAGCATAATTTTGCAAACGTTTAACAAATAAACCGTAATTTTTTAAAGTACATCACACAATTATGAAATTGTAGTTCAATTTATATGAATTTTCGATACTTTGTATGTGAAAAAATAGCTTCAATTACTAATATTTGAATAAAAACATGCGATTTCCAAAGCATTTCGTTTAAAATTTTAGAAAATCGACAGCATCTCCCATGAAAATTTATAAAAATCGGCATCTTGTCACATTAAATTCTGCAAAAACGACAAAAAACAATATTTTTATACAACTTTCATCGAAAAAATAGTAAAATTTTACGAAAATACGTCTGTGTTGACGACAAATGAAAATAAATTTGAATAGAAACACGCAAAAATTACGAAAAGACGTATGTGTTGACCCCAAAGTAACAAAAATTTGAATAAAATCACGCAATCATACAGCATCTCACATAAATTTTCACAAAAATTGACATCATGTCACATAAATTATACAAAAACTGTCATCATATCACTTGAAATTATACAAAAAACGACATTTTCATTCAATACACGATGAAAATTGAACAAAAATCACGCAGTCATTCAGCATCTCACATAAATTTTCACAAAAATCGACATCATGTCATATAAATTATACAAAAACTGTCATCATGTCACTTGAAATTATACAAAAAACGACATTTTTACTAAACACACGACGAAAATTGAACAAAAATCACACAATTACACGCCATCTCACATAAATTTTCACAAAAATCGACATCATGTCATATAAATTATACAAAAGCTGTCATCATGTCACTTGAAATTATACAAAAAACGACATTTTTACTAAACACACGACGAAAATTGAACAAAAATCACACAATTACACGCCATCTCACATAAATTTTTACAAAAATCGACATCATGTTACATAAACTATGCATAATTTTGCAAATGTTTTACACTTTTTATAAAATGCATCGCTCAAAATTAAAAGAAATAGCAATTTCATTGAAAAAATCTACTACCACAATCATTTTCGATAAACAAAATTCAAAAAATCTTATACTTTTGACGGAAATATATGTATGTTGACCACAAATTAACATAATTTTTAAATAAAAACGCGCAATTCGTTGAAAAAAATATTCTGACACCACCAAAACACGCAATTTCATTGAAAAATATATATATGTTGTCCACAAATTAACATAAATTTGAATAAAAACACGTAATTTTGTTGAAAAAATGTTCTGGCCCCGTCATTTCACTTAAAATTTTACAAAACTGCCATCATAACACTTGACATTATACAAAATATATGTATGTTGATCACAAATTAACATAAACCTGAATAAAACACACAATTTCGTTGAAAAATTTGCAAATGTTTTACACTTTTTATAAAATGTGTCGCTCAAAATTAAAAAAAATCACAATTTTTAAATTATATCACGCCATTATGAAATCGTAGATTGATTTTTTTGAAATTTTACACTTTGTAACTGTAAAATAACTGCAAATACTAATATTTTAGCTTTAGACTTTGTAATTATTGCAGATTCGAGAAAAAAACAAAGCAGAGTAGAAATAAAAAACACAAACACTTTGTAATAAACAAATATATTGTTCTTATTTCGTATAATACTTAATAATATAAATATAAATGTACAGCAGAATGTCTTATTTCTAAAAATTTGCTAGCAATTTACAAAACTGTAGTTTGAGGTGCACGACATTTCAAATTAAAAAGACTGCAAGTAATAAAATCAGAATTTCATTGTGTAATTTTAAAGTTTAAGATGCACCCAATCTAGAATTCCCTTCGTTTTTGGTGTTGATGACATATGCCTTAGAGGCGTTTTTCTAACGGCCCTTTTTTGGAGGCGTTTCCTTATCGGCGTTCTTCTGACTGAACCTTTTTGATGTGGACTTGGATGAGTAGCTGGTGTTTTTAATTTATATTCTAAATCAGACTCGCAGTTATCAGTTTCCATTTCGGTTTTTCCTGTAGTATCAGTCGGGGTTGGCTTCTTTTGCTGTTTAGGTTTAGCTAGCAGCACATTAGCAACGTTAAGGTCTTTGATGTAATCAGCAAACTGTAGGCGTCCGGGTGGATTAATAGTTTTTCGAGGCCGCAGAGTGTCGTGAATTAAATCGACTATGTTAGACGCCGGTAAAATTTCACCCTTTATAGTAACGGTGCCCTTGTGATCCCAGCTCACATCGCTTGAGGTACTCAAAATGCGTAGGAAAACTTCAGATTTTTTCTTAAAAGTTTTGGGAAGTGTAGATAAAATAACGGCATTTGATAGGCTGTCACTGGTTGTTTCAATAGGTATTTTGATTGGCTGCCGCGCCTGGTTTGTGAAATGAAGGAATCGTTGTAAAACCTGATTGTACTGGATCCATTTATCGTGATCAGTTAATTTGGACTTTAAAACTTTTTGCATTTCGTCATCAAGCTGTGATAATATATTTTTCTCCGCATCATCGCCAGACTTAAGACGTTGGACAAATTCCGGCGATACAATCAACATCTTCCGCTCTTTGTCCATTTTAGTCGAAAAGGAGCTCAGTCGTTTGTTCTGGTAGAGCCGTCGTGAATAAACTAGCTTAAAATCAAGACTTTCATAATAAATATATAAAAAAATATGACAGGTACGGGAATCGAACCCGTATTCTCTCTCGAGATCAGAGCTTAAATCTGACGCGTTAACCATTCGGCCAACCTGCCTCCCTATATAAACGAGCACTCTCTGCATAATTAAGAAAACATATAGTTTAAAAAGCCTTCTGCATGCAATTTCAAACAATATTTCATATAAATTAAGCCATGTACAAATTTCTTAATCAGGTTTTGATACATATTTTATCGAAAGACTTGACCGTCAGCTGCCTTTTATTATTTGTCGTGATGCGTCATCGTTGAATTTACAAGAGCCATTCTGTCTGCTGTGTGACGTACGCAGTGTTTCCATACCTTTTTATTTTAAAATAAACCAAAAGTAAATCAATGTAAAATGTAACAGAACAAATCTTTACATTCGAACTGCTAAAGAAAGTATTTTACCTATTTCTCGGAAGTACTTATGCACTCAGAAGCGGCGTGACACAAACGTAATGTATGAATCTCTCAACGCTTAGTTTATAGAAATACACTTGTTTGTTGTGCCAGTGAATTTTTAATTGTGTATCTACAGTTCTCAGTTTGTTATACCGTATCGTATACATACACAAAAATTAAATTTTCAATAAAATAGAAAAAAATTCATAGTAAGATAATAATCTAGCTATCTAAGCAGATACCAGTTATTATAAAACAGGAAAGATATTAGACAGTCTTGTAATGATGTTTCAAACTGATATTATAGTTATTTACTATACAAGTCGGATAACAGCATCATTAATATACGTGTGTGTAAGTTACAAACGAGTGCGTAGCACGAGTTATGTAAGCCCACCAAATATATTAATGTTGCATTATCACACATGTATTATACAAAATTTTATCTACGACTGCCTAAAATTGATAAAAGTGCATTAAGAGAAATGTCAGATCTGTCATTTTCAAAAATATTTTAGTAGGCAAATGTCATTATGTCATTCATTTAACACTATTTCAGTTAGGTAATGAAGTCATTACACAACTCAGTTGCGTAATGAAACCATTACATAACTGAGTCGTGTAATGAGCTTCATTACCTAACTGAAACAGTGTCAAATGAGTGACGTAATGAGTTACTTATCCCACTGGAGTAGATAAAAATTAATTAAATGATTTCCTGTCACTTAAATTACTTACACATATGCTTCTCTAAAAGTTCATTTTCCTATTTTCTTGTTGGCATCTTTTTATTTATCTTGCATAATTTCTAATCGTGTTTAATGCTGTTCTCGTAGTCTGTAGCAATATATTTATAATAAAATCTAAATAAATCAAAAATAAATAATTTAATTAATAAAATAGAAATTTTAATCATGACTATTAATAAATACTATCACTGGATGAATTTTCAAGCGCAGAAAACTAAAATTGGGCCCTGTTTTAAATGTCTCAAATAGTATCAATAATATCAAATAAAGTACTAAACTGAACCTTGAAAATTTACGTTCAAAGCACGAAATCACCACCAATTCTTTGTGCCTTCATTTTAATTTAACTCAACTATCAAATCTTAGAACGCTATATTTGTTATTTTTTCTATTTAATTTAATTAATTATCATATTGACTCCCCTACACTTTTATCACAAGTAGAATTCCGACTGCCTGATTTAAGGACCAGATCTCAATTTTCCGTTTTATACCCGCTTTCTAGGATTAACGTGCATTTCAAATCGCCTATTCTAGCCATGTCAAATGCGTTCAGTAAATTGGAGGTAAATATTGATATATTTTCACTCACAAGTTGTCAGTTTCGTGCTGCAATTTCCAACAGAAGTGATTTTGTACTCGGGGAAATTTTTTATTATTATATTATAATATGTGGATTTAGGTGGTGCTTTCATTTTATTTTATTTTATTATTATAGGTACTGTTTCACTGTTGTGGTGTTATGTTATAGTTTAGTTTAGGAGATAATCAGTTATTTTGTTTTAGGTATTTGATTTAAGTCTTGGCGACACTAATTTAATTATTAATTTGTTTTTTTCTATAGCGCATGTTAAAGTGTGCTTTTATCAACTCAAAACAAAAGGTCAAGTTTTACTTTAACAGCAAGGGTAGATAAAGTAGCACTCACTTAAATATGACAGCTGCGCATTATCGTAGCAACCCAATCTAGCTACTGACATTTTGAAATGTGATTGACTGTCCTTATTTTGTTTTGAAATTGTTAAAAGTTCTTGCTATAGAAAAAAATATTGTATTAAACACGACGATAAAGTTATTTCTATCCACTCTTGAATCATTAACGTCTCGACTTCGTCTAGACGTTAAACGATTCACTCGTAGATAAAATTTAACTTTATCGTCTTGTATAATAAATTACTATATGTTTCATGTAATTGGGAATTTAATTCCCGTTGGAAATAAATCTATTTATTATTATTCAAATAAACTGCAGTTTTACTGTTACTTTTAAACAAACTGGGAGTATAGCCGCTCATTTATTGGATGTTATCTTAATCGGCTTAGCTAGCTTAACTGTGGTGAATCATACCTTTTGCTTCCCTCATCTAATGTGGTTAGATGGGTTGCATATCTTTAGACATATTTTTTTGAATAAGAATGTTTCAGGTTGATACAAATTATAAGATTTTGGATTAAGATTAAAATTCTTCAAACTTTTTGGTAGCTATCCTGATGGAAAATAACAATCTGAAGGCACCGGGAGAGCAAAAATTCTGAAATTTGAATTAGTTGATCTTATATTTTCAATAATAGTTAGAAACAAATATAATAATTTCTTAAATTCTATTTAACTTTAAGTCCAATTGCATCGCCTCAGCAGAAGGTGAAATCGCCCGCAATATTACAGCACCTTCGCGTCCAAAGCCCCGGGCCCAGCTGTCAAATTTTCTGGCAATCCTCGAATTATTTTGAAACGTAACATCGCACGTTTACGTTACTCCTAGGGCCCCGGATTTTTATCAAGAAACACCGCCACGACGTGTACTAGTTAATGCACCACCCGGGTATTACAGGCATTTTTTACATCTCTTCATTTCTACGCCTGATTGCAGTGCTTCCAATGTATACAAAGCAGCAAGCGAAAGACCGATAACGTGGACATTTAACATACAGGGGGCCAAAATTCATACTTGGCTCGATTTCCTCAATCCCGGACAAAGCAGCCTGCCGTCTTTACCTGTTAAATGAGCTGCGGACCGATAATTTGTGTATCTAGCTAAAAACATTATACTTGTGTTTTCCTTGACAGTATATATTTGAGTTAGTGTGAACATTTCTCCGATTTGAGCTAACCGAGGTCTAAATTTCGGGAGCCCTTAGCAAAGGGTGTAAAATGTTACAGTGTTGGTAGTCAAATTGGGTTTCACTCTCTGTTAACCTTTGCTACAGTGCTTCCTATGGTTTTCTATTCTACGCCTTTTTGCTCAGTTCGTTCCATTTTATATCGCTTGCTTCCGCTGCTATCTTCAATCCTTTTACACAAATTGTTCATATTCTTCCTTTTTACTTCCCTCGTCTAAAAGACGAAGAAAGTATTGTAATCACGAAAAAATCACCTTCCAAGATTTATTTAGATCTTCACGTTTTAGGGTCCCTAGATGACGAAAACAGGTTTTCTCAATTCCGTCCGTTTCTCTGTCTGTTGGCGGTACAATTCAAAAACTATTTGTTGGAAGAAAGCGATATTTTGCATAAATCTTATATGTCTACCTAGCATGAAACCGAAAAATATATACAGGGTGAGTACCTTAAAAAATCTGTTTATTTTTGCTTTACCTGAGAAATAGATACAAGTAATAATTTTCACATTGCTCAGGTTTTATCATTGGCGAAAATGAGACCTAACTGATATAGGGTAGACATCACAAATTAGACAGAATAATATGGTGCTTCATAAGGCAGCAGAAACTCCTCCGCTTCGAGTACGCCCGTGGCTTCGCCTCGTCTAAAAAACGAAAAGATTTTTTATTTGCAAAAGATAAAAGTAACAATTTGCACATAGCTCAGGTTTTATCATTGCGAAAATGAGACCTAACAGATACAGGGTAATCATCCCAAATGGGACGGAATAGTATGATGCTTTATAATGCAGCAGAAGCTCGTCCTATTCGAACATGCCCGTGGCTCAATTATTCTAGCGGCGGACAAGACGCTCGCTCCCAATATTCGCCTCGCAGCTCGGAGATCGAACCCCAGCGAATTACATTTGTTTATTTGTAAATTGATCAAATTGGCACTAGGAAAGTTCCGTGTAAATCCCTTTACATATTTTTATTTCGTCTTGTTGCTCGAACGGCCAATGCTTTTTTACATGTCCCAACCATTCCAGCTGTATTTTTGAACTACGTTTAACTTCTTTTTGCATACTTCTTTTTTAATTCTCTGTGCGTGTTTTATTACTTGTTCTATATGTTTTCTTTGGTTGTATATTGTGTCATTGTGGGATTTTTTCCCTGCTGAAGTCATCATAGTTTTGGTTTTTTCTGTGTTAATTTTCATGTTCTTTAGTCGGTATTGTAGATTCCAATATAAGGTTGTAAATCTTCTTCCGTTTCTCCTAAGGCCATAATATCATCAATAAATAAAAGTTATGATATTTATATCTTTCTTTTATCATCCAATTTACCACTATGTATTTCCAGACTTTCTTTTTGCTCTCTTTCATTGCTTCGTCTGAAATTAGTGTGAAATGCAATGGGGTGAGAATACATACTTATCTTAGTTCATATTTGACATGAACTCTGTCTATTCTTCTTGATTCCTGCTGTTTCTATTAAGAGCTTTGATGGCCATGATTGTCGTGTAATCAATTCCTCTCTGGTCATCTTCTCTTTCAATTCTTTTTGTAGGTCAATAAAGCACATGAGAATTTGTTTGCCTTTTCCTATAGCACTGTTATACTGTAAATATTTGTCCTTAGACTCCTCTAGTTTCAGTCTTTGTAAGTTTTCAAAGAAATTTTACGCGGCACAATACGTTAGAATTTAATTGTGACTCCAGCGCGCTTAGTGGTTCAACAAGGCGAAATAATTAAATTTGATTTAAGGATTCCGGATCAATTTCGGATCCACTATTTTTACACTTTGTATATCATTATCTCCTTGTGTTGAAATTGGAATAAAGCAAATGTTCACATTTCCTTAAGAATGTAAAAATCAACAACAGCGATTGTCACACGCTATAAATAAATTAAGAACCGCAACGAGGATGCGAGTAATCGCAGATCGAAGTCCAACGTTTTTTTCAGTTGTGGGATTCTTGGAATAGAGGAAACGGCAATTAGCTAACAATATGTCGTGTATAAAATAGCGCTGCTAAATTAATGTCATTTAATACCTACTCGTTCGATCGACTCGTTCCTGATAGTCAAGAGATCAATGCCCATCAAACGCCCATCGCTGGCTCTGGTCACCACCAGCACGAGGAGCAGCTCTTGCATAATTGATGTAACGCTTCTCGTTTGCATGCAGGCAGCCATAAGCATACCTCTTAAGGATAATTGAGATAATACCCAGAAGTTCATAAGTGTATGCTGACTGTGCAGCTCCTTTTGAAAACATATTTCTGGTTCTTCAGTTGTATGTTATACAAGGCGAGTAAACACGTACGTTTGGGGATGTATTCTATGAGAAAAAAAGAAAGTGAAGGATAGTAAAATTTTGAAAACGGGTTTATTGCCAGCAAAATGACAAAATAAAACTACATTTTTTTTTCATTTGATATGGTTTAATCAAAGTTATTTACCAATAAGTAATTAGCAAAGTACAGTGGCTTGAAATAGTAAGTAAAAGTAATCAAGTTAATCTTTAGACTCATTCAAACATGCCATTCACACAACAACTTTAAACCCACTAAAGTAAATTAATAATACGTAACTTGAGTTAACTTAAATAATGTAGCTATAATTAACGAAGCGAAACAGCTAGTGATAATAAATTATGCTGAGTGAGAAAACGAAACATGTTAATGAGATATAGTAATAAGCAGTGCTTTTTTTGTAAAATATGAGGTTCCGGGACTGTAAACTACCGAAGGGGTACCCCCTACCAAAAACGGGAGGGGGTTGAAATTTAGACCACTTAAGCCGATTTTTAACACGGTTTGACCTCTTTACAAGTAAATACAGGGTGGCTCATAAATAAGTGATGAGTTATAACTTATGATGATTTATAGCAACTTTCTCTGGAATTATCTTTTTTAATAAAAATGTTCTTAATGAAATAACGTACAATGTGTGGATTGAAAAGAACACACACATGTATGTCTGCAAACAATCTTTTATTATACATTTTTAACAAACTTCAATTTTTATGAAATTATTAAATCTCAAAAGTTTTCACTTATATTTTATAAAATTATCCAAAGCTTTGAAAGGTTTTCATTGATCTTCCCTCTTCTCTCTCTCTCCTTGCTGTTGGTATCCAAATCAGAGTGCCGTCCTCGAAGCAGCCATGATTCCACGTACTTTGATGGGTTGAAGGATGTCAGTGGTGGGCCATTCAATTTTAGAAAAAGCAACGCACTGACAGTTTTTGTCGCCAAAGACGCTATATGATCAGTAATTATAAGGCTCATTTGTGAAAACTCTCTTTCACATTCGCTTGATGACACTGGAATTGTCTTGATGGCAGTCATCAACGGAAGAAAGTTCTTGGGATATTTGGTTTCATTTTCACAATTTCCACTAAAGTGTTCACAATTGTCGAAGACATACTCGCGGAATGCTTTTACTGTCTCTCGTTTGTTCAACTGAAATCGCACTGCAAGTGACTCAACATCTTTCTCACCGAAAGTATTGTCTTCAATGTCTTTGGGCCAGGTGCTTGTGACAACTATACGGGCCGAATCTACCAAAGCTGCATCTGCACCACTCAGCATTCTATTTTCAATAGCTTCTGTAAGCTTTTCATAAAAGACTACAGGATCGATGGACCGTGCATTACGGTTTTCATAAAGTTGGATTCCCATGAATCTTTTGTTATTGACAGATGTCACAGCTTGTTCATAAAATGTTCCAGGATTATCTTTCCGAGCAATAAATGTGTTTAACAAAATCTGAAGTTTTTTGTTAGCTTGGAATAAATCTACATCTCGGTGTTGTAGCTCTTCACTGACTTCTGACAGTTATTGAAGTGCATCACTCATCAAAGCCAAATCTAGAACAAAACTCGTGGATGTCAGTTGCTCGAGTAGGCCATCATACTTGCATCTGTCGGAACTATCACGTCTCTGGTCTTCGTTAGCTGCCGTGAAATGGTTTTCTAGAACCTCGTAGTTCTCCCAAACTGCTGAGACTGTACGAAAACTGGAAGCCACCCATCTAGTGTCCAACACTCTTCCGATTTTCAGCAATTGAACACCGAGTTCTTTTGCAAGCAAATGTAACTCTCGGCTGTTCTTTGGTGATGCGTGGTAGAGAACATAAAGCTCATCAACAAATGCTTTGAAATAGTTGATACTAGCCATTTTCTTAACAACATCATTCACACAAAGCTCAAGCCTATGATTAAAGCAATGCCAAAAAATAATGGATGGACATTTTTCTTTTAAAAGAGCACACAATCCAGATTTTCGTTCAAGCATCACTGCTGCTCCATCACATCCAACAGCAATTAATCTACTCTTCAAAACATTGTCATCTAATTTGTAACCTTCAAGACATTGAATGATAGCCTCGAAAATTCCAAGAGACGTCACGCTTTCGAGTTCCACCAGGTCCAAGAATAAATTTACTGGAGATTCCATATTCAAATTGCTAAGGCAAATTCAGATATACAAAATCAGGGTTGATTTTTTGCTCAAAGTAGTCGATTCATCTATTATTATTGCAAACTTATCATCCGTTTTAATTATTTCCTGGACAATGTGTTTTCTCATTTCAGCACTGATATGGTTAATTATATTCACACAGGCATTAGTTGAATGTAGAAGTCGGCCCATATTTAATCCATTGAGCTCTTGAAGGTCGATTTCTGACTCAAAGTTGTGGAAAGATCGGTTCTGCTTTGCAACCTTGTAGGCTGTTCGGAAAATTCTCTCAGTAACTTCTCTTTCTCTTTTTACGGTTTTTAAACACACTTTGTCTAGTGTTTCTTTCTGGGACTCTTCTAATATTTTTAAAGCTGCCAAGTGCGCAGCACTGTCTTTGTGATTGTATATCTTCTTCCTTAATGCAGTTTGTTGCTGCGCTCGAGTTTCCCCAAAACTAGAGATATCACATCCAGTCCATTGTTTGAATATTTTCATTCCATTCTTTTTCTCAACACCCAAAGACCCAACTTTTTGGCACACCTTACACCCCAGCTTTTGGTTTTGTACAATAAGCCAGTTGTACTTTTTACAAAACTCGCTTTTTTGTTCAAAAGTCCAACAATCTGGCCACTGTTTATCACCATATTTTACGTCGTCAGAAGCTGAAGTAACGTTGCATGAGGATGCAGTAGGCAGTGGTAACTCCGATTGATCCACTTCCATTAGCAGTGCTGCCGGTGCTAGGAATTTTTCTGCTTCTACTGCTTCGTCTAGTTTCAATTTTTTCGGTTTACTAAAAATACTAAAATAATTAGTTATTTTGTGCATTGTGAAAGCACGGCACAAGCGAAATTTACAACACGGCACGGCACACGCGAAATTTACGAAATGTAAGGAAAACACAACAGAAAAGTAGCAGGTCAATATTGCTCCGCTGTCACACTGAACTGAACTACTGAGACCGAGACGGGTGATGCCACATGATGTGTATACAGGGTTTGGGGGAGGGAGGGCTACGATGCATGAGTCAGCTGGCCACGCTCTGTTATAGTCCGTTCACAAATTAAGTAAACCTAGTTAAAAATCTACAGCCGAACAGTTCATCGTTCCACATCTCCAAAACTCACAATTCTTTTTTTTCTGTTTCTTCTTTTTCTTTTTCTTAGAGGTGCCGGTACGGCGTACCGGTGCGTACCGTCAGAAAAAAAGCACTGGTAATAAGTAATTTAAGAAAACGTCAGAGGCATCGAAGTACGTACCAAAACAGAAGCAAACGGCAAGTTCCAGTCTATTCATAAAGTTACTGCTACTTAAAACTAGAATGTTTAAAGAAATCTTACCCCAGCAGTTGTAAGTTGGGCGAGAAGAACATTGTCTCGACATTTTGTATAAAAACAGTAGCGTAGCAATTTAAAGTGAAAAGTTGCTCATTTAATTTAGCTAATTTCAATTTAGGTGAGTGCAATAAGCTTTTGGAGCAAGAACACTTGAACTGGCTCATTTATCTGAAAAATATCTCATTGAAATTGTAATGACGCTGAGATATGGAGATCGCGGCAAGAAGCTCGCAATTTGTTTAACAACCTGAAAATGTTCCTGTAGAGGAACAATACTAACTGCATTGTTGAAAACAATTAAAAGATGTTTCATAACACTTGAAACAAAAATAACTACAGATGTTAGCTTCAGTGTCTGTTCTTTAAAATATTATTTTTATGAAATATCCTTTAATTGATTTGAGCAGTATAGCACTGTAATTAGGTAAATCGAATTCGATCTTATTCTGCGGGTATGAAGTCCACATTCAGATAAAAATCTCTTCGGCTGAACTAAAGTAAGTGCCCACGCGTTTGCTCTAAGAGCCTATATGAATTAAGAAGCTAGAACGAGAGCGGTATAACCACACACATGTTGGAGTAGTTCGTACGGCAAAGGGCTACTCGCAAAATAAAATTGACTTCAAGTTTACGAAACAACGAAGCGGACAGTTTTTTCTACCACGCATTTGTGCTGACTGTCTACTACGCAGTTTTGTTTGAAAAGCACACAGAATAGAAAATAGTGCACCCACGCTGGCTTCGTTGACTCATACAGCAGCTGCGGGCTCTAATAAATCTGTCATAAATCAGCCACTCCTTGTTATCAACGAATTAACGATTTTGCAGCGTAGCGAAATATCCAATAAACAGCATGAATTATATCACGCCACAAAAATATTTTAGAGGTTATCTCCTGTACCTAAGAATGACTAACAACAACGTGGGCAGGACTTTGAAACTCTCTGCGAGGTTAATAAGTCACTATTCGACACTTCTTTGCTCTATCAGTTCCCATAAAAAAATGTACGAACTCTCACTTTTAACTGACGCTGTCTCAAACTTTGAAAACTAAGGAAACCCGGCGTGCACTTGTGTCTACGACCGTCGGAAGCAAATTTCTTTCTGCTAGTAGGACGCATTCCTTTCCGGTAAGCGCGAGGTACCGCGAGGTACGCGCAAACACATCACCGCGCATTTAAACTACCGTTGGCTTCTACACCACTTTTGCACACTACACTAAAACTAATTATTAAAATCTACTAATAAACAAGGGTACATCTACAAATAAACTCTAAATTAAGATGATAATTCAAGCACACTCAGATGAGCAAGCTCAAGTTCCTGCTACAAACCACATATGCGGTGTGATCAACTAATACGGTGCATAAGAAAAGTATTAGGGGTTTATTAGGTAAATTACAAATATTACTTAGCTTGGCTTGCTACGCGCTTACTTCAATGTTGATGCCACCTCTCAAAACAGTTCTGGAAATGACCTTTCTTCAATGCTTTTAATCCATCTTCAATATCTTCTATTTATCGAATCAAGTCGTTTTCATTTCATGGTCATTTTGACATCTGGAAAGAGCCAGAAACCACAGGGTACCAAATCAGGCGAATAGGGTGATTGCGAGCACACAATCATTTTTTTTGCGACATAAATTTTCGAATAAGGAGAGATGTGTGACAAGGTGCGTAATTGTAGGGTAACACAAAACCATTTGCACACTTATCTGGTGATATTTGGCGCACATCATTTCGCAAAGGTTTGAGTAGCCTTCGGCGGTATTCATATTTTACAGTAATAATACCTCTAAACACGAACTCCGTCCGGAAAATTTCTTCAAATTTGAAGAACTCGAACTCCGAATATTGGCCTCAAGAACATTACCATATACCCTACATCCATACCCTTCTGCAACATTTTTTAAAAAGTTAAGCTCTGAATCCAATCACACACTCATATCCAACAAAATTAACAGACGTTTTAGGGGGAAGGGTAACAAAATGCTCCAAATAAATTTTGCACTCCTTCGCTTCATGTTTAAATCTTTAATTAGAATTTATTGCCCTTAACCAAATGAAGCGTGTAGATAATCAATTTTTTTTTACTAGCTACATCTCCGTTTTTGTCTGCGTATGAAGTTGAAGAGCGTCTAGCCCGTTCCTCGTCCTGAATCGGTTGAAAGCCTTTTCAAAATCTATCAAAACATTTGTATCACGTCTTGCGAGTTACTGCATCATCTCCATAAACTAATGTCAACATTTATAAATGTGTTTCTTTCAGACGTTTGTGATCCATTTTTGAAATAAAATGTAAAAACAGATTCACAAAGACAACAGTTAAAACGAGACGGGTGAACAGATCAATTTGACACTTGTCAGTTTAATGATAGAAGGTTTCTAGATTATCTTTGTTAAGGCAAATACAATATTCCTTCGATATATCCATAACTGTGGCTCCATTCGTCGTATTATATGATCATACCTGGTACATAACACTCAAACTGTCATTGTAAGCCAGCTTGGTGAGCGGGTCATGATTGTGGTGGCTACTGATCTGTTCCTAAGCGACTCTTCCTCGGGCGAGTTGCTTTCACTCTGTTGCAGAGTTTATATCTTTAATATTTCATGGATGATATGTTTGCAGTGCTTGAATTCTCTTTGCCATCTCCGATAGTCTTCGTTTAGTAGGTCGTAGAGTATTTACCTTGGCAAGCGGTTTTCGTGAGAGAACTGAATCCTGCTCAGCGAAGTCTAGATCAATGATTATTTCATCCATTATTTCGGGCTATCGTAGTTATAAGTTTACTCTGTAAATATTGTTAATTGGCACAGTGAGGACTTGAATAACTGTACTGTCATTATCTTTAGTAGTTCTACCGTACTACGTGTATGTCGTCTGGACCAGTCACGCTGTTGGTTTTTAACTTATTCTACGGCTTTCAGTACTTCGTGGCTACGATTTCTGTTCATTCCCAGTCTCTTTGAACTTTTTGTGTGTGCCTTTACACTGCCCGAAACTCTTAGCGCCTTCCATTTTGCCATTGTTCTCTGGCTACCCTTATTTTCACGGTGAAATTCTTAATATCGCAACGCTTGCGCCCGCGCCATTTTGCCACGGTAAACGTTTGGTCTCCGCCACACGTGCACCAGGTGACTCACACTGAAGTCCAGCGATGGGAGTATTCTCGTAGCAGGTACACGCAGCGCAGCCCCACTTTTCTCCCACAAAACGATGATCCAAATAGCAGGAGACTCGAACAGGTATAAAATGACAATGCTCGGCCCGTTCAAAACAGTTGAGTCTAGAGCTCATCCCGAGAAAGATACCTTGAGTCAGGGCTGTAACTAGATATAGGCCGAGTAAGCCCCCGTCTACGGGCACAAGCAATAAGGGGCGGCAAAATGTCACTGGAAATTGCGTTTTATGTTTTTTATTCGAATTCCCGTTATTTTGTTTATGTTTTTAATAACACTGAAATAGTAAAGAAAACACTAATTAGTAATGCAAATTACATCAATTCAAAAAGAAAAAGAAAAATTACACTCGGTGGGATTCGAAATCGTGTTCCAAGAGGGAATCTGTTTTGTAGGCAGACGCCTTATTACGTGACAGACGTAGACAGGCAGAAACGCAGGCCCAACACGCGTTTATATAATATATAAGGTAAAATATTCAGTTGCGTTCATCTATGTTCTATTTTATGTTAGACACGTTTTTGTGGGTTGTGTTAAAAATAAAATACTGATGCTTTTGTAATATATCCCAGTGGTGGACTCAACTCGCCCATTGTTTTATTGTGGCGGCTGGGTGCTAACAGTACAAGTGTGAACCTTCCTTGGCCCAGTGACGGTGACAAGCGGTTAAATATTAAAAGAACATAAACTTACTGTCCTGCAAATCTCATCGATGATAATCATAAATGCACTCGCCGGGGACTCGCCCTTCATACCTTCACTGGTTAGGTTAGCTGTCGGTACTTTTTCCGCTAGTACTGCCCAATAGTAACCTTCTAGATCAAATATTGTTGAAACCCGTACAGAATCAGTAGGTGCCCGATGTCTACTAATATTTTACATTACAGCACTTATTGTAAATCGGTAAATCCGCTCGGTTGCTACCAACTAAAGAACAACATGCTGAAACAAATCTTTAGCTCCTGCTATTTGTTTCGCCATTTAGTCACTTCCGGGCCAGCCTGTATATTCCCACTTGAATTATTATTCGCTGTATTTCAAACGATATCAAATCTTGTTCGCGCAAAAGTGCTGGTTTTGGGTTTTCCGAAATTCACTTGTTATCTCTCTGCGCCAGCGGGCAGCTATTCCATCGTTTTGCGGGCATTCTATTTCTGCATTCGGTTGAAGTAACTTGCTTCTACGAAGGCATTCCCGCGTGCTACTGCACCAATTATTTAATTTTATTTGTGGGCTGATGACTGAAATCAGGTATGTTTACGCTTCTTGGTTTGATATTCATTTTAGTAATTTCCCGTTTTTTTATTAGCTCTTTGGCGATATTTTACAATATCACTTTTAAACGCCATTCTTTGATGCCGTTTTTTGACGACTCTTTATTTGGGTTTCCTAATTAACACCCTAATCAATAACTTGGACCCGCAACCCCTTTCTGGAATGTCACCTTGAGCTTGCCAAGTGGTACAAGGAGCGTCTATTCCATTATCAAATTCAGCCACGAGTTCGAGATTGCTGTCGGCTTACGTTAAGCTAATCCTGGACCCATTCAATGCCTGCCGGCAACGTTTTTTTACCACCACCCAGGTTAGTCTTGTTTCAACTTTTGTTGACAACCACGTCCGCCTATGAATTGTTGGCTGAATCGATTGTAACGACGCTTCCGATTTACAATTTACAAATTTAAACTACGCTTTATAAATTTAAAACGTAATGTATTAACTATTCATAAATCTATGTTTTATAAATTTAAAACATAATGTATTAATTGTTCCCAAATTTACAATTCACAAATTTAAAGTTTTGCTTAATGAATACGTATTAAGAATTTTGTAAGAAGTGCCGTCACACCATTTTACTATCAATACCGAGATAACGGTTAAAACATATGACAGTGGTAAGCTTACTCCTTCATTGAATTGCAATCATATTCAATCCAAGAGCCCAAAAGAGGTTCACATATTTTTTGTGCATGCTGCATTTTCAGCATTAGTTATATACTGTATTTAAACTTTGTGATAAACAATTTACAGACCTAATTACGATGTTGCAAGCAACTATTATTTATTAACCAAATAAACCTAATTGTTGCTGTAATTTTATTTATTTCTCAAAATCTGTGATTTCTGGCGCCCTGTGTTTTTCTTATTACTGAAAGAGCTTGTAGTAGTACAGCTGATAATAGAAATCTGCGACCCAAGGCCACCGAATTTGAAGCTAGCTAGGTCATTGCGGTGAGTAAGAACATTTCAGAGCTACCGTGGTGTATAAATGATAAGGGGGTTGATCTGCGATTATACTACCATTGATTATTATTAGTGATCGATCGCAGGTTGGCTTCTTTATTGTTTCAATGCCCCAACGAGCTCACTAGGCGGGGCAACATATCTTCGCTGGATCCCTAGGCAGAGCAATATGTCTTCGAGGAATCCACTCCCCTCAGTTCAATTATCATGTAATCATTCATCACAAGCAAGAACATCTGACGTCTATCATCTACTGCAGTTAAAAAAAACTACCAACATGATAAAACCAACTAACACGTGCATTCTACAGTAACTTCCATCTTACGCATTAACTAAGAATACGCATAGTAGCGCTTGCAGGGTCGCATCGTATTGTTGAAACTCATCAGATTATAATTAATTATTGGTTCGCATGATCGCATACGCTAACAACTAGGAAAAAAAGGACACTTTAACAAACATACGTCGCGCCACTGAGAGAACCCCGAATATTCTACCCGCTTGGAATTCTCGGAATTATATTTTGCTTAGTTACGGCTCTACCCAGAGTCCAAGAACCATCCCGAGATCCCAAAACGTACACCCGATACAGTTGAGTCGATTTTCGGTGACAAACAACCCTTGATTCTTTGGTAAGCCAATTGTCGGTGGTAAAGTAACCCCTGAACTCCATTGTCGAACCGATTTTCGGTGGCAACAACTCCCCTGAAGCAAGTTTTAGTTCGCCAATCCGAGAGAGAGAGAGAAACGTAACTTAAAACTTAACTTACATCTCGCACAAAGTGGACAAAACTCAGACAACTTTCAAATACTATCCATACAAATATTCCCATAGAATGGTAATATTAACCTCCTGCCTTAAGAACATCGAACAAACAGCGCACCATATATGTGGTTGCATTTTTATTTGCAGAGAAATGCCACCCTCTTCAGGGATTTTGGCTGTATCAACCGTCCTACCTACTGAAGTTAAGTCCCCCACGGAATTGAGTTTCGTGGGTTGCGTACCATATTCGATGCAGACGCAGCCAACATCCAAAGGGACCTGACAAGGCTTAAGAAGGAGTATTCGAATGCAGTCTTTATTTATACATCTTTGTTCATACATACTTTGCTGGTGAATTTCATTTTAAATTCGGTGACCTGTAATATTTGTAAATAAAATAGAATAGAATATGTTTATTTTCATTCCTGTCTAATTAATCAGGTAATCTCAAAACTCTGGCATGTGAGATACACAGAAAGGACAATTGCGATCGGAAGAAGTAGATTTAGGTTGCAGTATCTCAAGAGGTTGTTATTCTTGTAAGTCCACTTCATATCCATTCATTCACTGCTGTGTTTTCTCTTTCCACAAGTTACAGTAGCCTTGCTGAGTGTACCCTTAACTCCTGTCCATATTTTCGATGTTCATCTCTCTCCGTTTGTCGAATACGTCACTTTTGTCTGTAAGTAAACATTTTATTGTGTATATGGACGTCCTAGTATAATTCTATTCTGATTATGTATTTTTTACTAGGTCTATTTTATCCCGCTTGTAAACCCGTTGAGCCGCTTGGCCACGAGGTTAATTTAAGGCGCCAGAAACAAACGAACAAACTAATACTGGGGTTGTGACATGACAGTAGGCTCAGCGCGCGATGTGAAACTGTCACGTTGGAAGTATTTTTCTACAACTTTACAAAGCATCCACTTTTTTGGCATTCAATTATTTGAAGTTCTGATCACGTGTCGTTTGAAGTACTGAAGAATTTCAATGTGGAATTACCTTGAATCCAGAAAGGCTTTATGGTATCCTGATCGCTGTTAAACCCATCTTTCTCTTCCGAATGGGTCGTTTCTGCCTGTCTAACGGCCAACATCATTTCTACAAAGGTATGTGGAGGTTGATTGAAGAGCGCGGTAGGCGGGGTTTAGAAATTAGCGCTTTCCACATCGAGAAAATGGGATATTTCTGCTGAATATGAACTTATATCCAATATAAGTGTTGAAGCTGAGGCTTTCCTTGTGAGCTTTCATGTCACTTTCCTATTTACTAAACTTACCTTATAGAAAAATGCATCTCTTCTACGTATTTTCTATTTCGAGGATAGTTCCTTAAACAAATATCTGGTGCGGCTATAAGTTCGCGTTCGCCTCTTTCACCTATCGTGAAACCCAAGGTCTGGTTCCCATTTATTGACGATACCTTTATCATTTGGCCACGCGACAACTTTACCCGTCTTCTTAAACCAACATATGTAGTCAACATCCAGATATTAACTTTACCATTGAGATAGAATGTAACGACTTTCTTTCTTTCTTGGATGTACTCGTATATGTTTCCCGCCAACCCGATGGCAAACTTGGTCAATCTGTATATCGTAAACCTACTCACACTGACCACTATCTGCAGGCCGATTCCCATCACCATCCTACACAAAAACTTTCGTTCATCAATTCGCTTGTACACCGTGTTGTTTCCATATCTCAAACTGATAATATCCACGCTGAACTGAATCACATTCGGAAAGCTCTTAGGAACAACGGTTTGTGTGGTAGGGATATTCAGTCCGCCTGAACTTCCAAAACCCGATTTTCCCCAGCAGTAGTCTTTCTTTCTTATATCCACCGCGTAAGGAAATTTCTTTGAAAACAAAACAGTATTCAAACCCCCGAGCAAGGTCTCACAGGTTCTTCCTTCTACTAGGTGCAGGGCTGTTGGAGTTGAGTCTTGTATTTTTGTCTCCACTGGTTTTTACTTCCTTTTACGATAAAGGAAGTATTGGATTCATCCCAAAAATTCAAAATTGAGTTTTCAACAAATCTTCACGTTGATCCCAAAAAACATAATGTTTTTTATTGGTCTGTCTGTCTGTCTGTCTATCTGTTTGTCTGTCTGTGAACAGAATAGTTTAGAAATGAAAATATGTATGGTGTTGAAACTTCATATATAAGTTTTGTGTACTACGTAGATGAGACAGCAAGCTTTTGAAGAAAATCGCATAACCGGAAGACGGGGTTTACTCTTGCGATTTTTCAGCTTTTTCGATTTTTTCAAAAACTGCTCTAACGATTTTTTTTCAAACTTTACATTTTTATTAAATCTTTAATGTGTATTGATGTGAGATAGGCGGGTTTCTTTTGTTTTTTTTTCTATTTTTTTATTAACTCCTATTTTAAATAAAACACCCGGTATATTATTACATTTTTGAATTCAGCTTAAAATGTTAGAGAAAATTTGTCTCTTCAACACTCTATTTTGTACCGTTGCCTAAAAATTAAAAATGAATTTTTTTAGTAATTATAAGATCACTGTAAAAGGAAGTTGTGTGAGTGTATCACACCATATGTTTACCTTTATTTTGTCGATATATTTGGTTCTCGGTCTTCCTTTTGATTTTTTCCCGGCACTCGCGTTTCGAACACTCTTTTTGTAAGTCTGTAGTTCGGCATTCTACACACATGTTCAAACAATCTGAGTTGCCCTTCTATGATTTTTTCGTTGATAGATTCTATTTGCAAGTTTTGTCTGAATGTTTCATATCTTATTTTGTCCTTCTTGGTTTTATTTTCTATTTTTCTCGGAAACCTCATTTCCATTGCATTCATTCGGGATTTTTGTCTTTCTGTTAGTGTCCACGTCTCACTGGTATATGTGATTGTTGGTCTGACCACTTTCTTTATGACTTCGGTTTTTATCTTTTTTGGCACTTCTCTTTTTCCTAGAAAAGTGGCCTTCATTAGATTGAATAATTTCCCGCTTTTCCCATTCTATTATTTAATTCCTTATCCAATTTCCCATTTTCTTCGATTATTGCGCCTAAATATTTAAAATCTTCTACTTGTTCGATTTGCTTTTCGTCCAGACTTATTTCATGGGTTTTCTTTGTGTTTGAGATTATCATTGGGTTTGTTTTCCCATATTACTTTTTATGTTTATTTTCTTTAGTTCTTCCTCTATTACTTTAAGATTATACCGTAAATTCTCCTTCGTATATGCTATCAAGGCCATGTCATCTGCAAACATCAGTTCTGTCAGCTGTCTTTGTCTCATTTGCCACTATCCCAGTGTTCGTTTCTTCATCTTTTTCTTGGCTCCTTTATTGCTTCATCTAATACCGTTGAGAATAGCAGTGGGCTTAATACACATCCCTGCTTGACTCCTTGTCTATTTTCGAATTCCTTTGATTCTTCGTTATTTGTTCTTACTATGTTTGTGATTCCTTTGTATATGTCTTTTATAATTCCTATGGTATTTTTCTTCACTCTCCTTATCTGTAGAACTTTCCATATGTCTTCCCTTCGTATTCTGTCGAACGCTTTTTCCGGAGCGATAAAGCAGGTGTATTTCTCTATTCTTATTTATTAATTTTTCACTTGCTTGTCGAATTATGAATATGGGATCTTGTGTACTTCTGTTTTTCTTGAAGCCACATTTAGTGATGGGCTTATTCGAATCAAAAATAACCGGTTATCCGGTTATTGAAATAACCTGTGTAACTCGGTTTTCGTTTCAAGTATTCGGATGAAAAATAACCTGCCGCGTCTCAGCGACCTGCGAGTGATCAAAATTCTGTAAATAATACGTCATTCATAACTCATATAACCTTTTCTACGTATGTACTTGATTGACCCAAGTGAGGCTCGCGGCTGCTTGTTGATGTTATTAAGACATTTGAAACTCCCAGTCGACGAGTTAAATTTATGGGGCCGTTCCTATTAAAGATAACGTTCTGCTGAGTATGAGATTTGCCGAAGCTGTGTTGGTATTAATTTATAACGGCCTACATTTTTGCTTCGAAACGCGGTTGATTATGCCTAATAAGGGATAAACAGAACGCGAAATAAGATTTTCCAATATCGTAAAAGATTTATATTTAATTTTTAATAACAGAGCAGTCGGGACAAGAAGTGAATTTCGATACTGAAAATTTTAAGTGTGCGTCCTTAGAACCGCGGAAGACTGAACGTAGATAAATTATGGATTCTAAAATATACCGGTATGATGTGCAAGCGAAAAGGGAAGGGTGGCTAGTAGAGAATTTTAGGAACTAAAAATAGATTCAATAGATATTTTGTATTCGCATATTTATAATTTATTTATGATTAGTATTGATACAGCTATTATCAATGGTTTAAACTCCTTAGAAATCAACTAAAAATCATTTATACAATTATTATAATTAACGATTAACTGAGTTCCTCTGCTATCTGCAAGTTACGATGCCGATGCAGATGACGGTGAACCGCCAACCGGCAAACCGCCTGACTTAATCGAAACGAATCGAGAGCCAAAATTGATTCGAATGATTATTCAAATAATCAATCGGTTATTAATATGATTCGAATGCAAATAATTCGGTTATGAAAATTGTCCGGTTATGCCCATCACTAGCCACATTGCGTGTCTCCCAACGTTGTCTCTACTTTGTTTGGTACTCTTTTTTCTATCATTCTTCCAAACACTTTCCCTGGAATACTGGAGAATGTGATTTCTCGGTAGTTGTTACAGTTTCTTTTGTCTCCTTTCTTATATCTAGGAAAGATAATGTTTGTTTGCCAACCCTTCGGAATTTTTGCGTTCATTATTTCCATTAGTTTATTTATTCCTTCCCTTCCCATATATTTTATCATCCGGAGTGATTTTGTCTTTACCAGGTGCTTTGTCTAGTTTTATCATTCTTATTGCATCTTCTATTTCTTCTTCCCTTATAATTTATATTTCTTGTTCTTCATTCTAGCTCTTCAAAATATTCCCTTCATTGATCCATCATTTCATCTGTTTTAGTTATTATTTATTATATTTCCAACCTTATCTTTTATATTTAGCATACTATTATATTCCTTTTTTTCCTGAGTTGTTTTAATGCACCATAAAATTGTTATTGATTATCTCTATAGTTTTCTGTCATTTTATGTCCAAATTTCTCCCATGACTTCTTTCGTTTTTTCTTTGTAAACCTCGTAACCTTCGTCTCTTTTTGAAAGTACATATTTTTTCTACATCTCTTTTTTGATCTTTACTTTTTTCCGTATTTCATCTGTCCACCATTCAGTTTTTCTGTTGTTGTTGTTTTCCTTTTCCACAGCTCTCTTCCGCTGCTGTCAACATGCTGTTCTTGAGATGTTCCCATTTTCTTCTATCCTTGTGTTTTTTTCTTTACCTTTTAGTTTTTTATCTCGTAGCTTTTGGTATTCCTTTTGGTACTTTTCCTCTCTTAATTTAAAGTATTTTATTTTTACATTTATTCTTCTCCTTCTTTTGTCTATTTCTCCTTTCTTTATTCTCTTCAGTTTCATTATCACTAGGTAGTGATCACTTCCTATCTCTGCTTCACTTTTGACTTTTATATCCTGTACTCTGTATCATTTGTTTCTGCTCACCAGAAAGTAGTCGATGATTGATTTCTCATTCCTGCTCTCAGATGCTCTTGTATATTTATGTATATTTTCATGTTTGAATTTTGTGCTTGTTATGATTAAATTATTTTCAATATATGTATACTTCTATTATTCTTTCGCCGTTATTATTTAATGTCTCTTCCCCTTTTTTACCCATATATTCTTCTTTTCCTCTATTCTTATTTCCAATTCGGCCGTTTAGATCTCCCATTATTATTAGATTTTCTTCCTCACTATTTATTTGTTTTTGTAGCTCGCGGAAGAATTGCTGTTTTTCTTCTTTTCTTGCGTCTTCATATTTCCCATATGCAATAATTAATGTCCATATTTCTTCGTCTACCAGTTTTATTTTTACAGTTAATAGTCTTTCGTTTACATACTCTTCTTGTATCACGTCGCTTAGTCTATTTGGAGCGATTATTAATCCGACTTCTTCATTTGCTCTCTCTTTCTCATCTACCCAGTTCCAATATATCCAGTATACTTTATGTATTTTCTTTAACCCTTTACCTTTCCCTTTTGTTTTTATGATTCCGAGTATTTCTATGTTTTGTTGTATTCTTCTTCCTGTGCTAACATATGCCGTAGAGACACGTGCCGAAACCAAAAAGACAAAACAAAAAATGAGGACAGTTGAAATGAAAACACTACGCTCAATCCAAGGAGTCCCCTTACACGACCGGAAAACGAATTTATCTATAAGAAATGAGTGCAAAATACAAGACGTCGTCAAATGGTCCAAAGAACGAAAGAAGGGATGGAACGAACATATCAATAGAATGTCAGACGAAATATTGATTAAAATAAGCAGAGACCAAAAACCCTCAGGAAGAAGGCCAGTGGGAAGATCCCCAAACAGATGGAGACAGAGTGGGGTATCGTCGTCCGTAGAATAAACAGGAAAAATCCTAAAACACGTAGAAGAAGAAGAAAAGAAGAAGAAGTTCTTCTTCTTTCCCCATACCACTCGTTACATTCCACGTTTTATTTTGCTCACATTTTTTCCACGCCTATTTTCTTTGTTTTTTATTTTCTTTTCTATGTTTCTGTGTATAATCTTACGTGTATCTATCTCGTATTTTGCTTTGTCTTCTACTCTATTGCATTGCTTTTTTCCTTTGCGTTTGCCGTCATCATTTGATCCATTCCCTTTCCTGTAGTTATCGGTTTTTTGATTTGATACTACAATAACTACTCTTCTTCACTCTCTCCATACTTTCTTCCTTTTCATTTCCGTTTATCGGCGATCTCAGACTTACCGTTCTACCATTTTCCTTCTTTCTTGTTCCCTCGTATTTCCAACATTTCCATAATTTTTTTGTCTCATAATTGTTTGATTTTCATCGGTTTGTTTTTCTAGTTGTTCAATAGTGTAACTTTTGTCATTCATCATGCGCTTGTTATGGCTTAGAATTGCTTTATATTCTTTTGATCTAGTTTCTTTCATGTATGGAGTCAGTTGTTTTCTTTGTTCTTGTACTTGCTTACTATAGTATTCTGATATCCATACTACCTTTGAGTTTTTTAACACTTCCATTTTCTTGCTTCCTGATACGAATTCTATTAATATTGGTCTTGGTGAATCTTTATTTTGGAGGTTTTTTCCTACTTCTCTTGTTTCATTTTCCATATTTATGACGATCCCTATTTCGTTGTCTTTAATACTTGTACAATAATTTTGTTTACCTATTTTTTTCCATTATCTCCATTCGTTTCTGAAGTTCTTTGTTTTGCTTTTTCAAGGTTTCATTTTATTTTTTTAGCATTTTCTAACTTTATTTCCTGGATTTCGTCATATAATGAATTAATCTTTTTTCGATGCTTTCATTACGCGTGCGTCCATTTTTCCAAGTTTGTCTTGAATATTCTGTAGTAATTCTTCCATATTCTTGTATTTTCGCTTTTTTCTTTAATAACACCGTCCAGTTAGCTGTTTATTTATTATTTGTATGTTCTTTAGATATCTCGAGTTATCTAGCATCTGTTTATGGTCTCTCTGTTTAATTTACAATATTTTCCTCCTTATATCTACTTTTACCCTTACTCTTAGTCCACTAATTACGCACTAATTTCACTTAATATTTTAGAATCCTTACACTAGTCACCCTTTGATCACTAATATCTAATTTAATTTGTTTAAACGCAACGTGTTTTGCGTGATAATAGTAATAACACTCGATTTACAAAGTTATTTATCTCAGCTCACACGTTCGCGTCCGTTTACTTTGCTTTGCAAAACAGGACATGTAGTAAAAACTCGTATCTCTGAACACCACCGCTGTCGTAAGTCGGGTCTCGTTTCATCACCAGTCATCGCCGATTTCAATAACGACACGGTCCAATCCAGGAAGTAGTTTGTTACTTTTTTGTGTAATTATTTAGGTGTAATTAGATGATTTTTTTTAAGTTTAAACACAGTCTTTTTAGGAATTCATCCGATTTATGAGATTTGAAATATTAAATTGAAGATTTTTTTGCGGGCTTTTCAATAGTACCAATGATCTTCATATTAATTAAAAGATAAGGACAGTAAGTTAATTTATATATTTCACTGTCCAAGTCACAGCTGATTTAAGAAACTCTTGAGGTTTCATAAATAGTATTTTGTTGTTTGTTAACCAATCGGAGGGCTTGATTTGAAACAAATTATTCATTTTCCTCGGATATTGTGAGCTTTAACGAGGGTCACGAGGGACTCAATTATACAACTTCAAGGTGAACGCCACGCAACTTTTTACCGCTCTTGTATTTTTTTATTTGAGAATTGAAAATTACTCGTGTTAATCTTTGGTTATTTTCTAATAAAACAGTGTTAACCTTGTGTCTGGTGTTATTATTTGCTCCGACATCAACAAGCGCTAGTATTTTGGTGGTTAAATCAAAAGATGACAAAGTTATTTGAGGTTGGAAATCAGTGAAATGTGTTAAAGGGCAACATAGAAGTCCGGTCCACAAGTGCTGAATTTGTCGGGACCACTTTGAAGGAGTTCGCTAAAGTTACCTGGAAAGCAGTAGCAATCATTTTGAATCTACCACCATCCGGGGCACTGGCGGTATGACGGTCAACGGGAACGCAGTGACATAAAAAATCCAAGTCAGTAGATTTTGCTTATCTTTCATGTTCGGTGCTTGAGTTCAGAATGAGAGTATTTAATTTTGTTTTACCAATATTGAGCATTAGCCACATGCGTTTAGCGAGGACCCGGTAAATCTGTTGTAGATGCTGAATCAGTCGACAGTCCTTGATAATAAGATTCAAGAGTTCCAAGTAAACTAGTACTAAGATAAAATATACAAAGTTTCAGTACATTAATACTTTAATTTTCTAATGTGGGCAAAATACCCAGAAAAAACGTCATGAAGAAACTAACGTTCTGTGCACTCTTTGATTAATCATACTTCGGTCTAGTGGCCGAACCACCCTCGGCGTGACGCGTCCGTCGAGGAGGACGAGCCTCAACCAGGAGTCGCGCCTCGTCCGCCGATCGAGCCGGCAGTCGCGAGTATTCTGCGATTGCCGATAGCCAATAATCGCGACGAAGAACCCGTCCATCCCACACACAGGTAGTCGGTGAGCCCGAGTGAAAGTGCAGCAGCAGCAGCGAAGGCCGAACCGTCGGCAGCGAGGTCTCTCCTTCGAGCGCCGCGACACCAAAACCGCTGCCGCCTCCGAACGGGCCGTCGCACCGGCTCCAAAAGTGAAAGGGGTGAATTTTCGCGTGCCGCTCGCCGGGTGGGGTGGCGCTCGTGGCTCCTCCGCTAGAGGTTTCCCCGAAAACAGTGCTCGAAAGCCCATGTGCGCGCTGTGATGTAACTATTGGCACACTATTCGCGTGTTTACATGTCAGGGCTTATTGTTACTCATGTTTTAATAACTTCGATTAATATGTGCTCCTCGCGGGTGCGTGTCTGACGGACTCGATCTGGTGTTTCGGCGCTTCTTGTAAGTACCTGCTTGATTTACAGTGTTTGCTCCAGTTGTTACTATCGGAGTCTGCCCCCGCGAACTGTAACTGTTCGTCTATTTCCCAAGAGCAGATTTAAATCCTCGTGGGTTCGACCCAAAAGAAGTGACTCGTGATTTCAAAAATCTATTAAAATTCACTCATTAAATTTTAAATATATGAATTAATCAATAGTGGCTGTTCACACAGCTCCAAGCAATAATAGGTACTATAAAAATGAGGTAAAAACATATGCCAAAATTCAAACACCACCCATTTTATATACAGGGTGAACCAATTAAAATCCCCAGTATATAAACTCGACAAGTATAAGCGTTAAGATTATTTTGTTTTGTTTTTGTGTGATATTGATCTCTCTACATTATGCAAAAAAAATCCTCCAAAAAGGCTTCCTTTACGTCATTTTATATTTTCATTGGTGTCAATTTTTTGCTATGTTGTGTACGAATCTTTCTGTAAAAAACAAATGAATTATTTGTAAAACTAACCGTTTGTACGTATGAAAAAAATATACAGTCAGCCATAAAAATGGACTGTAATCCTTGGGAAATGTTAAGAAAAAACGTTGATATAAATAATGTCTAAAAATTTTTCGTTTTCAAAAAAATATCGTTTTTGTATAATTTCCTTATTAGTGCAGCTATTTAAACCAAATTTGCTGCACAGTAAACTTGGATAACACCCCTTAGAATGTGATATTATCAAGCTCTACAATTTAGCAGTGGCGGTGAGGTGGGTAATTATAATTAGTGCCATAAATTTGTATAAAATTAGAAACCATCATATATTAAAGTAAGTTATTTAGTTCTATACAGAAACTGTCGCTTTGATTTTTTGCTATCATAGTTTCTCGATTTTCCTAATTTATGATGCGATGCATTAAGATAAAAAAAAATCTCGGCGGCAATTTCTTGTCTCGTCCTCTTCAAGCTCAAGATTTCTAAAAATGTCACGATATTTTTGTCAAGCTATTTATTTTTGTCTTGCTTTGTCTGGAACCCTGCTAAAATTTCTTGAATTTAAGACAAAGACTTTGAAAATGTCAAGAAATCTACCATCCCTTTTCTATTTCCAATATGTCGATGATGATAACTAAATAATTTGAAACGCTTGCCTGATGTTAATACATCTCCCGTAGTGATGCTAGTAACTGTTTTACACTTTTTCTGACCAACGATATTGGTTGACATTTTCGGAAATTGTTGAAATAAATTTGAAAAATTAAATTTGCCTAGAATTATGAGAGATGCCAGAGAAATTGAAGAAACTATTTCTGCCTAGAATTAAATGGCTTACCTTAAATGGGATCGTTTTTAATATTCTACAGGTCGTTGCGTTTTATAAATTTAAAAGACTACTTAATCGTAGAGCTTGATAATATCATTTTAAAAGGTCCCCTCCCTAAGTGTACTGTGTACCAAATTTGGTTTAAATAGCTCCCTCCAATAAGGCTATAAGAAAAAGAGGATATTTTTTTATAAAATTATAACACAATGTAGGTATATTAAAAACGACGAATTTTTGGACACTTACGTATATGAACTGTTTTTCTAAAAACTAGCTAAATATTACTAACCGATAACATTTTAAAGTAATTAAGTTACAGCGTGTACAGCTAGTACCAAGTGTCGGAGAGGCAAAGTTGTCTTATTATACGTTTAAACAATTTAGAAAAAACAAGGTTCATGTTGTGAAAAGCAGAATTAAATATATGGGGTGTCCAAAAAATTAATAAGTGTAAAATTGTCTTTACGCTTTATAGTAATTTTATAGTAATTTATGACACTTACAGAATGCCAAAAATTGTCATAAACCAAAAAATGTGATGAAGTGGAAAGAAAAGGTATTTTAGTTAAAAATGAAATTGTTACATCTGTTAAGTTTAATTGTGTATTTGAATGTTATTCGGCCTATTTACACCTCGTATCATTTAGTGATATTGTGTTAAAAAAGAATTAAAGCACACCAGCTTAGTTCTCGCCTTCACACTCCTGTATCTTCCTTATTTATTTTCTAATCGATTTCAATTTTTTCTCCATTATACTAGCCGTTAAAAGGATTGTTTTTATTATTTTAAAATAATGTTTCTGCGAACGAGTACCCTACTTGAGCAAAAATAAATGAGAAAATGTGCAATTTTATCGAAAAAAAAATCCAAGGAAAGCTGCCCAGAATCACAAGAATAATCGAAATCTAAATTTTAATCAAAAAGTATTATGTATTTATTTTTCACAATCTAAACGCACTATTTGTGTTCAGCAAAGGTTAAATTATTTCACCCACTATTTAACTCTTTATTTAAAATTGGAGGACGCTAATTGGTAGTTCATAAACTTTTTCTGTGCTATGACTATTAAGACAACTTTTATCTCCAACTGTTTTTATGAAAACGTAAAATAAAACAAATTTTCCGCTCTAACGCACAATTTAGGGATACGCCGTATGTGCTGCCCAGAGCTGGACAAATTACTTTCGGAAAGTAATTGAGTACAAATTACCAAAAAGTAGTTTGAGTACTGAGCAATTAAATTGCTTACTTTAAAAGGTAATTTAATTTCCAATTAGTACTTAGTAGTATTGTAGGTATTCGATTTTACGAAACTATATAGGAATATATTATAAAAAACTGAAGATGAAAACCAGAATTGCAAAAATATTTCACTATTATCAAATAAGGCAAATATACAAAATAATATTATACAATAAAATATACAATACAATATCTGGTGGTTATCTAATATTTAACAATGAATGCAATTTAAAGTACATTGTAACTTGCAACCTACACGTATAAATAAATATATGAAAAAATATAGCTGAATATCAATTTTATTACTGCTTTTGTATCAGCTGTAGGATCTGTTTCTTTAAACGCATTCAACCAACGTAATTTTATGCTTAGGATTGTGACATCAATTGTAATCTCCTTTCAACTAGCGTTGATTGCAAATAAATACTGAAATCGCCATTTCAATCATTCTATGGCCTCAAAATTAATGTTGCAGTTTCTAATATTGATATCATTTCTAAGTTTATCTAACTTGAATTTTAACGATATAATACTTGGTAACAAATAATAAAAAAAATACATCTTTTCTCCTTGTAGAAAATTCAATGTACTGGTCTAGAGTCTACGTGCGAAATAACAGTTAGGAGAAAATTCTATTGGGTTGTTGTTGGGTAGCTTAGTGTGTGCCCTATGGTACTTTTTATTCCATGATTATTGAACATTATTGAATAATCTTGTTATATTATATACCTTCTTATAGTGATATTAATAGCTTTATTAGCATATGTTGCTAATAAGATAAGCCTGGCTGGTACATATGAAGTATTTAGATAATAGTAAAAATAGATAACAGTAAAATCACCCATACCCATTTCTTCTTTACTTAAAGTAGCAGAGTGCAATGTATTATTTTCACTATCAGAATCTAATGGTTATGATTCATCGTGTAGAATTCATAGAAAACTTTAACGAAGGTACTGCCATTATTTATTATCATATTTTTTGCTTTCTAGTTATTGATCTACTACTCACAATAACCCCAAATTAAAAAAAATTGTTTTTAAAATTGGCCTTTGTTAGTTTCGTGCGGGCCAGCATTGCCTGTAATGTTATATATCACAAGTGTGAAATGCTGAACTAAATAGAATCTTTAAAAGTTAAAACTATGCATAAAGGTGTCTAAAAAGAACGGGTCAAAAGTGCTTCCGTAGAGCCTAGCTTGTAGCACTTGGAGCCGGCAAGGTGTCAAGTTTAATCTCCAGTTTGTGATTAAGTGTCCTTAAAGCGGATTCACTCTATTCACAATATACTACGCGCTGCATTTTTAAAATAAACAATATTAAAAAAAGCAATATGGTTATAGATATTAACGATACAAGTTTGATTATGAGCATCTTAACGAAACGAGTTTGATTACCAGAACGAGACGGTCAGCCGAGTTCTGCGGCAATCAAACGAGTCTCGTTAAGTGCCATAAGCAAACACGTAATGTTCAATATTTTATCTTCTTTGATGTCACAATATGGTTATTATAACACCGAAAACAGTGCTACAATGGAGTCCATTATAACATTGTTTTTGCATTGTTATTTTCATATGAAAAACATTGACACAGCCTACTTGTTTCAAATAACTGACAGATTGTCACATTTATGAAATGTCAAAATTAAAAGTTTTTAATGATTTTTTTATGCAAAGTAGATAAAATAGTATATTATACTCGTTTAATAAGAGGCATTGTAGCACTCGCTCCATCGGAGCACTCGTGCTACATAGGCCCTCTTGTTAAACTAGTATAATAATACACTATTATCTTCATCAATAAATTCTGGTTCAATGTATTTCTTTATACAAAAAGAGTGCGATAATATCCTATTGAAAATCTAAAATGTGGCATTTAACTGGTGGTGCATAAGTTAACTTTCCCATCCGACAAAATTCAGTAGAAGCGCAGTTTTCGAGAACGGCAAAATTGCCAAACGGCTTTAAAAACTAGCCCCAGTTCCACGAACCCACTGCGCTTCTAAATTTATCCGAAATTCCCGGAAAGCGTCTTGGAATGAATTCCCAAGTAATTCTAGAAATTATGCAGGACATAATCTGACGCTCCTATTAATTTTCTCGACCTTCGCGGGCCTTATCGCTGACCATCTACTTCATGAAACTCGAGAACAGCGAGTGGAACTCCTCAAATCAAATATTTGGCTCGGCTCTTTCACAACAAACACATTAAAAAAAAATATTATTTTTATCTTGCCACTATCAATGTTTAATGATAAAAAATCCAGCAAAGAATTGAAAAATATTACTACTTATTACAGAATGACTTTATTTATTATCTTGTAAAGCTAAATTTCACTCAACTCAGACATTGCTTTACATTAACAGGTGAGCGTTGAATTTACTAAAATCCAGAATTGATGATTCCGCTCTGGAAATGATTACAATACAATATAATACACACTTTAACTTGATACATATTAGCGATTAAATACTGTATTTTTTTAAATAAAAAAACTAAAGTTATACAGGGTGGGTCTTTAAGTTCTACAGGGTGGGCCACGAAACTTTGAACCCTTTACTATTTGGGACTGTAACCCAACGTACACTTTTCGTGGCAATATAGATACTCAATGTTTTTCTAAAAGGCATGTTGATCAGAGCTGATCTGCTTTTAATTAAAGCAACTGACAATTCTGGCAGCTGTACGTTGAAAGACCAGTAATATGATTTGAAGCATATAATGTAAGTGATGTTAAAAAGCATAGAAAAAACCAAATTTAGTGTATGCTGAATGTCGTAGAGATGCCATTGCCAATTGCAGTGTTATCCACTGCACTGAGCACCGACTGAAAACACGTTCCGTCAGTTTTATAAAATGAGTAAAAAAGTTTCAGTAATAACGCCTCTGACTGGTTATCTGTGTTGCCACAAAATCTATACGTTGGGTTGCAGTCTCAAGTAATAAGGAAGTCCTAATTTTGTATGTGACAAACTCGGACTGTGCTGCACCGAGTGAAGTAAGGGTTAAACAAGTTGTGAACTGTTACAGCAGTTCTCCATATTACATGTTACACCACATGCAAAGACTTGTCTTTCTTCCCCCTGCAGTACTATTCAGATGCGAGTCGCGGAGTATCTTATCAATGACAAAAAATCTAACTTTCGTTGCCAGAGCGGCGCTGTGCTAATTGGTGGTTGCCCCTCCAAACCCCACGACTGCTTAATTTTTTCCCAATCAAGTTTTAAATTGATGTTGCCCACTGCGTTTTAGAAACTGACGTCAATAAGTGTTTCTTGGGTTGAATAGCAACCTCACAAATTTTAAACTAAATTAATTCGCGGTTTTGGGTTGTTTGTTTCTATCTAATCCCCCTTTCATAAACTGAACTTAATTTTCGGCTCCTGTTATGTCGTGTACCAGAATATTCTGTTACCACTAGAAGTTCCGCGACATTTCTAACAGCTTGAAGAGATATCGGCTTGCACCCTATTCAAATCAAACGAAAGCTTTCGTTTAAGATCTATAATTGTTTACCTATAACTACAAACGATTTCTTACATCTAGCTATTAAAATACAAGTCTTTATTGTCTTTCCTGAAAATAACCTAAATAAAATGTTCGTGCATACTCGACCCTTCCAGTACGTGTTCGGGATTATAGTACTTACAGGGGTTTTTGGTGCTCTGCGACGCTCCCACATAGCATCTAGTAGAATATCTCGATCAGAGATGATCTTCAGTTGCATCGCCGAGGATCCACCTGTAGAATGTAATGCGGAAACTTAACGTATCTAGTGTCCATTAACCGAATGCTAACTAGAACAATGAGCTCTAACTCATGTCAGTGTGAATCATATATGCGCTTCCTGGATCACTGATAATTGATTATCAGGTCAAAGTCCAGTGGTTACCTCGCCGGATGTCCACTAATCCCAGGTAAATGGTGCACTATATTGCGGTACCGATTGGGCACCAACCCAGCAATAATAATGAGCAACGACTCAAACAATAAAGCCCTCTACAATCAATGCAGCAATATCAACAATGAAGCAGTGTTTACCTCAGCTGTAGCATTGAACTACATACAACCTCCATTGCAAAGCTACTCAAGCAATAATACATATTTCAGACCTTATTGTTTCAACCTTTCTATTAATCCGCATAATTACCACACTTCAAAGTCGCATTAGAGCTTTTACAGTGGAATACCACCCTCTGAGGAATCGAATTTCACATCTAAACGAACACATGTCGCAGCACTGACTGCTAACTGCCCGTCCAGTCCCGAGGATTTTAACGAGCCCCGGTCCCTAAAATAAATTCGGGCCCAGTTCGATTCTTTAAACGCAGTGAAATATTTAGGACGTATTATACTTAAGCGGTTGGTCTATTCAAAGGCTTATCATATTAAAAATACTAATGAATGAGAGAAAATAAAAGAGTACAGAAGTAAATACTACAACAATTCCAGAAGTATTTTTGCACTCATATTTACGTTAAATTTCTGTTTATAAATTTAGATATGACGTACCTTGTATCGCATAAAACAAACGAGATCCCATCCATACAATCGAACAATGGGCACGCTATATCATATATTCTATACCCTGTATAAATGAACAAAGATTTTAAATCAAATTACATATGGCTTCCAATCTTCAAAGTTATTCGAGTACGAAATGACCTGTTTAGAATTTATGCTCCGATGCCTGACCACTCAATTTCCATTATTCAATTTTCCATCGCACTTACACTGTAAACTCATCTCGTGTCAGAAGCAACCTTGTCCGACTTCCAGCTTTGTGGAAACCGCGTTGATTCACATTGGCGACCGAACTGAACGAGGGACTCGATCGGAACGCGTGGACGGCGAAACCTGTAATTTGCCGAGTCAAAAACTAAGATGCTAAGTTGCCACACGGTCAATACTTCAAACCCCACGCAGATTTCGAACTAATTGGAAGCTGGAAGGTTGCTGATGAAGTAACGTTGCACTTGCCAGCTCCTCTTCTTCGGCCGCCCTGAAATTGGGGGAATAACCGCTTCAACCGCGCCAGCTGCTGTGATTTTTATGTCAAGTTCAGGTCACCAACTCATACCACACCCACCATCGAGCAGTTGGAATTATTCTACTCTAATACGTGTGCTGCTCTTGCGAAATGGACAATATATACGATCCTGCTGATCCATTTACTCAAAAAAGTCTTGGTTGGACCATATGAGTAAAATGGGTGACGCAACTTGGCCATTACTAATTCCCAGATCGCCGACTTAATAATATTTAACGGATACGCGTAGGAATGGCGATATTAAAACGGCAGATAAATGATGAATATGTATTACCATCAGCGTCCGGAAAAACATATCTTGCTATATTTATTTTAACCTATTTCTATTATTATATTAAACACGATTATTAATATTTGCAGCCGCACCATAAATTAAAGATTAATTTTATGATTTTCGCCTATTTAATGATATTATTTACAAATATGTACAGAAGAGTGATCCGAATGCAGATCCTTGAGGAACTCCTAAATTCTTAAACAAACTTCTGATTTTTCTTCGGTGGTTGGAATTTGTGCTTATTGGGTTCTGCTTGTGAAATAATACCGAAACCAATTATACTGCTTTTATTTACGTTGTAGATTGTGATTGTGAGTTCGTTTAGTAATTCATATTTATCTATTGCTTTATAGACTTTTACAAAACCAAAAATAGAACTAAAATATACGGATTATTTTCAATGTTTTCCTTGCATACGCAATCTTGACTCTACTTCTGTGCTAATAGGTTTATTCGTTTACTTAGATACTTCATATTTGGTGGAAATTTTCAGTTTCAGAGCTTGACAGTACTAATAAAATTTTGCCACGAAGTTGATCAAAGTGTGTCCTATAAAACAGAAAGATGTCAAGGGTCTTTACTAATAGAAAGTAGGTAGTAGGGGGTGAATTTGTCGGACAAGCTTACAACCCTTGTCAATGTACTAGCAATAGAAATGTGCGTACAGTATCGTAGTGATTTTTTTGACAAGCTCGAGATTATACGGTTTGATTCTGATGATTATTTAATGGCTGAAATTGCAGCGCGACCTGTTCCGAAAGTGAGAGTATGGTGCTAAAAAAGTGAGGTTATGGAATGGTCATAAGTGACCTAAGTTATCTACCTAATGCCATAGATATTTCTCTTGTTTTTAATCATCATCGTCGCTTTCTTGGGCGAATTAACGTCGACGCCGACGTCTTGAGAACTCTTTTTTTATAAATCGTCCCCGTAGCAAGCGTAGGTTCACCGTTAATATTGAATTATTTATGTTTGTAATACTTTGGATGCAATAAGTATGAAATTTGCTGGCAATTTCTGATTAATTCTGTATTATGCAGTCGATGTTTTTTTCTTTTTTTTTTAGGTTTTGGTTGACTGGAACAGCTAAAAATACGTATGTCGGCAGATGTCGTATGTTTCTTATTGCGATCAGAGCCAGTAGATATAGAGAGTACCGCCACGTTAGCCACGTTTGTTCCTTTGTCATATGCGTCACTTTGAGGTTTTGTAACACAATTCCGTCAACCTGACATTTATTAGCAATCCGAAATTTTACTTAAAATTGGCAAGACTGTAAGTCTATGTCAAATTCGAGGTTAGTAGGTTAGGTTTTGTTTGTTATTTGACACAAACTGATGGAAAACATAACCTGATAACCTCGAATTTGACATAGACTTACAGTCTTGCCAATTTCAAGTAAAAATTTAGACATAACTCAATCAGTCATTGCTGATGGGAACAAAAATGGCGGCGATGGCGGCATTTTCACGGATCAAAGAATGGCGGTACTCTGTATATCTACTGGCTCTGATTGCGATGACGTTACTTTTTCTATGATATTGAGATATTTAATTGTTCATTTCGGCTACATATTTGCCTATTGAATATAATAAAATCCGTTTATCACGGAGAATATGAGCTTTTGTTCTGTCTGACAAGATGAATGTTTGTGCTTCCTTTCGATTTCTTATCGAGGTTAGCTTTTCTTCGTTTTCGGTATGGCATTGTGAATTTTGTGTGCAACTGATGAACAGTAGTCGCCAATCAATCCGTGAGGTTAAAGAACTGTAAGTATAGTATGATCAAAATTATTTTCATCTAGTATGTCTATGGAATAGTTTCTAATTTCTGAATGCAACTATAATCCACTTAAAAATCAAATGTCAAGTTTGACATCTAAGTGTAAACGTAGTTGTATTCATAAAGCAGGAATTATTGAACTGACCTTTTGCGGTGATGCAGGGCCTGTTTTTTCGGCTGTGATTAGGCCAATACACGGTGTATTATTCAATTACATATATGTTCGATTAGTAGTGATATAATGTAATTCAATTTTGCATCTGCCTTTAGAAGTTAAACTTGACTACCGTTACGACGTGGTCATTAGTCCAACCAGCTCATTCCATTTTGGTTGTGTAAATTGTAATTCAGGCTTCATTTCGCAAAATTATTATCATTTAACACGTTAGAAGTAATTGCTGTGATGGGGAAAATATTTGATACTATTTGAAGTTAGCTGATATAGCTAAATTAAGTCGCTGATTGGCAAACCTAATTTGTGCACTGTTACCCAAGCAAATTTGGAATCTAATAATTTTCATATTCGATTGCTGGTGGTATAATTTTTGATTGAGTGTGGAGAAATATATGCAAGCTTCCGAATGAGATAAACCCCTTATAGAGAATCTTACATTTAATTTGGGAAAGTGTGAAACATAATCAGTCAGTGAGAATATCTATTCAAAATTGTTCACTTTAGGAAATTGCATTGTTAATGGCATAACTTTTGGAATTTCTCTCAACAGCAATTGCTGCAGCAATTACTCCCAATACAATTTAAATAAGCCACCCATGCAATATATGCCCTCACTGGGTAACAATGAGAACAGGACCTTGCTTATATCTTCTTTATTTATGAGTCGATTTAGATAAAATTTTATACGAATATACTAGACATAATTTACGATTGACGGAGTGATATACACAAAATGGCCAACTTCCGGTTTTAGCGGAAGTGACACCAACTTTGATTTTTTAAATGGTTTACTCCGTATATTTTATGTATTTCATAATGTACTAATCAAATTACATACCCCTACCAAATTTTAATTTTTTTAAACAAAAAATATTTAAAACATTTTTATTTTATTGGCTGAAAATCTATTTTAATTGAATCTAGCAACTTACAATAATAGCTATATTATTAATTAGGTCAATAACAAACCCTTAATAAAAGAATAAAATTTGCATATTTATGCGTTGTAAGAAAAAGTCACTTTTATTAAATGGCCATCTTGCCATTAGATAGCAAAATTAACTACCAATCTAACGATATTTATCAGGCGCTACTTTATCTTTATCTAACATTGAAAATTATTTAATTAATTAATGTTTTAAATACTTTTGTAAATTTTATAACACTGTTGTATGCAATTTGAGTCGCAGATTCCGAAAAATATAAAATAAGTCAGGACGATCCATTAAAAAAATCAAAGTTAGTGTCATTACTGGTGAAGCAGCAAGTCGGCCATTTTGATTACATACATGCCTCAATCCAAAATTATATCTACTATCCTGTATCAAATTTCATCCACATTCATTTATAAGCAAAAGAGAAAGAGGCATGGCCCTGCTCTCATTGGCACCCGGTATAATTATTAATTTTGAATGGGACTGTGGTATTTACGTATTTGCGTGTAATTATTAGTCCTATTTGTTATTAGCCAAGAATATATAAGTGGCCACAGAATAGTATATTAAGTATTAAGAACGGTAAGGACATTTTACCGATCGAAGACAATTGTTTGTTGTCCAATTATTGTCTAAGATCGGCAATTTCTTAACGTTCGTGATGTTTATGACGTTTTTGCAAGATAGAAATGTATTTTTCTTCAAACGTCAGTAAAATGTGACATTATACCACAGAATAATATGTTGGTGGCACTGTAAGTTTAAGTCAAATTTGAGGTTAGCAGGTTAGGTTTGGCGTTAGTCTGTGTCAAAACTGACGCAAACCCTAACCTGCTAACCTCGAATTTTTACTTACCGTTCTAGAACGGTAAGCATAACTTACTGATTTGGTAACTAAGTAAAATCGTTCTATCGTGCAAAAAAATATATACCGCATCACCGCATGACCAATGAGGTGAACGATTTTAAGTATTGTTACTAATTATCTGATTAGTGAATGATTTCATGATACAAGCGCCACCTTGTTGAAAGAATCCGTTTTGCACTTCATCGTCTTGGAATTCATTAGGAAACGATTACAAAATTACCTTCCGTTATCTTTCCGCAGTTAGGATACTGTCGAAAAAGTAAGGACACTCAACTATCGCCTGCACATAGCCACTCATACACTAATTTTCTGGGGACGAAGAACTATTTCAAGGAAAAGGTGTTGATTTTCCCCTGATCACAGTGTCATACTTTGCTAATTCACGGAACCATACAAGGTGGTACCACGATTCGTCTGTAAAAAGAGCCGTCCTCCATGTTGTTGTTCATTCTCCTTATAGGACAACCACCATGTTTCCATATACCCCTACTTGTTTCAGGAAAAAATCTCAATGAAAATTCAGTGTCAATGACTACTTTGCCTCCATACTTTTGAGGAAAATCTGTTAGTCATTTAGAAATTGATTGATGCCAAATTGCTAAACTACTTCAACTTTTCACGAATGGAAAAAATATAGCTTGGCAATATAAACCTCTTCCATCCATCCATTCTTGCGAGGAAAATAAAATATTGAGCTTGTAACGTGATTTATATTGACGACTTGTAGTAGTTATGTGATACAAGGTACGATTTGATTTCTGTGCACAACCTACTTAAATTACAAAACAAAAACGCATTATGGAGCACTCATCAAAGTTTTTCACGGATTGATGTCGATAGGCATTCGAGCAGTTGGTGTATAGAACCACCTGTGCAGCAAATGGTCGATTTTTGTGTCAAGTTCGGGTCACCCGCTTTTCACGCATACGCATGCACGCACAAGCCCACGGACAGTCATAAAAATACACTTGAAGACTAAACAAGGTGCGATGGAACCGGTCTTTAGGCGAATTAAGATTCAGAGGTAGATTGGCTGCATTTAGGATAGCAATCGCTTGCAGAAATGAAGGCGAGAGTTATGTGGCAGATGGGTTCGTGGGATAAATCACGATGATTGCGCTTCCAAAAAGGGCGGTCAGCCGGTTATCTTTATCATCTTTTTATCGCGAATGAGATGCTGGAGCTGGTGGGCTCGGATATTAAATTACGTTTTATGTATCAATTAAAGATGCTTTATGCTTCTGTATTTTTATTGGCGGTTTTACAATAAGATGAGTTATGATTTATCGCTCCCTGGCAGACAGCTGTGGTTGGATTCAGTGAAGGTCGGGCCTGTTTCTATTGTTGTGGTGCTTCCTCGCTTCTGGTTAATTCGAAAATAGATTGGGAACCAGTGCTTCATGGTTTGTTGTGTGTTTATCGGAACTTTGCCACATCTTAAAAAGTTAGATAAACAATAGAAACTGATTTAGCTGCTACCCACTTTACAAACCCAAAACACGACACAACGTTCTCTGGAGTTCCAAATAAGACCTTAGAAACGTTACTATCCTTTGTTACTCGTTCTAGGCTTTAACATAATTTGAAGCAATCAAGCAATGCCATTTTTATTAAGAAAAGCTGACTCGCTTGGTAAATACACGTACAGGGTTTTTCACAAGTTTTCAACGCCCCAATTCTTATGTCTGAGAACTTTAGGGAAATGTATTACAATTTTGCTAAAACAACTACTGCAAACCGTCAATTTGATGCACACTTCTTGAAAGGTTACTGAACATCTGAAATTCACTGAAAACGATGCAATATTACTAAAAATGATACTGAAGCGTTGTTAAAACTTCAAGTTTGCCAAATATCAACTGCATGTTTAATTCCTTGCTAGCTTTCCAAAATTTACTGAAGCGTTGCTGATAGTTTATTGCAAGTTTGCTAGAAAGCTTCCAGAAAGTTTTAAAAAATTTAAGGAACATTTACTGAAACCTTCACCATAATTATTTAAAATCACACTGAAAACTCTGCTAATATTTTTCGATAATCTAATGCTGAAAATTTACAGCAAGCCTACGGAATTATCATAAAAATGCGCGGAGAATTTCTAACTTATAACGAACTTTTTAACGATTTGCTGCGAACGAAATGCATGAGAATAAAGATATGAAGAAGCGGAGTTATACATTGTTATTAAAAATATGAACATTAGTTTGAAGAGATTTATAGCAACAATAATATGATTTGGGACCCTTTTAATAAAACTTTCAAAATTTCTAGGATTTATTCAGCTTCTGTCTTTATCAATAATATACGGTATATTGAAATTATATGCCTAATCATCTTTTCTCTAACAGACTTTGACAACAATGTATAGCACTTTAAAGCTAATTCCGAATTCTATGTTTTATTGTATTATTATTGCGATAGTAAATTGTTTTATATTTTCAACTTCCATCTTTCTGAATAACATACAATACGTATATGTATTGAAATTCTTATACGTGTACACTTCTCTTTTCTTACAGATTTTGACTGATTCATGACAGTTGAAAGATGATTCTACTTTCGATGTTTTATTTTATTGTGTTTCTTTTGCGACAGTCGGTTGTTGAATATCCATTTATGTTGATAGCTTCCATGAGAATATCTCTGTATGCCTTTTTAGCGAAAAGTATAAAAGAATGACCTAGAGGTACGTTTTGTGCATTTTTATTTTAAAATTACTTTTCCTTTAACTTGAATTTAAATTTTTCTGTTTAAATACCATAAAATTATGTAATAAATATTCTTGCTTACATTTTCCACACGCACATAATTGGACTTCCAGTTTCCATTGGCTCCGAAACCACAAAGATGTATGAACTTCTTCTCCAAAGGTGTTTTCTTGAATAAATCACTCATAATTGTTATTCCCCTATAGAGACGAGATCAGTGCTAAACAATTCGGCTTAATATTATCATGTATATCATCATAATCGCATCATATCATACTTTCATTAATACATAATACATACAACAATTATGAAAAATAGAACACCATAACCGACGCAATAGACCATGTGTACAACATTAAATAGAAATATCTTCGGAACTATCTTCCGCTTATCTGCTGTAAAACCTTTTATCAAAATTACTTATAACAGAGAAGCTGCAGATAAAGTAATCGTTCCAGCTCTGTGGGTATTGGGTTGTTACATGCGAGAACGTAATTACTACCTATAGCAAATATGAAAAGTGCACACGACTAGCTTCAGTATGACGTGGGTGGGGTTTTACTGTGAAAGCGTAGGCGTTTAGGTATAAAATTCACTTCGGCAGAGACGTAGAACGTGATTATTATTGTTTGTTAAGCGCCACTAAGTTGTTTATTCCAGCCTGAAGATGTTTATGACACTCCAAATATAGAAGGATGTGCCCGAGGCGTCGTGAGTATTCTTGGGGTTTTAGTTGATATATGAAGTCACATTATCTTTATCTGCTTTGTGCTAATATACCCTGCAAACGCGTTACATTCAACACACATAAATACAGGTGAAATAATCAGTGGACCCTTGCCAGAAGGGAAAAACTCAAACCTGGAGTTCGTTTGGCGAACAATTACCAATAACTCTTATGTAAACAACATATACGTCAATTACAAAACAAATGAGGCGTAACTATTGTATCTACAAGGGAGGGTGATATCCATGCGCGAATTATATTTACAGTAACAGTACGATTACAGTGTAGTAACAACTTAACAATGCCAAATCTGCAGGTACGGTGACGTTTACCAACTCGAAAGGGCGACCGCAATTGGTGGTGAGGGTGTGAGCTGGCATAAAAACGCCCGCTCCGCAAGCAGCCTCTTTACTTGGGGTCGAGTATTGAATTTACGAGTGAAGAGCTGCAGACGCCGGTCGTCTGTCTCGCGTTCAGCGCAAAATCATCCATTCCAACAGCCTAAGATCAGCGAGCGGCATGCCCTTGAAATTGTGGGCAATGAAAGATAAATATAACAATTTCAAATTTATTTTTTATACCAGGATTAGTAGGTGGCGCTAACATGGACACTGTGATACATATTACACATGAATGTATACAAATATTTAAATTTTGCCTTTTGTTTTACTAAAACATTAAATCGTTAATTTTATGTAATTTAGGATTATATTTTATAGTATTTATTGTTCAAAGCACGCGTTCTCAGCATAATTTGAAAAATGAAATATTTTTTTAGTTGAAATTTAATTTAAATTATGAACCTATGTCTAGATATGTTATATACGTAGATAGCTGACAATTTCCATTACAGTACTTGTTGGAAGTGTAATTTACTTCGATGTACTGCTGTAAATAGTAAAACAATAAAGATATCGAACCCTATTCCTTCTCTTACCTCTGAAATTAATCCCTTGTGTACACAAGTTTACAATTCAAAAGTAGAAAACCTAATAAATAATAGAAAGGTGAGAATATTCTTTTTTCTACGACCATTACTAAAAGTAGGCCTTTTAGCGTTAGCTTTTTTCACTAAAAATAACGTTTTATAAATTAGCGTGTTAAAAGTGAAATCAGTTGTTTACTTTTACCTCATGTGCTAAAAGTAAACAGCTGGTGTCGAATTTATAATTTCGAACTGGAAGTGAGGTTATAAAGTTATTATAGTTACTTCTTTCGTTAGAGGTAAAGTGTTTTTTAAATAATTAAAGCATTATGTAATGAATAAAGTAAAATGTGTGCATTTATAATTACTTTTGATAACTGACTTTGACAGTTACTGGCTGCAGAAACATTCACCTGCGCGTCAAAGCCATCTCTTTATTATATAATAAATTATAACTGTCATAAATGCAAACCTTTGTTAAATCTACATTTATGGATTAATAACAATAAATTTAAGGCCGTAGAACAAATATTATGTGCAAACTCGTGCTAAAGTGCTTATGCACGAGACATGTTATGAAACTCAGCCTTCAACTTCGTTTCATAATTTTCATGTTTCGCGAATAAACGTCCACTTTTAGCACTTGTTGTACAAATAGCTATTAGTTATGTTTTCCGAGCCTTTTCCATTCAATTTAATACTCGCGATAGTTCTGAGATTACATCCAATTAGGATTCTCTCTATACAAATTAGTGTGTCAGTAAAGCTGCATCTAGACTCTTGAAAGCAAATAAGAATCCACTTGTCTCGATGCAGAATTAAATTGAATTTAGAGTTGTTAACCGATTCTTGTCGTATACGGAATCAAATAAATTGACTTCAATTTATCCATGTCAAATTGTAATCTAATCGAACTGTGAATCGATTGACATCGCAAATGGATTCAAGTCTGCAATCGACTGAATCCATGAATCGATTTTGATTCCGATTTCTTAATCGTTTACAGTTTTAGACTGATGAATCAAATCGAGTAGTCTAACGCGACAATACGTTTTTGAATTTTTACATTGAATTCAATTTGAATCTGTGAAATTTGATTAATCGAATTTCCTGTTCCATCCTATTAAAGAATTGCCTTGATGAAAAGCAATTTAATTGGATTTGATTCTACAGAATTTAATCTCATTCATCGAAATTCAACTCGAATCGATTAACCCTGAAATCAAATTGATTCGAAATAATGTTCAATTAGACTTTTCACCAAACTTTTGGTCTGTTAAAGCTTTATAGACAATGAAGAATAGTTTAAAAGATAAAGTAGAACAGGTAAAGCTCGCAATATGCCCTTTTTGGTGTACCTACATGACAATTTGTATTGAAGTGTTCTCAATATAGTAAGTTTTACCTACCTTTGGTACCAAATCAACTCATATCTGTTAGTTTATGATTTATAAACCAAATGAAACGTTTTCTACAATCATTTATGTGACGTTTGACTTATGCCAATATTAAAAATAATTATTATCCACGACTAGCTCTAGCTCAAAGCAATGAAAAATCTTCCTCTCAGTCAAAAGAGTATGTTCACAATAACAATTCTTCCTTATCTGAAGTTTTATATTTATAACCAGTAATTATCAACACTATAATCTTATTACTTTAATAAGATATGTTTTCAAGTACCTTCAAAATATTTCCATAATGTTTTTAAAATAGTGACAAGATAATTTAGTTTAACTTGACACAATAAAATTTAACTAATTCAAATTTAATGTTTGGATCAAAATGTTTAAAATGTAACACATCATTTGTTAAAATTAAGAATGATCTATGTATATCCAATATATTAATTTCTAAATATAAATGCCGAAGCTGTTAAGATCTTAATTAACTTCCAATTTAGAATATATTTATTAAATTAATTTATTATTTATTTTATAATAGAGTTATATTAAATATAGACAGTTTTTCAAAATTATACGAAATCAAACTTTCTAATCACCACGTACTGAAATCCAAATAAAAACTTCACTGACCTTTGCTGTATTTCAGAGGTACCTGAACTTAAAGCTGCTTTCCGTTGTGGACCTGCTTACTGGTTGCTTCTACCACAGAAGCTCGTCGTAGAACTTTCCAAAAATATTTGCTCCAATAGAAATAACTTTATTGGCACAATCCACTCACTCACTGACTCTACGCTAGAATGAATGATACATTCTATTGCATATTCAATAGATCTAAATAAATCAGGTTTACTTTCAAACTTACTGACTATTATTTTGAATTATAATAATCTCATTTATTTATCAAATTATATCACAGGGAAAGCTATTTTGCCACTGTGTATACTATTAAAGATTATTGTTTACTTACAACTGATAAGAATTTACTTTCAGTATGATTTTTCAAGTCATTATTATTCACTCTTAGTAACCTATTTCTATCCCAACTACCACCAATCATTTATACGTATGTTCCATTTTTAAACTAATTGGATTTAAAAATAAAAATAAATGCTGCATGCATCTGCATGCTGTATCATAAGCCGTTCATATCGGCTGATCGAATAAATTTCTCCTCCAGTGTGCTGTGATTCCTGGTATACATTTGGCAGCAGTGAAGTGGGTTGTCAGTCTATGTCAAATTCGAGATTTTCAGGTTAAGTTTGATTTCACTTTGTGTAAAAAAAAACAATTATATTTAATTCGATCAGGCGACTGCAATTTCCTCGAGTAATCGAAATCGAGTCACATTTTTTCATTACAATGCAATTTGATTTCATCGATTTCCGTTTTATTGTATTAAATTCGATTCTGTTTAAGTTTCGTTCCGAATCGAGTCGAATTGGATTTAAACCAGTCGACTTATCAATTTTTTTCAAAGATTAAGAAGTATACTCGTATGCTGTTATTTTTGAATAAATTTCCAGGATAATATTTTCAAACTGTAGCAGCATGGATTCAAATTGACATTTCCCCTACATCCAATTGGATCTACCAAGAGCTATCTATAGGGGGCCATAAAATATCGAAGTCGATGACGGCTTCAGACAGTTCGAAACGTCAGAACAATTTCTTAAGCCGCTTGTAAATTTAAGCATAAAAAGTTTCCACGGATTGCTCCCTGGAGGTATGCATAACATCCAAAAGAGTTGCGGGACAAACAACATTATTTGCTTGATTCTGAACACCATAGCGTTTAGTTTCTCTCTGAACTTAGCAAGTCATCTAAGCTATTGGAAAATACACATCTCAGGGTTAAACGAACCACGTAAGAGACGCTAATTGGCGCTAATAAACGGCCGGGCAAAAAGGTCAACTTGCGTAACTAATTTACGGCCGATTAACAGCCCTTTGCGATGGAAGGTGTCGAAAACTAATCGCAGTGGACCATGCACAGCGCTTACTGCTCGAAGACGTAGATTTTCGAAACGCTCGCGCCTCCCCTTTTTTGAAATGGAAATGCTACAGCCTTCCAGCCGAGGCAAAGTGCAGATTTATTACCAGCAGGTGATTGGTGATCTTTCACGATCTCGTAAATAATTGTAGCCCATTCACAAGTATTATTGGCATGGGTTATGGTTTATTAACCAATATCATGATGGTTGCTGGGGTGAGGAAAGAGGGAAGAGGAAATACTTGGGATTCAGAAGTCAGACAGACACCTTTATTACCCGGACCTACCTGCTGAATTAAGGATTAAGAGTCCCACCCACGTCTTGGTGCCCCCAGCGGCATTTAATATTCTGTATGTTTTGCCATCTCGCTTAATAATAAGCATCCGAACGACTACTAAACTGTTATTAACGTCACAGTAATTGCAGAATGCTAATCAAACCTCAGGTGAATTTTTTTTAAACTTAGTTAAACAGTAAATGCTTTGCCAGGATGTACATTTTTTGTATTATTTCTTTAAGTACTCCAACATGCTCTCAAGCCCTCTTTCAGTTCAACCTCGCTAAGCAATTTATTCCAATTAGTTAGTTGCTTATAATAATCAGTCGTATGGTAGGGCCGGAAAGGAGCCTGTTTTGGAAGCAACTTAATGTATTAATATTATTATACATCATGACTTAACGACGACATTTGTACTCGCCCCACAGGACGAATATTTCTGTCAGCTGTAGATATTGTTATGGTATTGGTACAGGGGTCTAAAAATCAGATTAATAAGATTAAAAAAAACAGTAATTGAAAATAATGGGGATGAATTTAGATGTGAAATGGATATTAAAAATTATTAAGATACATTTAGAATAGAAAGGAAATAGATTTTATAATTTAATTAAATGAAGTTGATTGAAAAACAGAATTTAATATCTAAAATGAAAGTGGAAATTGGTGACAAATACTTTTTCGAAGTATACTATTGAACATAGTAGATATTAACCAAATAATAAAGCTTTTATAGTGTGTTGGACGAAAAAAATAAGCTAGATTGCTAAGGAGATGTTTTTATTGATATAGAAAATCTTGAAACGAAAAGCATGTAACCGAATTTTGTAATTGGAAATTAATAAATGAACCCTTTTAAAAGTTTTTAAAAGCATGTTTGGTGAATAGAAAGGTTAATATTTAAAATAAAATTGGCGTGGTGTACAAAGAATGGAATATAAAATGTTAAAAGGATGGAAGGTATGCAGACTATATGGAGGAAGATAAAGAATGTGGTGAGAATACCAAACTAAAACAGTTATAATCTACGAAAGCAATACTGAACTAAGTTTATTGTAAGATTACATTTTAGATTTGCATCGATTGAATTGTATAACGAGGAACGATTTACAAGGGAAGAGGATCGCATGGAAGTCGTTGGATGAGTGAGCATGTTTGTGGGGATTGACAAGTGATGTCTGGTGGTTTGTCTCTGGTCAGGATTCTTGGTGCTAAGCTGCAACGGACTACAAATGAGTAATTTGGATTCAATATTTTAGTAACGCACCTACGACTGAGGTCTATTTGGATCTGTACTTTGGTGAAGCTGTATATGCTGATTCCTGGGGCAAACTAGGTTCCTGTGTTAATTTGGATCCTGATTCTGGACATTTTGGCAGTTTGGTTTTCAGTTGAGGCCTTTACCGTGGCTTGAGTGGAGCAGTTGTGGTGTGATCAGTTGCAGAGTTAGACGAATTAGTTTCAGCAGAGGAGAGTGCTAAGTTCAATAAATGGTAAATGAATCTAGGTATTAAATAAGAACTGAAAGAAAATATAGATTAAAGTGAATTAATTTTAATTAAGGAAGTACCTACTATTTGAAATTGTCGTATGACAAATGTAACGATGAAGTATTTGTAATTGAATTTTCAAAAACTAGTTTGACGTACCATTTGACAGAAGTTTTGAATGGTCATAATTAATATAGGAACATCAAATTTCAGAATAAGCAATCTAGATAAAAAGAATTCGCTCTGATTTTCAGTCAAGTGTATCTACAGGAACTAGCACAAAATAATTTTGAATATCCAAATTAAATAAATAGGGCAATTAAATTGAATTAAAATTTAATTGTAACAAATATTGGTATACAAAGTGGAGCTAATCACCCTTAGAATATATTTGATCTTTGGTTTCTGCATGTTTGTCTAATCCCCTTGTGTGTATATGTGGTTGTCTGTTGTCGAAATGTAATGGCTAATTTTCTTTCAAATGTAGTCTGCCGAAAGAATGCGGTTTTCGTCTTGGCAAATCAACGGTTAGTAAAACATTTGCATTAAAATAAATGTTGGAAATTTATCTCGAACATGATCAAGGTGCTCACTATATCTCCGTTGACGTCAAATGCGCGTATAATAATAGTATTACCTGTAAAGTTCGAGTACGAAACAATTTATCACGGACTTTCACGTGCGAGACTGTTATTACACAACATAGTATTTTATCTGTATATACGGCTACGGACACTCTCAATTTGTCTCCAGTTGCGATTTTTTTGTTCAACAAAATACAGTAACCTTTAGTCGTCCTACCATTGCATTCCCATCTTTGTTGTCCATGATCTCCAACGTTGGATTTCCCTATTCCATCTATTGTCGCTCTGTCGCATAGTATGTCCAGCCCATATCCATTTCAGTGTTGTTGTGCGTTCTACGACGCCAATAACTTTAGTTCTCGTTCTATTATCATCATTTCTGATCAACGTGATAAATGCGTAGGATTTGTTTTTCCCAGGCATATCTGCTTTAGCCAGCTTGTCTATGATATTTCTTGTCAAAGTCCATGAGCTCTATACGCATTTCATCTCAGGTTTTTTCTATTCTTGTTTTGCCAACCAAACTCTGGCCACGCTAATCGTATTCTTCTTTGGATCCCTGCCTTTCGGCTTTGATTTCTGCATTTTACCATCTGTTCCGAGTATATACAGGTTGTCTCAGACATTGCAATAAAACGCCAAGTAGCCATGTAGCCTGACTGTGATTAATTTTGATTATTTCTTTCATATCAATAATAATGCGTAATCACTATGGTTTGTATCAGTTTAATAATGACAAAAATTCAAATGTCTGAATTTTACCGCGGTTAAATATGTGTCAAAATTTAATCGCTTGTAAATAATTTTAAGATGATTATTAAAGGGGCGTCACCAACTGAATTTTATCTATTTATTCAGGAAATAATCACGCCAAACAGCCCGCCTGCATGTAAACTAGCCTGAATACATTCTGACAGAAAACGTCAAAATTTAATCGGCTATGTTAATGCATTGAGATATTACTATTGAGTAAAAGATTGCAATACAGATCATTGCGCGGTATATAGTTTACACACATGGATTAAAAGAAGACATTTAACGTTGATAACACAGTTAGAAGATCGGCTATTATGTTATCCAATAAATAATAGAATAAGGGTTGCGTAACCGTTAAATAACACAAATAAGTAAGGACTACTGCTTGATTAAACACTGATTGTGAAAACTGGCAAAATACATTACCGAAATTTTGGAAATCTCATGTACTTAGACTGGTATTGTTCCCATATTCAAATCCAAAGTGCGTTAGCTTTACTTCGTATAATCAGCAGTGTAGCAATGGTTTATTGAAATAAATTTAATGTGTCCATACTTTTACTTAGAACCCAGTATCCAGTGTTTACAACTTTTTGCTGGCTTGATAATACGTTAAATCATTTTAAGTAATTTTGGAGTTTACCCTAACCTTTGTCATTTAATTGTTAAAATAGAAGACATGATTCATTTCATGTAGTGCCAATAGCGTCTAGTGAAAAATTGTGTTTAGGAAGCGAGAATTGTAATTAATTATGAATGCTCTCGGTTCTCGCGAGGCCTCTGCGATAAACGTTGCGTAACGCGTTTTACATTAGAAATTAACTTTTAGGAAGCGCGTAATGAGGCTGCAACTCAGTGTAATTTTGCTGTTTGATTCCAGCCTATGTAATGAATTCTTTTTGAATTTCCACATATTATTTTCATACTTTCATGAATTTGTTGCAACAACGCATATTTTAATGGCTTAACTTCTGAATTTCTAGTTTGAATTTCATGAACGCCGGTTTATATATATTCAGAAGTAATACTATAAATACTTCGATATTATCGGGTTATATGTCGATAACTTGTTTCACAATAATAATAGAGTGTCAGTTTGACAGGTTATATAGTCCGACCGCTTCAGCGGGAGGATTATTCTGTCAAACTGACACGATTTGTTATTATGCAGGAAGTTTAAGACGTATAACCTGTTCAAAGTACGCATTGTATTCGATTTGATTATTTTATTATTTTAATAGTAGGATCAAATAAATATTTTATTGGCAGCTCAATTTGTTTGTATTAACCTAGCTGAAAGTCATCTTCATGAAATCAACATCAAGTTGACAAAAGTTATGTAATACGTCGTCTAGTGTAGTTACTCTAGTATAATCGATTTTGTATAATCGAAATTATACAAGATAACTTAACCGAATCCAGCCTTCTGATTGGTTGAGATCGCTACGAAAAAAATAATCACAATAACTTTTTGAGTTTTTTAGAATATAACGAAGCCAGAAAATTTGACTATTAAATTGAATATAAACTGTACTATTAACGCTCAGGTTCTTTTGAATTTATGAATTTGACTCCATTTATATGTCACCAACACTTTCAATCTTTTTATGTGATTTATTTTGTTGTACTTTTAGAATGTTATATTCATTAAAGCCTTGATACTTATATCCTAGTTTGTACTATACCCTCCTATGTGATGCACCAATACCTTCTCGTTTTTTATTAGAGTTGTGTGAGAAAGACGCCTTCAACGGTAAATGGTATAAGTTTAAACGGCTGGTTATACTGAGGTTATCGTTGGCAGGGAAGGGCAGTCATTAGTTTGTATAACTGCCATAATAATGATATAGGACGGTAATTCTCCAGCCTATTTTGTCCGCTTTCTTGTATAGCAGCACTGTTAATGAAGTGTTCCAATCATATGGTATGTTGTTCTTTTGTACACATTCTAGTCTTCTGGCTTCACTTTTTTTATTGTTATTAAATCTTTTAATATCTCTTCTTCATCTAGTGTATCTTCGCTTTTATTTTTAATTTTTCTCCGATTTATTGAGATATTTCTTGTATTACTCAAATAGATGTGTAGAGCACTATAACCATTTTCAGCGTCTTTAATATCATTTACTTTGTGATTTTGTCGCCTTGAATTTCGTGTATGTACTCTTTCTAATGATCCCTTAACTTTTCATGTACCGATTTTCCTCTATTACTGTGTGTATTTCTTCTTCAAATTGTTTTCTTTTGTCTTCCTTTATAGATTTCTTTAGTATTTTATTCCTGCCTGTATATATCGGTGGCAATTATTGATTATTTCAACATAATTCTCTCCCTTCCTTAAAAAGCTTCCCTGTTTTCTCACTTAATATTTTTCATTCTTGTAATTGTCTGTTCTGCTATTATCATTGCCTCTTTCATTATCTTGGTAATTATGTCTATACTTTGGTGGTTTCAGGTTTAAGTGGGCTAGTTCTTGTGCTTTGTATTTTCCTAAAATTCCTTTTAATTTTTGTTGATATTTATCTCTTCTATTCTGTAGTTATTTTCTGTCTATTACTAGGTTTTTCTTATTATTGTCTGGTCCATCTGCCAAAGCCGAATAAAGTAATCGCGGCCGTTGGAGTTACTGATATTTGAAGCCAGATTTTTTGGCCCAGAACCAGATGCTCGAACCTCTATGCAACATCAACTGCGCAATAAACTAGCATATGGTTAATTAAATAACAAAAGGATATTTGAAAGTCATCTCGGTTATGGTCGCATTTCAGTAATATCAAATAATAATAGTTGGCGGTGGAAAACAATTGGCTACCCAATAAATAAATCTTGTCTGCTTAAAATATCACATTCGCCGGATATGAGAACCTTTTGTACAGTAACTGTTGGCGAAGGCACACAGAACCTTGTTGAAAATAAATCATTTTGAACTAAAGTGTTAAATACTTGGAGATACGTATTTATCTTAGTTTTATTTGTATACTTCAAGTGTATACTGTACGTTCTGTTTAGTAATCGACAATTATTTTCTGTATGATATTATATTAGTAGTAGCCGCTCCTTAGAGCTCAGGGGCGCTAGCATTAGAAAAAGTAACTATTCTCTAATTGAAAATATATCGTATCACCTATCCTTCCGTTATAATTTAACAAGGTTTAGGTAATGGGATCCGGAGATCGCTATTCGATACCGCTTAAAACACGTAAAACATTATCCAAGAAATATGTCAACACAACATCAGTTATGTGTCAACACACTGGCAAGTATCATACGCACCAAGCAGCTGACAGTTTCAATGGGACGCGAAGGCTAACGATGCTGTAGCCGAGACAGAAGTTGAACTTTCGGAATTACCGTCATATTTACCAACACTGCTCCTAAAATGTAATTTCGGTTATTTCGTGAAGTTTTATACAAAAATTGGCGGAAAATTGCATAACTAAGTATCCTTAACATGTAAAAAGCCTACCGTTAGCTGAAACGGTTAAAATAAAAAAAAAACGTGAATGACCTACACCGGTATTAATTTTCAAGCTGCAAAATAAAGTTGGGGCTCGCAATTTTACAAGACATCTTTCTGGGACATTTACAGGAAAAACAAATGGATTTGTAGATGTAATGCATCACATGCTGTTTCTCACATTATTGAATAAATTTTGTACTTCTGTACATTTTGTGTTGTGTTTCAATAGTTTTTGTTCTGTGCATATGATGTTTCCTTTTGGATTATTAAAATTAAAAAGTCGTTGCTATATTTGTATTAAAACATCGACAGAATGTAGGTGAGCCAGTAATTATTATTTTAGCTTTAAGTTAAAAATTAAGAGTTCCACAATGCACTTATCATGAGCCGCTATTGAAGAGCACATAATAAATTGGATATATTGTATACGATTATTGTTCACTGGTTTTATGCAGTTATTACTTTTTTAACAATACCTGCGTTACTGTAAAACACAATTACCAGAAGTTGATACACTTTCAAAGCTACACTACCAACAATATTAATGTAGTGCAGCGATAACTCGGTTTCTTTTTAAAAATATTATATGACCTTTGTTATCCAATAAACTTTATTCTTTAGAAAAAAGTGATTTCATATTTAATCCTGAACATGAGTTTTCATATTTAGTTTCCTGGTGGAAATCACCTTGTATAGCTACAAAAATAATTTGATATATTTTAAAAAATAGGAAAAGCCGAAGTTAAATTTTATCCACGAGTGAATCGTTTAACGTCGAGACGAAGTCGAGACGTTAATGATTCAAGAGTGGATAGAAATAACCTTATCGTCGTGTATAATACAAAATTTTATTCTATAGAAAGAACTTTAACAATTTCAAAAGAAAATAAGGAAAGTCAATCACATTTTAAAATCTCAGTAGCTAGATTGGGTTGCTAGGATAAATAAAAAAAATTAACTTTATCTACCCTTGATGTTAAAGTGCTACTTTATCTACTCTAGTATTACTTTATCCACCCTTGACGTTAAAGTGCTATTTGATCTACTATTTTGAGTTGATCAAGTAGCACTTTAACATCTACTATAGAAAAATAGAAATAATAATGTTGCAATATTTTTATTTATTTTATAGGAATTGATCTGTTCTTGCGTGTACCCTTTCCAAGACGCTGGGTAATTTGTTTTTTGAAAATCTTTTTACCTAGCTACCGTGATGAATAACAAATGCTAGTTGTGTAATACCTGAACTTTTCTCTAGCGGCTATCCGCGGCGATGCGCCACTCAACTACACTACAGCTTTCTTTGTCGACTGCTTGGTTCTAAACTGTAAGACTGCACTGACTGTAAGACTTCGACTCGCTCTGTACCGCTTATCGGCTTCTATTTTACCGCTTCTCTTTGTTTGTAGTTCCCCAAGGAATCGTAAGAATTTTTCCATACACTGGGACACCTTAAAAAGCTTTTTTGCCCAGCGATCACTGTTGAGCTCCCAGCTCAGACCGAAGCTCTCCGTAAAAATTCCACAACATTTTTTGGGCGCATTTGCATGTTCACCCACGGTACTAAAACTAGTTCTTGCTCAATGAGCAAACAATAAAATACATATATGTTCAAAGCGGCTGTGTATGTATAGGTACCGAAATGTGATTCTTAACAGAATCACGCGAGCCAGATCAAGTTCCCGTTTCATACTATACAATAGTCCAATGTTATTATTGTTAAAAAAGATTTTTCAAAATATAGAGTACGTCAATAGGCTCAAAACTGGAGTGTCTAACCAAAAAAAAAAAAAATACTAATTTTGATTCTTGGTTAATCTGAAAAATATTCTCCCAAGGAAAAACCTCAGGAGCGTACGTTTTTCTTTTGTTTAAGTGAAGCAATATTTTTTACTAGATTGCACCGGTCACCTCTAATACGCCTGATTAATTGTATTTTAGTGTACCAAATCTCAACTTGTGAAGGAATAGATTTTTTATCAGTATGACGTTTACTTTCTAAAAAGAATGGTGGAAAACAACGGGAAATCCTGTATATACTACTATATCGCCAATTTGCAAAATTGAATTGATCATTGTTTAAGGATGTTTTAGGGAGCAACTTTAAAAATATTTTAAACAACCTAATTTTATCTTTTTAGTGTACAGATTTAAACATATAGCTTAGTCCAGAAACGTAAGAAATTGATTCTATGATACTTGTCATTGATACGACTTAAGAAGATAGAACCTGATGAAGTGTGACTGTTTTTGTTTTTTATAATCTTTTTTAAAATGTATATTTAAGTATATAAACACTTTTGCGACCTTTGTGTTAGAAACACAATTTACATAATGCTTATAGAATAATTCCTAATATTACATTCGCATTTCGTCCTCCATGCCAATTATCTCAGAAATTGCAGTAATAACCGTAACAAGCGTAGTGTATAATGTTTTATTTTTAATGTTTGTCTACAACTTTGGATAACCAAATTACTTTACAAAATTCAAATTCATATTTTTATTATTTTTCCATTTTATATACAAATTAATGTTAGACGGGTGTTTATGTGTGTTATATTAAAATTCAATTTCCGATACTTTTGAAATGTGTCAACGTGATGGATGCAACTCACCCATGACCACAAAGCGGCAACGGGGCGCAAACAGTGCAGGTTCGAACATTCCTTGGCCCAGTGGCGGAGGCAGGCAGTTAAATGTAAAAGAACATAAACTTACTGACCTGTAAATCTCATCGATAATAATAATTGTACTCACCGGGGGTGGCCTCCCCCTGGCCCCTCCGTACTTCTGGCAGTGGCATCACAATACTGGGCCTTACATCCGTCAGCCTCAACCCTTTGGCACCTCATCGCCGCCTTCATTGGCTGGGTTAGCTATCGGTACCTTTCGCTAGTACTGCCCAATAGTAATCCACTAGATTAACTATTGTTACAACCCGTACAGAGTCGGTAATAACTACCGTAGTATACTGATCTTCCACAGTACAGCAATTACCGTAAATCTTGCTATTGCTCTAATGGGGCTTATAATTTGGAACTCCATGCTTCCGGTGCGGAACACACATGCTTCCGCGAATCACTGGGCGAACTTCGTGCTTCAGCTCCAGGATTCAACTCTTTGACTATCACATAGTCGACTAGCAAAGCAAGAACCTCTGACGTATACCGGACGCTGTAATTGCCAAAAAGTCTACCAAATGCCATTCAACTAGCTACAATAGTACGTACATTCTACTCTAGTTAATTTAATCCTCTACCTAATTACGCCTAGCTACGCTCGCCGCTTCGCCTCGCATTATGCAACTTATCACCTTATAATTAATTATTGGTTCGCATATGATCGCTTACGCCAAGAAATAATTACGCAAAACAGACCACTTTCACTCACACGTCGCGCCGCTGTCGCACCCCGAAACGTTCTGCCTTATTTCTAATTTCATTTCTAACCGAGCCCGATTCCAGTTCAACCCCCGGTCAAACATGCATTCCTCGATACGCTTCAGCGGCTGCACCTGCTATGCCGAGTTCCCCCAAAAACAAGAACTCGCGATTTAACGCCAAATATATTTATTAAGAATGTGTTACATTTTAGGGCTCAAAACATTCCAGGCGTGGAAACTTCGTAATTAAAACTTAAAAATAACGCACCCCAAAACCATAAAATATTTCATCCCTAACATTCGGCCAACCTGCATTCATTCGCGTCCTCGCGATATGGTGCTACTGGATCTCCAGTCTCCACACGTAGAGAGACCATCCATTTCATTCTCACTATCTGAGACCCTACTTATTGGTACCCATGATTTCATGTGATGTCCCAAAACGACTTTGCCCTATTTGGCTTCCTTGATTCTACTCGCATCCACTGCTTAAACGGAGATTTCAACTTTGAAATAGTACCATCTCCAAGGATGTTCTTGTTTATAAATACCAAGTCCTTGACTTAACATTTCTTGGCATCTTTTATCATTACGTAGCCTGGTGCAGTTTCTTTTTGCTGACTGTGCTCTCATTGTTTTGTTATCATTCAAACAGATTCCAATTGTAGAATATCAGTTATTGAATCCGTGGGGTTTGTAACTGCAGCGTTTGATCACATTTGATAGACATTGCTGATTATCCTGCACAATTTCACGTCCACGCAGCAGTTTTCTTTGCGAGATGAGTTAGTGGCTCAGCTATCTACAATGGCATAATCTCCTACAACCTTTTTAAGGCAGCTTGTTAGGCCTATAAGTTGATGAACTTGATGAGCATCCATTGTAGTTGGAAAAGCGCTGACTGCTTCTGTTTTGATGTAACCCGGTCGTATTCCCATGGGGAAACTTCAAACTCTACGTGGCTGATTGTTGATGTTAGAAAACAACACTTCCACTTCTCAAGATTCAACGTGAGGCATTCTTCTGTGAGCAGTTTCAGGACTATTTCTAAATTTTCGATGTTTCGGGAGTCCCTCTTGTTGTGATAAGGATGTCATTGCGATAAACTGCAGCTGCCTCTTGTGCAGGAGCCAGAACTTTGCTGATTAATCCTTGGAATAAAGATGCGACTTTGAAGGACCAAGTAGCTAACGCCTGTAATCTTAATGACCATCTGGTGATACGAGAGCTACCACTGCTTTTGAAGATATTTAATGGTATTCGTTCATTAGGTCTAGGCTGGTGGGGTAAACCAAACTTGACAAACGATCGATTTGGACATATACTCTCGGTAATGAGCAACGAATGGCCTTTGACGGTGAAACGATTCAGCTTTCGAGTTTAATACACCTTCTGCCTCGCCCATTTTTCTTCTTAACCAATAATATATAAGAGGCATACGCCGATTGGGATTTAAGAATTATGTAAGTTTCGAGTAACTTGCCAATAATTATCCCAGCTATCTCAGTCCGACAAACTTTTTCGAGTGTTCAAAATACTTTGGGTTCGTGTTACCATCATGAAGACATAATCCCGTATTTTGCTTCTTTGCTCGTTGGTAGGGATAACGGTCTGAAAAGTTAGTTCCATTACGTCGCTAAGAAGGTTGTTCTGAATATCCAACGCACAAGGGGTTGTCTTTTTGGACATGCTCTTGCTGATGGCAACGGAAACACTAGAGTCTATCTTGTGGTGCTCGTGGACTAAATAAGTTCCTTGTAAGAACATCTTCTTTTGGGGAAAAGAACGATGATGTTCGAGCATTAGACTGCAGGTTGTTAAGTGTTTAAGAAGATTCACTGGTTCAGCGAAATCTTCTGCTCGCGCGGCTACTTGAATATGGCTTTCCAAATACCACCGAGGATGCACTGTGCTGCAGTTTTACCAGTCAAGATTCCACATTTGTTAATTACTTCTAATTTGTCGTGATAGTAGAGTACACAACCTTCATTCAATCTCTCCTTGGGCTTTAACGTTTTTTTTTAAATTATTGTTGCTATGCTAACAAATATCTGTGGCGGTAGGAGGCTTTAGTTAATTTCTCCTTCTACTGGGACCAACTAATATTAATACTTGGCAAACCATCGTACTAAGTTTTTGCAATACCCTTTAGATGGGCAATCGTGTGATTAGCCATTGTTTAAATTTTGTCCATTGATACCTTCGCCTGAGTTTTTCTATTTGTTTACGCCAGCGATCGACAGCGAGTCTATCGTATCCTGAACGCAATTTAGCAACAGCTTAAGTTCCATAAGGTTGTGGCGGTTTAGCAACACGGGTTAAAACACTGATAATTCAATAAGTTGAGTGAGGTTATTAAACAATCTCTTTGAGTTCCGATTTCTACGAGCTGGCGTTAGACAACTCGATCAGGTATGGGAATTGATAGTCGCTCATCTTCAGACGATTATGCAGACAAAGCTCGTATGATACATCGTCCTCTAGTATGACCAACCAATGCAGCTGTATACGTCATAATAAAACCTTTAATGGCATTATTATTTGATAAAATAAAATAAAATGCTTTATTAGTTAGAGGCTCTATATTTGTTTTTGTTACGAGGGTCTTGTAGCCCCGCAATACTCGCAAGCATGGCAACAACTCAATAACAAAGCTATCCAGCATTTAATGTACCAATATCAACAATAACACAGCATCTAATTCAGCTGCATAATCAAACCACTGACGATCTTCACTACCAGACTAGTAACAATAATGCCTATTACGGACCTTACCCCTTTCTAGTGATCCACATGATTACAAGTAACCCTTCAAATCAGTGCTTGCATTCCAATAAACCCCTGCCTAGTATCAGGTTTCACAGAGCCCAAGCCACATGTGTTACCCGGGCGACCGGCCCTTGAAACCACCTTCGGTTCGGGTTTGATGAATTTTTAAAAATAATTAGAATGGAATATATCTTTCAGCTGTTGATTTATTTAAGGGCCTATAATCATGGAATAATTGAGATGCTGTAGTATTTACAAACCCGAAAAGGGGTACAAAGTAAATACTACAACCGCTTGATATAGCCATTTCCACATATAAATTTTTCTGCTACTTGTTAATTTAGTGGTAGCATTCCACAAATTGTTCTAATCGCAATTGCTCTAATCGCAATTGTTCTACTATGGGTACAGTTATTGCAATTGAATTAATTGCCAGTTACAGTGGCGTACTGGTTCATGAACTAATTTTCAATTAAACTGACCCCACTATAATAAGAAATGAAATAATTGGTATTCAATTATTCATTCACGAAAAATGTATTTAGGTAGTTATTTCTACAACCTCTGGGGGTGTGATCCAACCCCACATCGCCCCCCATAACTATGCCACTGGCCAGTTATAATTTACATCTGCTAATGACTACTAAAATTTATCAACGCTTGAAATAAATTCGAACTAGCTGAATGAATTTACGAGATAAATTCACACAAGCTGAACGAACTTAACGTTTACTAACACAGTAGCTTTATAGTAACAGTGATTTTGTAAATTATTCCCACATTAATAATTTCTTGCTGACAAATTCGAGTTATTAGGTGTTTTTGCAGTGTAAACACATATTTGCCTGCAACGTTATCAACACTGACGGTTAATAAAATTGATCAACAACCCTCACAGGGTTTAGAATTGTACAAGACCTTTTTGCCAGGTTTTGAGCCCCCTTTCACAGAGCTGCCATTCACCTGTTACCAGGTGGTTGGACGTACATATGATTACGAAATTTTATTTAAGTAGCGACCTGTTACGGAGCACATCCGCACACACCACAAGCAAATACTCCAAGCACACAAATATACGCAAATGCGAATTATTAATTTCTTATAATTATCTAAATCGCTCAATATCGATATTACACACACCACATTTAATCTGCACTGTTTGCTATATCCCACTTCTGATTGTTAGACGGGTGTTTATGTGTGTTATATTAAAATTCAATTTCCGATACTTTTGAAATGTGTCAACGTGATGGATGCAACTCACCCATGACCACAAAGCGGCAACGGGGCGCAAACAGTGCAGGTTCGAACATTCCTTGGCCCAGTGGCGGAGGCAGGCAGTTAAATGTAAAAGAACATAAACTTACTGACCTGTAAATCTCATCGATAATAATAATTGTACTCACCGGGGGTGGCCTCCCCCTGGCCCCTCCGTACTTCTGGCAGTGGCATCACAATACTGGGCCTTACATCCGTCAGCCTCAACCCTTTGGCACCTCATCGCCGCCTTCATTGGCTGGGTTAGCTATCGGTACCTTTCGCTAGTACTGCCCAATAGTAATCCACTAGATTAACTATTGTTACAACCCGTACAGAGTCGGTAATAACTACCGTAGTATACTGATCTTCCACAGTACAGCAATTACCGTAAATCTTGCTATTGCTCTAATGGGGCTTATAATTTGGAACTCCATGCTTCCGGTGCGGAACACACATGCTTCCGCGAATCACTGGGCGAACTTCGTGCTTCAGCTCCAGGATTCAACTCTTTGACTATCACATAGTCGACTAGCAAAGCAAGAACCTCTGACGTATACCGGACGCTGTAATTGCCAAAAAGTCTACCAAATGCCATTCAACTAGCTACAATAGTACGTACATTCTACTCTAGTTAATTTAATCCTCTACCTAATTACGCCTAGCTACGCTCGCCGCTTCGCCTCGCATTATGCAACTTATCACCTTATAATTAATTATTGGTTCGCATATGATCGCTTACGCCAAGAAATAATTACGCAAAACAGACCACTTTCACTCACACGTCGCGCCGCTGTCGCACCCCGAAACGTTCTGCCTTATTTCTAATTTCATTTCTAACCGAGCCCGATTCCAGTTCAACCCCCGGTCAAACATGCATTCCTCGATACGCTTCAGCGGCTGCACCTGCTATGCCGAGTTCCCCCAAAAACAAGAACTCGCGATTTAACGCCAAATATATTTATTAAGAATGTGTTACATTTTAGGGCTCAAAACATTCCAGGCGTGGAAACTTCGTAATTAAAACTTAAAAATAACGCACCCCAAAACCATAAAATATTTCATCCCTAACATTAATAATTTTACACTTTTGTCACGGGGTACGTTTACAAAAAACATTTGATACTGAAATGTGTCTTAACAATGTTCATAGGATACAAAGCTGTTTATAATTTTCTAATTCTGATCCTGCATCACTTCAAAATATTGTGCTAGTTGTAAATTCTAGAAAATATTTTTAACCTCGCTATATTTAAAATTACAATTTTATAATAAACTAGCCAATAAGGAGAACATTATGCACATAACCTTTTCTCTTAAGTTGCTTGTTAATTTACTGCAAGTCGGTAGTTGGAAATTCAATGCCATTAAAGCTCGAACAGCCGCACGTTTGCATACAAAGAAAACCATAAAAACGTAAGTTATTACAGAATGCGTAGACGAACAATTTCATTCAGCCCCAAGAATTTATCGAGCATTGTAGCTTTTGATTTTTATCATTTTTTTAAGGAATCAAGGTCAGCAGCTGCACTTTTCAATTAACCGATTTCTATTTTTGAGAGAATTATTAGCCGTTAGTACCGAAGGTTAGTACAAAACCCACAGCATGCCGTTAATTTGAATTTTATGATGCGAGTCAACGACTTGATTACGTGTTGGATTCTGTAGTTCAAGGAATATCGAGTCCTGATGTCTTGATTTTGCTTGGTTGATTATAATTTGCTTATATGAATAGCTAAATTTGTAGAAAAATTCTGCCTCGAAGGTTTATGTCTTAATTTTACATCCGGAACCATGTGGAGGTTTTAGATAGACAAGGCAACGGTGTATAGAGTTAGGTTATATCTAATAAATTGTGATGGCAGAATAACTTCTAATAGAATTAGGTTAAACGTTTTCTCGTGAGATTGAACTAAACAGTTTGTGTGAGTTTTTGTACAAACATATCCCTTCATTACTATAAGAGTTATAAAACAATGTCATTTAATAAAGCTGTTATACAGCATGTCCTGGGATAAGTCCAATAATGTGTATGTCCTGCAGGAGATAATGCAATTCTGCCTTCGTCCTCGAATTACAAAATTAAACCTAGCAAAAATCATGCTCTTATCTCCCTTGGTGCATCATATACTATAGTGTTTACTAAGTATAAAGTAAAAGGGCTTTTTGATTCTCGCTTCAAAAGCCCCTTGACGTGCCGAACTTATCTGTCGGATTCGCCTCGCCAGTCGAAATGTTAGTTTTATCGTCGACGTCCAGCCCTTTTGTTCTCCTGCACGTTTTGAGATTCAACGATCGAAATAGATACACACGCCGGCAGTTTCTACACGATTGTTAAGGTATGGTTTTTCCCATTTTGGTCGCCTAGCGACAAATTTTGCGTGGTTGTGAAATTCCTGAGATGGCTGATTTACGCCTGTCAGTGAAAACTGATCGGCAAGGGCTTTGCTTCGAAATTACTTTTATTTTTGACGGGCAACGGTTAGTCGGTTACTGGTTGTAACTACATTGTTGTGTACTGCGTAAACATTTAGATTTTATGTAACACTAGCAAGATGCCCGTTCTTCGTAATGACTACAAATGTTTTTTCTTCTAAATCTTAAACGAATTCTAGAATGCTCCCTTCCTCCCTCATTCAATACGCTAAACCAACAAACGCTGCAAAACAATATTGTAGGTAAAAACAAACAATATTCTTCCGAAAACAGTTCTCCATAAGCCTTTTATGTTTCACGTATCCTTTAGAAATGTGTATGTAATTGTCGTTCTCCTTGTATAGATTGATAAAACTATAGGTTTAGAATAACAATAATAATAAATGTACTTATTAAATGTTATATTCATAAGTTGTAGCAACATACCAGTTTCCACCACTTGGAGGTGGAATTTCGGAAATCCTTCCATTTTATTCTAAACTGAACACACGGAAAAAATCAATAACTTTAAGCTCTTTTTTAACTTCTTTTTACTTTTACCCCATTTTTACCCCTTTCACAATGAAATTTAGAATAAAAACTTTCTAAAGATTTAAAAAACACACTTATGCCCAAACACCAATGGTTATCGGGAACCACAGGAAATACGAAAGGTTCTATAATTCACCCCTGAATCCAAATTCGCACCTTTAGGAGTTGATCTGTGTACAATCCTGAATTACGTTTTTGGAGCTTGTATAGGTAACCTATCTAAGTAAAAACCAAATCGATATAGGTATTATAGGGCCTTAAGAGAGAAATTCGTGAAAATACATTTTAGCTCTTTTCTTCCCTTTAGGACTGGAATTTCGAAAACTTTTTTCCTAGCTCTTCGCTACGTAACTAAAGAACTTTTCGTGCCAAATTTCAAGTTCCTGGTACCAAGGATTACTACGGATCCCCGTTGTTGAGTTGGTGGTTTATCTTCTATACATATAGATTATAGCGGAATACCTGTTTCATCCCGTTGTGGGTGAAATTTCTAAAAACCTTTTCTACCTCATTTTAATCTAAAATGCACCCATAAGAAAAAAAATTAATAATTTTAACCCCCTACCCCTTTTTAGTTTTGTCTCTTTTTTACCCCTTTAAGAGTAATATTTTAAAAAAACTCTTAGACGCCCTTGAAACGATTTTAAAAATACATCTACGAGTATATGCTAAAGCAGGAATGTTCTAACTCAATAAACATAGGAGATATGAAGAGTTCTTTAATTCACCCCGAATCCAGATTTGCACCTTTAAGGGTCGACTAGCGCAAAATCCTGAAATACGTTTCTATATATTGGCATTGGCAATCTTTGGAAGTAAACACCAAGTCGTTATCTCATCGGGTCTAAGAGATATTGAGGAATTCCTGAAAACACATTTTATCCCTTTTCACCCCCGTAGGGGTGAAATTTCAAAAATCCCTTTTAACCTATTTTACTGTAGAATAGAACTGACAGCGAAAAAAATTAATAATTTTAACCTCCCTTCCCCTCTTCAGCTTTTCCTCCTTTTATCCCTTTAGGGTTAAATTTTCCAAATTCCCTTACACCCCTTCCTAAATATTTTAAAAATACATCTATATGCCAAAAAAGAATGTTCTAACTCAATAAACATATGAGTACGAAGGGTTCTTTAATTCACCCTTAATCCAGATTTGCACCTTTAGGGGTTGATTAGGGTAAAATCCTACAATACGTTTCTAGGTATTTGCATCGATAATCTTTGCAAGTAAACACCAAGTCGCTATCTCATCGGGTCTAAGAGATATTGAGGAATTCCTGAAAACACATTTTACCCCTTTTCACCCCCGTAGGGGTGAAATTTAAAAAATTCCTTTTAACCTATTTTACTGTGGAATAGAACTGACAGCGAAAAAAATTAATAATTTTAACCCCCCTTCCCCTCTTCAGCTTTTCCTCCTTTTATCCCTTTAGGGTTAAATTTTCCAAATTCCCTTACACCCCTTCCTAAATATTTTAAAAGTACATCTATATGCCAAAAAAGAATGTTCTAACTCAATAAACGTATGAGATACGAAGGGTTCTTTAATTCACCCTTAATCCAGATTTGCACCTTTAAGGGTTGATTAGGGTAAAATCCTACAATAAGTTTCTAGGTATTTGCATTAATAATCTTCGGAAGCAAAAACCAAATCGATATCGTATCGGGTGTAAGAGATATTGAGGAATTCATGAAAACACATTTTACCCCTTTTCGCCCCCTTAGGGGTCGAATTTCAAAAAATCCCTTCTTAGCACTACCTTACATAAAAAGTTGAACCTTCCACCCAAATTTCAAGTTTGTAGTACCGGTGGTTTCGGCTCTGCGTTGATTAGTCAGGGTTGTGACTTTCCTTTATATATGTATAGATTAACAATTTTAATAGGAATATCAGACGATCCCACCTCATTGCCTTCATTTTCCCGTATTATTCGGAGATCTTAGCGAAGGTCAACGTTGGAATTTAACCGATAAGATTATTAATTTTTATATGAAGTCGCAACGGTCGACAGGGCATTGTCCACAATATTATTCGTGAAACGAGTTATTCCTTAGTTTTGTTGGAGCGTAATTTAAAAAGGTGCATCACTTTAAGCAGTACCTAGAAAGCATCGAGAAATAGAAGCTAATACCGATACGGCAAAAACAGTATTCCACTCAAGAAGCCCCAAAAAAAGAGGCAATACAATAGTAAAACCAGTACTAAAGAATTTGAGCAAAATGTTGATCTTGAAGACAGAAGAGCAACTTGAATATCTTTGAGAGCCCAGTCCATCAGGATGGTCAGCTACAAATTAGAATAAACCACAAAATAAGAGAAGTTTTTTCTCAAAATTAAAAACTTATGCTTTTAATTTATAAAGAATAGTCGTTGGGTTTTTTCTAATATGTCATTTTCCATATCAAACAATTTAGTTGTTGTATTCGTTAGACAGCTTGTAAATACATTTGTTAAATTAAATAAAACTTATACAGTAATGTGTCGCTAATCCGAAGTTGAGTTCTCCAAACTTTTCAGTAATCCAAAGCATGATGTGTTCATACAAGAATAGTGTAATCCGAATTCGGGAAGGTGTGACTGTTCGGTAACCCGAATAGGGTTTAATTGGAATTTTGCAGATTTGGCAAATTTTTATTTAGGGCTCTGCATGCGCATTGTTTAGTCGTTTGTGAATGCCAGTACGTATATTGCTTAACAATGGTGCCACTAAAATATGCTCACAAAACGTTATCATTATGCGAAGAAGTGACTGTATTAGACGAACTAAAACGGGTAATTACTGAAAAATTACATACGGCATCGGGGCGTTAACGATCATTGATATAAAACAAAAACAAGATGAGATAAACCGGTAAGATAAAAATTAAAACTTTTGTCACCCCTATTAAACAACAAAGCAAATGAAAATAGACGAAATCGGCAATTTTTTATTCCGGTTCTTTCTTAATGCAATATGTTTTAGCGTTTCATTTCACTTGTACTTTCTTAGAAAAGTCGATCATATTTACCGTTATTGTTACATCAGTTTAAACATCGGAAACATAATATATATATATCAGATTTCTCCGATTCGGTTCCCTGGATAATATCACGTTCCAGACATTGTCGTTAATATTTTGATTTTTAATTCTTATCTATTTAACTAAACATACTCGAGCTATTAAAGGCTGCAGTAATCCGGATATTTCTATGCTCCGAATTGAGCTGGTGTTAATTGATTCGAATTGTTGGTGCTCAAAACAAGTAATAACGCCTAAGGACAAATGCGTTTACTTGCATTTACAAAACAAAAAGCCGGTTATTAGTAGTATAAGTGGTTCTGAGGTAAGCTTGTATATCTTCATATTAACCTGTGAATTATTAATAATTCTAATATATTTTTGAGATTTCAACAAATTATATAATTTAGTGCAAATGAAACCACCCCACGCAAAGGAGGCTATGATAAAAAATTTCAAATGGAGAGGACGGTGCCATCCAGTAGTGGCTCGCTAGTTCTATCATAACAAACCACCCATTCAACATTTTTTTTATTCCGAAAGGAGCATTTATTTTTACTTATTTTTCATCATTGTTCTGATGTCAAACAAGGCAAGAGTACGATAAATGCTGCTTTCTTTCACGAACGCATTGGTGCCAGATCGAAGCGGCTCTCAGGATTTCGACAGTTTGTAGACTGCAGCGGGGGTAGAGCGGCAAGAAGTAGATGGAAAGATAAGGCTATTTTAACATTTAATTGGAGCCACGTCCGCCTAAGCTCAAGCCTCAAGCTCAGGCTCAGTCTGACCTGACCTCTGCAATAACGGGCGCGTGTCGAGTTTCTGATTATTGATGATTACAAATTTCGCACGTAGAGTGTCTGATGAAAAAACGCCGCGTCCGCGGAAACTGCCGATATACCTTTTTAAGACACGGTTACTTAAATAACTATGCCCAATATGATCTATTTTATTATACTCATAATTTAGTCTTAACGCATATCTTGAAATAATTTACTTACGTCAATCGTGCATGCATTTATGTATCTCAAACAGTGGAGATGCAATAATATTGTTTTTGCCAAATTATAGGTACATTGAAACGAAAAACGAAAAAGATGTGCAATTTAGTTCATCACATTTTAGTAACCTGTAAAGTTTGGTAAATTTGTTGGCTATGTCAACGTTTGCCAGTTCATATGAGAAATATTTAAATCTCAGGATAGCGGAATATGTCTTTGTCTGCGAAGGGGTGGAAAATGCATTTTACGTTCGGTGGTTGCCTTTACCATCAAAATTCTCCACGAGCCATTTAATGGTAATATCTCTTATTTCATAAAATTTGTAACAGGACATTTTTTGTTTATAAACACCTTTAAATTTGAAGTTAAATCACCGTTACATTCATACCTGGTGTAGAAGTTTTTAAAATCAGCCTTTAAAAGGTCAACTCAAATCAATAATTATTTACGCATAAAATCTCAAAACATATACGGGTAGTTGGAGAAAAACTTTCTTTTACATATACGTTAAAAAAATCGAATTTAAATTGTATCTACCAAAGGAAATTATAAATTACATCACAGGATGAATGTCCCTTTTTCGAGTTTCTGACTTTAGGGTAGGCTATACCTTGTCCTTAAATCCAGGGCCGTAACTAGGCAAACTTTTATTGTAGGCAAGCCAACATTTTTGCGCCCCTCAGTACTCTAACGATATATGTGACAAAAAAATACTCAAGATATATGATGTAATGTATTCAAAACAAACAGGTAGGCATTCAAAAATAAATGCAACATTTTTAATTCAAAAATTTTGAAAATAAACAACTAAATGTTAAAATAACAAAATGCAACAAAAATGAAATGAGAACAGAAAACAAGATTATAAACCACAATTCTAATAAAAAAAGCTGTAAAGGGCTTTACTAAGAACTTTCCTATCTAGCAGACGTTATAACACTAAACAATTTTTAAAACTCAAAGGAAACTAGTGGACAACTATCTTAACGTTCCTACTAATATTGAAACAATAAAATAGAACACTTGCTAATGTGAATGAACATTACGGATGGTGGGATTCGAACTACAGTGCTTGCGAATGCAATTTCGGTTCCACCCGCCTGTTCCACTGGACCATCCAGGATCTCTAGGATCTGAACGCACTTATTCTTGCCCCTTTTTGACTCTTTACATTTACCCTCTAACTGGTGAGTCCCATTTTCGTCAAGTGTAAAGCCTGATCTATGTGAAAATTATTACTCTTACGATAAAAGTAATGTTTTGCACATAACTCAGGTTTTTATCCTCGAAGAAGAAGGAAATATTTTGGACTCAACATAGCTGAGCTATGTGCAAAATATTACATTTAAGTAATAGTTCCCGAGTTAAAGCAAAAATAGAAAGAATTTTATTTTTAAGGTGCTCACCCTGTATATATTTCACTGAATTCTCCTCGGTTTCATTCCAGGAACGCATATGATCTACAAGCAAAATATCATCTTCCTCCGACAATTAGTTTTTGAGTTATACCGGCAACAGGCAGACAGGCAGACAAACGAAATTGAGAAAACCGGTTTTTCGTCATCTAGGGACCCTGAAACGCGAATATCTGAAGAAATATTGAAAGGTGATTTTTTCGCGATTACAATACATATTTCTTTGGTCTTTTAGACGTCTCAAAGACGAAGGAGTACATATTATTATGTAGTCAGTAGAACATTTTACAGATCCCTATATATAAACATGTGGTGTACCTGCATTTCTGCGTCACCATTTCATCGGTACCGATCGGGGGCATTTCGCCTCAAATCGGAACGCCACTACGTTATTTATAATGCAACGATACGCATATGTATTTATCAGTGAACACGAGTTCGAATCCCACTGACTGCAATGTTTTTTAACTTTTCAAATTCATATAATTCGCATTAAGTGTTTCAGTGTTATTAACATCGTTAAGCTACTTTTACTTATTTTGTAGATAATTTTGAAGACTCTTCAACCTTAATTCCATCTAGTAACCGTTGTTTTTCTTGCACCGCGTTTTCTGTATTAAAGACGGTGAAAAAGTTTGTTTGGTAACTTTTTTATGTACAACTCAATTTTCAAAATGCAAAAATTATTTTAATTAGAATAAGACCACTTATGTGGTGCGCTCAAAAGCTAGTAAAGACATGTCAATATGTTATAATAACACAATATGAACAAATAATTACATATTATTATGCATAGTATACTATAAGAACGTAGAATAAGGTTCTGTACTCGTAGCCACACTGTCTTGTAGTAATCAATATATTTACAACGCGATTCTTTTCTGTCGGCACCTAGTATGTGCCTTGCATCAGGCTTTTCCATAATCTTCTTTTAATAAAAGCTGCCATCGTGTACGGTCACAGAAGTGTTTTAAATTGGAGAAATTCTAGCGGTCAAGTTATTGTAGCGAAAAATGCTATAGTAGTGCAACAAGTAAACTCTCGAAATCGGTCTGTGATGTTCTGCTGATTGTTGCAATGGGCGACTGTACCAGCGATGAGCCCAAATCAGTAAATGTATATGTAATATGTGCAATCAGTAAAGCCGTTCCAACAGTTGTTTAAAATTTCAGTTAGTTTGTCACCACTGCTGTATTACAGTCAGTTTTAACAATACAAAAAAATATACATAGAATAAGGCCATTAATGCGGTGGGCTAAAAAGCTAATAATTTTAATGCTTTGATTGATATAGTTGGGAATTATAAAACAAACGCCGTTACAATCTGGTAGACATATAACATTCCTTTTGTAAATTTCACAAGGCAATGTAATGTATCGACCAGATTGGGCGCAATTCGCAATATTTAGGCTAAAATCGTTGATATTACAAATTAATGTTATTTGTTTCCTTTTATTAGTACGAAAGAAATTCTTTTTTTTTCCAGTGCCATTTTGGCGCCCCTTGCTGCTTGCGCCTGTAGGCGGGGGCCTACTTGGCGTATACCTAGTTACGGCCCTGCTTAAATCTTCACTGTATTTAAATGTGTCTAATTAAATTTGGCAATTAATTCGTTTTGATGGTAGAAGAAAGTGCAGGCGATTTTTCCATAATGCTTACATTCGTCGAGATGTAGAATTTTGCCTATGATTGTATAAACGTGCATAAATAATTATAGCAAGACGGTACTACTGCAAACTGCAGCCACCTCAGAATCTCCATGCATTTAGTAAGATCATGCTTCGTATTAGCCTTTGCGTCTGAGACTTCTAGGAATTTATTATATTATACACCTCTCGGAGGCGTGGACTATGCCATTTGGAGCCTTGTTGCATTGGAATAAAAATTGAAGCGAAACTTGTCCGGCTTGTGTCGATGCCTACGTAAAAAATTGGCCAGATTAAGTCAGTGTCCGGTTCGCTTAGCTTGGCCAATATGCATTGCCCATAAATCTGCTAGAAAATGCGAGCTGAGCCGAAGAAATTCCTGTTGTTCTCTACGCCAATTATTTCCAATTGAGTAATACTCGGCTAATGGCTGTCAGCGCCGGTATCGCATAACCGTAAAGGGAGTAAGGTGCAAAGGCACGTACAGGTGCACGACGGGCGAAATGGCTTCGCAGTTCATTCATCCAAAACGAGCATGCATCGAGACTTGAGGCACGAAGCACAAAGCAACAAACGCGAGCTGATGCAAATTAATCGCACGATGCACCACAACAGACGCATTCCTTCGCCTTCTTTTTGCACGTCCCCAGCGTATATTTAGCAAGAATTTCCCGTAAGGACACTGTCATTGTGGAATTTAGTTTAGCCAGTCTTTAGTGCTACTCCTTGTTTGTTGAAGTTTTATCAGTCGTTGCCCTAACTAGTAAACTAGAGTCCAGACAAAAATTTAAACAAAACATTTGAGTAGAGCAGCACAGAAAAGCTAAACAGACCTTCAACTGTTTTAATTAATTATTAGGACCACAGAACAATAGAAATAGTGAGTAGCATTAGAAACTCATTGGTTTATGCTTAAATGAACTGAAATAGAGTGTTACAGTCTATTAAAGGTTATATTTCTACAATATTCAACATTAATCAATTGTGTGCATTTTATGAACTGAGTAATGACAGTAGGCGGTAAAAAACAATTGACACTCCGCAGTTGTTAAAGTAAACAGTAGCTGTGCTAGTGCACTTTATGGGATATCTAAGTGTTCCAAATGCTGGGTTCGGGACTAATGATTTTTTTTCTGGATTTAGATTTGTTCTTGTGCATAAACGTACAGGCTGGCGATTTACCAAACATTCCATACCGCCCCTTCGTTCTGAGAGTTGTGGATTAGAAATACGACGCCGGGGAGACAAGGCGATTAGCACTCCATTTCATGTGACATGTGGTCACACACACACTCGCTAAAGCATAAAACAGCCAGATTCCATAACCAGCCATGCAAGCAAGAGTAAACAAACATTACGACATTTAACAGTACGTGTTTGGGATGTTAGTATTTACAGAAACTTTGTGGCTTCTGCTGCTCTTCCACGAAGCATCTAGTAGAGTATCTCGATCAGGGATAATCTTCAGGTGCTCCGCCTATGATGTACCTTAAAACACCTGTAATACGTATGCCGAATGCTAACTAGACCAATGAGCTCCAACTCGTGGCAGTGTGAATTGTAGCTGCGGTTGTCGGCCCTGCGGAAGATCAATCTCACAAGGCATTTCTGGGAATTCAGCATGCCATGGCTATCCAGGTGCACTCCTGGATCACCGATAATATAATTGATTATCAGTACAAGGGTTAGTGGTCATCTCACCGGATGTCCACTATGTCCACATATCCAGGTACGATAGTGCACTATTTGCGGCACCGATTCGGCACCCACCCAACAATAAAATAATGACCCAAACAACAAAGCTCTCTACAATCAATACAATAATATCGACAATGAAACAGTGTCTAACTCAATTGCACCATTGAACTACATTACAAAGCTACTCAAACAATAACATCTATTACAGACATTATTTCAATTACCACAAGTAACACCTCGAAAATCACATAAAAACTCACGATACCCACGGCCTCTTAAAATAACTTTCGGTTCGGTTCGATAGAAATATTTAAGCTGTTGATTTATAATCATAAAAACACTAATAAATGAGAGACTGCAATATTTCAACCGCAAAATAAAAGGGAACTAAAAATACTACAGTAATTGCGAAGTCCTGAATGCAAAAAAAGCAATCCTTCCATTTTATAACAGTTTTTGCAATCACATGTGTAAAGCAGTGTTTTTCAATTTTTTGCACGGGCGATCATTCATTAGCTGCAGCTTGGCGACAGTCTATTTCTAAGCAAAGTTTAAGAATGTAAATTTTCTGTTAAAAACATTGGAATCCTGCATTTTCAAGTTTCGCACAGATTTTTATTTTTTCATACCTAAAGATGTTACTACTGGTATTTAGTTTCTCGCCGATCCATGTTTAATATTTTTATCTATCTTGGATAAGGATTTGTTGTGTCACTCATTTGACACTATTTTCGTAGGTAATGAAGTTCATTTCACCACTAGTGGTGTAATAAACTTCCATTACACCACTACTGGTATATTAGCTTCATTACCTAATTGAAATAGTGTCAAATGAATGACATAATGACATTTGCCTACTAAAATATTTTTGAAAATGACAGATCTGACATTTCTCTTAATGCACTTTTCTCAATATTGGGCAGTTGTAGATAACATTTTGTACAATGCGTGTGTGATAATGCATCATTAATATACTTGTGTGCTTACAGAACACGTGCTACGCACTCGTTTGTAACTTACGCACACGTATATTAATTATGCTCTTATCCCGCTTGTATAGTAAATAACTATTATAGTTTTTTGCCGTGTTTTATGTATTTAAATAAATTGCTTATTTATATAGTAAAAATATGGTTATTAGAATATTCGTACGCTCTTTGCGACCCTGTGACACATCCCTCGCGACCACCAGATTGAGGAACCCTGGTGTAGAGTTAAAGGGCCTCTATTTGCCAGTAAAGGATTTTACGTATAAGTGAATTCAATCAAAAACTAGAAAAAGCTTGTTTAAAAGCTTTACGCACTCTGGACGCTTTTACCAGTCACAACGGCTGTTCAAGATTTTTCTAATGTGAAGTGAAGCAAGTTGCTACCGTTAGAAAACCGCTTCGCTGGGATAATTAAAACGAGTTTGTAATGCAATCCTCAAGACGAAATACAAGAAGAGAACTGTTTTGAAAACGCCATGAATAAAGTTCTTGACCTTACGATTGTCGACGTGTCCTTGTTGACGAGATGCAAATAGAAAGCTCAGTTTCTTGGTTTTCCCTAAGCGACCCTCAGCTTTTCGTGCAACACCCTTTACAATAGCAAACATGTTTTTGAGCAATCTTTGTCTAGGTCCAGGAATGCATCTGTTCGTACGTTTTATTAAAAAATAGAGTATGACCTCATGGAATTTAGATCAGCAGCGCCCACCAAACCTCCTTATTCGTCTCTAATGATCGATGGGATTTTTTTAATTTAAATTTTCCTCAATAGTATATCATTTCGTTGTCCCAACTTCTGATGGTGAACAGCTCTCGAAAACAATGCATGAAATTTAAAGGAATTTAAACTTGGAAGTTTAAGGTTGACGCTAGTCATTCACATCTCATATATCAGTACTGTCCTTCAATGGACATTGTTAAACGAACAAGGAGTAATTATGGTATAGAAATATCCTGATTAAAAAAGTTTTAACTTTTACATGGATCTCTTATCGACATTTTTCAAGATGAAACAAGAAAATATGGTTATAAAGATGAAATAGCAATATACACGGTGTTTCCTAAGTACGTGTAGAAAATAGACTGGCATGTTCCTTGTATTATTCTAAGACAAAAAGTTCATATCAACATCGATCTGTCAGTTCTTCGTTTTCGAAATACAGGATGTTGAATTTCAGAGAAAAAAATCATCAAATTTGTTACTTTTTGAAAACGCGTTGCAATATCAATTACACATTTGGTGTGCGTACAGTCGTGTTCATTAAAGTGTTGTACAGCATTTGTGCTTTGTGGGTATAAATTAATTACACAAAGTTCAAAAAAGGGTTGTAAATACAAATATTTAGAAAGTAAACATGTAGGTCTACCTAGTTAATGATACAGTGTGAGCATTTGTTGAGTAATAACACAACCACCAATAAACCTAGAACTGTCGCCGTACACGATTGTACATGCGGCGCCAAAAACAATTTTTGTGTCGGTAAACCATCTCTCAGTTCACCAGTGGTGTGCGATGAGTCTCTTTTGCACGATTGAATTGAATAAGAATAAGAAGACGCCACGTGGATGCCACTGATTTTTTTGTTCAGTTTTGATAAGTTTTATGAATGTCTTGATTAAAACTCTACAAAACATGTCTCTTGCGTTTTTGTTAAAATGCATCGTTTTTTGAAAACATTAGGTGAGCGGATGACCCCGCGAACAAATGCTCGCCTCTCAGGCGGCCAGCCCGGGTTCGAATCCCGGCGCCACTAGATTTTAAAAATCGTACGCTTCCCGGCTACCACGCTAACACCTGTGGTAGTCGTTCACCCCTAAACAAGGGAACTCTTTCTCACGTTCGACGGGCAAGGCTAGCCACCTACCCGGCCTAAGGGCAAAGAGGGCTCAGAGAAGCACTTTGTGGTTAAAACAGGCCACTGGTCTATAATAAGAGGAAGAAGAAGAAGAAAAATGGAACCAAGTGCTCCCAATTTGTTTTATTTTACCAGTTGTTTTTGAGCGTGTAAATAATTCAATGAGACGAAGAGCTGAGGCGTGCATCATATCGGAAAGTGGCCATTTCCACAAGCCTATTTGATTTGCTTGTTTCCTGAAAACTTGGTTATCTCTTAATTTGAATATATTGATGTTTCAATAAGCAAAAACATTTGGCATCACTTGGTTTCATTTTTCTAATTTTTACAAACAACTGTGCATTTTAACAAAAACCCAAGAAGAATTTTTTTGTAGTTTTATTAATCAAAGAATTCAAAAACTATCAAAACCGAAAAATACTGTCGTCCACGTAGCGTCTCTTTTTCTTATTCAATCGTGTAAAATGGGACTCATACACACGCCACTGATGAACTGAAAGATGATTTACCGACCCAATTAAATTTTCTTGGCGCTGCATATACACACATCAAGTTTGTAATTAATATTCCAACGTATTTTTAAAAAAATAACAAAATTTACTATTTTTTCTAGCAAATTCAATACCTTGTAGTTCGAAAACGAAGAACTTGCGAACCCATGTTGATGGAAACTTTTTGCCTTAGAATAAGCCAAGGAAAGTGCCAGTCAATTTTCTTCACGTACTTAGGAAGCACCCTGTATATAGTACATTAATTACTAAAAATCATATTACTTACAACAAATTTTATGGTTCTACTAGCAAATATGTTCAAAATTATTTAAGCTCATTACATTAAAGGTGTAATTCTGCAATTACGCTTGTTTCAAATGTTTATCGCAATGTTGTTTAGGTGAAGAAGGTGTGGGATGTTTGGTAATTTAAATATTCTGAAAATACTCTGACTGTGACTCATTTTAATCTCAAATTTAAATGCATGGAATTTCCTGTTTGTACAAAAAAAATGAGTTAGCTAAGCTTAATCATAAAACTCATATTTAAATTGAGTTTGGTTTTCAACAGTTTCTAATGTAATGTGTCTGTAACATATGAAACTTTAGTAGAAGGTGCCCGGTAGACTGAATAAAATAAACACGCCCGAGCAGGGACTTGAACCCTGGACCCTTGGATTAAAAGTCCAATGCTCTACCGACTGAGCTACCCGGGCTTTGCAAGGTTGCTGATTTGCGCCATTCAGGGGCGGTTCGCCGTAATGGAGCAGTAACAATTAACAGTTATTAACGTGAGAATCGTATTTTTGATTTGTTGGAATTTTTATATTACTATAACAAGACGATTGGGTTCACCTTGTATAGTTACTAGGGATGTTCCGAATATACAAACATTCGTATTCGCGAATACGAATACCGAATACAAATACTCTTATGAATATTCGCGAATACGATTACAAATACGAATACATGACCTTGAGTGAATAATATCAACATCAACATCGTTTTTGTACGCCCTGCAAATTTTAGAAATAGTATGGAAAATAGTTTTGTTTTTTATTTAATGTTATATAATGGTTAATATTTAAAAAAGAATGTTTTATTTAATGTATGAATAACTGTTTTATATTTTTATTAAAATTCTCATCCATATTTCTACAATTTTAATGTCAAATACTCGTATAATATTCGTGTTAATTTTGACGAATACGATTACGAATACAAATATTGAAAATATAGCGAATACTCGCGAATACGAATACGAATACGAGTATTCGGAACATCCCTAATAGTTACTTATTTAAGAAGGGATTAAAATAGACCTTTACTCGCGAAGAGAAATTTTACGTTTTGAGTCCGTAGGGCGAGGTATGCTATATACAAAAATATTCACTAACTAACCTTTAATATATACTCAAGGGCGTAGGCAGGAGTCCATTTAAAGGGGGCCAAAAATTTATATACCCAATCTACTATTATTATTATAGTTTGATTTCATTTTTTACAAATTAAAAAAAATATAAGTTAAATTATCATTAGTTTTCGCAAATCTGCAGCATATCGTTTCACGACCTCATCTTCTAGCTCCTTCCTTTTTTCCAGTATCATTTTTTTGTGTACACTTGGCAGCCATAGTCCACTAAAACGGTCTTCTGACATTATTCTTTATCCTTCCGGGAATTGTATGTACCACAGTTCCGCCTGATGTTTAAAATTACATAAAATATCTGTGTATTTTGTACAGTCATGGCAGGTTTTCGCACTTTTTTTTCGGAACAGAACGCACACATACACAGTCAGATATTGGAAGTGGGACAAAAACGTGCTCTTTCGATATTTGGCGTGTATTTATATCTACATCTAGATTATTCAGAAGCGACTGTTAAGGGACAAATGCGAGTGAAGGTTTGCGCTATTACACCATGAATATTATGATACCAGCTTCTAAGCGGATTATATATTTACCCATTAATTGGCAGGCTCGTTGAATTTGGTTTTTGGAACTGAAAATATTTCCAAGTTTATTATTTTGTCATTACTATTGAACCACGCCATTTTCACGAATACGAGCAGAAGAGTGGTACATACTTATCGAGTTATCACAGAACGAAATATCCTTGTTACATGTACAGCTCGATGGTGCTGTATACAGTACAGTGGATTGAGTCGTATGAGCGTGCTTCTTCCTCATTTGTATTTATCTAGAATTATATATAACTAGTATAACCTATTACAGCTTCTTTTTTTTAAATCTTGCAGAATATGATTGCAATAATGATTATAAATCAACTGTCCTTTGCTCTTTATAAATGTTTAGGGGTGGTATGGGATGGGGCGATTTTAGTTATTACTGAATGGTTATGTTTTTCTAGAACTTATTCCTATTGTTTTTAAGTTTTTATCATCTTCTCCGAAAAAAGCTGACTTTCTAGAAATTACATAATTTACTAGTCGAGTACTCGGGTACTGAAAATATAACCGGGTTGACTATTACCCGGGTCGACCAGGGTACCCGGGTATCCAACGACATCCCAAAAATGGTTTGTTTTGATTGTTTTATGTTTTCGTATTGCAAAAACAATCGTGACTGCGATCACACTACTGAATACTGACCGAATGCCTCCATAAATTAATTTAAAAACAAAAAGCTCGCCCGCGCAGGGACTTGAACCCTGGACCCTTGGATTAAAAGTCCAATGCTCTACCGACTGAGCTACCCGGGCTTCGTAAAGTTCGCTAAATTGGTACATCCAGGGGCGGCTCGTCTTAATGGAGCAGAAAAAATTAAAAGCTGTATCATAAATGATTTTTTTATTACATTGTGTTTTCCTATTGCGAAAATAGTCGTGACTGCGATCACACTACTGAATGCTGACCGAATGCCTCCAAAATTAATTTAAAAACAAAAAGTTCGCCCGCGCAGGGACTTGAACCCTGGACCCTTGGATTAAAAGTCCAATGCTCTACAGACTGAGCTACCCGGGCTTCGTAAAGTTCGCTAAATTGCTACATCCAGGGGCGGCTCGCCTTAATGGAGCAGAACAATTAAAAGCTGTATCGTAAATGATTTTTTTATTATATCGTGTTTTCCTATTGCGAAGATAATCGTGACTGCGATTACACTACTTAATGCTGACCGAATGCCTCCATAAATTAATTTTAAAACGCTCGCCCGCGCAGGGACTTGAACCCTGGACCCTTGGATTAAAAGTCCAATGCTCTACCGACTGAGCTACCCGGGCTTCGTAAAGTTCGCTAAATTGGTACATCCAGGGGCGGCTCATCTTAATGGAGCAGAAAAAATTAAAAGCTGTATCGTAAATGATTTTTTATTACATTGTGTTTTCCTATTGCGAAAATAGTCGTGACTGCAATCACACTACTGAATGCTGACCGAATACCTCCAAAATGAATTTAAAAACAAAAAGTTCGCCCGCGCAGGGACTTGAACCCTGGACCCTTGGATTAAAAGTCCAATGCTCTACCGACTGAGCTACCCGGGCTTCGTAAAGTTCACTAAATTGCTACATCCAGGGGCGGCTCGCCTTAATGGAGCAGCAAAATTAAAAGCTGTATCGTAAATGATTTTTTTATTATATCGTGTTTTCCTATTGCGAAGATAATCGTGACTGCGATTACACTACTTAATGCTGACCGAATGCCTCCATAAATTAATTTTAAAACAAAAAGTTCGCCCGCGCAGGGACTTGAACCCTGGACCCTTGGATTAAAAGTCCAATGCTCTACCGACTGAGCTACCCGGGCTTCGTAAAGTTCGCTAAATTGGTACATCCAGGGGCGGCTCATCTTAATGGAGCAGAAAAAATTAAAAGCTGTATCGTAAATGATTTTTTTATTACATTGTGTTTTCCTATTGCGAAAATAGTCGTGACTGCAATCACACTACTGAATGCTGACCGAATGCCTCCAAAATGAATTTAAAAACAAAAAGTTCGCCCGCGCAGGGACTTGAACCCTGGACCCTTGGATTAAAAGTCCAATGCTCTACCGACTGAGCTACCCGGGCTTCGTAAAGTTCGCTAAATTGATACATCCAGGGGCGACTCGCCTTAATGGAGCAGAAAAATTAAAAGCTGTATCGTAAATGATTTTTTTATTATATCGTGTTTTCCTATTGCGAAGATAATCGTGACTGCGATCACACTACTTAATGCTGACCGAATGCCTCCATAAATTAATTTTAAAACAAAAAGCTCGCCCGCGCAGGGACTTGAACCCTGGACCCTTGGATTAAAAGTCCAATGCTCTACCGACTGAGCTACCCGGGCTTCGTAAAGTTCGCTAAATTGGTACATCCAGGGGCGGCTCGTCTTAATGGAGCAGAAAAAATTAAAAGCTGTATCATAAATGATTTTTTTATTACATTGTGTTTTCCTATTGCGAAAATAGTCGTGACTGCGATCACACTACTGAATGCTGACCGAATGCCTCCAAAATTAATTTAAAAACAAAAAGTTCGCCCGCGCAGGGACTTGAACCCTGGACCCTTGGATTAAAAGTCCAATGCTCTACAGACTGAGCTACCCGGGCTTCGTAAAGTTCGCTAAATTGCTACATCCAGGGGCGGCTCGCCTTAATGGAGCAGCAAAATTAAAAGCTGTATCGTAAATGATTTTTTTATTATATCGTGTTTTCCTATTGCGAAGATAATCGTGACTGCGATTACACTACTTAATGCTGACCGAATGCCTCCATAAATTAATTTTAAAACAAAAAGTTCGCCCGCGCAGGGACTTGAACCCTGGACCCTTGGATTAAAAGTCCAATGCTCTACCGACTGAGCTACCCAGGCTTCGTAAAGTTCGCTAAATTGGTACATCCAGGGGCGGCTCATCTTAATGGAGCAGAAAAAATTAAAAGCTGTATCGTAAATGATTTTTTTATTACATTGTGTTTTCCTATTGCGAAAATAGTCGTGACTGCAATCACACTACTGAATGCTGACCGAATGCCTCCAAAATGAATTTAAAAACAAAAAGTTCGCCCGCGCAGGGACTTGAACCCTGGACCCTTGGATTAAAAGTCCAATGCTCTACCGACTGAGCTACCCGGGCTTCGTAAAGTTCGCTAAATTGGTACATCCAGGGGCGGCTCGTCTTAATGGAGCAGAAAAAATTAAAAGCTGTATCGTAAATGATTTTTTTATTACATTGTGTTTTCCTATTGCGAAGATAATCGTGACTGCGATCACACTACTTAATGCTGACCGAATGCCTCCATAAATTAATTTTAAAACAAAAAGCTCGCCCGCGCAGGGACTTGAACCCTGGACCCTTGGATTAAAAGTCCAATGCTCTACCGACTGAGCTACCCGGGCTTCGTAAAGTTCGCTAAATTGGTACATCCAGGGGCGGCTCGTCTTAATGGAGCAGAAAAAATTAAAAGCTGTATCGTAAATGATTTTTTTATTACATTGTGTTTTCCTATTGCGAAGATAATCGTGACTGCGATCACACTACTTAATGCTGACCGAATGCCTCCATAAATTAATTTTAAAACAAAAAGCTCGCCCGCGCAGGGCTTGAACCCTGGACCCTTGGATTAAAAGTCCAATGCTCTACCGACTGAGCTACCCGGGCTTCGTAAAGTTCGCTAAATTGCTACATCCAGGGCGGCTCGCCTTAATGGAGCAGAAAAATTAAAAGCTGTATCGTAAATGATTTTTTTATTATATCGTGTTTTCCTATTGCGAAGATAATCGTGACTGCGATTACACTACTTAATGCTGACCGAATGCCTCCATAAATTAATTTTAAAACAAAAAGTTCGCCCGCGCAGGGACTTGAACCCTGGACCCTTGGATTAAAAGTCCAATGCTCTACCGACTGAGCTACCCGGGCTTCGTAAAGTTCGCTAAATTGGTACATCCAGGGGCGGCTCATCTTAATGGAGCAGAAAAAATTAAAAGCTGTATCGTAAATGATTTTTTTATTACATTGTGTTTTCCTATTGCGAAAATAGTCGTGACTGCAATCACACTACTGAATGCTGACCGAATGCCTCCAAAATGAATTTAAAAACAAAAAGTTCGCCCGCGCAGGGACTTGAACCCTGGACCCTTGGATTAAAAGTCCAATGCTCTACCGACTGAGCTACCCGGGCTTCGTAAAGTTCGCTAAATTGATACATCCAGGGGCGACTCGCCTTAATGGAGCAGAAAAATTAAAAGCTGTATCGTAAATGATTTTTTTATTATATCGTGTTTTCCTATTGCGAAGATAATCGTGACTGCGATCACACTACTTAATGCTGACCGAATGCCTCCATAAATTAATTTTAAAACAAAAAGCTCGCCCGCGCAGGGACTTGAACCCTGGACCCTTGGATTAAAAGTCCAATGCTCTACCGACTGAGCTACCCGGGCTTCGTAAAGTTCGCTAAATTGGTACATCCAGGGGCGGCTCGTCTTAATGGAGCAGAAAAAATTAAAAGCTGTATCATAAATGATTTTTTTATTACATTGTGTTTTCCTATTGCGAAAATAGTCGTGACTGCGATCACACTACTGAATGCTGACCGAATGCCTCCAAAATTAATTTAAAAACAAAAAGTTCGCCCGCGCAGGGACTTGAACCCTGGACCCTTGGATTAAAAGTCCAATGCTCTACAGACTGAGCTACCCGGGCTTCGTAAAGTTCGCTAAATTGCTACATCCAGGGGCGGCTCGCCTTAATGGAGCAGCAAAATTAAAAGCTGTATCGTAAATGATTTTTTTATTATATCGTGTTTTCCTATTGCGAAGATAATCGTGACTGCGATTACACTACTTAATGCTGACCGAATGCCTCCATAAATTAATTTTAAAACAAAAAGTTCGCCCGCGCAGGGACTTGAACCCTGGACCCTTGGATTAAAAGTCCAATGCTCTACCGACTGAGCTACCCAGGCTTCGTAAAGTTCGCTAAATTGGTACATCCAGGGGCGGCTCATCTTAATGGAGCAGAAAAAATTAAAAGCTGTATCGTAAATGATTTTTTTATTACATTGTGTTTTCCTATTGCGAAAATAGTCGTGACTGCAATCACACTACTGAATGCTGACCGAATGCCTCCAAAATGAATTTAAAAACAAAAAGTTCGCCCGCGCAGGGACTTGAACCCTGGACCCTTGGATTAAAAGTCCAATGCTCTACCGACTGAGCTACCCGGGCTTCGTAAAGTTCGCTAAATTGGTACATCCAGGGGCGGCTCGTCTTAATGGAGCAGAAAAAATTAAAAGCTGTATCGTAAATGATTTTTTTATTACATTGTGTTTTCCTATTGCGAAGATAATCGTGACTGCGATCACACTACTTAATGCTGACCGAATGCCTCCATAAATTAATTTTAAAACAAAAAGCTCGCCCGCGCAGGGACTTGAACCCTGGACCCTTGGATTAAAAGTCCAATGCTCTACCGACTGAGCTACCCGGGCTTCGTAAAGTTCGCTAAATTGGTACATCCAGGGGCGGCTCGTCTTAATGGAGCAGAAAAAATTAAAAGCTGTATCGTAAATGATTTTTTTATTACATTGTGTTTTCCTATTGCGAAGATAATCGTGACTGCGATCACACTACTTAATGCTGACCGAATGCCTCCATAAATTAATTTTAAAACAAAAAGCTCGCCCGCGCAGGGCTTGAACCCTGGACCCTTGGATTAAAAGTCCAATGCTCTACCGACTGAGCTACCCGGGCTTCGTAAAGTTCGCTAAATTGCTACATCCAGGGCGGCTCGCCTTAATGGAGCAGAAAAATTAAAAGCTGTATCGTAAATGATTTTTTTATTATATCGTGTTTTCCTATTGCGAAGATAATCGTGACTGCGATTACACTACTTAATGCTGACCGAATGCCTCCATAAATTAATTTTAAAACAAAAAGCTCGCCCGCGCAGGGACTTGAACCCTGGACCCTTGGATTAAAAGTTCAATGCTCTACCGACTGAGCTACCCGGGCTTCGTAAAGTTCGCTAAATTGGTACATCCAGGGGCGGCTCGTCTTAATGGAGCAGAAAAAATTAAAAGCTGTATCGTAAATGATTTTTTTATTACATTGTGTTTTCCTATTGCGAAGATAATCGTGACTGCGATCACACTACTTAATGCTGACCGAATGCCTCCATAAATTAATTTTAAAACAAAAAGCTCGCCCGCGCAGGGACTTGAACCCTGGACCCTTGGATTAAAAGTCCAATGCTCTACCGACTGAGCTACCCGGGCTTCGTAAAGTTCGCTAAATTGGTACATCCAGGGGCGGCTCGTCTTAATGGAGCAGAAAAAATTAAAAGCTGTATCGTAAATGATTTTTTTATTACATTGTGTTTTCCTATTGCTAAGATAATCGTGACTGCGATCACACTACTTAATGCTGACCGAATGCCTCCATAAATTAATTTTAAAACAAAAAGCTCGCCCGCGCAGGGACTTGAACCCTGGACCCTTGGATTAAAAGTCCAATGCTCTACCGACTGAGCTACCCGGGCTTCGTAAAGTTCGCTAAATTGCTACATCCAGGGGCGGCTCGTCTTAATGGAGCAGCAAAATTAAAAGCTGTATCGTAAATGATTTTTTTATTATATCGTGTTTTCCTATTGCGAAGATAATCGTGACTGCGATCACACTACTTAATGCTGACCGAATGCCTCCATAAATTAATTTTAATACAAAAAGCTCGCCCGCGCAGGTACTTGAACCCTGGACCCTTGGATTAAAAGTCCAATGCTCTACAGACTGAGCTACCCGGGCTTCGTAAAGTTCGCTAAATTGCTACATCCAGGGGCGGCTCGCCTTAATGGAGCAGCAAAATTAAAAGCTGTATCGTAAATGATTTTTTTATTATATCGTGTTTTCCTATTGCGAAGATAATCGTGACTGCCATTACACTACTTAATGCTGACCGAATGCCTCCATAAATTAATTTTAAAACAAAAAGCTCGCCCGCGCAGGGACTTGAACCCTGGACCCTTGGATTAAAAGTCCAATGCTCTACCGACTGAGCTACCCGGGCTTCGTAAAGTTCGCTAAATTGCTACATCCAGGGGCGACTCGCCTTAATGGAGCAGCAAAATTAAAAGCTGTATCGTAAATGATTTTTTTATTATATCGTGTTTTCCTATTGCGAAGATAATCGTGACTGCGATCACACTACTTAATGCTGACCGAATGCCTCCATAAATTAATTTTAAAACAAAAAGCTCGCCCGCGCAGGGACTTGAACCCTGGACCCTTGGATTAAAAGTCCAATGCTCTATCGACTGAGCTACCCGGGCTTCGTAAAGTTCGCTAAATTGGTACATCCAGGGGCGGCTCGTCTTAATGGAGCAGAAAAAATTAAAAGCTGTATCGTAAATGATTTTTTTATTACATTGTGTTTTCCTATTGCGAAGATAATCGTGACTGCGATCACACTACTTAATGCTGACCGAATGCCTCCATAAATTAATTTTAAAACAAAAAGCTCGCCCGCGCAGGGCTTGAACCCTGGACCCTTGGATTAAAAGTCCAATGCTCTACCGACTGAGCTACCCGGGCTTCGTAAAGTTCGCTAAATTGCTACATCCAGGGCGGCTCGCCTTAATGGAGCAGCAAAATTAAAAGCTGTATCGTAAATGATTTTTTTATTATATCGTGTTTTCCTATTGCGAAGATAATCGTGACTGCGATCACACTACTTAATGCTGACCGAATGCCTCCATAAATTAATTTTAAAACAAAAAGCTCGCCCGCGCAGGGACTTGAACCCTGGACCCTTGGATTAAAAGTCCAATGCTCTACCGACTGAGCTACCCGGGCTTCGTAAAGTTCGCTAAATTGGTACATCCAGGGGCGGCTCGTCTTAATGGAGCAGAAAAAATTAAAAGCTGTATCGTAAATGATTTTTTTATTACATTGTGTTTTCCTATTGCTAAGATAATCGTGACTGCGATCACACTACATAATGCTGACCGAATGCCTCCATAAATTAATTTTAAAACAAAAAGCTCGCCCGCGCAGGGACTTGAACCCTGGACCCTTGTATTAAAAGTCCAATGCTCTACCGACTGAGCTACCCGGGCTTCGTAAAGTTCGCTAAATTGCTACATCCAGGGGCGACTCGCCTTAATGGAGCAGCAAAATTAAAAGCTGTATCGTAAATGATTTTTTTATTATATCGTGTTTTCCTATTGCGAAGATAATCGTGACTGCCATTACACTACTTAATGCTGACCGAATGCCTCCATAAATTAATTTTAAAACAAAAAGCTCGCCCGCGCAGGGACTTGAACCCTGGACCCTTGGATTAAAAGTCCAATGCTCTACCGACTGAGCTACCCGGGCTTCGTAAAGTTCGCTAAATTGGTACATCCAGGGGCGGCTCGTCTTAATGGAGCAGAAAAAATTAAAAGCTGTATCGTAAATGATTTTATTATTACATTGTGTTTTCCTATTGCGAAAATAGTCGTGACTGCAATCACACTACTGAATGCTGACCGAATGCCTCCAAAATGAATTGAAAAACAAAAAGTTCGCCCGCGCAGGGACTTGAACCCTGGACCCTTGGATTAAAAGTCCAATGCTCTACCGACTGAGCTACCCGGGCTTCGTAAAGTTCGCTAAATTGCTACATCCAGGGGCGGCTCGTCTTAATGGAGCAGAAAAATTAAAAGCTGTATCGTAAATGATTTTTTTATTATATCGTGTTTTCCTATTGCGAAGATAATCGTGACTGCGATCACACTACTTAATGCTGACCGAATGCCTCCATAAATTAATTTTAAAACAAAAAGCTCGCCCGCGCAGGGACTTGAACCCTGGACCCTTGGATTAAAAGTCCAATGCTCTACCGACTGAGCTACCCGGGCTTTATAACTGTTGCAAATTTGTGTCTTCCAGGAGCAGCACGCTTTCAGAGAGCATAAACAATTAACGTTTATTAACGTAAGATGCTCATTTTTAATTTACTGGGATTTTGTATTGCCATAACAATGGTGGTTGCTCTCAGATTGAATAATGAATCTTTCTAAAAATTTATTCAAAAAACAAATGTTCGGCCGACTGCAATCACACACTACTGAATACTGACCGATTGGCTCTAGTAATTAATTTAAAAATAAAAAGTTCGCCCGCGCAGGGACTTGAACCCTGGACCCTTGGATTAAAAGTCCAATGCTCTACCGACTGAGCTACCCGGGCTTCGTAAAGGTTGCTAAATTGTGCCATCCAGGGGCGGCTTGTTTTAGAGGAGCAGCAAAAATTAAGGGCTATTATCCTAAATACATAGTATGTTTTTTAGTATTTATGACCATATTTCCAAAATAAACGTGACCGCGACTACACCACACTGACCGAAGGTCCCTAAAAACTAAGTTAAAAAGCAGAAGGATCGCCTGGGTAGGGAATTGAACCCTGTACTCGTTAATTAAAAATCCAATGCTCTGCCGACTGAAATACCCAAGCTTCGTAAAAATTGCTAAATTGTGGCATCCAAGGACGGCTTGTCTTACTGGAAAAGAAACAGTTGACAATTATTATCGTAACTGTTTTGTGTTTACTATTTTGGGTTTTCGTATTGGCGAAATAATCGTGACTGCGATCACACTACTGAATATTGACGGAAAGTATCGAAAAATTAATTAAAAAACAAAAAGTTCGCCCGAGCAGGGACTTGAACCCTGGACCCTTGGATTAAAAGTCCAATACTCTACCGACTGAGCTACCCGGGCTTCATGGGTTTTTAAAAATATTGTATCAGTGGCGACTAGTAGTACAAGAAACTTCTAAACAAAGTCAATTATTGGAACAATAGTAGTGCTTGTACTTTACGAAACTGTACATAATACATGTAATTTAATTAGGTAGTATCGCAATGGAATATACAATACAATTAAACATTTTCCGAAATTCTAACGAAAATCTCTAACGTCAATTTGAGTTATTCACATCAACATGTTAATGAATTAATTACACATATGTATCATCCGATACTTAGCCTTATCTTTTGTTCTAAAAATAAACATTGTTTACAAAACATATCGTGCAATTGCTCACTCATTTAAAAAGTTAGTGTTCTCCTCCTTTATCATGCATCTTTAGTAGTATGTATTTAGATTATTTAACTCGATCAATATGTATTTGTTATTTACTTTACGTAAACGGCAGTAGAGTGATGATTGTTACTGAATTATGACCCTTATTAAAAAAAATTCGCCCGAGCAGGGACTTGAACCCTGGACCCTTGGATTAAAAGTCCAATGCTCTACCGACTGAGCTACCCGGGCTAGATAAAAATACAGAGATTATATGTGATGGGCACGTACGTTTGTAGGATTGCACGCTCAAATTTAAACTTATAATAGACTTGGATGAGGATTTTTAAAGAACTCTTTTGTGCATTAAAATTCGCTTCAGTTGACTTCATTCTCAAAGGGATTATCATGTTAATAAATGCCAGGCAATTTGTTTGAAATAGCGTAACTGAAAATATAAAGATGTTAGCTCCTCGCGGGGTATTTTAACAGAACAACTAGAGCGTGTAATGTAATAATTTGCCTTAAAATAAACTATGTGGTTAATTTTGACTGTGCTAAATTAAATTAGGATAAATGGAGAACAGGAGACTAACTTAAGGAAATTTGTTAAGCGAGATCTCTTGTATAAGTCAACAGTCGCTTAAATGCAACACACTAGTGTAACTGGATGTGCCACACTGATTTCATTATTAATTATTTTCTTCTTAAACATTGTATTATACTGCAAATGAAATCTTGGGTTTTCGGACTTTGTTTATGCTTGCGAAACTACTTTGGTTTACTTCAGGGGTTATTGATAAAATAGTTTTTTTTTTTGTTAGGGATCATGTTGTTTTTATATGGATTTTTAGTGATAGTGCGACAATTAAATATGGAAAATAGTTACCGTCTATTCGGTTTTTCCTATGATATATCGTATTTAAAGCAATCGATAAAATCCCCAATGGCAATGTGGCCATGGAGCAAAAGTGCATTGCAGCACAGCAGGTTGGAAAGATCGCCTTTGGTGAAACATTTCGACAAATCTCAATATTTAAATTCCGGGTTGTAGTAACACTATATAAAGTGCTGCTTAAATACTGCACCGGCTTCACGTCGATCATGCTGAAAGCGCAATCTACGTCACAGGTTACCAGGCGCGTAGGAGCGTTTTCTAGACTGCGGGGGCCATTCAAATTTCAATAAAGGCTTCTAACTTGATCCATTAATACGAGCTGTAATATTTCCGATTTCCTGATTATCAATTTTTAGTTTAATACTATAATAGTATATTTTAGTCACTGGTTACTTAATACGTACTATTTTATTTAAAAAAAACACTGTACCATAAAAAATTAATTAAACAATGAACAATGTTTTATCAGATTTTCACATAAGCAAATAATACACATGAATAAGCAAACTTAAATGAGTATACAACTAGTTTTCAAAAAATAAAAAGGGTGTAAATAAAGATTAGAAATATCATAAATGTATATAAAACACAAATACAAAAATAAATGCAATTAAGATACTATCATTTAGGAACCTGTACCAAAAACAGAAATTCTAGTTGGTAAAGCACCTACGAAATCGTTTACAAGATCGTCTAGATCTACATGTTCTACCTCATCTACAGTGTCCACCAAAAAGTCGGCATAATATGGGAAACATTTTTATTTTTGATTTTTCAAAAAAACTTCTTACGTCAATAATTTGTGCTTGTCTGAAAACCTATTTAGTCCCTATCATATATACCGAGCAATTTTTACTTATTTAGAAAATGGAATTTTTGGAAATTGTCAAAATCTAAAGTGCTATTTTTCGGAAATTAAGTAAGATTTCAATTAGATTTTTTTTAGAATTTGTTATTTTTAGTTAACTGAACAATCTCAAGGCCAGAAAACACCTAATTTTTTAAACTTTAGCTAAAATTAGTTTTTATATCTTGAAAATATTTTTCAAAATTTCAGAGGCCAAGACTTAATATTAAAATTCATTTTTTTTATGTGAAGACTTTCAAGATTTATAATTGGCAAAAATAATATAAAATGTTAACTACTTCTATAGATCTTTTATTATTTACCAAAAAGTAGAATGTTTGCATAATTTTTACGTTTTTTATGCAAGGTGCTTTTTAGGAGAAATATTTCTCAATTCTAATTAATGTCTATTTAAATGGTTTCTAGAAACACTAATCTAGCCCTGTTAATGAATTACTGTTACAAAAATCCTGTAAAGGTTCTTTTACAGTTGTCTAAATAAGGAGATTTTTCTTGATTCAATTATATGTTGTAAAAAGTATCCGACAACACCGATTACTTTCTGGAATAGTGAAATTTAATATCGCTCACTCGGCGGCGATAAAAAATAAGACGATTTACAGACGGGGGGGTCATTACACTTCAACTTCATATGTATATGTTCATGTTAGTGGTTATAAGAAATACGTCAAATTATAGATTATGATAAAACTAGAAAGAGATATTTTCGAGGGGGCCAGGCCCCTCTGAAAATTATTTGAGGGGGCCATTGGCCCCCGTGGCCCCCGCGGCTCCTACGCGCCTGCAGGTTACTCTGTGTAACTAATAATTATGCCTCCTACGTCGCCATAGTTGGTTGAGTAAACAAAGTTAATTAGTCTCTTATCATTTACTTCAGGGACAAACGCTAGACAGGCCGTCGCGTAAAACGCGCTAATTTCTCTTTCATAAATCTTCATTACGTACAAGTGCTCCCGGCGTTATGGCGAATTGACTCGCGCCAATTTATAGCTTTTCTGAAAGCTTCAGTGCGCCTGAGAATGCGTCCGCAAGATTGTTGCATAATCTTTACCGTAATCCGTAAATCATAATTCCAGCAGAGAGCCATTCGACCCGCCCGTTTGTAACAGCATTTTTGGGCTTTGCTCGGCTAACTGTTAAGATTGCGTAAAGTCATTCCTGCACTTGTGAACGTCTACCAAGGAACGAAATTCTTTCTATGTTCTGTGTAAAATTAACAGGCCATAAATTGAATGTTAAACTTCTACGTTTTCGTTACACAGGTTGAGCTGTTCAAATTTGATTTGAAATTTGACTATTTACAGGGACGATAGGCTTTTATTTGTGTATCATATGGTATTATTGAAAACTTGAAAGCATTTGATCACCATACCGAGATCGTGATCTAATCTATGAGGTCGCGCTAAAGGTTGCAGAAGTGTCAACTTCCAAAATGGATCTTAAAAGGTTTAACGGAAATATACGTGAAAATACACTAAGGCCGGACAACGGTAACGTTCTACAGTATAGCCATAGACTAAAAGGCGTCTCGAGTCTAACGTAGAGGGGTGGGGGAGTTGAGTTGTCTTGGACCAGTCCTCTTCCCACTTCTTCCTCTCTTGGTCTTTTCTATTTTGATGTTTACATTTAATTTTTGCACATGTGCTGTATTTCTCATTTTATCTTAAAATATCTCCTTTAACAATAATTACCTATTCAGTGTTTTTGAAGTAGTATGTAGATTATTTTTTTCGTAGCGATCTCAACCAATCAGAAGGCTGGATTTAGTTAAGTTATCAAGAGTAATACCACAAAAGGTGAAAATTCTCTTAAAAAATTTTGTCTTAGTGGTATTTGGAAAGATTATTCAACAATATGGGTAGATGACTTTTACCGTGTTCGACAGCACACATTTTTAACGTTTTCCACTATTAATTCAATACTGGAGCTTCCAACACGATTATTATGAGTTTTTAGAACGACGCGACGCTCATTTGCAAACTTTGACTTTGACGTTTTGGTGAAATGTCAGTCAAATGCTACTCATTAAATTGAAATCATTAAAACCAATCCGGCTCGCCTGAAAACACTGCGACATTAGGTGTTTTCAAAGACAGTCAATTTTGATTGGCCGTTTCTGACAAATTGAATAATTTTCATTGGTTCGTTCATTATAGTGTTGAATAATATTGTATAATTTTGATTATACAACTCATTATAAATTTGGCCAATAGTAATTGAGAATTTTACTTAGTTACAAGGTATAGATAAACGGATATACCCTTAACGACGTGGTATAATCACTTCGGTGTTTCGGTGGGTCCAACAAAGCAAAAATAATGGATAATAATAATCTAGAGCCATGATGTAATAACTGTCTATTGCAAATTCGAGGTTAGCAGGTTAGGTTTTGCGTCAGTTTTGACACAAACTGACGTAAAACGTAACCTGATAACGTCGAATTTGACATAGACTTACAGTGCCACCAACATAAACAGTGCCACTAACACAAACAGTGCCAACCTAAGAAATAAAATAATTTATTATTATCAGTCTATTCATTATATAATCGTAACGAATACCACTCGAGCAATCGAAAATAATGATTATTTTCGATGCTCTTGTGATATTATAACTGATTATACAAAACCGATTATACTAGAGTAACTTCACTAGGCAACGCAATACACAACTTTTGTCAACTTGATGTTGTTTTCATGGAGATATGACTTTCAGCTAGGTTAATACAAACAAATCGAGCTGCCAATAAAATATTTATTTGTTCCTAATATTGAAATTTACTCAAAAAATAATCAAATCGAATACAATGCGTACTTCGCGAACAGGTTATACGTCTCAAACTTCCTGCATAATAACAAATCGTGCCAGTTTGACAGAATAATCCTCCCGCTTCGCGGTCGGATTATTTAAGCTGTCAAACTGACACTCTTTTATTACTGTGCAACAAGTTATCGACATATAACCCGATACTGTTGAAGTACTTATGGTATTACTACTGAATACTGGTAAAGTAACTGTCAATATGTCAGAATGACAACGTAAAACGAATTGAAATGTTAGTCAACAGAGCACAGTTTGGAAATTCTTTCTTGTAAAATACAAAGGTATATGAATGGTGTAAAGTGTACCGGAAAGAAGGCATACCTGCAGTACCGGCTTAAATACAAGACCGTAGTTCTTCGGCGTGACGTCAGCACAGAATACTGAACGTCGGTTAAACTGCATAAGCGCAGAGTGTTTACATGTGTTTATAACTTTAAAAAATAAGGACTTTTTGTGGAGACGGGGTTACCAGTCGTTGAATGAGTCCTTGGTCGTACTCCATTTGCTTTGCTTTGTAATGGGATACGAGGGTTCAAAGCAAAAACCATAATTTTGAATAGTAAACTCGATGTATACTAGAGTAGCGCAATATTAATCATTAAATTTAATAAATCGCTTTTTAATATACTTTTTATTTGTTAACCTAGGCTACTTACTCGTAGTTTGCTACTGTTATTTCATTCATCCATTATTATTCATTTTACCACAGTAATTTTTAATCCAAGTATTGGTTGTAGAATTAATTATAATATTCACTATTTTCTTGCTATGAATTGGCACTCAATAAAATTAACTAAATAGCTTTCTGCTGGTAAAAATTACACGAATACCAGCAAACGTTAAGGAAGGCACTAAGTGACTTGTCTATTAAACAAACCTCAATTATAAATTATAATTGATAATTTCAAGAAACATGTCCTACAACATGTGCAAATATTTCGCGTCGGCAGCCATAACTGGCCTCATTCAACTGACGTCACAAGCCCGTGACGTCAGAGAACTTCGCCCTTGTATTTAAGACGGTACTGAGACAGGTCGGAAATAAACGACATCTAATACGACCGCAAACTTCTATGAATGACGCCGATATTCAAATTGACGACATTATCCAATTCAACCGTTGAGTTATTTGCTAATAACTTGGATACATGAAAGTGCGTGCACGCTGACTTCCACATCTCACTCCTGAACAGAAACTGCGTAGCGTTAAAATTTCAGGGAAGGTTCTGAATCGGAGAAGGAGAAATTTTCTTGAGCCAATAGTAACGTCGGATGAATCTTGGGTACGTATGAGATAGCATGAAGTCCATTGAATGTGTTGTGAGGAAAGGCGTTTTCCGGAGTTAATTGTATGTTATCGCCTATGATGTTTAACATGCACGCGAATATATAATGTGACTTGTTTGAAGAGTTCTATGGGGGTGGAACAAAAATGTCTAACCCAACATTTGTCAACGACACTACTCTGGTAACATCCAGTGAAATCGAGTTGCTACCGCTTCTAGAGAGAATCAATTCTATTTACGGTTTAAGCATCAGTTACCTATGATAAAGCAAAAATAATTATTGAAGAAAATGGAGAATCAGTTTAGTTTACAGTTTAAGCATCAATTACCTTCGACAAAACCAAAATTATGATTGTAGATTGTGAAATTAAGATTGAGTTGCTACAGCTTCTGGAGAAATTGGCTATAGTCAGCCCTATTTATGGTTTAATCAGCAATTACCTACGACAAACCCAAAATAATGATTGTAGATTGTGAAATTGAACGAGTTGCTACAGCTCCTGGAGAGATTGAAAAAAATCGTTTCTATTTATGGTTTAATCGACAACACGAAAATAATTATTGTCGAAACTGATATGTAATTGCTATACAGCTTCTGGGGAGAAGAGACGAAACGAAAACAATGCGTCATCGTATACAATTAGCGAAGTCTGCAATAGTTCAGTTGATTAGAATATGTCGTGATAGAAATATGACACTATGGACAAATGTCAGGCTAGGGAATGATTTCATCTTCTCAATATTCTAATATTATCCTGAAATCTGGATAGTGTGGGAAGCTGACAGAAGATCCATTAATGCGTTTGAGGTCTGATGATGGAGACCAATTCTTAGAGTTGCATGAATAGCAGGTCGAACAAATGCCTCCTTCAGGAAATACGTTCCTCTAAAATCGTTTACACAAGAATAATTTCATTGTTCGGCCGCATCAATAGGAGAGGAAAATGTTGAAGGGTTGATTATGTTAAAAGCCAGAAGAAAATAGACTAAGAGGTCGATCTTCAAAACGTTGGATTGATGTTACGAAAGATGTTATTGGGAGAAGGTTTGGTGAAGCAAGACGTCTAACAAACAATCGCGATCGAAGGTGGGAATACAATATAATACCTAACTCATAGGCTACAATACATCTGTCAAAACGTGCTGATGAAGAAGATGAAGAGAGAGGGAGAGAAATGCCGCGTACCGAATTAACCGGCGATCTGTTTTAATAAGAAACGTTCGACTCCTTCATGATAATGCTAGGTCATATACAGCTATTTTTGCAAAAACACTCACCGAATTGAAATGGGAAACACTTCCACACTTTCCCTACAGTAGGTACTGAATTATTTTTAGGCTATTAGCACTACAGCTACAGTACGGATCATCAGCAGAACACAGAAGGACCCAAAGACATTGATCCAATTGAAATAGGTGGAATGCCTAAAGCTCTGAATAAAACAAATAATCGTAAAGCCACAGGAACAGGCGATGTAAATAGTGAACTAATGAAATGTCTAATGATAGGAGTAAAATAAAGGTCCGTCAGATTACTAAATATGTGTTGGTACAGGAAATCAACACTACAAAGCTGGCAAGATGCAGTAATTATTTCAATTTTCAAAAACCACGATCGAGCTATATCTAATAGTTATCGAGGCATCAATCTGCTGAATATGGCCTAGAAAATATACTCAATAATCAAGAAAAGCGGAACTTAGCAGGGGAACCCACCTTTTTTCATAAATTATATAAAAGCTTACCACAAAGTGTCTTGCGAAAAGATATGAAATGTAATGGATGGAAGAAGAATTTTAAGACATTCAACTCAGGCTATTAAAAAGTCTGCATACAGGGAAGCGAGGAACGCAGGGAATCCACAAAATTGGACTTACACAGGGCTGTAGCCTAACCCAAATACCTTTTAACCTCTATAGCGACAACGTCATGAAACACTGGTTGAATAAAATTGACTCCGACACTCACAACATGAATACCAAATATTAATAAATAGGTACCCTAATATTTGTTGATAATCATATCATTGTAGTAGACTCCATAAACAGCATGCAAACAGCTGTCTTTGAGTCATTCGAGAATACGTATATTCTGAAAATAAAATTTACACGAAAACCAACGTAATGGCATTTAAGGAAAGCGACACGATTATCAACAATAATAAAAGATTATACCCCAGTTGAACAAGTCAACATCTTAACTACTTGGATCTGCAATATCACACTTGGAGAAACTTATGAAACCATTATAGGCCCCCGTAAGATTAGAAGAACTCTTAAAAACAAAGTAAGATTTGAAAATTGCTGGAGCTGGCGTAAAATCTGGCCCTAAAAAGAAAACAATACGAGAGGAGATAGGAAAATAAACTTCGCAAACCCTTTTATACAATGCTGACCATTGTCTGTTCAATAGAACTTTGGTAATCTCAGATTTCCTCACAAAATTGCCAGATGAAGAAGCTATTATTACTTTTTTTGAACTATTGAAAGAATGAGTAACGGGACTAAGGTTTCCAGACGATCACAAAGTGAATAATTTTGAGCAAATATGCTGGACACCCCGTCAGAGGAGTTCTTTTAACTAATATAAACGCGTGTTACGTCTGCCCAAGTGTCTACCTGTCTGCGTGTGAGATCGGGCGCACTTTGTCCGTCATCGACAATACTTACCTATTTCGCGACCGTGTCCTTCATAATATAACGATAAGCATATAGGTTACGTAACATTCGTGGTTCATCGCTTAAAGCGTCGGGCTAGAAATCAAGTTCTCTCAGGTCCCACTAGTTCGAATCTTAGCGACTGCAATATTTTTTCTAGTCTCCATATCAACTCGTGTTCTTTTAAATCTGGTCTGTCCTTTTTAAATTGGAAGTAGCATCGTTTAATGGAAATTTTTTGTTGTAACAAAATTATTTTGGGCATTTTGAATTTTCCTTTGGCGGAAATTAACATAATTTTTTCACACTTAAATCATTTATTTTCTTACGAATATTAAAATAATAAATCTGGTAATGTGATGGCAAGAAAATGTCGAACTGACACTGACAGAAAAAAAGGTTGCATCTGCTACATCACTGAATCAGTTAGTCCAACCTGAAAAGAAAAAATCATAGCCAACTCTGTCTCAAAAAGGTCGTGAACGGATTATAAGTGTTTCGTTCTTTTGTCAGTATTATTAAAAACATCTTTAGTACATAATTTTGAATACTGATCAAGCGTTACTTTATTTAGCCGATTTTGTTTTTGGGGGGTGCGCTTTCTTGATTAAAGACGTTAAAATAATTTAGTTCAGTAACTTCTATATAATTTAAAAAATACAAAAAAATATTTTAATTGCAATAAGGCCACCTATGTGGTGTCTGAGCTTATTCTTAATTTCTTATACATATGTTTACGACAGTTCTAGTCCTAATAAATAAGAAAATTACCATTGTTTCTAGTGGAGGAATATGCAACGTTGACAAAGTGCGTAGTTAGCATCGGCGTAGAAAGGTTATCGGCTAATTCTGCGAACTGCTAGATAACATTTGGAACAATAAACACTAAAACTGTGGAAACATAGCGCTCATCTTGAGGTAGAAGCTGTGAAAATAAGAAAAGCCAATAATTTTGCTTCAATTACCTGCAAGCTAATTTTACTACGGTAACCTCGATCAGAAATTATTTAAAAAAATTATAAGAAAGCGTGCAATGTGAAATAGCCCCATTAAGATACACAAACATTTCCTTAATATACAAAGCGGAACAGTAAAGTAAATCGACTGGTGACTAAACTATTTGTTACAAGCTTTATGGGTCACACTGTAGCTCTATTTACTATTTATTTATCACTGTACTACTTGTCATACTTTTTAATAGTAATAATCCTGTTGAAATTGGTTATGTTGGTACTACACGAACTTTGATTACAGTGTCTGCTTTTACCTGAAATGAGTATTTATAGCTTTTTACTTATTGTAGTCGTGAACAAATCACATTCCGAGATTTCTTCACATCCTCATGTTTCAGGGACCCCTGTCCGCCTGTCTCTCTGTGTATCTGTCCGTCTGTTGTGGTTCCTAGATAACGAAAAACAGGTTTTCTCAATTCCGTCTGTCTGCCTGTCTGTCTGTCTGTTTGTCTGTTTGTCTGTTGGCGGTATAGCTCAAAAACTATTTGTCGGAGGAAGATTATATTTTACATACACATTATATATATATACATGGCATGAAACCGTGAAAATTTCAGACAAATATATACAAGGTGAGCACCTTTAAAAAATAAAATTTTGTTTATTTTTGCGTTAATTTTGAAATAGAAGGAAGTAATAATTTTCACCTAGGTGAGGCTTTACACTTGTCGAGAATAAGACTCAACAGATACAGAATAATGTCACAAAAGAATCGAAACGTTTCAACAATAAGACCCTACCCTTAAATATAAGCGCGTGCGGCACTCATTTCAATTAGGCTCGATGGCACAGTTCGACTTATCGATGCAGTTACGATAGCTATGCAGATGCGGTGGGTTCAAGCCCCAGCGGGATACATTTTTTTTTAAATTTGCAAATTGATCTAATTCGCGCGATTTGAGTTCGGAATAAACCCATTTACAGATTTTTTTAAGAATAAATTTGGAATTTCTAAACAGGAACCGTTAATCGTGCGTAAGCAATGTTTGGACAAACCACCTTTATTGCGTTTCGGCGTCCTTTCATTTTAACAGGCTTGTTATACAGTAAGACGTGATTCAAATGCATGCAGTATCACTGTTATAGTATACTTTTATCTAAATGCACAAATATCCACTTTATCGGTTTCAACAGTTACATTATTAAAATACCTTGTGTACTATTAAAAACAGTGTCACAACAGTGTCTTGAATTTCAAAATTGAAATTCTGAATGCTACTGGTTTCATAAAATTGGAATTTGATTTTATAGTGTGTTGAAATATTTATAATATTTAATTAAATGCAATAGCTAGCCATATTTCTATTGCGCAAACTAGAAAGTCTATAGCATTTTTAAATAGTTTTTGTACAGTGTGTCAATTTCTTGAGTATATCTTAAATTGGGACAATATTCTAAAAAAATGAATAGCTCACTTAGTTTTTGACATTTGAAAATATTGAAAATTGTAATTTTCGTTTTTCATGTCTATATTCGGAAAAAATAAATTCGGTGAACACATTTTTGGGCTTGATGTTACAAGGTGTAATCAAGTTCGCTTCCTTTGTGGACGCTAGTTATAATACATTTTCCTGGTATTGAAATTCTCCTGTTTTTTTTTATAATTAAAAACCATATCTGACCTCTTTACTTGCTTTACAAAAAGTTGGCATCTGTGCTATTACATTAATTCACAAAATTGAGGCCAGCTGCTACATCTTCGTTTTTCATTACCGAAATGGGGGAAAACCTTGACGGTTGGCGCACTTTAAACCAGTTAATTTCTGAAACGACAACGCATGGCAATTCTTCAGTGACTCTCTTAAGTTGGTTGCTACTACGAGAAAAAGCTCTTCGCGAGTTTTAAAATCGGCATTAGCGCAGCTGACTTCGCTTAAGTGTGGCAATATTTTATGAAAACAGGAATTAGCATTCAAATCCACTTGACCCTTCAACCTCGGCTTGTTCGTCGATGAGTCATGATTGATGAAGAAACTCCCCGCGAATATTAGGGTAATAATTTCACACCTTGTTTAACTTCGATTAACCCTGCGACCTTTGGCACCCACGCAGTCCTAATTCGCCACCATCGACAGCCGCTTCATCAGTTTTATGTTAATCCCGTGATACTTCTGTATTTTTGGAATTGGAGCTTGCTTTGTTGGATATTAGTTGGAGAGTTGTTCGTAAGATGTAAATTTTTTTTGTAGTACCGCAGCTGAAATGTGGCTAGTGTAAATGTCATGTAATTGCATCTCCATGCTTGCCAATATTTCCGCAACTACGGATGCACAACATTTCCTAATAAATTGACCGGAATAGCTGCAAGTTGTTTAGACATTGCTTCTTTTAGTCTTTCAATGATCGTGGAATGACTTAAGGAACTCTTTAAGGTAGTGTGACAGCCAAAAATTTTCTGGATTGGGATCTGGCAAGCGCACTAGTCACGCAATTGGAAAGTATGTGCTTGTTCATAGGAAAATTATAGCCACTTTAAGTTATTAAGTGACTTTTAAATATTCTTCCACATTATTTAACTTAAGTTTTTGCGAAAATCATAAGGAATTTTCGAAAATTATATGCATCAAAGTATTACGAGAAATTATTAGTACAAAAATTACACTGTATAATAACTCTTACTAACGAAAATGCATGCAATTTTTATTACGTCTGGCATTTACTGCAGCCCACACAATAATCTGATTTGATAACTATATTTAAACTGGCTTTCTTACAACCTATTTTGATACTTTCGCGTGTCTTCAAACGTACGGTAAAATACAAGATCAATTAAGTATCGTAATGGATTGTCATTTTGTGAATATATTAAACCATCTTTTAATTAGTTGCTTAAACTGATTTAACAGTATCTTGGTACCCATTGATTATTAAAACATATGACGTTGAAAATCCACAAAAATAATTGCTAACCGGCTTGACTGCGATAAAGAACCACCTGTGGTAGCCTTTATCTTATACACAAATAATGAATCACATTTTTTGACTAATCCTACACATGACGTGGACAACCTACTCTCTATACGGTTGTTCTAACAATGGAACGTTTTGAAACATTTCTTTAAATTTTGAACCATCTTGCGTGTTTATGTTTGTTACAACAATTTTCGGTAAAATGTAACAATAAACGAAATTGTCCAATATTAACGTCCTAACTAGCCCATAAGAAACCGCCTGCAAGAGGCCGTGGGCATAAAGGATGAATAATAAATTACCCAATTACCATAAGCAGTAGCAAACCAATAGTTCAGGATACGAGACTCAACAACTTACCGTAACCGACTCCGCTGAACCATCCGGAGTAATCGAGATGCGATGTAAGATAGGGTGCAAGAAGATAACAAATACCCAAGAAAACAAACAACGGCTTGTCTCAAACGTCAATAATACATTTATTCACAACGACTTTAATACACAAAAAACATGTACATATTTGGAAGAAAGCAATTACATAAGTAGTACGCGAACAGATAGTACTTATAAGGAATTGTACAAACAAAAGAAAATCATGTATCGATAACATTCACTGCGTTAGGTAATTGATTGAAGATAAATAATAGAGACAAATAGAGGATGATGTAGAACACAAGGTAACAAAATGAAAAGGAGCACAAAAGCACTGCATGCAAAATACAAAATCGGAACATTACAAACGAGAAGACATTTTCACACAATTGTAAATAGTGTAGTGACATATAGGTGAGAGCTGTAGCGTATGACAATCAAAATACAAAGTATACCACTACTAAGAAAACCTGATGGAACGTTATGCAGCAACAATGAAGAGACCAACAACCTGTTTGCACGTTACTTTGCATCCACATTTACAACTTCAACTAACCAAGCTCTCCCATATATGGATCATGCTACTCGTGTTAGTGATAGCTTAACTACCATACACATATGCGAAGATAGAGTTCTCAAAATCATCAAAAATCTACCGGAAAATTGTGCCCCAGGCCCTGATGGTCTTCATTCCATTGCCTTAAAACGAACTGCAGAAGTAATATCTCCTTGTCTTGTATCAATACTTAAACGATCTCTTGAAGTAAGCGATATTCCAGAGGCCTGGAAAAGTGCGGTAATCACACCGATCTTTAAGAAAGGGGACAAGTTGAGTGTTAATAATTATCGACCGATTAGCCTTACCTCTATCGTATGCAAAGTGATGGAAAAACTCATAGTCGCTGAATAACTACCATTTCTACTTGAGCACAACATTGTTCCACCTGAACAGCACGGATTTTTACCAGGACACTCCGTCAGCACTAATTTACTAACGGCAATAAATTTGTGGAGTCGTGCGTTACATCTAGGGATACCTTTGGATGTTATCTATATTGATTTCTACCGTGCTTTGATAAAGTGCACATACAGTACCTTTTGCACAAAATGGAATATGTTGGTATTCGAGGCAAACTCCTAAAATGGATTAGTGCGTACCTGCTACATAGATCTTTTCGTGTCAGAGTGGGAGGGTCATTTTCCAATTACGAAGATTGTATAAGCGGGGTTCCACAAGGATCCGTATTGGGCCCTATTCTATTTATTATATTTATCTCGGATCTTGGTAAACTTATTAAATCGAACCGCCTTTTTTATGTGGACGATCTAAAACTTTTTAACAACCCGCTTCTTTATTACGACACTATAAAGGAGGACCTTTCAAGAATACAACAATGGTGTGACATCTGGTTGTTCGCGATCAACACCTCTGAGAGTGCCGTTCTACATATGGGATATAACGACCCTAGATATTCTTATAAAGTTATTGGTGAAGACATAGTAGCAGTGGACCAACAAAGTGACTTAGGTGTAATAATTGCAAGTGACTTATCTTGGTCTCCACAAGTTTTAATTGCGGTTAAAAAGGCAAATAAAATGTTATTTCTCATATCCACAGCTTTTCACTCGATCTCTGTTCCCATACTACTTAAACTTTACATTACGTATGTTCGTCCACATCTTGAATTTGGAATATCAGTGTGGTCTCCGTGGCTACGACGAGATATCCAACTTCTTGAATCAGTTCAACGCCGAGCCACTCGCCTTTCATCACAGCTAAGGAGACTTTCTTATGAAGATCGACTGAACGCCTTAAATCTAACGACCCTTGAAGATCGGATTAAACGTGATGATCTCATTTTAACGTACCGTATCATAGTGGGTGATTTGTCGCATATTCTACCAAGCTATTATGATTTGAACAGAGATCCCCGAAAAATATTATCGGTGTGTTAGAGAATTTTTCCTAACAAATCGAGTGTTTGCACAGTGGAATTCCTTGAATAATTGAGTTCTGCCGGCTACATCAATTATTAGTTTTAAAAACCGTTTGGACAGTACTGTACATGTAGTAAATATGGAAACTTGTTTTCTTATGTGCATTAGCTTCTTTCATGCGCACGTTTATGTAAGACATATTAATTTAGGATTTATACGTATAGTAGTTAAGGTCTCTCATGTAATTTTGAGCACCACGAGCCTTTGAATTATGCTCTTGTTAGTTGTTAAATAATAATAATAATAATAAAAATAACGGACAGCCTAAGAACAGTGAGGTCAGATTTTATGAGAAGAAGTTTACAATATACACGCAGAGATAGAAAAAGAAAGGAAGAGATCTACAGGGTGATGGAAGTAGAGACATTAATTACACGAAAACTTGAAAATAAAACCCTAAGATGGTACACCCCGGTGTAAAGCAATTCTGAACTCTTCATTGAGTGGAAAAAGAAAAACGGACAGGCCAGTACTAAATTAGAAAACACATGTTGATGATATGACAGAGAACAAAATCTAGGAGAAAGAGATTACGCAGTTTTGGAGGTTGAGAACGGCAGACTAATGGGAAAGGGCCAAGAGATGCAGAGAGAGGAACGAAAACTTAGAAGTGCTACGAAGAATGAAAGAGAGGAGAATAGAAAAATAAAATACATTCAACAGAGCATTACACCACATGAAAGCAGAGATCACCATATCCTACCTTTGGTTGTGGGCGGCCAACCGATTTTGACCTTCTTAAATAATATCCTGAGGTACCGAGATGAGTGCAACAATTTACCAAAGTAATAAAACTAAATTATCTCCATATGGTCGACGATTTTTTCGGGAAAAGATCGTCTCTTACAACGTCACGAAAAGAAAACTCTGAACAAAAACGTCGTATAACTTCGAAAGTGCTATCAAGAATTCTCAACATTTCCGAAAAAGAAATGGATGCCGGAAAAGTATCTCAACTACTCATTCAAAGTCACTAGAAACTACTTCGGCAACCTGAAACACACGACAGTATTTGAAGTTGCCGGACACACAGCAACAGCGAGCGGAAATTCGAAGTTACACTTTCGAAACGTAACATGTTGAATGCAACAGTCTTCTTCGAGTGCAACTTTTGTCATATCTAAAATTCAAATTTAAGACCTTCCACTTAATTACAACAAGGCACAGATTTATTTGCACACCAGCAAAGCTCATACATATATAGATAATTGGAGGTGGCTCAGTATTAAAGCCTCTGGGTTCAAACTACAGTAGCTCCAATGCCCACAAAAATATCGTACCAACTTCGCTATAATTCCGCAATCCGACTTTGCCAATCGTGGGGTCCTAATTGCGAAACTTCTTCAAAGCGAAGGGGCCAATACCGCTGCAGTGGGGATGTAATGACAAGGCTGACGATGACGACGTATATGCATATGGAATCATAATATACACTTTTATTTTCTAAAAATGTGCAAGATCATAAGCAACGAGTGAATTGAGAAAGAAGTGCACACGTTATAATCAAGTTAGGTTAAGTTGAATATTCTCCTTAGCATATAATTTCGGCTTAGACCGGAGAATAATTCGAGTAACCGCGAGCCTCAAACAGTACACAAGTTGAATATGTTAGGTTGCGTATGTTACACGAGACAATGATAAGGTTTTGTAATCATAATATCAAAATTGTTCATAACCAAACGTAAAATGCTGTCTTTAAGATTTTCCATTATAAAATATTGCTTGGTTGATAACAATAATTATATAATTGCTTGACAGTTATAATAGTCGTAAGACAACAAACATGATAAATGCGGCAGCGAAGACATTTTTACCCCCAATTTTATAGCTGTTTATACTAGACTTATTTATAGCACACCCGTTTATGGTAGAAATATAAAATGCCACAGAGCTGGATTCCACGAGTAATTATCGGCTATTAGATAAGCAATTAATCTCCAATGATAAATCTGCCTTAATAAGCATAGGTTTATTTAAACCAGATATGGCTGAGGATAATAGTTAAATAATTAAATGTTGGATATATTATTATGTGAAACGATAACTGATCAATCAATTAGCACTGATTACTAGCTTTCGTTCTGTGTTTATAAAAACTTTGATTTAAAATTAGGTTTTTCTTTTCAGTTGACAATTAAGAATAATATTTATGTATCGTCATTAAATAAGGTTCTATCATTGCATACAAGTGTCTGATGCAATTTTAGTAAGTAAACATTTTTAAATTTAACATACGTAATGATTATAAAACCTGAAACTGTATAAATGTTAGCAATATTAAGATAAACACCTAGCAATGTTTGTCTTACAAGTTTATGACTGTGTTTTTGTAATAAATATTTTTTTGTATTTGTCACTTGTGAACACTTACAAGCCACCAAGTTTAGATATTGGAGTTTAGGCTGTTTGTGAACCTTCACTAATGTTAGCATCGTCAGAGACAAAATTGTTCTAAAAGCTAAAGGGAGGCGTGTTGTATTTAATCCTTTCTGTGCCATTCGTGAGGAAAGACGTAACTTGGACTTGATGTATGGCCGAATGAAATATTTTAGAATTGAATGGCAGGAGTGCAAGATTTAGTAAATTTCAAACTATTTTTCTTCTTTAAGGTGTTTGAATTTTTACCTTGTAATCGCGAAAAAATCAGCTTCGGAGATTTATTCAGATCTTCACATTTCAGAGTCACTAGATGACGAAAAACAGGTTTTTTCAATTCCGTCTGTCTATCTGTCTGTCGGTCGGTTGGCCGTATAACTCAAAAACTATTTGTTGGAGAAAGACGATATTTTGCATGCAGGTTATATATCTGCCTGGTATGAAATCGAGAAATATATATAGGGTGAGCTCCTTAAAAAACGTTTTTGTTTATTTTGGCTTTACCTGAGAAACAGATACAAGTACTAATGTGCACATAGCTCAGGCTTTATCATTGGCGAAAATGAAACCTAACAGATACAGGGTAAACATCACAAATTGGACAGAATGGTATGGTGCTTTATAACGCAGCAGAAACTCGTCCACTTCAAGCACGCCCGTGGCTCAGTAATTCTGGCGGCGGACAAAACACTGGCTCGAAATATTCGCCTCGGACTATTTTTTTTATTTGCAAATTGATCTAATTCCCGCGAGGGAAGTTCCTTGTAAACCATTTTGCAGATTTTCTCTATTACTGTAGCTTCATGTATTATTCATAGAAAATAGTAAAATACGCTGGCAAGTAGCATCGAGGCAGCACTCCACAATTACCTCGTATTTCGAATTGGAAATGTTTAAATTAGTTTCCGAGTATTGTATTGACTGATACATTCCACGTGTGATGCACAAGAAGAGCATCATGCAAGTTTTACTAGTTCATTTTTGCGCTCCGGTATTCAAAAGTAGATTAATGCGAATATATAACGTGCATTAATTAGCTCCCACCATGCATGCAGTTATAACTTCTTTAGAAAAAGGCAGTGTTAGTTAATCGACAAATAAATCTAATATAAACAGTTGTGTCGTCACTTATCAGACAACAATTTTGACTGCACTTTCACCAAAATGATACCAAGAGTTTTTCTACGTGTTGCACTGTTCGAAGCGATAACCAGAATGTTTGCAAAAACGGTAAACTTAAGGAAATTAGGGTGGGGATAGGAGTAAATAACACAAAGGGACACAGGAATTTTAAAGGCCGTAGAAAGGGACTAAGTGTGCCCGTTTACAGTCCTACGAATTGCAATTAAATCTAAAATTAATATTTATTAAATATATAAATAGCTTTATTTTACTTAGTATGTGCTAATCATTGATATTCATTGTGCATTGCTTAATATAAACAAAGCTGATAATTAGTAAAGCTAAAATTGCGAAATTGCAGCGTGCTAGTCAATAACAATACAAGCCTTTGGATGTCAATAACACAGCAATTAATTACCTTGAGGGCTTCAGGCTGGCTTTAAAGTTTAAACATTTGTTTGGATATTTTTAGCCAAGGTTGTTTTATTTGCTGCTTATGAAAATCAGTAACTGATCAACATGTCCAATCATAACTGAATTCGTCAGAGAAATAGATTCTATTTAGTGCTAACCACATAGCTGCAGTTAGGGCATGGTAGTTAGTAGAAATTAATAATCTTGCGTCTGATTATTGTTAAATTCCGCATTTTTTACTTATTAAAAATGTGAAAAACGTTTTTCTGTAATTTTGACCTAATATAATAACACTTTGTTGTTTTTTTCAACGTCAAAATGATGCATATATTCGCACTAGTTGCAATATGAGATTTCATATTGATACTACCGGTAATATGAAAATTCATATTGACAGTAGTGCTAATATGAAAATTTAGAACAACTTTGTAGATTTAGTTAATTTATTTACTATACAAATTAGTATGACTTAAAATTACAGAAAATCTTGTATGCAACACGTTGTAAAATTAGTGTTTTTCACACACCATTTGTTGCCCAACTCACACTTCACGTCTAGTGTGAACAGCACTTTCATTTTGCAACTTGATACATAAATAGCTATTATAATCCATTCACAATGTTTCCTCCTTTCAGCAGGCTATGCTAGGGTGGCATTTCTGTTGGTAGGCATGTGAAATAAACTAGACATGACAAAATTGGGTTATGTTTTCAATTTGTAGTTATGATTTTTGAAGGCTTGCATTGTTGCCAGTTAAATTTGTTTCTCCTTCCGTAAAATCGTTGGCATTTTGATATTAAAATTGCAAAAAATAGCAATACAGCAGTTGTCAAAAACCGCATAGTTTGTTTCTGTCACAGTTTCACTTATATCACAATTCGTGCATGCAACATACCTAATAAATAGCTATATAAGTAACAAGGAATGTAAGGACCTATTAACATTTGAGGTAGGCAATTACAAGCCAAGGCGAAGCCGCGGCTTGTTACCTGCCGAAAATGTTAATAGGCGATACATTCCGAGTTATCTTATTATATTTTTCCCTCTGTCTATCGAAATTTTTCTATATTTTTGAAAAAATCGTTTGGTTTGTCTCCTGTCACCAGGATTAATTTTCGTGGGTCGTGTTACCTGTGAGTGTCACATTTGACATAAACACTTGCAATTATAAACAAAACGTCTAAGTCTGCATCTTGCGTTGCTAATTTTATTATCCTAGGAACTTAATAATAATATTAAGTTCCGTTGTCAAGAGAAAGCAGCAAACGAATATAATCGCCGACTTACACGTTTTGTTATTAAGGCTGTATCACTGACTTACATGATCAGCAGCGGGAAAAATATATAACAGCCTACTGGGAGGATGAAACATTGTGAATGGATTATAATTTGAGAAAAATGGTTGCCACGGCAACAAAATATGAAAAGTAGGAAAAAATTTAAGGTTGACAACTGTGCTCCATGATTTGCCAAAAAGTTTTTGTTCAACCCATTATTCGATAAAAAATTACGATTGATATGCTAGATGTTATAAGTTATATCCACCCTGTATGTGCACACGATGTACGCTTCTGTTCCTTAACGTATCTGGCGTCCCACGGTTTAAATTTCCGATTATTTTGCTTAGTCAGTGTCAAGTGGATAGCGGATAGCCTGGATAATGTTCCGGCGTCTAATATTATCATCATGAAGAGCCAGCTCCTCGAACTAACATGAATTATGAGATAGTTGCCCCCGAAGGAGTTTTAACCACGATCGTTCTTAATTCCTAGCGTTAGCCACTTTGACACCAGCAAAATTTTTATGGTTACGTTTTCCGCTGCCGACAAATTTAAGCCGACGTTTTTAGTTTCATGCCAAGCAGCAGGTAGTGGCCACTCGTAATAAATATTGAAATTGCCTTGTTTGCATTTGACTTAGCTTTAAAATAGTTTTGTTGTGGTGGCTAAATATAGATGAGTTTTGGAAATTTAATTTTATAGTTTCATCGCACGCACACCTTTCGAATCATAAAAGGTAAAGCCTTTGGAAAATGTCCAAATATTAAATAAATCAAGTACAAGGAAGTGGAAATATCTGCCGGAGATCTGATTCTGTTAATAAAAATGTAAATAATAACGCCAACTGGCTAAATGTTGGAATTTAAAGGCCAGTTCTGTGGTAATGTTGCCAGTAGCTCCTTGATCAGTACCAATTTATATAAAATAATTAGAATTTCGACATAACATATTATGCCCTGTCACTGATTAATGAACCACATTTATTTTAAGCGTTTACAATAATTTAAAATAATCAAGTATTTAAATGAAAATTCTTTCAGGCAACAAATGTCTACTCAATGGTCTACACAAATAGGTAACGGCAGTGCCACTTAAATAGTTTAATAAAAACTGGGAATGGTTGTTTTACTACTAGTAAGACATTAAATAAATGTGTTGGCATTGTAACAATCTGGTATCGATTTACCATATCGAAGTTCTATTAGTTTTTACTTAATGGAATAATTAGGTTGAAGTCACCTGTTTGTAGTTTGATACAAGCTATTAATATTTTTGTTAGACGACGCGACGAAGAGGAAGTGAAATAATTGAAAGCCTATTTTTGTCTAATTTTATTAATATCAGATTTCGAATACTTTTTACTTATGTTTGTCATAAATTATTTCAAAATTTTATTGCATTCTATAAAAATTGATCTGAGAGCACCAATTTTTATTGTAGATCTAGCCTGTATGGTTATCGAATTATTTGATATTACAGAAATCATAATTTTTTGGGTTTTTCAGGATATTTCAAAAAGGTGGGAGTTTAGATAAAATTTAAACACGGCTTTACATTCTTTTCGAAATTCTGCTCAACTGTATATAGCAGCAAATCGGATAGAAATTAAAAATTTAAGTACCGCATTTATACAACGAACTGTGGTAGCAAATGTGCATATGTACAAATTTAAAATTTTTAATTTTGTTTAATTAGCAGTCGCCTTGGCGCCATGACGGCCTTAGCTGTGGTTACGTAAACGAACCACGCTGCTTTTATTTACACCTACGTACACTTTGTAATAGCTAATTTATACATAAGTTTTTGCAATCATAAAAGCTTTTACCTTTGACTAGGCAAAACCTCCACTTTTTTTGTTTGCTAGAAAAAGTGCATTTTACCTATCAAATATAGGACTTTGCGAAGTAACGCCCAAAAAGGGATATCTGTATGGAAATATATTAAGAGATGTATATTAGTTACTTATCGCTCGAGCAAAAAAGCTTTCAGTAGCTTATCGCTCATCCTTTATTCATCAGCTTTATGGCTGCCAAGTTTTAGAACTGAGAGCGAACGTTTATTATGACTAATTAATTAAGGAAACCTGTCCTGGCTAAACGTAGCCCAGAAAAGGAAAATGCAGAAATAATAAAACCTTAGGCGCCACAAAATCCAGTCAACAACTGTTTTTACTTTTGTCAACAAGCGTAGCTAATTACCATATGGAAACCATGACGGGAATACTAATATATTTACAATATTTTAGTTATGAAAATGATATTAAAAGAAAATCAAGTGTTTTAATAGCCGGAGAATTGCACGAATTGCTCATTGGCTGCAATAAGCTACGCAAATTAATGAGCGTTGACACGCAGTAAAATTGTTGGTAAACATTAATGCTTTTTGTAGATGTTTTACTATCACTCCGTGGTTAATTCAAAATGTTAATTTATGATACGCAGCTACCTCGTGCATTGCTGTTAACTCCCATTGCAATTAATTACACTTTATATTGCAGGCTGCAGGAGGCATATAATTAAATTGCAGCCGATACATAAATTACAAAATCATTTAATTCCGTGTTTACTATAAATATTCATAAATAAAGCAACATTGCGATAAGTATTATAATTTACGCAAATAATTAATCATCAGATGTTCACCTATGGTGCTCTTCCTCTAACTCAACGCGTTTACACCATTTGCCTGGCAACTTGATTATATATAGCTCTAAAGTAGAAGTCAGACAGAGTGCCCAGCCAGTTTGATATGATACTCTGATCGTTCATCTTTCAATGATACAAAAAGGTGGTGATCACATAGGGATGACCAGACTGGGGTATGGGTGTTTCTCATTTCATTGTGTTGATTGTATTTTGCGTCGAAGTGGCGCGGCGGTATGGGATCAAGCATTGTCAGAGGAGTTGACAATTTCTCATCGATTTAGTTCGTGGACCTGTAGACGATATTTCCGATGCCTATTTTATGGTAAATTCATCGTAGGATATAAACATCTCTCATCCATTACATTGTAATAAATGATATAAGCACTTACAAACATTATGTCTATTACGCCCCAAAATGTCATATGCGTCCACTTCCCTTATCTCCGGTCGAAACCATACACCACTCTCCATCTTTAAGAACGATCAATCCCCCCATAACGATTTTCGTTACACCTTTCCTTTTTGAGTACGTTTCACTGTTACCTCTTTCGAATCATGAAAATTTCCGACAAAACGAATGACTACATTCTCATCTTTACATTTCAAAATACGAAGTCCATGGAAGAAAGTCGGTAATAAGCTTCTGTATGCTACGTATGCAACGTCCGGGGCGACTTACTCTTATTTTTCGCCCCGAGACGTTTACGTTTCTTGGTAGCTCAGGGCAGAGGTCTGATGAGAACCGCATTCAAAGAAAGAAGTCAAAATGAAATCGTCTACTGACCACTACTTTTAAAATAATGTAATTTAAATGTATTTCACAATTTGTAATAATAAAAAAACTAAAAATATGGCAGAAATACGTTGAACAATTATTATTTAACGACGATCAACTTCCAGACCGACCAGAAAACGAAGCAGAAACAGGACCAGAAATTACTATCTCTGAAGTGGCATAAAACTTGCTAAAAAGGGAAAGACTGTTGGATTGGATGGGATTCCAGCAGAAATTTTAAAGAATATTAATAATAAACGGGGCTGCCCGCGCTATTGCGCGGTCTAACCTGATGTATTTTCGAATGCGCTGCTTAGCACATTTTATTTAGTGACCTTACATTTTATGTGTCACCACTGAGTAGTTTAAAGCTTTGCTAATAATTTTCAAAAAGAAACGCGAATTGTTAAGAGTCCTTTTCTAAAATCGCATCGATTTAATCAAAATTCCGCTCAAATAACGCTCCACCCCTCTCCAATGGGGGCCCTCGGGGCTCCACACCACTCCAACGGGGCCCCGGGGCTCCGACCCTCACCAAGAGGGTCCTCGGGGAACCTCCTTTCTCCAAGGGAGCCTTCGGGGCTCCGCCCTTCTCCAAGGGGGCCCTCGGCACACCTCCCCCCTCCAAGGGGGCCTTCGGGGCTCTGCCCTTTTCCAAGGGGACCCCGGGGCTCCGCCCCTCTCCAAGGGGCCTCTTGGGGCTCCGCCCCTCTCCAAGGGGGCTCACGGGACCCCGCCCCTCTTCTAGGGGGTCTTCGAGGCTCTGCCCCTCTCCAAGGGTGCCCCGGGGCTCCGCCCCTCTCCAAGGGGGCTTACGGGGCTCCGCCCTTCTTCAAGGGGCCGTCGGGGCTGCGCCCTTCTCCAAGAGGGCCATCGGGGCTCTGCCCTTTTCCAAGGGGACCCCGGGGCTCCGCCCCGTTCGCGAAATCGAGGCGACGGCGAAATTCATGTAGACGCAAATGGGGGACTTCGCGTCTGCAATTGTCGTGACGGACACACACGTTTGGATCGTTCTCCTTTATTTATATGATGATGAGGCCAATACGGCGATAACAGCACTCTTTAACGCAATATATAACACTGGCATGGACCTTGTCTCAAGTCGTGGAGAAAAGATTACAAGCCTTCGAAATGTGGGTGTACCGTATAATCCTCAAAATCTCATGGACAGAACATATTACTAATGACGTTCTCGACAGAATGGGTTGTAGACCTCAAACTCTGTTCTTCGTTAAACGCATGAAACTAGAATACCTTCGCCATATCATGAGAAATAACAACAAATACCAGCTACTACAAAATATTATCCAGGGCAAAGTTGAAGGACGAAAAGGACCTGGTAGACGACAAATTTCCTGGCTCGCCAACTTAAGAAAATGGTTCGGAGTTACATCCGCAGAACTTTTCCGTAGTGCAGTCAATAAAATACGTATTTCCATTATGATAGCTAACCTCCGAAACGGATCAAGTACTAGAAGAAGAATAATAAAATAAAGGCGGCTATCCTCTGCAGCTCTACGCCTGTGATTAATTACCGCAAACTAGGAGTGGGCGTATTAAAATTTATATATCGATATTCGATATCAAAATTATTTCGGTATTTGTCATCGATAAATATCCTAAAAATATCATTATTCGATAGATCAATATTACATTTCCATATATACAGGGTGTATTGAAAATGGCGCATGATCTTCTGGTACAGCTACTCTTTGATTAATTCCGAGTCGAAAATGTTGATATAGGCCTACTTGCGCCCGGTTCATTTGCGCCCGCCGTAATTTTCGGCCCATTTGCGCCCAAGAAAAATATCAACAGTAATTAAGGTCTCATTTGCGACCATGCTTGCATCTCATTAGTCATCAGGACACCGTCGCTGTATAAACAAAACTATTGCAGCGTTTGCACAGCTACGACCAGTGTGACCAATCAAGGAAATCCGACGCAAATCAAAAATAAGGCTGTTTGAAACAAATCTAAGCCCGTATTGTTACACGGATGTGAAACCTGGAACACCACAAGAAGTATAACAAAAAGTCTACAAGTGTTCATAAACAGGTCCCGGGTGGTGTAGCTTGAACAAGCGTCCACGTTCGATCAGTAGAGTTAAGCAACGCTCATTCTGGTCAGAACTTGGATGGGAGTTTCACGGTTGCTTCTCTCGGCGTCTCGTGGTACGGGTGCCCGGATGTCATAATAACATAATGAGTGTCGTTAGTGGGGTTGGAAGTTCCCATAAAATGTACAGCGACGCCTATAATTGGCCTAACGGCTGTTGGCTGAGTACAAAATAAAATAATATAAAACAAAATAAACAGATGCCTACGGTACATACTAGGTGTGTGGTGGCCCACAATTCCTAGCGAAAACCTATAGGATATCACCAACCAGATCCCCATCCAAACAAAAATAAAAAGAAGAAAGTGGGGATGGCTAGGGCACACATTAAGAAAACCGTAGACGCACTATCAAAAAGGAATTAGAGGAAGGCAATACAATATAGAGCCAGTTTACCTGTGTTTTCTTTGGGATTGCTGGAGTTATCGTTAATATGAAGATATCTTAGAACTGCGTCAAATCTGTTTCTACGTATGGCATAAGCTGCAATAACCAATAAGCATCTCTAAATCCGAATAGTATACAAATAATGTATCCAACTGGATAGCCTATCGACATCTAAAGGAGTTCTTCCTTTTTCACAATTAGAGGTATATATCTTTACTCTTCGAATTCTTTCTCATTTTCATCTCACCGAACTTTTTCTACACCCTTTACAGCATTATTCCAGACTAGGACTAGACTAAGTCTGTAGTTTCTTGAACAATGCCTCATAATCCGGTTTTCGGGTTCGGCGTCATTCTTTTCGTCTCCCTGATAAATTACATTACATATCCCATATTTTGGTACTCAAGATTGTTGATGGTTTCCAATAATATCTCAGCCGTAAGAGGTCTTGCTTTTGATGTTTGCTAGTTGAAGCAATTTAACATTTTTAGGATGGAATTTACGGCATAGGCCTCCTCCATCTGTTTCCACTATTCTCTGTCTTGTGTGACCGATATAAAAAAAGGACAATTTTTTGTAAAAAACATTCATTTACAGTCTCTATAGAAATTTGTGTGACAATTATGTTTCATCTTTGGTATGTGTCATAATATTATTGAAATTCACATTGAGCCCTATTTAGCTGGATGCTGCATTTAGCTCATTTCTTGCAGTTCGTGAAATGTTTCAGATATTACGACTATATCATGAGCAAACCGCAGGTTATTTAGTTTCTGGCCATTCATATGTATGCCCTTATGTTTCCACTACAATCTTTTGAGCACAGCTTTAAGCCTTTGTGTGAATAATTTTGGTGAGACGGTGTTACCTTGTCTGATACCTCATTTTATAGCTATGGGGTTAGATGGTTCTTCTAGGTGTACTGCCGTAGTGATATTTCTGTATATGCGGTATTGTGACACTTGCTCCTGTGTTAAATTTTTATAATATATTTAAATTTAATACATCGCCTAATCAAGCGCTGCATCAATCCGACGCGTGAAAAGGCGATAAGAAATTCTACCCGCTCTGCACAACGTAGCGCTAAATGAACGATCGCGTCGTTCCCCACTCCAGTGGAAGCTAGGGCAAGTACCCCGATAACGCGGCAGAAGAGGTATAAAATAAGACTACACTTCCATTTTCGGGACCTGAGATTACCTGTCCTGTCCTGTCCCTAGAACTTGAGATCCCGTCCTGATCCTGTCCAGTCCGAACTTGAGGTCCTCCGACCTGGCAAGCTGAACTGTCTAACGGAGCAGACCTTCATCCCTTAACCGCCCACCCTTAACTGTCAGCTTTGAATCCAAAACTTTCCGTAAAGGCGAAGACGCTGGAATTCGATTTTACCTTGGTTGATAAACTTTCTCGGGAAATCGAATATTGAGGCTAAAACCCTCGCTGGGCTGATGGACTGTCTTGCAGGGTTAACCGCTTAAAGCAGATCCCGACCGCGTAATCCTTAAGCGCAAATACCGGCGCCTAGAAACATTTCACTGCGATGCTTTAACCCGCACCATAATATCTATTAACCTACCTGTAATAATTCACGGAAGAACCCGCAGCTACCTGGTGGAACATCCGCTCAGAGGCCCCTGGCACCGCTACAGCAGCAGTAGAAGTCGCCCGACACATATTAGCACCATCGCGGCCGGAGTTCTCGGCCGCCAGCGGATTTACACCATAAGGCACCGCTACAACTTACTCGTGTGAATTCACCACCTATACAACATAGGTAATGCGTAACTTCTGTTCTTTGCACCTGTTTTGTTAGAGCCATAACCTTAAACAAAACTCCGACGTTTTGGGCACTTCATATCGCCTAGGGCGATTTCACCGGCCGGCGTAAGAGATGCAACGCTAAATTCATACTCCAGTCCGATCCCGAAAAGGTTGAACTCTTATTTGCGATTTTTATCTTATTTTGTAAGTACAGTTAAAAACAATATATGTATCGTAATTACAAGGTGTTTTTCCTGATCTTATAAATATATATTTGAGTTTGAACGAACCCATCCTCCGATTTGAGCTAACCGAGGTAGAAAACTGGGACGCCCTTCACAGGGATCTAGAGAATCTTTAAGAAACGTTACATATAGTAGTTGTTTATATCTGTACTCTATTCCACTGTTGCACAGTGCTTCCCTCTTCGGTAAGCCTGTAACCTCTAGGCAGCGCGTTCCCAGGTAGCGGATCGGAGCACACCTCAGGATACAAACATGCACAAAATATATTTTCCACCAAACTTGGAAAATTGGTGTTTGGGTTCGTCTTTTGACGCCTAGTTGTCTCAACATTTTTTGAAGGCCAGAGGTATTGATATGAAATGTTAAACAATTTCTTAAAACAACCTTACGATGACGAACTTCAAAACGGGTTCTTTCAATACGATGTCATGCAACAAGGAAGAACTTTTTCGACAATCGACTGGTCCGTTTGTGGTATTATCGAGAGTTTTGTTCGAGATTTTCGGATTTGACCCCACTGCATTGCTTTGTTGCCTAAGCATAAATGTACAGTTTTCAAATACAGTAAATAATAATGTGCTTGAACTGAGAGACAAAATTACCGCAGAACGTATTCGTGTATCTTCACAAACTTGGCAGAGTACGTTTAATAAGACGCTTTGTTCTGTTTGTATAACAAGAAGGCAGACATTTCCAGCAGTTATCTAGTGTTGTTTCAATTATCACTTTTGTTAATGTGTAATATATATACAGTACAGTAATTTTCATTTTTCATAGCTTCTCGGTATCTATATATTTTGAAAATCGGTGGTATAACAAACTCTTACAATTTTGCCTAAAAAAATTGAGCAGCCTCTAACCTTATATGAGTGTGCTAGATCTCACCATTAGCAAAAGCGTGATATATCCTAAATTTTGTGTATACAAATGTAGAGACTAATACTAAAACTAGGAATACATTTAATTATTTAGTACAGAATTAAAATTTAATTTTGGCAGCGAAATAGAATCGTCGGGGTCAAACAGCTCACATTACATGTTTTTAGTACAAAAATAGTTAACTTGTCGTTGCCCCTGTATAGTCTTAGCGTCGCGTCGTTTCTATGGAAATTTATCGACGTTTTGGTTAATAAAACAATCTAGTGGATGTAGCATTACAACCGATACTCGCTTTGTTTTCCAACTTCGAACTCGTGCAAATACAATTAAAATCAGGCATACATTTGCATAACTCATTTACTAGGACAGGGCAAACGCATGATACTACTACTAGTATCATGGTGCAAACGTACCAATTTTGTGCCGTGGATGAACTAGCCTTGCTCTGCTGCCGAAGCGCTCTCGAAATGTGGATTAATTTGCATTAATTATTTACGATCAAGTCCAAATTGGTTTGTGGTGAAAATGAAATCGTTTAGGTAAAGCGAACCTGAGCAATCAATTCTCTGAAATGAGAAGACCACACACATTGTTGCTATTGCTTTCGGAACTTTTGTTTTTAGACAGAGACCAAACAGCGCCAAGAACTTTTACTTTATTTAGCTTTAACTATGTGGCAATCCTTGGTTTGCCATATTTTAAGACGATGTGATTTGATTAAAAGCGTTCGAAGTGTTCGTGTATAGATATATTTCAAGCGTATAGATCAACAGTGTAGGTAAGTAGGTACATTTTCTAGACGAGCCCTGATTTTCAAAGCATAATACGTTGTAAAAGAATAGGTAATCAACGGTTCTGAGCTATAAAAATAAATTTTGATTTATTGTATTAGCTAGTAATTGCTCTATGTTGTTTACCCAATCTTTTTTATGCTGTAGATGCTAAAATGATATCTGTTGAGGTTATTTCCCATCTTAAATCCATACCGGCTAAGAATCATGAAATTTTTGAAAATATTTTAAATTAACACAAGATGCAGTACAACTTACTATTATCAGCAATATTTCAATTCCAGTAATTAGCGAAAATCACATTTATTGCTAAGGTTCTTTGTCACTGTGCATTCAGACTAGTGAAGAGCCATGTCAAATTTTGAAAAATCCTTTACATTGTAACAAGTTACTATACAACTAATTAAACAGTATTAAAACTTCAAAAAGAGCCTGTTAATTTCACCAAAGCCGCCCACGACTCAAACCCTGTTGCCGCTAATTCGTCTGTAACAATTTCAATTCGTCTTTCTAGCCAACATACGGGCATGACGAGCACAAAGCTCTGCGAGAAGCAGCCGGGTGCGGCCTGGGCATAGAAGCAATCCCAGTTTTGTCATACAAATGTCGGTGTTTAATCTAATGAATATTTACACACATTTTTATGCGCTTCGCATACATAATCAGCCAGCCTTACAGTCGAATCTTCTCAAAACTGGTTATGCTTGGAATGAATATAGGCGCACTTTATATGTTTTGGCCTGAATGGAACGTTTTGCTGTCGCTATTTACTTGTTTATCTAAAAATGGGGATGATAATGGACCCCGAAGCAGAGAGGTAATGTAGAGGCAGCAGGAGCTGGTGATTAATAGAAAGATTCATTAAGTGCCGGGCGAAGCCTTGTACCAATTGATTAATCTAATTAGACGCAATTAAGGGAATGAGGAATGCAGTTTTTTACTAGTTCGAGTTACCTATTTTAAAACATCTGGCATAGAATGAGACTTCAACCGTCACACATTTTAAAAAAAAAATCCATATTAGTAATACAAAGTAAAAATGCTTTTCTATACTGTAATAAACATTACGATTATTATTTCGTAATTCTTGAATATTATATTTTTACAGTTTGGATTTTGTGCCAAATAATTAGATCGTTATGGACTAAAGTCATTTTAGAAGCGAAGTTAGATTTGGACGACTCCAAAAACGAAAACGTTTCATTATTCATGAAATATCTGGTTTTTAACGACGGTTGGGCTTTAATGATGTGCAGAATAAATACCGAAAGTTCTGATGGGGTTTAAATTGTTGCCGAGCTTCTTTAGCGAATTCTTTGCATTTTCAACCTAGTCTTTGATAAACTTACATTTTGGAAGCACATTTTTAAGGTTTTAAATGAGATCAGTTGAATTTGCAAAGCGCGTCCATTGATAAAAGTAAAACAATAACACAGTGACATGAACATTGTAGTTACCTATCGAAATCTACCGCAACAGAAATTAAACTAAACAAATCTAATTTAGTTGCCTTTTGTAAGCAGAATCTGCTTTTCAAAAATTTCTTATATGTCATCGCTCAAGCTCTGCTGTAAAAGGGAATAAAACAATCGAAAACATAGCTGGCCGAAGAAATACAATAATTTTATTATTAACTTGTATATTTTAAAATTTTGTTGGGTTTTATATATCTCTAATATATGTTTTTAATTTCAGAGTGTGGTGGTCTGCTGCTCAAGGTAATTTATTCACTTATTATCGGTTTTCTATAATTTTAAGTTTTTAACATTATTTTCATTCATAGCTACAAACGTTTATTCAAGTACTAGCTTTTAATGTGTAGAAGAAAAACAACTTCTGCAAGATCCAATAATGGTTGAAGAGTTTTGAAAATTATGTATGAAATAGTTAATAATATCTTAATCTAATAATACTGAAACAGTAAAAGAGAACATCAGTAATACGAATTACATTAATTTGCAAAGAAAAGAAAGGGAATCTTATTTATAGTCAGACGTCTTAGACGTTGGACCAGGAATGTTAGGAAACGCACATGCTTATCGTTGCATTATGAAGGGCACGGTGGTGAAATGAGGAAGTGTTTCCGATTGCGGATGAAGTGCGCCCGATCGGTGTTGACGAAAACGTTACAGACGCAGGCGCAACGCGTTTATATATAGGGATAGGATATATTATAGGTAATGAGGACAATTTTGATATTCCTCTGCTTATCGAGAAGAGATTTTAACAACACTTAAAACTGTATTCACAAAATACAGTTGTTATTTTATAAAGGCAATTTAACAGCACTGTCGATTTTCATAAACAGTCCACATATTACGAGATTTTTGCAACTAATCACTTTTCTTCATTGTCCCTATTTTCGCTCAGTTTCTATATTATTCAAACTGGAAAGACAGTGAAAGTGTCACTTTAAGCCTATTTTTCCGAATTTTTGTTTTAGAGTTACACAAGTACTTACTTGTGTCTTTTTATCCTTTCGGATGTGTGGCGGTGTAGTTTTATTCTTTAAGTGTCTTTTTCCACCTATCATCTCCATCTGCCCCTAACTTGTGTCGTTTTATTCACTCATTTCCACTGTATTTCTCTGTTTTTACCGATTTTTGCGCATCCTGTGTTTCGTGTTTATTATCGTCTTTTGAGCCTCTTTCTACTCGTATATGGTTGTGCTTAATTGTTTTTTGGTTGTCATGTCCTCAATTCATTCTGTTTTAGTGCTCAAACCAATGTAATTGTCTTTCTATGCTATTCTATATTGGTTTCATATTCAGGTTCTTCCTATATATATACCTATGCAAGGCGGTCTATATTGTTCCAGGCTATGACTCTGGCTCTGTTGCTAGATTGTGTGCTAGGCCATTCCAAGACACACTAAGTTTTGTTTGTCTGAAATATATTTGACATTAAAAACTATTTTGACAAGGCAGTTCATATAAATTCCAAAAATACCTTTGAAATGTTACGTGGCAAGCTGCAAGTCAACTTACGCTTCATCAGTTGCTCCATATGTTACCGTGTTCAAGTTTCCATCTAATGGAACGGTGGCACAAAAATGGAAAGGGAATTGATTTGAAATCGAATATTACGGTGAAGTGACGCACTGCGTTGTAAATAGCAGTGATTTTATAGATTTTTTTCAAGTGGAATGCATCACAATGACAGCGATAGTGCACTGACAGATTTTTCATTTAGTAACCAAAACTAGTAATTTTCTGTTAAAGGTTGGCGCAGCCATGTTTCCAGATGCTGGTAGGCCATTCCAAATGTCACTTTATAGGCCCAGTGTCATGACCTGGAACAATATAGACCGCCTTGATATATGTCATTTCTGATCTTACCTTTTCTTCACTAAATTTTCCTTATAAATCTCATTTCTGTGCTTCTTAATGATAAGACCTGGAGTTATGCCGTGGTCGTCAATTTGAATTTGACGTTTCGCTGATCATTCTGTCAATAAAAACTGTCTTTAGATTTTTCTGTTATTTAATATTTTTCATATATTTTGCGTACTGACTCTGTCAGAGGTATCTTCTAAACCGATATAGCATAGATGTACGTTTCCGACTTTCCATATCGTCTTTTCACTAATTTGCCTTGAGATGAAGATGGCATCTTGCATTTCTCTGTTTGGTGTAAAACAACATTCAGTATCCTCCAGTGATCTTTCTAATACTAATCAGATTTTAGCTTTTTCTAGAATTCTGACATACAATTTTGCTACGTTAATTATTAGGGTAATACCTCTATAATTTCAAATGCATTTATGTCTCCTTTTTCATAGACTGGCGAGATTATTTCTATCTGTCAGTCTTCTGGAGCTTTTTATGTATTCATCACTTCGCTCGCTTGAGCAGTTGCTGCTACTATTATCCATGTTATTATTTAATCATGCCCAGGAGCCCGTCGTAGTGCATTTTTCATATCCACTGTTGTTACGTCACTTTCATCACCTGTCGGTTTCTCTGTTTGTTTTTTCTTTATCTCATCCTTTTTCATTTCGTTTTATTCTTCTTTGCCTTCTAGAAGTCCCTTAAAGTATTGTCCACGCCTTTCTATTATGTCGTCGTCTTTCATTGTGACTTCTCCTTTGTCGTTTTTCATATTAATAATGTAGGCGTTTTTATTCTCAAGTAGCATGTTTAGTGGTCGCCACATAGCGGCCACTGCCCTAGAACGCTTTCACCACTAGTCACTTCCACATGATAGGAACGGTTCTATAGAATGATAAAAAATGTCTCCTCAAGTGAGCTATGATTTTTGTAATACAAAAAATGTCAGTTTGCAGCATCATTCAGAAAATATTGAACGTCAAAAAACTTTAAAATGCTTTCAATAATATTTCCGCGACGTTTCTGGAGCTTCTTCAGCCACGTTCCCGCCACGTGGCGATTACCTGGCGAAAACGTGGGGACGTGGTGGCCGCAACTTACACGAAAGTTGGCTTACTATGTCTCTTTTTCGGTTATGTCGCTGGATTTCTCTTATACAACTTATTTATAATAGTATTATGTTTCATTCTTCCATTATTGTCTCTACGTTTTCTTTAACTCGACATTATTGTACAGTATCGTAAAGATACTCCTGTAGATACGTAATAAGTGGGTATTAGGACTATCAAGGGAAATAACAGTAAAACGATTGTAAGTTTACTGTCAAATATAGGTGCTATAGCACGCGCCATCGCCAATATTCACTTAAAAAAAGTGAATCACACTTCTCTTATTGTGAACCTATATACCATCACGAACAGTGTTTTAAAATTAATCTTGGTTACATAACACCAATAATTACCCATTAATTTATTAGGTATATTTCACCTAGAACTAACGAGAAATTAAGTTTTATTAAGCCACCTGTCCATCATTGTTATAATGGCGGTATTAATCTTGTGCATAGATATGGCTACTTTAGGAGAATATAACTTTGAAGTGGTTTTCACCTAAATTTGTGCGTTCGAAGTGATTGTTACCTCACCACCGCCAGTGGCAAAAACTAAAAATTCTGCAAATATTTTACTTTATAATAGCTTTCATCAAACAGGTAGTGGCGGCTACGTGCCAGCATTCTTTTAGAGTGATTATCACGCTCAAAAAGGGGGGTATATGTTTTACTGCAATATCCCATCAATTGTTTTTATGTCTCGGTTCTCGCCATTTCCCCTCTTCTCTTAGTCGACCCCTTGATGTTATCTTTCTATATATTTTTTGAACTTTCTTTCCGTCTCCTTTCTGTTGCTCGCATTTCGAGGATTTGCTTAAAAATTGTGTAGGTTCCATGCCTATTAGGTATACATAACACTGTAATACTTCCTTATTTCTTGTACTATTGACCTTTGGTTTAGCTCCACTCTTATATTTCTATTTCCTCTTCGATCTCTTTATTTCTCCTACTACTTTTCTAAGGTATTTCATTATCAGAAGAATCTTAACTGTCTATTCCTATTATATCTGCGTTAGTGTTTTTATCATTTTAGCAAATTTTTTATTTGTTTGTAGTTCTTTAAGTGTTCTCTGATATGGTTTCTCTGGGAGCTTGGTCAATGACGGCTTTAAGATCCAGAATGCCTTTGTTCTTATCTATTGATTTCGCTATTATTGTACTAATTGTATATACAAGGTGATTCATAAGTATGGTCATTAAATTAAATTAAACTGAGCTCAGTAGAAATACATTGTACACACTAAAAATTAATCGCGTATGAAAAAAAAATCGCATTAAGGTCCGGTCCAAACTTTTGAGAACCTCTGGCTAACATCAAAACCTTTATTGAGTACACCAGATAAGAGTATATGGGCCGATTTTCTCTCACATTTCCTTCCAGACTTGAGACTGGCAGTAATGCAAAATTTAAGTAAACAATTACTGGCATGTTTAAAAAGCATTTTGTTGACAAAAATGAGTGTAACAGAGATTAGAAAAGAACTTGCAAAATGTGTTCAACATTTTCTCCGTTGACTTCCAAGCATCGTTCGGCAAGTATTATCCAAGTTTTTCTAAAGCAGTATACATCCATTTAACAGCACCCCAGAGAAAAAATCCATTGGAGTAAAGTCAAGACTGCGCAGAGGCAGTGGAATGACACCGCCGCGACAGCGATCGGAAACTGCATTTGCTGCCTTCTAGCTACAAGGATATCCTGCAAGAGCCCAGGCCAATGATTCAACTAAATTGTCACCTAAAATTGCTGTCTACACAAATTAATCGAAAATCGTTGATGGAAGGCACTTCGTCCTGTTGCGTGGTGATTTTCGACAGTTGGGTGATGCATGTTGAGAAAGGTGAAGATGCCGTTTTCGGTGAAACATGTTTAATTCGTTATCAATACATTCTCAGTGAAGTGTGAATTTCTGCGAAGCAACCATTCCCAGAGATGCTGTTTTTCAGGGTAATCTTGAAGTTGTAAAGCCTGGACGCGCTGGATGTGATAGGCTAGAAGTTGTTGCTATTTTACAGACCTCCAAACAGTACGGGTATCGATTTCCCACGCACTTACTGTGTCATCATTCTCAACCAGGTGAAAATGTGGCTATCTGCATCAAACAACTGCAGTAAAAGCGAACCATTTTCTCACGCACGTTGTATAAACTGTTTTTCAGGTGACAAGTGGCGATTTGGAAACCGTTATGCGTAACACCACATCTGTCAATTCGGAATTTGATAAATTAAACCGCCCTTCCATTAATAATCCGCGCAATAATGACTAACACGTAATGCAGCACCAAATATAATTCTTCTTATTCTTCTTCCTCTTATTATAAGTCAGTGGCCTGTTTTAACCACAAAGTGGTTCTATGAACCCTTTTTGCCCTTAGGCCGAGTAGGTGGCTAGAAGGCTAGCAAGGGCCCGTCGAAAGTGAGGAAGAGTTCCCTTGTTGAGGGGTTAACGACTACCGCAGGTGTTAACGTGGTAGCTGGGGAGCGTACGATTTTTAAACTCTAAAATCGCCGGATTCGAATCCGGGCCGGCCGCCTGAGAGGCGAGATCACCACCAAATGTAACTAAACTACCCAAACAACTGTTTTTTGTTTCTGCATTTTATCCAAAATTTCATCATCGGCCATCGCCGAACACCAACGCGATACTGGTCATAAGATCCTTTTTGATGAAACTTCCATCATCTGCAAATCCCCATTCTTCTTTAGCAGAAAGATTCGCGAAGCCATTGAGATTTGCAAACACCTTAATAATTTTAATCGGGACGAAGGCTTTCCCCTTCCTTCTATGTGGAAAGTGCTAATTCCTAAGCCCCGCCCTCCGTCACTGAACCGCGACGGCATTTGCTGAATCGCTACGGGGCTTGCCTATAAATTCTCTTTTTTTTCTTCCGATAGTCAGTCGAGTTTCGCCTCTGACGTGGTTAACACGTTGAGTTACCATGCTCTTCTGTCCCTTCCCTTTGCAAAGAGTTTCGCCTCTGGCGTGGTTAACACGTTGAGTTACCGTGCTCTTTTGCTTTTTTCCTCCTGATGAAGCCCCTTACGAAAGTGGGCGAAACGCTGAGTTCTTCGATCTCAATCATGACACGGTCCAATCCCGGAAGTCGTTTGTTACTTAATGACAATGGCCGTGAAAGCCTCAAAAATCATCAGGCGAGATCACCACCAAATGTAACTAAACTACCCAAACAACTGTTTTTTGTTTCTGCATTTTATCCAAAATTCGATCTTATTGCAACCATATGTGTGAATTTAAGTTCATAGAAATTAATTCCGGTGACCTTACTCATAAATCACTCTGTATATGGTTCACCAGACCGTTTTACTTTAATCTATGGACTAAAGTGGCACTTTATGGACGCTAAATAATATTATAAAAAAGTGTTTATGGAACAGTCGAACATAAAGCTTAGTATTAAAACACTAAAAAAAAATGTTTTGCTCCCCTATAATTACAGTAGTTCTTGGTGGAGTAAAACGCGGCGTCCAATACGATTTTATAGTTATAATATGTTCTGAGAGCTGAAAAATCAGGGTATTTTGTGGTTATTTAACGTTTTAGTTTTTTTTTAATTTCAATTGCCGGAATTCACACTGATTAACATCATAATAGGGAAAGATCGAAAATGTGCAGCAATGCAGGCATATTTTTTTAAAGAACAAGTGCGTAATCAGTCTTTCAATTAAAATAAATATGTACCTACCAGTAATTTTTTTCGCCCGCATGGTAAATAATTTGGCGATCGCGACCAAGTTTTCGACGCGACGGTCAAGCATTGTTTAGCAATCATGGTCACAAAGTTTTTTATGCCACCTAGCCTAAGAGCAATTAATAAGAAAACAGTCGTTTGCGAGGTTTACTTTGAAATTCATCATCTAAACCCCGATCATTTATCCGTTAACTGATTAATATGTATACAGGATGCTCGTTTTAAATTGTGGTGCCTTACATTTAGAAAATAGGCAACACTTTCACTTCTGAAATTCTGAAAATATTAGACACGATTTACTTTCGTAAAAATATGCTCAAAATGCCAAAAGATTGCAGTGAATCCGAATGTGTATAGAAAAATAGAAATTGTTCATTTAAAAGAATTTGTATCTATCACCTATTCATTCAAATAGCTTTGATCCAAACAGCTGACAAATACGAAATTTCTATCAGCGCGTCTTCCATTGGACGTTGCGTTGTAGCTTCACCTATAGTTGCGAATTCACTTTATATTTATGACATACGCCTCCGCGGATATGTTGTCTTCTCCGCCCGCTTTTCTATTTCATATGGATCTTATAGCAGCTTTTATGACCTCGTTATATTTCTGCATTTCTTTCCCTCTTCTTTATTTTCTATTTTCTCTTGTTCGTTTCTAATTTTTCGTATGCTTCGCTGGATTCTAGTTTCCTGATTTTGTTCCAGAACTGCTTTTGATTTCTATCATGTTTTCTTCTAGTTTCCTCCAAAATTCTTCTCACGAGACATTTTTGCCTGTGTAACAATTCCTTTGCTCTATTATCTTCTATGCATGTAGTGTAATCGATCTTCTTGCATTTCGTGCTTTTGCGTAGATGTCAGGTTTCATTATTTTGTTTTAGTTTCCTCTTCGCTCCATGGTTTTCCTGAATTTGTAGCACAACTAGAAATACAGCTTCCGGATGATGAAAGTGTACATGGATTATATCAGTGAAGGCTGCAGCAACATATACACAACAGAATGCAAGAAACAGACAAAGTAGATGAAGCATGGAATAAATTAAAGGCAAACTGCAATCTGCAAACCAAGCATTATGCCTTAAAATCCATAAAATGAAACGTTTAAGCTCAGAAAGCCCTAATTCTGCAAAAAAGTAAACGAATTAGCGGAAGGGAAACGACGAAGAATACGAAAATATAAGCGAGTGCGGAATCAGGTCAACTCGAAAATAAGAGAGATAAAAGATAATTACTGGAAGAAGTATACAAATTATTTTCAAAGAGAATTTTATGGCCAACCAAAACAAATATGTAAAAACAAACAAAATGAAAGAGGAGAGGTGGACTGAACAGTGAACACTTCATAAGGTGAAATAATGGCAGCATTGCACAAACTTATAAACAGAAAATCGCCTGTTGAGGAGGGTATCACAAACGAAATGTTAAAATATGGAGACCCAACCCTAGCACATAAATTAGTCAAATTAATTCAGCTCATATTCAGAGAATCAACAATACTGCATCACTGGAGAACTGGTATAGTCATCTCTATATTTAAAAAGGGACAACGACAGATTCCAAATAAATACAGAGGTATCAACCTATTGCAAAGTGCATTGAAACTAACAACCAGAACTATAACAGAAAAGTTTTCAGAAATTATAGAATGAAGAGATCAACAAGATCAGTTTGTAATTGTCAGATCATGCACAGATGCCATAACAGACTTGCCTTCCTTTGATTTGTAGACATTATTAAGGTATTTGGCAATATACAGCTCCATCGCATAATAACAATTCAGTTGAAAATAGCTTCCCGGATAATATAATTAATCTTATTAAGAATATCTACAAGAATAATGAGAGCAGAATTAGAGTGTTAAGCTAACTGAAAATATTCCCGTAAACAAAGGTATTAGGCAGGGAGACTCTTTCAGTCTTCTATTATTCAACCTAATAATAAACACAATAATTAAAAACGTTGCTAATAGACAAGGGTGAATGATAGAAGCCAAAATTAAAATAGTGTGCTATGCTGACGATGAAGCGTTAGTTGCTGATAACGAGGAAAATCGTACGGCACTCATTAATGACCAATAGAAAAATTAGTTCACGAGTCGTAACCAAGACAACAACAAAATTTCTTGGATATTTTTTGTAGGTAGACTAACCTAACTGCGATTAATAAGTGGAAATTTTTTGACATTCACTGTTGTTAATATGTTGGTGACACTGTAAGTCTATGTCAAATTCGACGTTAGCAGGTTAGGTTTTGCGTCAGTTTTGACACAAAACTGACGCAAAACCTAACCTGCTAACCTCGAATTTGACATAGACTTTCAGTGCCACTAACATACTAACAACTTACTATGAAACATTTTTAATCACTTGATATTTTATTTTCGAGTAAAATTTAAATTTTACTTTTTATGGCCGTGTCGCTACGATTTTCTTGCCGAATCTACATTCTAGCATTAATCCATGTCCGATAATTTTCTTATCGTGCACAGAAACAACGTAAACACTAAAAAATTACCGGAAAGAATTAATCCTCTTATGAGATCATAAGTGATAATTTACAGAAACTACTATTTCAATTTTCTAAGGACTCTAACACATTTAGATTAGACATTGCTGAAAGGAAGCTAAACGTGTAGCAAGGGTAAAGGACCACCATTGTAAACTTGAACTACAAGGGCAAATAAAGTGTTACCAATACAAAACTTGGAAATTACTAGATTCTAACATTAGTTCCGATTTTGACCGCGCTTCAATCTAGAATCTGTAAGCTGTACTCACATACGCTTTAGAAACACAGGCAGATACGACCAAAACTCATCAAATGTTGGAAACTGTGGAAATGAAAACACTGCGAACGATAACAAATAAATATTTACGAGATCGTATTAGAACTGACGATATGCGGAGATAAGGTAACATTTAGAAGATTGGACAATGGGTGACACAACGTAGAGAATAGTGAAATCAGCACATATCAAGAACGGGCGAGTCTAGACAAGCCAATAGGCAAGAAACAGAAAGCCTCGTGAGAAGCATAGTCTCTGTATACATACCTGATATTCTTGCATTGTTCGTTATTCTAATTCTTGGTTATTTCCTAATGGGCGCAATCGCCAGCATGGCCGAGCGGTTAGGGAGTTCGACTGCGGTGCTATGGTGCGGGGTTCAATTCCCACATCTGGCGGCCTACCCAGTCGCTTTAAAAATTGGGTACTGAAATCACGGTCGTGGAAGTAGGGAAAGTAAGGCAGTTGTCGAAAGCGTGATGCTAACCACATCACCCAGAACGCCGTTAACGTGTGCCAGGTTGACTGGGTTTCGGAAAGAGATATTTTGGCGACCCTGACTGGTCGAGACTCAGGCCATATTCTTACGTGTGGAATGAAGCGCCCTGAACTTTACTTACCTAATTGGCACAGGAGTATCCCTAATCACATGTCTACTTTTGTTTTGCAGTTTTCTAAGGTGCTTTGTAGTTCTTCGTAACCTTGTCATTAACATTGGCATTTTCTGTCGGTGCATGTATTCGTACGATATCCACTTTTTCTTCTAATTTTAGGGTTGTAGTGATTATTTTAGAACTTTGACTTCTCAATTTCTGACGTTGGTTTCGATTTCGCTACTAAAAAATACATTTAATTATTTATAACAGTGTAGTAGGCTATGGACTTTTTAGAAAAACACGAGCAGATTTCTATTGGTTTTACGAAGAGAGGCTTAGGCTGTATAGTATTAGAGAAGGTGTTTTTAATATCTCTCCTGTAGAGAAACAACTCTGAAAATATCCAATAATTATGTGATTTTTTAATATAGTATCGTATCGTACAGCTTTAATGAGTCCAATACTATGTACGTGCATAATGGGATTGTTTTCGTCTCCATCAATGTCACGTTTCGGCTGCAAGCGAATCAACGCCTTTCATTCGATCCCCCGAATGAAGATGCAACGGACAGCTGTAACTAATAGCTGGCATTATTTAATTAAGAACTGTCATCGCAGCGTAACCATATCATTATGTTATCATGTCCAGTTAAGCTGGCGAGCACAAGAACCAAAGCGACAGCAGCCCTGCAAAAAATGACAGCCGTTTAAACCGCGCAAAACGGAAGGCTATCGCAAATTAAACGAATGCTACTTGATTCTAATTGCGTTATTTTTAACTCGCCACAAAGGCGCGTATTTGTATGTGACTGCAACCAGCAGGAATGTCTTGGGACTCGCAGAAAACTCATTGTTCCTTTTGGTACATTCTGCATTTTAAATTAGCTCGTTAAAAATGACGCGGACCCCGTTTGTCATATCGCACTACCCGTGGGTTTTTATGCACCACTCGCTGTTTTTTTATTGTATTGCACTTAATACTGCCATCTGCTCGCAATTGAAAGGACATAATCGTTGCATTAAGTTCGCAAATTACTTGCAAGAGCAAAACCGTAAGCTTTTGGGAGCAGCCGCTTTTTATTCGTAGTGTATGTGCACGTTCTATCATAAAGTATCTGTAAACTTGCGAGTCATAACTGAATTGGATGCTTGCCAACCTAGAATTTAAATGTAAAAATACTGATATTAATTTAACCACCACCTTAGCACTATTAATCATCTATCCTATATTTTAACATTTGATTTTAATTTTTTAGAAACTACAAAAGAAACACGTCTTTATGTTGCCCCGGTATTCGAGTTAAAGATTCGAGCTTCCGCCAGTAATGGCTGACAGATTGAGTCATAGGTTTACCCTGGTGCTGTGTGCTGTATGGTTGATGTTTTGGAGATGCGCTTTTTGTGGATTTGAAATCCATCGATATTTTGGGAAGTTTCGATCAGCAATAATGTATTGTATATGTAGTCATCTAATTATGCTAGGGTTCATAATTATTTCAGAAGCAAAACTTACCTCTGGCCGGCTTCAACATCGGCCTCTTACCACCCCGCTTAGTGTTTTCCTCTTTTGGGGTTCTGATAGCATCACATGAAACACGTAGAGAAAAGATTCGTAAGCGGTTTGGGTGTGCTGTCCATCTACGCTGACCTTTTCCTCCTACGATTTCACACCGCAGTGGCGAAAGGTACGCAGACTTCAACAGAACCGATGACCAGAGCTTCATGTGGCTTTTTCATGGTCGTAGGTCTACAGGCTTGTGCATGTCTAGGTACCCTCTTTACGATACCCACCGTAGTCGAGCTGTTTCTACCGCGTGAGATGCAGAACTGTAGAAATACATTTTGTGTATTATTTACAGCGAATATATCGATAGTATGGTGCAAATCTTATAATTTTACTAGAACAGAGTTATATTTTCCAGTTAACCTAATGTTATTTGAAACTTGCTGCTGCATGAGTATGCATTTTCTTCTCCCTCTTCTTCTCTCCAGTTTTTCCGATTTTAACATATTGGTATATAAGATATATTGATATCCAGCAGTTGTGTGACGATATTTGCTGCTACATATTTGATTGCAACCCCTATAACAAGACTCCCTATTAGCGTTAGCATCTAGAACCTGGTCGCTGGATATACAAATGCGAATAACGTGCTCAAATCTTCTCAGTCACTCATAGCTTGTTTGCTTAAGGGTATGAATTAAATATAAGATTTGCATACATACATATAACTATCATTTGCAGTTCCAGGTCTTCCAAATAACACCACGATATAAAAAGTTATCTAACGAAATCTTAAACAGATTCAATATAATGCTAACTGGCACAGTTTTATCTTGTGAACTCCGTGAGAATGTCTCTGGCGTCGTTGAGTTGAATATTAATTCAAATTACCACCTGTTGGGAATTGATCCGATCAATCGGTTTAACTTTCGATGACCGCATTGCATAATCGTCCGAATTTCGAAATGTGTCTAACTCATCTGCTTTTATATTTATAAATATGCGACCCAAAGATTCGGAGTTCATTATTTATTTACAAATTTTTAAATAGATAAATCATTTTGTATTTTTAACGATGATTTTTTTAAATTGTAGAAGTCTAGGAAACCACGTAACTTTTAGTATTTTCATTAAGTTGGTAGATTTTTTACATAACTTAGACAATTTATTAGATCGTGACATCAGAAATGCATACCAAGAGCTTTGCTGTAATTTTTTTACGTTGCCGATAGCTAACTTCTCATAGAAACGAAACTCAGCTTCAAATGAGTATTGATGGAACGCCGGAATTTATTTCATTTGCGTCTTGCTTTACAACCAAAGTGTATTTACCTGAACTATTTACAAGATGTTACCTACAGTTGCCAATTTTAATTCGGTACAACCGAAACTGCTAACTATTAAACGACAGTCTGAGGCAAAAGATAGCAGCAACTCTATTCGACAAATAGAAATTATACATTGCTCTATTTAGGGTTGTTAAGAAAAGAGGACGATCATATATACGGAGTGGGGATAAATGTGACCTAAAAATAAGGGAAACCTGGTTTAAGTATAAGCACATAAAGTGACTTGAGTTTCAGCTGATCTAAAAGTACAAAATCAAATAAGTAGGCAGTTCAGTTACATTCTTAGATGCTCGAAACAAGAGAATGGAATAATGTATCCTCAAACTACCACTTCCTCCTAGGATCAACTCGCATGCATTTCCGAATCTGGAAGAGGAATAGTATACAAATGATCGCAAATTGAAATCTAAAGAAACTACAAGATACTAAAGAAAAGGGAACAAACAAACAATAGATAAAAGATAGGAAGAAGTAAAGATGAGTATAGCAGAGACGAGCTAAGAAGTCATGGAGACGAGAAAAAGGGGCCAGAAGGAATTAGACAAGATACCTGGAACAAAACAATTGAACAACGTAAACAGACGACAAGCAGAATATGCAATTGTTAGGATGTAAATTAAAAAGGTCCAGATCCCCAGATTCCATAAGCTTTTAAATAGGCATGTGAAAACTAAAACAAGGACAGATAAGCGTCACTGAATGGAACAAATGGCAGATTAAAAAAGAGAGACATGAAAGAACTATATCAGACAATAAGAAAGCCATCACAGAGGAAAGATAGAAGATAGAAATGTTTTAATCAAATCTAGTCACGAATAGTGATGTAAATTACCCAGGTATTTATTTTTAGGGGAAAATACCCAGGTAAATGCCCAAAATGGGTATTAACAAGAGTATTTATAACCTAATATACGAATAGCATTAAGCTAATCTAACCTGTATAATTGAGTGGTAAGTGAGGGCGCTCTATATCTTTAAAAATGTAAAATGAAATAGCTGCAATACCAGCAGTACCCGGGTACTGTTTTCGGGTACCCGGGTTTGATTATAGACCGGGTACGACATCCCTAAACATTATGTGTAATGGTGATTTAACTAATGGGATCGCTACAATTCAGGATATTATTTAACTAAAAGGAAATTAATTCAAATATGGCGATCCAACACATAATCCGCAAAACAAGTTCGCTAATAAACGACATGATTACATGTTTAAAGCGTTGCCTAGGTGATAACAATTGCCGTAAGTAAATACACGTCACAAACAAAAAACAATCAAAAGGACGCTTCTGCCAGAAGTGTACAAAAACCGACGCCACCAAGAAATTCACTAAGTTCAATATTTTAGGGTGAAGTTTTCTGACCTTTCTGTTGCTTTTGGAATGAAAACCAGGGCTGAGGGCTTAAATCGAGCCCCAACAAGTCCCACTATGTCTCGGCTCCACTTTCTTCGCTGGCCTGCCAATACAAGCCGCTGAATGCTCGCAGAACGTCTATTGTAGCTCGACTGCTGCGAAAACACCTCCAATTCAGCCGTTGCCTAACACCTAGGGCTGGCTCCAACTAATTTCCACGAATATCACTGTCTACCTCTAGCTCACAAGGCGCCAACTACTCTGCTGGAAACTAGCCAACACTCGATGCACAAAATAAACACTTTTTAAAACTTCCGAAGAGGTGCTACGAATTACTGCAACCTACTACAGTACACCCAAAGGATATAGAATTAATTTTCAAACTCACTGAATTGAGAAAAGGGTATTTATTCACAAATTAACAATTTTTTATTGGGGCCGCCAAATTAACATCACCTCACACTTAGGCTTCCATTCCTCAATTGTTTGTCTTACATTGTTTTACATTGTTTCCAAGACTACTCTGAATACATTTTGTTCAAATGAAGGCTAACACTATTTTTAATACTGTTTTACAAATTATTTTCAAGGTCAATGCCATTTTATACTATTTACAAAAATTAAACTAGCACATTTCTGGAACATTTTATAAAATAATATTTGATACGCGTGAAATGATATTGATTGCTATTATAATCATGAAGGCTTAAAATGTGTTCATAGCAGTATAAATCATTATTAGTCTTAATAAATATAAAGATTATTTATTTAAGTTAATATTAAGTTTGTCTTTCAAAAATAGAAGAAGTCGGAAAATAATGAAGTGATTGCTAAACTGAGACAAATTTATTAATCAAAACTTACAAGTAAGATACAAAATCTTTAAACGAACTCATTAACACCATTAATTTTAAGAACAATTTCAATATCCAGAATCAAAATTATTTACTTTTATTTAAGTTCGGCAGTGTTTTTCTCGGTAAACGGTTAATCTACTTGAGTTTCTGCTTATTTGATGTTACAATATTTAAGCTGTTATTTTACATAAAATATTCTAATAAATTCATACGTAGTTGATTTTATTAAGAGAGAAGTTAGCTTAGCTTTATAAGTTGTTACGTTTCGATTGCGCCTCTATTACTTCGCAGTAGTGTGGTGCAGATTTTGTATTTTCGCGTGCTCCTCGCCTTCCTCGATTCCAGCCGGACAGCGACTCTCAAATTGTGTTTTGTCCTCAACATGGCTGTTTCCTTTCTAACGCTGTGATGATGACTTTGGCGTAGCGTCTTTTAAATTGTTCAGCGGTTATGCGGGCTTGTAGAGTATGGTTTTTGGTTCTTGGACCTCGCAAAATGTGTGGATTGATGAAGCCCTGGTAGTTTTGTTGAGAAATGGTTTCTCGCGCCTAGTTCTGCAGATTTGGAAGCGCTTTACCAATCGTTATCTACAAGTGGTCCAAATTTATCTGGGGTAAGGCATTCGAAGCTGTTCGCGCTGTGTTTTATCATCGAAATCATTCGTGATTCTATCTTAGGATCTTCTCTTTCTTTAGCCGCTAGTTCGGAGTCGCCCTTTCCCGGTTTGAATTGAACACCTTCGGTTCCAACCTTCGACCTTCATCTGGGCCAATTGCGTGAACTCCCGTAGCGGGCAGAAGGGGCTGAAGAAGGAAACTATAATCAGGTTTTGTGTTCCTGTTTAAGTTAAGATATTCAATGCTGCGAACAGTGAATCACTGCAGAGCCTTCACCGGTATTGCTACCGAATTCAGTCAGAATTTGATGCTAACAAAGTATTACACATTTGAGCATTTACCCGGGACAGGGGTAAATATGTTCCCATTTATAAATGCCCTACCCACTGGGTATTTACCCAACCCACATCATTAGTCACGAATGTAGAAGAACTAAGAATATGAAAAAACATCTTTAAAAAGATACTAAATTTTTAAATTTCCCAAGTAATATCTGAAGGAGCTCCTTAGAAGGTAGAATTAAGAATATAAGTGCACCTCTCTACACCCAGAGGGCTAACACGTTGCACTCTTAAGAATGCTTGAGCAAAACTCGTTAACTACACGATTATTATTTGGTTTCTGAACGTGTCTACCCCTCCGCTGGTGTAAAAGCCAGCGACGAACGTCCGAATAGGTCAGATAACACACCCCCCTTTCGTGAAGAGGAACGGAGCAAGCGTTAAAGGTAATTAACATCTTTGGAGATATACATGGATTGAATCGCCAAAGTCATCTCTGACAGTGACATAGCATCCGACGGAACCTTGCTGGACAAAAGGACAATTCCCACACCGAACTAACGGGTCCAAGAACTATTACACGAAGGAGGAGGAGGATCAAGGAGCAAGCCGGTTTCCGGAGAGAGAGTTCTTGTATAGTTTACTCTGTGAGAACAAAAATCGAACAGTCTATTGAATTCTAGTCGTCTTTATGTGCAATGTTTATTGATTACGAAAATGCTTTTGGTGCCATCGGCTGAGACTGTATATGAAAAGATCAGAATAGACGAGGAATGCCGGTTAGAATAGTGAACTTGATTAAAGAAGGGTACAACCAGTCAAAACCCATAGTAGTGTACAAAGGGCTACTATCGCAATCGTGTGTAACAACCTCAGGAGTACGGCAAGGCTGCTTGCTTTCTCTTGCCCTTTGTATTCACTTCAGAAAAATACGATTATTGTTTCCTTGCACACATGCATGTTCGTATGCAAAGTAAATTAATTGCCTAAAGAGAGAATCAGAGGCATTAATACTAAAAGATGTTTGGAACTTTATTTTTATTTTATATTCTCCACCACCAAAATGTTGTTTCTGATAGAAAATAAAATCCGCCTCAAATAAACATTAATGGGGTGCAGCAATTTATTCCATTTGTGATTTACTTTAGGGCCACTAAGTGCCCATAAAGAAATCTGGCGAAGCTGTCAATTAAATAACCCGTGAATTGGATTGCTCAAAGTTACACAACGCATAATTAGCGGCCGCGCCTTCGAAAAGCGTTTCTTCTGATCATTACTTGTGATTATACGTTTATCTTTATGGTCTAATTAAATTTTTATTCTTCTGGAGTCGTTACCTTGCAAACCAATTTAGCAACAATAAAACAGGACGACTTTGTCTCTGCTGTATTCATTATTTTGTCAGCTTTTTTACCCCGTCTTGTACAATGACCCAGTTCGACAGGTAGTAGACAAATGGCCGTTTGAAGGCCTTTTGCTATAGGAGCTGCTTTAAATGTACTTCCTGTAATTGGATCGTGTCAAAAGCTGAATGTCATGTATTATAAGCAACTAATGTAACAATTAAGATTAGTTACGATAACCTATTTTTAATTACACAAAACAGATATAAATAGCGCTTTTCATTTGCTTTTAAGGGATGCACAACTGATTCCATCTCGATGCGCTATTAATTCTGAACCTTTATAAAATTCTTAGTAAACCTATTTTTCATTTGCGACGACACCTACTGACAACCTCGCTACGATTTAATTAACGATTAGTCCGAAACACATCTAGAACTAAATTATTAGTTCGCCTTAGTGATTATTCATTTTCCGTGAAGTCGCAATTAAGCTCGATCGGTCGCGTATGTAAATGACGAAATGGAAGTTGGAATTTCTTCCTCGGGCCGTTAATATGTTAAGTCGTAGATCTTCTCCGCTATTGTTTACATTTCACAGAATTGCACAATATAAACAGCAAGTATCTCCAAGCCAACCTAAGCTATGCGGTAGGTAATCGTTTCAGTCATACGAGGTCTACTTTAACGCGTGTGCAAATCAATAATCATTATAATCAATCCTGAGGTCTCTCTTATCTAAATCCGATTTTCTGCTTGGATCAAAGGCGTCATAGCTGGGAGTCGCTATTGAGGTTTCAAATCTAAAATCTACGTTCAGCCTCATGCTCAGGAAGATGCAACTAGTGTGAGTTTTTCACGATGGTGCCGCAATACATTTTGTCACAATTTGTTCATTTTTGAAGCAGTGGATAGAATCTTGCCGAATTATTTAACAAATTAAGTTTTTAGGGAGTGAAAAATTCTATTTAAACCAGATTTAATCGTGAAAAACGATAAAACGATTCCCTTAAGGTTTTAACGAGATTTAAGACCGTTTATCTAAGATAAAACGTCACCTTAACGAGATTCTTTAATCAGAAAGCAGTATTAATCAGATTAAAGCCCTTTAAATAAAATTTTAAATTATGCAAACAAGTTTAAAGCCACTTTAACGACATCCTCAGCAACGGTATTAAAAATTGTACAATAGTATTAACAGTTACTGAAATACATTAAACGCTATTTTAACGCAGTTTAATCAGCTTTAAGCGACAGTTTATCTCTATTAAAGATAATTTTAATATTATAATGGCCAAGCAATTTTATTCAAGTTATTTATATTAAAAGTATGCGTAACACGTCATAGGCATTCGAAATTTACCGAAAAATCATTTTATACAAGATTAACAAAAATTCAACGAGGTTGTACGCCATATAGATTCTTTACAGTAATTTTCATGAGATTTCAAATAGTTCATTCGAATTGAAAGTCGTTTTAAGAACACTGGCAGTCATTTCAATAAGATAATAGCTATTTATGCAACAAGTGCTAAAAGTTGATGTTTATGCAGGAGACTTGAAAATTATGAAACGAAGCCGAAGGCTGAGTTTCATAACATGTCACTTTTAGCACGAGTTTGCATACAATACTTTTTCTACGACCTTAAATTTTCTGTTATTAATCCATAAATGTCGATTTAACCAAGGTTTGCATTTATGACAGTTATAATTTATGTCATAATAAAGAGATGGCCTTGACGCGCAGGTGAATGCTTGTGGTGCCAGTACTGTCAAAGTCAATTATCAAAGGTAAATATAAAAGTACGCATCTGACTTTCTTCATTACATAACGCTTTAATTATTTAAAAAACGCTTTGCCTCTAACGCAAGAAGTAACTAGAATAACTTTACAACCTCACTTCCAGTTCGAAATTGTAGTTTTATAACCTCATTTCACTTTATAACACATGTGCTAAACGTAAACAGCTGATCTCATTTTAAACACGCCACATTATAAAACGTCACTTTTAGTGAAAAAACCTAGCGCTAAAGGCCTACTTTTAGTGGTGGTCACAGAAAAAAATTATTTTGTTTATTTTTAACCACATTAACAGAACTTTAATGAAATTATAGATCTATAAACAGTACTACAGTAATAATCGTATAAATGAAATTTCGCCACTTTAACGAGATTAAGAACGGTTTGTATTAAATGTAATCGCTAACGATGTTAATAAATCAAGTGAACGATATTAAAAATTAAACGTAAAACCGCGCAAATACGATTAAATTCATTTTAACGACATTGTCAACAGGAGTATTCTTTAACACATTATAACGGCCGGTCTTATAACGACCACTAATCTAACGTTAACTTTAATTCTCTGTTAAAACAAACAAAACCGCATCAAAACGTTAGTGCTTATGACATTTTATTCATCAGTAAACAAATTTTGATGCGCTTTTGTTTATTTTAACAGCGAATTAAAGTTAACGTCGGATTAGTAGCCTTTATAAGACTGGCTGTCTACGTCATTTTATCAGTATTAAAGATATTTTTAAAAGTTTAAAACCAGTTTGACAAAAAAATCATTATTAAGACTAAAAGTCACAACTCTGCGAAATTTAACGGGTTCAAAAATCATTCTAAGCCAGATTAACGTAATTTTAACCAGTTTATGCACCGTATAAGTGATATATAAGTCATATAAACAATTTACAGTCGTTTTCATGAGATATTAAATAGTTCAGTAGAGATTGATAATCGATTTAACACTCTTTGAAGACGCTTTAAGATTACTAACAGCTGTTTAAACAGAGTTGGTCGTTAATATTAACAATTGTTTAAAACCGAATTGATCGTTAATATTAACGTGTGTCAAGATAAAAGTAATTTTGATTATATTTATGGCAAGTATTTGTACCGATTTAACATGATTTTAACAAAACTACAGATCTATACAGTGTGTCGAAGATAAGAGGGGCCATTATGGGGATTTCGTTAATACATAGTAGGAGATACAAATTTGACTAGATGGGAAAAAGTTGCGTAATTAAAGGACTAACAAAATGACGTCTAGAAATCTTTGATATGATTTTTCATTCTTGAATTATATTTAAATAACCGAATTTTCGGATTTTTAATTCATTTCATAATTTTTTATCCGACGTTTCGTCTTCGAACAATCATCATCAACTTCTTTTTTTTTAATACACCCTTACTTTCTGATGTCAAATTTTAGACGCTTTTTTTAAATTCTGAATTCAACAATGTACCACACAGTATGGCTTAATTACGTTCGATTGTTTTTACCACCATCAAGAAATTTTTGGATACGAACCTGTGTCGTGGAGCATTTCGTACGTTGTTTCAGATTTCGTAATTTAAAGAAAGAATTAATGAGCTGCACTAGATGTTTTTTATTTCTAATTTTAAGTATTGTTTATAGGTAAGAAAAATGATCAATTAATTAATATTGAAAATTATTTTTTTCGTACACTAGCATTGAAAGAGCTACTTTGCCGTACAATTTATTAATCAAAAAGTTGCACTTTGCGGTATTCGTACGGCAAAGTAGCACTTTGCAGTACGTTTCCTTAGTTACAACACATATAAAATGTTACGTACATAATAACATTACTCTACTTATTTGCTATATACGAGGATAAATTTAGTATTCCGTTTTGTATGCTAGTGTACGAAAAAATATTGTACGAAACTCGTTTGAAAGTGGCTTTTCCATACTCATCTCTCACTCGTACTGAAAAGCTCCACTTTCTATACTTAACTTAAATTACTATTAGTTAATCACATACGCGATTCTTAAGGATAAAAAACATCCAGTGTTTTACTTCTACTACTCATTACTTATTTCTTTTATTACAAAAGCTGAAACAACGTATGAAATGCTTTAAGACGCAGGTCCGTATCCAAAAATTTGTTGACCGTGCTCAAATATAGTCGAAACGTAATTAAACCGTAATGTGTGGTACATTGTTGAATTCGGAATAAAAAGGGTTTCTAAAATTTTATATCAGAAAATAAGGACCGTATTATAAAAAATGAAGTTGATGATGGTTGCTCGAGGACGAAATGTCGGATAAAAAATTATAATCGTTAAGTTCATAAAAAGTTGCTACAAAGGAAGTTTTATCAGTTTTGCTCTAACTTTAATGTTAACGCCAGAAAAAAAATAGAACTAAAAATCCAAATTTTCGGATTTTTTCGGGTTTTTGGATATCGGTTTTTTATAAGAACGATCAATAATATCATGGATTTCTAGGTGTCATTTTGTTAGTCCCTTAATTACGCAACTTTTTTACGCTTTAATCAAATTTTAATCTCTTGTTATTAACAAGATACTGATCTTCCTTTTCTTGGACACACTGTATACGATATAAAATTTAGTCAATTCAAAGTCGCTTTAAATAAGCTGAAATTCGTTTATCTATTTAACAGTAAAATTACATCATTTTAACAAGGCAATAGTGGTTTTTAAGCCATATTTTATCAGTTTTAAAGATCGCTTTAAAAGTTTAAAGCCCGTTTGACAAAATATGCCATTTAAGGCTAAAAGACACAACTCGACGAAATTTAACGAGTTCAAAAATCATTTATTAACATAATTTTAACCAGTTTATGCACCGTGTAAGCGATATATAAATCATATAAGCGATTTACGGTCATGGGATTTTAAATGGTCCAGTAGACAATGATAATAGAGTTAACAAGCTTGCAAATTGTTTTAAGAACACCGAAGGCTCTTTAAACAAAGTTGATCGTTAATATTGACAATTGTTTCAACAAGACAAAACTAGTTTAAACCGTATTAACAAAATTTTAAGCAAACTACAGATCAATATACGGTATTAAAGTTAGTCGCTTTAACATCAAAAGTAATTTAAAAAGACAATACTCGTTTTAATAAATTTTTTAATATTTTAACGAGACGTCAAATAACTTTAGCGAGGTTAAAAAACAACGTCAACGAAAATAAACTGAAATCCAAAATCCTGCAAACAAGATTAAGCTAATTTTAACAACATGCTCAACAAGACTACTAAAAATGAGCAGGTTAAACAACATTTTAACCACGTTCAATCAGTTTTAAAACATATTTTATCAATATTAAAGATAGTTGTAACAGGTTAAGATCCGCTGGTTTAAAAGCTAGGATCATTTCTCGCTTAGAAAATGGTATAACTATTCGACAAATTGCACATGTATCTCGTTTTATAATTTTATATATTGTAGGTTTTAATATTAAAATTTGATATGACATACGACAGATTTGAATTAATTATATGACAGTGACGATCATTTAATCAACTAAAGTAATAGTACATACGAGTTAAAAAACGAAACACGGTCATTTATTTAATAATGAAAAAACAGAGCATGCATCACATCTACAAATCCATTTTTTTTGTAAATGTTCACAAAACAATTTCTTCTAAAACTGCGAGTTCCAACTTTATTTTGCAGGTTGAAATTTAATCTAAGTTTTTAACTTTAATCTTTTCAGCTAACGATAGGTTTTTAAAATTAGAGTTGAGCATACTTACTGATGCGCGTTATAACCGTACATAATCCGTGGAAAGTATCAAAAGGCCCTACTTTACTTCTGATTGTTCTACACGAAGTTATGCCGATAAGAATTAATTTATTACCAAAACAGCACTCGGAGCTCGAATTCATTCATTTTCAATGTCAATAAGAAGATTGCACCACATTTTCTTATAGTAATCCTCGAATCACGTTACACTTCGGGAGTACTGTTTGTAAATAAGCTCGCCAGTTTACTACCTTCTCGATTACAGCGGAGTTAGCATTCGGATCACGTTGAAACTGCTCACCTCCATTCTGCTGCCTCAGCCTTTTTCTCCATAATTATCATATAAGCTTGAGCCCTATTTCGGATCGCCCTCATCAGCTGCCAGCTGCTCGGTGAATTGATACGAGCAAATGTGTTGACACATATCTCATGTTAAGTAGACATACTTCGTGGGTGTTGCTTTACATGTTTTACGCTGTATCGAATAGCTACCTTGGAATCTCATTACTTAAACTTTTTTGTTATAAAATAATGGTAGGATAGATGATAAAACATATTTCAATTATAGAATACTTACTTTTTTCTAATGCTATATAGGCTGTTGAAGGCTGGGAGGCTAGCGCCCCTGCGCCCATAAGGAGCAGCCGCTACTGGATTTCAAATAGTTTCATTGAGATTAAAAATCAATGTAAGAAGCTTGGAAGTCATTTTAGGAACATTAACAGCTGTTTAAACAAAATTAATATGTTTTTATTATTTTTATGATATTTATACCGTATTAACAACATTTTAATATTAAATTAACCCATAAGTTTTCATAGTTGTCGGGGTGCAGCAACCTATTTATAACAACGATTTAAGCAGGTTTAAAGTATAGCAGTTTACAAAGGAAGATTGCTTTATTTTTTTCTCTTGAGTTCATTATAGATTATTCTACAGTTAGCAAGGAAATCTACTAAAAACATTGAGGCATCGCAGGTGCTTAGACTTAGGTTTTTTGTTGCATAAAACAATAATAGAGTTGTATTGTGTAATGTGTATTGCCACATTTTTAGTTTCTAGTTGCGACAAAGTTTTGTGTTTTAATGTAACTGCCGTTATACAATTCTACTTTTGCAGAGCTAAAAGCGCGTCTGGAATTCATAAGCACGTATTCTTCGGTTAAAGTAACTGGGTATTGATCAAAACTGGCAGTTGTTATCGGAACCGGAAAGTAGAATGTGGAAACCAGCGACGAGTGTTAAATTCTGCGAAAAGGTTGTGTTAATGAAAACTACGAATATAATATTTCCTGCAATTGATTAGCATTTGTGAGTGGTTTCGGATTTTATATTTAGCAGAAACCTAAGTCTCACTATGTGAAAAACATTATGTTTCAATAAAACCAATATTTCCACAGAAGCATCTTGTTCCAAATAAAGTGTTTTTTAAAGACAAAAAGCCAAGTCGCAATATAACTAAACCAACTGTAACCTATATCTTGCAGTCGTCGTCAGCCTTATTGAAAACACCCCCTACTGCAGGGGTATTATTGGCCTTTCCTCTGCAAATGACAGTATTTTATGGAAAATAATTTCGAACAAATTTATTATACAGAATTATCGGTTACTTGTTCTGTTTTTGTGAAAATGCGAATATTACATCCAGAACTGCCTGTCTATATTTGAAACTATTTCGAAAGAAGTAAAAAAACATCGGCTGCATTTCTTGTGTAAATTAATCTGTGTTATTTACAACGGCAGTAAATAAAGAAAACTGTCGCTAGTAATAAAGTCATGAATGGCTTAAAAAAAGCATACCAAACCAGTTAGAGAACAGGATTGTAATGATTTTGGCTCGGTTATTAATTGCTTCTCGCCATGCCATAAACTGATAACCTGAAACGTTGTAGAGTAGCAGTTTCATGTGAAAACTTGGTTTTATCATTTATTGCAATAATGTGTCTGTCCACTCCCTTCCGGGTATAATAAGGCTACTTAAAGCTTCTTGTACGTGTGATTCAACTTAACTAAAAACATATTATGAAAGTGTAATACTATAAGCTTGATTCACTCTGGGCTGAAAGTGGTATTTTTGTAAGACGTTTTAAAATGTTTGTATATGTATAAATGCGTTTGCTTGTTATTTATTCTTCTTGTTTTGGTGCTACGTCGCCATTTCTCAGCCTTGCTTCATTTAAAACTGCCTCAATCGTGTTATGATGATTTTCTTTCTTGATTGAGTGTGTTGAATCCTTGTGTCGAGGTCGATTTGTTATTATAGCTGTATGAAGTGTTTTTAGGTGAGTCAGAAAAAAGTCTGTAGACGAAGTGTTACTCAAAGAAAGAAAGTAAAAATAATATGGTGGCAAGTGTAGATGTAGATATAGATTTTGATTTTGAAAGCATAAATGATTTTGCGTTTAGTGGGAATTCAAATTCATAGAATGGTACACAAAAGTTGTTCCTTTATTAAATTGGATGTAGATGGTCATAATATAGTAAATTATGTGAATGCGAAAAATTTTGATTATAAGTTAAGTATACTAATGTAGTAATGTAAAGGGTGGGTACTAATAAAACGTTAAGTATTTAATCCAGTTTTATTCAGTAAACAAATATGTATGTTCAGTAATCAACTAATTTTTGCAAAGTATAAAAACCCGAATGGTTAGTAAAATATTGCAAATTGCACAACAAAAAATTAAAAATGGCCAGTAAAATATGCACGGTATTTTATTATATTTTGTACAGTTTAAAACGCATATTAAAGAAATAGAAGATGCACAGTAATTTATTTGAATTTGCACGGTAAAAATAATAAACGTTTAGTAACAGTGACTTCCTTTGCCGACTAGATATTTGACGTTAGGTTTTATGTTAATAAGTTGGCTAAACAGCAAAAAAATATAAATCTGGAAAGTGAGACAGACGGTACAAATAATAGCAATAATAGCTGCATTATTCCTGCTGGTAATGCGACTCATATAAAAGGATGGCCTAGATTTATCTTCATTTGATGAGTTTAAATCTGTGATGTTCAAAATTTTGAGAACAGTTTTGCCCAAAGATAAAAGTTAATGGCTTGATGGCCATTGTGGCTGTCCAGCATTCCTAAAAAAATGATGTGCAAACACATCGTTGTACTAGCAATAAGATTGAAAATAGTAAGCACACCTCCAGAAGCAAAAACCATCCCGATAGGGCACAAACGACGCAGAGGTCGTCCAGCAAAAGTCAAGAGAGTTTTGCTGCTCTAATAATATAATGTTATATATTTATGTACTAGCGGGAAATATTTAAGTTTTTATTCTTGTATTTAAGAGAGTATTTTATTTTTGTTTCTTTTTTATACAATTATAAAAGTTTGTGTCGTATTTGTCTTTTCTTCTTCTTTTTATAATGACTTCGTTGGAAGTATATATACAGTGTGTCTCTCAGAGTATCAGACAAAGGACAATTATTAACATTGAGAAATTGTGAAAGATTAACTATTGTTGTGTGCGCATTGAGGTACGCGATTGGTCAGAAATGCAAACAATTTGAAATTAATTTGACGTTTGTCATTTTTGACCAATCACGTACCTCGTTGGCTATACAGCAGTAATTGATCGTCCAATAATTTTCCAATGTTAATTTGGCTATGTCTGTTAGTTGGTAAGAAACACTGTCGACATATTCTATGCAATCCAGGTTATCTGCAGTAACATTCTGGCCAGTGTTTTGTTAAATACCTACGTAATAATATATAAATAATATTCCTTTCAATATTATTCTGTTGACCATTTATTTTATGAATCATATGTATGTTATTTTTACTGAATATATTTTATTTTACTAAACATTTTTATATTGCGGTCTCTTTAGTTTATTTACTAGAAATAACGTTTTTTACTGAACAAAATTACTTATGGTTTTAATATAATAATGCGCATTTAATTTGTTGCCTTGCTTTATTGAAAATTAAACGTCTTACTGTCGCTTTGATTTTTTGAACGAAACATTTATTATTTGTACTAAATACTAAATTTTTCCTGAACATCTATAATTTTTACTACAGATTTATTATTTTACTAGGCGCTTATGGTTTTCTTACTGTTTGTCTACTATTTTTACCAAAAGATTATTATTTTACTAATCATCTATTATTTTACTAAACATTTATAATTTTTACTGAACGTTTAACATTTTTACTGTGCATTTATTACTTTTACTGAACATTTATTATCTTACATAACATATATCAGTTTTACTTCACGCTTATTATTTCTACTGAACAAATGTACTTGATGTTTTAATAAAATACTGTGCATTTAATTTGTTGCCTAATGTAAATAGTATGTTGTCTTACAAGTTTGGAAAGAATGCCATTGGAAAACGCATGTGAAAGATGATAACAATTTACATAAGTTTTCCAATTGCCTTTCTAGGCATGTGTCACATACTATTTTTTCTATGACGGCTTCCTATTCTATAAGAAATTTAATTTTTCAATCTGACATTCGTTAATATAAATTTAACATTGTCGGTTTTTGCCAATCAGATGATTATCACTTGACATTAGAGTGCAGAAAGTGTTGACTTAAGAGTGCAGCAAATGGTCACTTTCTGCGCGCAAATGGGTGTGGAAAATGAGTACTTTCGGCAACAGAAATGGACTTCTGGTGAAGATCTGTAGGTGTTTCTCGATTACATCGCATTAGAAATTAAAAGGGTACGAGAAGTGATGGATTCAGAAAAAGCATTTATGTTGATATGGTAATTTCGAGTGCAGAGCAATGGTTGGCATCCAAATTTATAACAAACCCAAAGAAATGTAACGCAAGAGACTGTTCTGACTACAGAACCATCATACCATGGAGGCCTGCGTTACAATTATTTACAAAAGAAAGCCAGAAAAAGGAATTAGTATTTCGCAACTGGGATCTAGGAACGGCATGGGTACTAGGTAAGCGCGTATGGGAACAAATGTGACGACGCAAAGACGCTTAGATATGAGTTGAGAAATATACGCCTATTTCATAGTCTGAAAAAGCATTTGATAAAGTGAAACATCAGACACTGTTTGAAATGCTGAAGAGCATTCGTGTAATACTTTGTACTGGCTTGTAATTTTAATTGAATTACTTTTTCGCATATAAGTACCTCGTAGCTCAGTAAGTTAAAAGTTCGTTAATTGCTACGAGTGAATAGATTAAGTACACTTTAGAATAATTAAGTAGAAATATTCGTTTTTGTATTACTTATTATCTTTGTAATTTACATTTAATGGTAAAATGTATGTACAATGAAAATAAAACGAACTCAAAGTGCAATCCGCTGGTCGAGCGCGTTGAAAAATCGGCAACCAGTGTGGCACGCTAGTGTGGCCGGTGGTTAGGGGGCCTCCAAGACGGTGCTGCACTTCGTGGCAGCAGCAGTTGAAACCGACAATGGTAATGTGGCTGCGTTTGTTGACAAAAGTCGTCTAGTCGGTGAGGTCGCTTTAAGGGTAGTAAATCACTGGGGGTGTTTTTCATGGCGTCGGGGATGTAGTGCCAGTGCTACAGGTGGTGAATTGTGCGTGTGTGTTGGTCGGCGAGCTATATACTGTGTCAAATGTACCTCTGAAGAACCCCAAGCGCAAGCATGAGCATTTGGCGAAAACCACGGCAAATCTGCAGGTCGAATTTCTGGGGTTATGCGAAGAGCTACGATTTAGTCTGGAGGCGTCATAGAAACTTCTCATTTGCTAGAGAGGAAATTTTCACCATGTAAGTCGAATTTTTGCTTAATCACAGTAGTGATTATAAGGGAAAGGCCTCTTTTACCCTTGAATAAGGGCTACTTACGTTAGACGTAGTAGCTCGTTTTCGGGCTCCAGCCTAGAGTTTTGCTGGTGGGCTACGGGACGGGTCGCTAGGTGCCAACTCTAGGTAAAGGGTTGAGCGGTATTAGGGGTAAGCTTTCATCACCGATAGAACGGTTCGTCGAAGGGAGCATCATCTGTAGGTATGAATCGCGCGACCGATGGAAAGGTTCGAAGAGAGAGAGGGGGGGGGGCGAATATCGTCACCAAAAAAACTGGTCGACGAAGCGGGAGTCTACAGGTCTGGATGCGGTCAATTTTGCCAATGAGGGAACGGCTTGACGAATGGGGACGGTCAGATTTTCATGAAGGGTTCTGCTTTCGAAGTGATGGTTGGTTTCTTAAGGTGAGACTCTGGACTCGAAGTTGCGGACTGACGACAATTCGCTTGGCCGGATCAAGCGAAACTTTACAGGCGGCTTCGGACTGGGAGATCTCGACTACTCTGGCTGCAGGCTGCGAGGCGTAAACTCCGCCTTGGGGCTTAGGGCTGCTGACTGATCACTGGACGCAAATGTCTGAACCTGGCTGGACATCATTTTCTTATAACCTCTGCCTGGATCATCTTTTTGAGGAGATTCAGGTGGGGATCCGTTGTGGTTATTTTTGCCCCTATTGTAAATCGCCGCAAACTGAAGGTCGGGCATCAGTTGTGCTTTAAGTTCACGGAATTCACATTGAAGCACATTAATTATGTTTAAATTCAATTTGTGCAAGCATAAACATAATATTATATATACAAAAACAATAGCACACCTCTATTGGGAATAGACAGTCACAGTAAAAGCTGAGAATGAGCTAACTGAGGATGTATAAATGCTGAGGGGTATTCCACAGGAATGTATACTATATCCGCTTTTATTTGACGTATTTAGCGAAGAAACAGGTGAAACACCAGGCGTACCTATTAATGAAGACGCCTATAACAACATACATCATGTCATGCGGATGACTCTGTCATATTAACGGATACTCTGATTAACCGAACAGGTCTTATAACAACTAAGGGCTCGCAATTCATCTTGGAATTCCAAATTTATAGCAATAAGCAAAAAGAAGAACATCACAGCAAGTTATAGAGGTTTAAAAACGCACATTAAAAGAGTTTGCACGACCAAATATCTAGGAGACGGGATAAAAGACGACACTGAACAAACAAGAGAAATACAAATTGCCAAAAACGTGATTTTTAGGATAAGGAAGTTCCTTGATGTATTAAAGTTCGTATGCGGAAATACTGTGTGTGCTCTATCTTATTGTTTGACGTTGAGACTTGGACTTGAAAGCAAGCCAACTTTAAGGGTATTGAACCATTTGAAACGGGGTGTTACCGTAGGGTACTGCATACATCATTGCTTGAAGGCGTCTTCAATATAGACATATTAGAGAGAATGAGCAAAGAAACAATAATAAAAAAAGACAACTACAGTATTTTGGCCATGTTTGAAGAGGTGTTAGATTTTAAGGCTAATAATACAGGCACAAATTGGAGAAAAATCATTAAAAGAAAATTTCCTAATTGCAACTCCCAGTCGCTGTAAACAAAGGTTCCCTTGATCATTTTCAACCTCCGATAGGATTTTGACTCTGATGATCCAATTTTCAATGTTTTCGTTTTATGAAATGCTAGTCTGCATGATTGCACACCAACGAACATACTTATTATAACATTCTTGTTTGGGTTCACAAGGTGGAAGGCACATAAAGCTAAAACATCTGGATGTTTATTTAAAAAGGCAACACGATCTGAGCCAAAATTTAATTTTAACGATTGTGAATGTGTTCTAAAACACTAACAGCTCATCCCGTATATGTAAAATTACATTAAATCAGAGATGAAAACATGTGGAATTTTGTTATACTGTTTGAGCGTAGTCTTTCAGCTTCAGTTGATTTCCAACCTTTTGCAAAATACATATTTTTGGGCGTTTTTTCTTTTTTCAACACTTTATGAATTTGAAACAGTTTGAAATTTGCAAATGTTGCACGAACACATTTTTCACAAACTTATTTACTTTTCAAAACTTTTTTCCAGAAATATATAAACTTAAGGATACGCACTTATATATAAAGATGACTGCATTATAAAGTTTTTATTAGCCTGCAACATTATAGTTATAACAATGTAGAATAGAAGTAGATTCTTTTCCGCAATAATCTCTATTTATAGTAAGGCTTTATTGCAAAATTGAAGTAGAAAGCAAAACTGTCGCCAAGCGCACCAAAGTGTGCTGAAAGACACCACATCCGTTTAAAAAAAGAATATTGTATTTGCCATGACTTACCTTATCTTCAGTTTATTTAACGGCATTAAGGCCGGCTCAAACCTAACAAACTTGCCACAAAATATGGACTTGAAGTTATTCACCTTGCCGCATTGTATCGTTTATGAGCGAGTCAGTTTAAACAAGATCTCATGCAGGATTGCAGGTACCAAAATAACCACGGCATCATGTAAAAGCTAATCACGTCCCCACATTAATAACGCACTTTCACTCATTATTAAAGCGCCGTTTCGTAGTTTTTCACAGAAATTTGACTATTAATTAATGTGTGCTTATTTGGTATTTAACAAATACAGATTGGCCGCCTCAAGTGACCTCATTTCTAAGGCGGTAAAATTTTCCTTTCGTTGTCAGATTAAGTTTTCATCTAAAAGATAGAAACGCTTGCGTTATTACCTAACTGTTTTGAGCAACAAGTTGCCGTAAAGGCTGTCGCATCATGCTTTTACGCAGGCAAGCGTCGTAGTTCTTAGTTCGTCGTTAAAAACCAGCCGCAGGGACTTGGCACATTTTTTATTTTTAGTTAAACCTAGAAAATTGTGAAATGTCGAAATATATTTTTTACTTAGTTCGAAGCAGAGGTGGGACCATCGTTCTATTTCTAGTGTTTTGTTTCGGGGTACCATAACGTGGAACTTGTTTTTTTAAACGCAAGTTGCAGTTGGATGAATGCCATTGATTATATTATTTTTTATGTTAAGTATATTCGAAGCAAGGATTAAGATTCTTTCCAGAGAAAGTGTGACTTTTTTTATTTTCAAAACACATGAACGATATTATGGACACCCTGTACATTTGCAATTTATTTGACTGCAGCTACGGCGGATAATTGTTCCTGTTGGTTTGTTGGTCAGTGGGTACTAATAAAACGTTCAGTATTTAATCCAGTTTTATTCAGTAAAAAAATATGTATGTTCAGTAATCAACTAAGTTTTGCAAAGTATAAAAACCTGAATGGTTAGTAAAATATTGCAAATTGCACAACAAAAAAATTAAAATGGCCAGTAAAATATGCACGGTATTGTATTATATTTTGTACAGTTTAAAACGCATATCAAAGAAATAGAAGATGCACAGTAATTTATTTGAATTTGCACGGTAAAAATAATAAACGTTCGGTAACAGTGACTTCCTTTGCCGGCTGGATATTTGAGGTTAGATTTTGTGTTAATAAGTTGGCTAAACAGCAGAAAAATATAAATCTGAAAAGTGAAACAGACGGTACAAATAATGACAATAATAGCTGCATTATTCCTGCTGGTAATACGACTCATATAGAAGAATTTGATGCGACAAAAAAGGATGGCCTATATTTCTCTTCAATTGATGAGTTTAAATCTGCGATGTTCAAAATGTTGAGAACAGTTTTGCCCAAAGATAAAATTAGTGGCTTGATGGCCATTGTGGCTGTCCAGCATTCCTAAAAAAATAATGTGCAAACACATCGTTGTACTAGCAATAAGAACTGAAAATAGTAAGCGCACCTCCAGAAGCAAAAACCATCCCGATAGGACACAAACGATGCAGAGGTCGTCCAGCAAAAGTCAAGAGAGTTTTGCTGCTCTAATAATATAATGTTATATATTTATGTACTAGCGGGAAATATTTAAATTTGTATTCTTGTATTTAAGAGAGTATTTTATTTTTGTTTCTTTTTTATACAATTATAAAAGTTTGTGTCGTATATGTCTTTTCTTCTTCTTTTTATAATGACTTCGTTGGAAGTATATATACAGTGCGTCTCTGCGAGTATCAGATATAGGACAATTAAATTTGAGAAATTGTGAAAGATCAACTATTGTTGTGTGCGCATTGATGTACGCGATTGGTCAGAAATGCAAACAATTTGAAATTAATTTAACGTTTGTCATTTTTAACCAATCACGTACCTCGTTGGCTATACAGCCATAATTGATGGCCCAATAATTTTCCAATGTTAATTTGGCTATGCCTGATAGTTGGTGAGAAACACTATCGACATATTCTATGCAATCCTGGTTATCTGCAGTAACATTCTGGCGAGTGTTTTGTTAAATAACTACGTAATAATATCTAAATAATATTCCTTTCAATATTATTCTGTTGACTATTTATTTTATGTATCATATATTATTTTTACTGAATATATTTTATTTTACTAAACATTTTTATATTGCGGTCTCTTTATTTTATTTACTAGAAATAACGTTTTTTTACTGAACAAAATTACTTATGGTTTTAATATAATAATGCTCATTTAATTTGTTGCCTTGCTTTATTGAAAATTAAACGTCTTACTGTCGCTTTGATTTTTTGAACGAAGCATTTATTATTTGTACTGAATACTATATGTTTCCTGAACATCTATAATTTTTACTAAAGATTTATTATTTTACTGGGCGCTTATTGATTTGTTACTGTTTGTCTACTATTTTTACCAAAAGATTATTATTTTACTAATCATTTATAATTTTTACTGAACGTTTAACATTTTTACTGTGCATTTATTACTTTTACTGAACATTTATTATCTTACATAACATATATTAGTTTTACTTGACGCTTATTATTTCTACTGAGCAAATGTACTTGATGTTTTAATAAAATACCGTGCATTTAATTTGTTGCCTTAGTCAATTCGTTAGATAATTTTTAGAAACATTAAATCCCGGAGTTCTTATTTTTGGATATGTTTAAAAACCTGGTACTGTAATGAAAATTCCGACTTTTCCAGTGACGACTTCGTTTTATAAAAATAACGGGCAAAACCGGTTTCTCGAGAATATCTACGTTCTCGTTAGTTAATCTTTTATCATTCTTAATCAATGACGTCATTCCCAACATATTTTTCGATGATTATTGATTGCAAATTATATTTTCATTATGACTAATATTATTTTTCAGTTATTTACACACTATCACAAGATTTGGAGGCTCAAATAGTCGTATCGGGCCCCATTTCTAATGGCCGAATTCATTGGCGTAACTAGGATTTTTGGCTGGGGAGGGCCAGCCCCCTAAACAACCATCGTCAATACCTATGTATACCTATGAAGACAGGAATTTATGTACATGCATAACCTTTTCGCATAAATTTATTTGCTTATTCTTTGATGCCGTTATACGAGGGCAGTCCCGTAAATTTCTGCAGTCTAATAAAACAAAGTTCAGTAACCAAAATTTGTTTTTATTATTTTCTCAAAGTATTCCCCCTTAAACTCAACATTTACGCATTCGATAAAACCAATTTTCAAAACATAAATTCCACAATTTTTGAGTCACTTGAGAAACAAGGTTTTTGAAGCTTTCTACAGCATCTTCGGGAGTTACAAATCGCACACCAAGCATTTTATCGTTTAATGGAGGAACTAGAAAGGTAATCGGAAGGTGCTAGGTCGGAACTGAATGGGGGATAAGTTAGCAATTTTAACTAGAAAGTCTCTAAAAATTATTTTATTTGATGTGCGGTATGACTAGAAGCATTTTCATGGTGCAGAACGATCTCACCCCTTGGGCGCCATAAGCCGAGATTTTTGAATAACGTCTGGCAGGCATATAGTTGTGTACCATCCTGCAGTAACCCTACGTTTATTTTTAAGCACGACAGTTGTGATAGGTCCAGATTTTGAAAAGAAACAAGCAATTATTTTCTTACGAACTCTTCAAGATCGCTTCACTTTAACTGGATTAGGATTTGTTGGAAACATCCTTTGTGCTGACTGCCTCTTAGAATCGGGTTCAAATGCATATATCCAGCTTTCGTCACCAGTTATTATGTAAACTGCTTTAGATCTACCTTCATCATATTTCTTATACTGTTCCACATGCTGTCGTTGTGTTTCTGTGTGTGTGTTAAACTGTGTGGTATCCACCCAAGACAGATTTTTCTTACACCCAAATGAGTATGTAAAATCTTGTGTATTGCAGTCATGCCAATGTCCAAGATGCTTTTAATAATTCTGTAAGTGACTCGATTGTCCTACTGAAGCATTCTTCGCACAGCGTCTACGTTCGTATCAGTAACTGCTGAAATTTGTTTTCGCAAAAATCGTCGCTAACTGAAACTCGTTCAAATTTATATTCATTAAACCAGAAATATGCGCCTGGCCACCAAAATCAGCACGAAGTCATTTCTTTCAGAGAAAGGGAACTTTTAAAGTCATAGTAAATCATGGCTCTAAAATTTTCTCCCCTTATGGTAATTTTTGATGCACAACACTTATTTCAAAACTAACTGTATAGTAACTAAATTTGAACTGTTAAACTAGAAAACAACAAACATTTGTTTATGGCAAGTTACATTTCCATGGTACACTTGATCTATTGGTTTGCAGAAATTATGGGTGCTACCTACTCTCGTAATACTACGTGTCTAAGGAGCATATCAATAAATTATTTTTCAGTTCATAAACAACATAAAAATGTATAGATTATCTCTGGCAACTCAATGAGGTTGACGTTAAAAAATATTATTCCAGGAGAAACATCACTTGGTTTCCATTTGCACATTTTTGAGCCACAATTTTGATTTTTTTCTCCGTATCCTCGAAGCAAATACTTTCTGGAAAACATCAGTATCCTTTTAATTGTTATTGTGATATCTTTTCATTCTATCTTGGGCATGCAACTGTGGAAATTCAAGCACCACAAAAGGTCCTTTGCGGTACATAAAACACTATTCAACATAAAATTCTGAATCGTACTCTTTAAAGCTATAAACTCAACTCCTTCGGCAAGGCAAACATCTAAATAGCAAGTCACCTTAAGTCTGAACTGGACGATCCTATAATAGGCAGCTAGCTGTATGTGCCCAGCGAGTAGTTACCGATGCACTCAAGTTTTCAACTCATTTACTTACCCGCATATGAAATAATTGCAATTTTATTTTTCTGTGCACATAAATTGATCCTTTATTTGTTTAAACTCAAGAGAAACTAACAAAAATGGTGTAAATTTAACTAAAAAAATATTCAGACGAAAGCAGTGTTTTCAAAGTAATTATTAGCTAACTAATAACGTTTTCTCTTGTATATTATTATTCAGTAGAGTCATCCGTCCAACATATGGTATTTATACTATAATGTTTTTAAGCCAAAAAAAGGTAATAAAACCAGAAAGTGTAAGAATGTGTGAGAGTCGATAACCAACCCCTTAGTTTAAATGGGTTAATAAAAAAAGCAGATTTTTAAATTTATTTAACTTCTATTTTTCTGGGGTGGGCCAGACGGCACTCTGGGGAGGGCCTGGCCCCCCTGGCTCCCCCCGCTAGTTACGCCAATGGCCGAATTCTTACAAATCCCAATACGCATATACAGGGTGTTTCATTAATAATTGCAAATATTTTAACTGTAGAATCCTGGGATCAAAACATTAATATTTAACCCAAATCACTTAGATAAAATGTGACTCCTTACTAAGATACTAAGGGCCGGTTGCAGAAAGCAATGTTAAGTCTGGTGTTAGCTAACGTCGCGTCAAAGTGAACAAAATCGCATCAAATTTTGTTTACTAATGTATTAGTTACCATAAGCATTTGAGATTTGATTCGTTTTTGTTCACTTTGACGTTGCGTTAGCTAACACCAGACTTAACATTGCTTTCTGCAACCGGCCCATAGTGTTTTATTTAAAAATTTAAAAATGATTTTTCCCCATTACTTTAAAGCTATTCGACGTGTACATATCATATTTGGCAGGAAGTGTAGACACTGTAAACCATGCTAAATTATGTTAAATAAACGTTTCTGGCTACTACCAGAGGCGTACGACAGGGGCAAGTGAGTGGTTGACCCTTCCCAAATTCTACGCCACTCGCGGAATTACCGTTTAGCACAATTTTTCGATTCTTTAATACTTTGTATATAATTAATATACTCTTTCTTCGTAACGATAAAGTAATTATTTTTTGAGATATTTAAAGTTAAACATAAAGCTGAACAGTTATTTTGATTTTAATATGTATTAATTATGTCGGTGTTTTTTGTCATAAGATTACATTTATTACGCAAAAGAAACTTTAATCCGTATTAACAAAAAAACATCATGTTATTTAATGAAATTTATTGAAACGAATACATAGATGCATTCAACATAAAAACAAATTAAGGTTCTGAAAAGAACCATTTTGTTATAATCTAAATAAAAGAACAATTTTAATAAATAACATTATGTTTTTTTGTTAATACGGATTAAACTTTCATTCGCGTAATAAATGCAATCTTGTGACAAAAAACACCGGCATAATTAATACATATTAAAATCAAAATAACTGTTCAGCTTTATGTTTAACTTTAAATATCTCGAAAAATAATATCTTTATCGTTACGAAGGGTATGTTATTTACGTATAAAGTATTGGAGAATCGAAAAATTGTGCTAAAATGGCAATTCCGCCAGTGGCGTAGAATTTGGAAAGGGTCGACCAATCACTTGCCCCTGTGGTACGCCTCTGGTAGTAGCCAGAAACGTTTAGTTAACATAATTTAACATGGCTTACAGTTTCTACACTTCCTGTCAAATATGATACGGATACGTCAAATAGTTTTAAAGTAAAGGGGAAAAATATTTTTTAAATTTTTAAATAAAACACCCTATATCTCAGTAAGGAGCCACATTTTATCTAAGAAATTTTGGTTAAATATTAATATTTTGAGCCGAGGATTCTGCAGTTAACATATTTCCAATTATTAATGAAACACCCTGTATAAGCCGAAGTGATACTCTTATCATAAACACTTGTGATTAGAACCAGGGTCGAGACGCACAAAGGCCAGGTGTTCAGTAATAGACGGGAGGGGATTTGTAAGAATTCGGCTGTTAGAAATGAGGTCCAACACGACTACCTGAGCCCCCAAATCTTGTGATAGTGTGGAAATGATAAATAATAATTAATCATAATTAAAACATAATCAATACTCAATTAATACAAGAAAAATCTGTTGAAAATAGATAAAAAAATCGACTTGCCCTTCACTTTGAGCTGCTAAGCTCATAATCTATTTGACTTTGGGAAAAATATTTCAAACAAAAGTTATTGGAAATGACGTCCTTGATAAGAATGATAATAATAACTTTTGTCGTATGACTAATGGGAGCGTAGATATTCCCGAATAACCATTTTTTCAAGATGGCGTCGCGAGGGATGTTTCTCCAATTCGAAAACTTGAATTTTCATTAGGGCACCGAGTGTTAAAACATGTCCAAAAATTAGAACTTCGGGATTTTTATGTGTTTAAATCATGTGTTTTGTCTTTTAATGACTGGACTACGTGCAGAGTGCAAGACGTCGTACTTACATAAACTAATTGATCTCGGTTTCTAACGATAGATGCTTCAATTCCAATGTAATTATGGGACTGATTACTTATGTAGCTCCACCATTATGAAAGACATATCGATATGTGTATCAAAGATTAGTGGACGCAATCAGTTAGTAGGTACCACAAGATCTGTAATAACCTACTCAACAATAGCAGAAATAAAAGGCAGCAACTCATTAATGTCGTGAACCATTTAAAGTTCCGTTTACAAAGCATTTATTTATGTCGTTGGGGATTCAAACACGTGCCGGTTGGTGAAAGATTAACCATAAGCGCACAGCGTTCAACGAATGTTGTACAATGTCAAAATTCAAAAGAGAAGTAGTGCAAAATTGTTTAAAACAATGCTCACAGACATATTTGAGGTTGAGATAAAACAATAGAAGACTGTGATGGCAAACCTAATCATATAAATATTTCAAACTATAATTTGACAGAACCTGAGATGCATAACGACTTATACTAGTATAGAGTGCGTCAGACAGTTCTTTCCTAAGACCTTTACGGGCTTAAAATTTCTGATTGTTCGTGTTATCAATGCATATCTTTATGAACGGCTACTTCGGGAACATAAAATAGTTATTGACAAATAACTGTCGGCTACTCCGTTTCTAAATTAAGCTATTCAGTACTATTAATACTAATCTTGAAAACAATTAAATGGGAAATGATACTAACTTCGTATATTGCTTAATCAGAAAGGGCTTGTCATCATAATGTGATTTATGTAGATCTTATCACAACAAAATACCTACACATAAAGTCTTCGCTTTGGAACCGCGCTTGCCAGAACTTAATTTAAATGTGTTCGCGTCCTAGCGAAAACCAAATTTCGGCTTTGTCGTTTACATATACTTGAAAAAATGCGAACCAGTTAGGCTATTCAAGTCGCATACGACCACGTCTGTGGTGTTTCAGTTCGGAAAATTTAGAGCACGCGGGAGGTAAACATCCCCTTCTTAAGGAGTCAAGAAGTAGATGCTATGTGAACCAGATGTATAGAACGCAGTACAGGCTCACGTGCGCAGATATTGGCAATACTGCAATTTTCTTTTGTTGTCATTTGACTTAGTCTGATTTAAAAAGGGGTTTAATTAATCACACCTTCGAAATGACTCGACATACTGCACCATTGAGATAATCTGGGGCATTTCTTCCAGCGGCGTTCCATCCTGCTCACATCGCCGTTAGCCGTGACAGCTGTCGCTTTCTTTCACTCACAGCAACGAATTTTGAAATCGGCCTGGTTTTCCATGACTGTTTATTTAGGGTGCCTTAAGCGCATTTACAGGCTGACGGAGTCGGTTAAAATTGTAAGTTGTGGATTGCATCATAGTACACAATCTACCCGTTTTCTCTGTTTTGCAGGAGCAACGTAACGTCACCGGCGAATGGTATTTACTCAGAATTTTCTGTAATTTGGGCCGGCATGATAGAGCTCTACTTGACACCAGGTAACTGCGATCCCAGACCAGCCAGTTTCTTTCGAAGTTAGGAAAAGTCTTTGTCCCACTGAAATACTTTCCATGTCATCTCCGTGATGAGATCAGCAGGTGGCGCCTAACAATTTTCTGGATTTGTCATGTATCCCTCTAGTATGTACCTATTATGACCTGCAGCGAGCAAGCGAAAATATGGAAGCACCGTTCCCTTCTTCACTGAGCTATCGAAACCACCTTTCACCTTAACTATTGGAGATAACCTTCAATTTGGGAACTTGATTTTTTTTAGAATCTAAATTTATATTAAACACGAACAATGTTAGGTCACAGGTTCATTTGATCTGTTTTTCATAAAATCTTCTGTACAATTACCCCCTAAGTTATGGACATCAATTAGGAAACATGTCATGTAACATTGCTTTGTGTAAAGGCTGCTCATTAACGAACTTGATAAAAGTTTAATTGAACAGAATATTGCCTACATTAACAATTTTAATTTTCCTGGTGTCATTCACATAGTTACCTTATTATCTGAATCTTTATTTTATCTATATACAGAGTGAATCTAATTTGCTGCCTAGCATTGGGAACTACCTTTTATAAAAAATATACACTTTTTTCCTCGAAAATTTAGAAGTGAAAATTAAATTTTTATTGTAATTTGTAATATACATATCAGTCTATACAACTACGTTAGCAATAACCTTAGGTGGTGGTTACGTAAATGTGTTATTAAAGCATTTCTATAAAAACCAATGGCCGATACGTTAATGTACACACTTCGCCTGGAAACAGCATAAAAATGCAAATAACCAAAGAGATACGCAGTGGGCATACTAATTTTGCCTTAATTATTTACAGTAAGGCATCAGCTGTACGGCTAAACATTTAAGGAGTAGTAGTTTCAGAATTATCATATAGAACAGCTCAAACTTTCGATATGTAGTAATTGACTTTAATTGACACGAGAGAAGACATTGCTTAAGGAACTCTTAATTCTGGCAATATCACGGCCTACAAACCAAATTTCCCAATAACATCTTGAAGTAACAAAAGATAAATCCCACGAATTTTATAATTTATTTTTTAATTATTACAAAATGCGTGTTGGGGTATTAGATGCGACTCAGCTATTTAGTAACATGTAATAAAGCAGTTAAGTGCAGGTGGCAATAACGCAATTATCCTTAAGTTTATTCTGATTTGCATATGGGCGTTGTGGTAGGGCAACACGCACTAATTTCTTTAATTTATTAAGGGCGTGCCTGCCTTTATTACAAACCGTAAAGCAATTGCATAATACTGGGAACTATGCCTCACTGATTCAATCACTGGGGTTAATTTTAATATAAACAAATCGTTTGGATCCGCTCGGCTGTCCATTGTCCGGTTCTTTATCTGAAGAAACAATGGAGCGCATTAATTACATCTGACAGTTATTTAAAGGGAATTATTCAATCGGAATTCTGAATTTACTGTGATTAAATGCACTTTTTCTATCAGTGTTATCGTTGTTTAACGACGTAACTATACTAAGCAAAAATGATTCAACTGGAAGTGTCTCAGTAGCCGATTTAAATACTTATAGGAAATGCAATAATGAAACTTCGCCTGGAAAATGGTTTTGAATAATGGTCGACTTGCGACTTAGCTTAGCCCAAGTCGTTGTTGTGGATATGCAAATAATTAGTTCTGTCATTATTATCTGTACTTGGAGGCTTGTGAGCCCTTACTAACCATCCATATGTTTTGGTTGAGTACCTACATTGCGACCAAGGATGCTTGAGCGAACTTCACCTTTTTTCTGTTTGTGAATTGCACTTCAATAATCAAGTAAAAAAGTAGGTGTGAAACCAAAAATGCCTCAATCTGGCTTTAGGGGGACACACTCTGAAAGCGTGGGTGTTTCTAGTTATATACGTCGCAAATTGGCATTATTATACGGGCGCCACTGGATTACATCTCGGCAAAAACGGGGTCGTTGAAATTGGCAAACCTGCATACAGAAGTACGGAGTACAGGCAAACACACTATTCAAACATTAGCGTATATTAAATTCACACAAGACTACAGGACAAGAGTTCTCTATGCATTTTATTACTACCTGGAGGAAAATGGCCTTAAGGTGACATCACGATTACAATCTGTATTTTATCAAACTTATTAGGCTGGTAATAATCCAAACTGTCGATTTCCAAGACTCGAGTCCCTACCTGACCGTGAGGGAAGCTCGAGGTGTGTTCGCAAAGCAAACTCTTAAATAAAACACGATATACTTGTATACTAATAGTGTCCAATTTACTTCTACTTATATGTCTCTAGCTACTAAGGAATGGTATAAACATCCAGGAAGTACAGGCTATGTAGAAAATACGCAGAAAAGAAATATTTGTCTCGAGGTGTTAACAATGCACAAGTAGTGAAATCCAAATGGCTTAAGCGTGGACACAAGCACCCCCTACAAATATTCATTGAAATAGCGGAAATACGAATGTTTTGACCTTGGGATACGAAAAGCTCAGCAGATGTTCGTTGGGGCGTTATAAATACGAATGTTCTGACCTGGGAATCAAAAGACATCCAAATCGTTCGTTGACTCGAGGAGATAATCACCACGGGCCAAAGTCGGTCAACGTAGTTGCAGATGAAAGATTCTATTATCATTCCGGTTAAGCCGACTGAATAACGACATAGCATTAAATAACTTCGCTACCATCGCACGCGTAGGTATAACACATAGGTCCGTTTCGGTGGCAGGCCGTTCCTTCTTTTAAATCTTCCCAAAAGGGTTAAAAACCACGTAACAATACGCCCATAGCGAGAGCCGGGCTGGCCACCAAGCAGCCTATCCTGTCAAAGTGTTATGCCCGACTGAGGATGAGGAGTGAGGAGTGGAAGCTGAGGATCTCGCGTTTGCAAACTGCAATATCCAGCGGAACTATAATATCGCATCTGCCATCGTTCAGGACGGAAAAATCACGCGGTATGTTTAAAACTTAAAAATATTCTAACAATGCTTACGTTGTAAATAAGATGAGTCCAGGTTTTAATAAGCCTAACGCCATCTTCCCTGTTCGTGTTGTTTGGATGTCTTTCTATTTCTATGGCTCCACATATTACTAGTGGAAGACAGTGATATAGTACTTGCCAAAGTATCTTGCTGCCTCTGACTTGTCTTATATCTCATAAATATTCTTCTTCCCTCTTCTATTAAAGGCACATGCCTGTTACTTCTTCAGTTTGCGTCTTCTACATGTAGGTTGTCACTCTATCGTTTTTTGAATTGTTTCGTGCTTCCTTGCCTCATGCGATTATGACTGTCTTTTGTTGCTCAATTGATTCTTCTTCTATCTGTCGTAGAGTGAAAACTGTATCCGTGTTGTTGCTTGTCTAATAGTGTCATGAATGGGTTAATATTAATTATTTTAGCTGTTAATTTTAATATGGTTCTCGGCAAGTTGATACGTGTGTAATTAACTGGATTTTCGGCATCTCCGTTAAACAGCAGAATCATTGTACTTGTGCGGTGTTTTATTTTGGATTATACTTTTTTTAATTCACTTATTTTATGTTTTACTCCATACTTCAAAAACTCATTCGATATATTACCTTATTCCAGTGATTTCCTATTCCTTAGAATTTTAATCACTTCTTGTATGTCAGGCTAATCTATTGGTAAGTCATCGTCTGTAGTCCATAGTAATTACTTTCCATACGCATGGAGAATGAAGAATTCGTGCTTCATTAATACGTCTAACTATCCTAACTATCCCCGTACTTAACATGGTCTTCTAAGGCATCTGTATTGTAGGTATAGACTTTACAATTTTCTTTGTTTTTCTGTTTTACCTTCTTTTGATGCCATGGTGCTCCCAAGACTTCTCATGTCACTGCTTTTATATTTTTCAGAATCTCTTGCCAATTCTTTTCTAGATCTGTTTCCTCCATTATTGGGTTTAGTTCGAGTTTTTTCTTGTAAACTTATTCCATTATGATTTCATACTCTATCAACTCGGGCTAAAAATGGGGGTGTATTTTAACACTACGTTTGCGCGTAAGCTATACAAACAAAAAATTGATTTATCTACAAAGACGATAGGGCTGATATTTGACTTGTACACGAAAAATAGGATGATTACAGTGTTTACAGATTACCTTAGTGTTAAATGAGAATTTTCAGAAGACCTATCAAATACATAATGAACGGTTCGTATTACAATAATAATTGACGATGTAGGAACTGAAAGTATCTTTTCCAGAACTCTGATACTCTTTAATTTATTTCAAACATATTGCTGTTTGATAAAAGCGAATCAAGTATAAATTATTCTTGTAACCGGTTAGTCAATTACATATTAAAACATAAACAGTAAAATTACCAAAAGAATACTTGTCGTCGAAGAGAAACTCACTTTTGTGTCAGCATTTGGAGAACATCTTCAGCTATGCATAGTATTACATTAGGGAAGGAAATTTCAGCTTCACCATCAATGCTTACCATTGTTTGCTATTTCTAAAAAATCCGGAAGTCGAAGCAAACTTCCTTAGAATGTTTCGACAGCTTGTTTTATTGGCACCGGTTAAGAGGCGTGCAAATAATCTCAAATCATTTCTGTTAGATGGATGGACTTGCACTGCAAACTTGTATTATTTTAAATGTTAAAAAACTTCACATAAATTAAAACAAGTTGACGCATTAAGCCATCACCATTATGGTAATAAACGCAGAAAAACATGATTAGCAAGGTTTAGATGTCTCACGCCTGGTTAGCTTCGATTTATCACTTTTCATTGTGATTTATATTTTGTAAATTTGGTTTATAGATTTTCTGGGTTAGAAATGTGTGATTATTTAAATAATAAATCAAGTGTGTTAGTAGTTTGGAATCGTCTCAAAACTTAAATTGGCAATTTCGCGGATAAGGGAGATAGAGTTCTTTCAAGGAGAAGGCTGTTTGTTATTGTGGAGTTTATTGAATAAATTAATAGACATATTAAATTTCGTTATAAATTTATTCTCAGTTTATCTATTTTTCCATTATGGTAGATTGTCGATTATCCGACCTAAATGGGGCGACTGATGGACGTATAACTGTATAAATGAAAACGTGAGGTAATACAGGAATTACTTGAAAGGGAGCCTGAAATAAACACATCATAGACGAGTAACGTAAAGTAAAATTTATTGTAATGTTAAATCAGAGAATTGCCCAATCAATTGTTTAAAAAAGTGGGATTACCAGGATATTATTCTTAGGAGAGTAACATTTTCCATAACTTGACCAGGTTGTAAAATTGAATTTCTTTCCAGAAGTATGTGATATATTGTAAAATTCACTTTCGTTATCCTATCACTTGTCCCACGGGCCCGAAATGTCGGATAATTGATACTATAATATAAATTTTGCTATATAGCAGTTATAGACATTATTTTTAAATGCAATTCTAGATATAGGGGAATCTTGGTCTTCCAGAAGATTCTGTTAGACTAAAATCATATATTTCTCTTAACTGCAATTGTGTTCTACCTAGTAGCGGCCCGTGGAAAATGATGGTAGCGCCAACCATTGAACGTAAAATGCATTTCCACCCCTTCACAGACAAATGTAGATTCCGATATCCCGAAATTCAAATATTTCGCATATGAACTGGCAAAAGTTAGCATCCGTAAAACAATTTACTAAACTTTACAGGCTAATATGTGCGACAATTCACCAGTACATTATGAGTAGGTATAATACAAACAATCATACCGTATTATTTTGCAAAAATTCCAACGTGCAACGTCTCTTATGTTGCAATTGCATTGAATTTTAAAATATCCTTATCTTATAACCTACTTCTTGCCGCTTTGCACCCGCTGCGGTC
>OW679194.1:237724556-237863469 GCA_940337035.1 Agriotes lineatus | reverse complement strand
AACGTCGCTAGTGCTTTAATGGCACTTATACACGTGTATCATACGCTATTTTATCTACGACCACTACTAAAAGTAGGCCTTTTAGCGCTAGCTTGTTTCACTAAAAGTGACGTTTTATAGTTTACCGTGGTTAAAGAAATCAGCAGGTTATAAAACTACAATTTAGAACTGGGAGTGAAGTTGTAAAGTTATTCTAGTTGCTTCTTGTGTTACAGGTAAAGGTGTTTTTGAAATAATTAAAGCGTTATGTAATGAATACACTCAGATGTGGAGTATTAATAATTGCATTTCGTAACTGACCTTGACAGCACTGGCTTTACAAACATTCGAACGCGCGTGGCCTACTGTTTATTATGACATAAATTAAAAGTGTCGCAGATGCAAACCTTTGTTAAATCGATATTTATGGATTAATAACGGTAAAATTAAGGTCGTATATAAAATATTGTATGCAACCCGTGCTAAAAGTCGTTTATGCACGAGACATGTTATGAAACTCAGCCTTCGGCTTCGTTTCATAATTTTCATGTCTCGTGCATAAGCGTCGACTTTTAGCACTTGTTGCATAAATAGCTATTTTCTACGATCGATCGATTTCTCACATAACTTACCACTCTCGCTTCGCTGCGCTCGCTCGAGTGGTAAAAATATGCTCGAATGTTAAGACTGGGTACCCCTCTTAATACGTTAAATACTATTAAAACACGCCACCAATGGGCAACGTGCAAAAAAGACGTAATTCGGGCGCTAATATTAAGAGTGCTACAAAACGTCACTTTTGACACTATAGAAACTGTGCAAAAAGTTGTCAGTTTGACACGATCGTAGAATTTTTTTTAAACTGTTATGTATTACCCGAGTATGAGGTAGGCCCTAAAATTGTAAATAGGGAAGTGTCACTCAGCGAAGTGCAAATAGATTTTCAGTGAGCTAAAACGTTTAGTTCAGTGTTAAAACAGGCAAGAATAGGGAGTAAAAATTATGGAAAAATGCATGTGCATAGATATTTCCAACCGGGCAAGGCGCGGTTAAAGTAGAATAGTATCGTATGTTCAAAAGAAAAAAAACTCATTTAGGGCAGTCCTTGGAAAGAAAGATAAAAGATCTAGTCATGTCTTAACTTAAGTCTATAGGCGAATGTCAGATTGCATTTTATTTATAAAAACATTTGTCACTGTGACAGGCAAAATTTACTCTGCATTAAATTGACTTGTATCCAGCAAAAGCAAAGATAGTCCAGAGAAATTAGACAAAATAAAAGCAAAACTTTGGAAAAAATTCCCGGAAAGCTGGATTTTGGTATGAACCTTGATATTGTGGTTCTAAACAAAATGTCAAAAGTCCTCATCGATCGAGTGACGCTAAACATTTTTTAAGGGGGCAAAGGTCACCATAAACGGTATTTCGAGAATATCTCGTTAGCGGTCACTTTTACAGAAAAAATATTGATTATCAAATTTGTAGCTTATGAAATTTCTAACAATAAAGATATCATGACTTTTATTCGTAAAAGTAACCGTTTTGGAGATAATTCGATTTACAGAGTTGAAACGTGCACTCTTTTCCACACCACCTTCGAGGTAGAGTACAAGCTGTTTTTTTGATGTGGTGTCCCCAGTAGCAATATTCCACGTTTAGTTTTGTTTGAAAAATGTTGATTTAAAAAAATATAGTGAACTTGTTCATTAATCAATTTTGGATTCAAAACAGGAGTTATTAATATTCATCTTCAGATTCTATTTCAATCGGAATGCTTTCCTCTTCATCATCTTTTTCTTCTTCTTCTTGTTCTTCTGCTGTCTTCTCTATTTCCATAGATTCAGTCAGGAAACGTGATGGATCTACATCTTCAGTGGAGTCGCAAGTATCGACGTCATTTATATCGGGTATTACATTTAGGCAAGACTGACGAGATAAAGTATGTTTTTTCGGATTTTGTTCACGTTGTTTATAGTGTAGTCATAGTGACGCTCTCCAAAGCACCCTACATTTATCAGTCTACCCAATCCTCTACCTTAAAATAATTCCAGGTTTCTTAAAATTTCTTAAATAATTTGTTATTAACGTTTGAAAAAAATACTATATGTTATTCGGAACAAAAGTATCTTTATGTGGCCTCGGCTGTAATTATCTGCAGAGCTTGCAAGTCCAGCCACGCCAAATAAAGTATAATTTTTGCTCCTAATAACATAATATTACTAGCAACCAGTGAGACAAATGTCTCATTTAATAAAACAAAGAAGACCGTTTTTCAAAGAAACGTGTATTAAATAAAAACAATATTTTTTAAAATCACGTGATTGAAATTCGGTTCCTGACCTGACATGACCATTCCAAACATATAACTTTAATAACTTTTTTCTCTATCTCTTACGGTTTGGCTGCTGAAACAGCGTCCCGGACGGACGGAAATCACGTGATTCTCGAAAACCGAAGTGTCACGTGACTGAAATTTGGTTCCTGACCTTACATGACCATTCCAAACATATAACTTTCATAACTTTTTTCTCTATCTCTTACGGTTTGGCTGCTGAAACAGCGTCCCGGACGGACCAGCGTCCCGGACGGACGGAAATCACGTGATTTCTCGAAAACCGGAAGTGTCACGTGACTGAAATTCGGTTCTTGACCTGACATGACCATTCCAAACATATAACTTTCATAACTTTTTTTCTCTATCTCTTACGGTTTGGCTGCTGAAACAGCGTCCCGGACGGACGGAAATCACGTGACTTCTCGAAAACCGGAAGTGTCACGTGACTGAAATTCGGTTCCTGAGCTAACATGAGCATTCCAAACATATAACTTTCATAACTTTTTTCTCTATCTCTTACGGTTTGGCTGCTGAAACAGCGTCCCGGACGGACCAGCGTCCCGGACGGACGGAAATCACGTGATTTCTCGAAAACCGGAAGTGTCACGTGACTAAAATTTGGTTCCTGACTTTACATGACCATTCCAAACATATAACTTTCATAACTTTTTTCTCTATCTCTTACGGTTTGGCTGCTGAAACAGCGTCCCGGACGGACCAGCGTTCCGGACGGACGGAAATCACGTGATTTCTCGAAAACCGGAAGTGTCACGTCGACTGAAATTTGGTTCCTGACCTTACATGACCATTCCAAACATATAACTGTTCATAACTTTTTTTCTCTATCTCTTACGGTTTGGCTGCTGCTGAAACAGCGTCCGGGACGGTCCAGCGTCCCGGACGGACGGAAATCACGTGATTTCTCGAAAACCGGAAGTGTCACGTGACTGAAATTCGGTTCTTGACCTGACATGACCATTCCAAACATATAACTTTCATAACTTTTTTCTCTATCTCTTACGGTTTGGCTGCTGAAACAGCGTCCCGGACGGACGGAAATCACGTGACTTCTCGAAAACCGGAAGTGTCACGTGACTGAAATTCGGTTCCTGACCTGACATGACGATTCCAAACATATAACTTTCATAACTTTTTTCTCTATCTCTTACGGTTTGGCTGCTGAAACAGCGTCCCGCACGGACCTGCGTCCCGGACAGACAAGTCTATTAGATAAAGGATGCTCCTACACGAATAGGAAGCTGATGTCCCTTGAGGTTTTATGACAACGAAGGGGAACAGTGTACTCTATATATGTGTTTCTTTCTATTTTTATGGCTCTGAAAGAAGGAAATTCATTGAGGAGTGCATCTATTCGTATCTATTCGTTACAACTCTGTAAATCCAATTATCTCCAAAACGGTTACTTTTACGAATAAAAGTCATGATGTCTTTATTGTTAGAAATTTCATAAGCTACAAATTTGATAATCGGTAATTTTTTTGTAAAAGTAACCGTTAACGAGATATTCACGAAATACCGTTTTTGGTGACTTTTGCCCCCCCACCCTTAAAATTTTTAGAGGCACTCGGATCGATGAGGACTTTTGACATTTTGTTTAGAATCACAATATCAAGGCTCATACCAAAATCCAGCTTTCCGGGTATTTTTCCGAAGAGCAATGTCTAATTTCTCTGGACTAAGATGGCATTTACACAACGAGTGTATTAATCACAACAGACAATACCATTTTTAGGAAAATAGTTGAAAATCAAGATGTAATCTAGATCTCTCTGACTTACTATACGATAGTTCATTTACTTCAATTAGTACGTATCAAGTTATGGCACACTTTAATTTGATCATATTTTAAACACACGTTACAAGATCGGTAAGTGCCTTAGAACAGGCCGAAAATAAGTAAGAAGAACGAGGCCCGAAGAGCCGAGTTTTGCTATTTTTGAGGACTGTTCCAGTAAGGCACTTAACGATCGAGTCTCGTACAACATTGTTGCACTATCAACTAATACAAATAAAAATATCATGAAAAAAACTAATCAAGGTTTTTTTGTAAATCATAAAATAAAAAAATAGTCATATATTTCTCTTTCGTCGAAGGCACTGTACTATGTTTAATGACAATTTGTAATTAAAATAACAGTAGAACTTTAAGAGATTTTTCTGCGAAACTCTTGATACAATTTCAAAGAAATTTTCTTATTGGAAGTGAATATTTCCTTCCAGGAAACTTTCCAAATGAAAATGTTTCAATATGAAGCTTGCCAGGCTGCTCATAACTAGTATTTGCATTTGTACAAAATAAAAAGTACTAGTTATTTGTGTAGTAGGGGCAATATCACCATCTTATAGCACGTGGTACATACAACATTTTATTTTAGTTTGGTTATCGAAATGGACAAAATTTAATAATTCGGTATTTTGGGCACAGGTTGGCTCTGTGAATTTTTGGTGTTCTGGGATGTCTATGTAAGTTGCTGATGTTTCTATATGATTGTTGATCTCTGTTATAATGATTAGCAATTTTATAGACCATCGGGCCATAAAAGCCATATTACGCCCGCTATAAAGGGGTCTGTAAACAAGATTATGAATAAAAAATTAAATAATATATATTTTTGTCTTTATTGAACCGAAGCTGCGAAAAAACAGCTGTACTGTAGTCTACATATTAAAATAAGAAAATGTTTTTACAACTACCTGTTCTTATAAGTGCTGTATACGAATACTCTAATTTGCACCCAGGTTTTCTACTTAAAAAAAATTAAATGCTTTTCTCGCATCATTAGTTATTTTTAGCAATTTTTTATTTCGGATGTGAGTTATAAAAGACTTCAACATAATGAACTGCTGCTGTTCGTTCCACTGCTAAATACTTACGTGCATAAGCAAAACTTTTGGGCGCATTTCTCTCTTATGATTGTTTTCTGGCAACCTTGCAGGATTTCATCTTATACTACATACATCACCATATACACCTCCGGATCTCTACTTGTATGTTTATTTATCAGGGATCTCATTTTGTTCAACTCATATGACGAATGAGTAAAGTACTGAAATTGTTTCCCCTCTATGTGGTTACGGATTAAGTAACTGAGTAGGCAATCGTTTGTGAAAAATATACTCAACAAAGTCGTTCTGCTGAGGCGGATCTCGGGTTGATCAAACTTTATTCAGGATCTCCACTTGATATAAAAACATAATTATATGTCTTACCTAGTTATCTATAACTTTTGTCAAAAAAGTTTTTTTGTTAGTACAGGTTCTTCAAAAATCACAAAATTAAATGTTTACAAGTTGTTGTTTTTTTGTAATTATTGTTACTGCATATTTACAACTAGCCTTATGGAACAATAATAAAATAAAATCGTGTGGTGACCACATTTCATTTTTTTTGTAGAAAAAGTTTCAAAGAGCGGGGGCTACAGGTACGATGATGGATGCGTGTACGTGGGGTCCTGGAACAGCGATGGACGTAAACATGGCCAAGGACACTTGCAATTTCCTGACGGAACACGCTACGACGGAATTTTTGATGATGGTCTGTTCAGTGGGATAGGGGTCCTCGCATTTGCCGACGGAGCAAAGTAGTCCAAAGAAATTTGTTGTTAGTCCGAAAGTGCTCATTTATTAACTGTTCAGGTACGAAGGGGAGTTCCTTCAAGGGTGGTTCCATGGGACCGGCATCTTCTGGCGCGCCGATGGTATGCGACACGAAGGAGAATTTCGAGGAGGCAAAATATGGGGGCTTGGTAGGTACACAAATATGTTGCTTTTAGTCAGGCACTGAGTACGGAATAAAAGCGTTTTAAACTGAATGAACTCCACAAACTATTAATCCCTACTAGCAAATTAACGAAGTATAAAGTACAAAGCCAAAGCCTAATGTTGTTTTGAGTATTTTACTGATTTCACTAATAGTAAATTGGATTTGCAACTTGACATGAAACGGTAAGATAAGTCAGCCACCTAGTGTAATTTAAAGTGGTTTCATCGAGTGGCAATATAAAGTTAGCGTTCTATGTAGTACGTGGCCTTTTAATGAAATGTTAGGTTACTTGTGGGTTAATTAAATTATAAGCGATGTCGACAACAATTACCAGTTATTTTGATTTGAGAACAAGAATATAGCGACATACAGTCATACACGAACATATACGAGGGAAAGTCAGTAATTAGGTCACAAACTGATTGGGATATCTAAAAATAGCAGTGAGCTATTGGGTATTTCCAAGTGACGTCACAAGCTCCTCCCTAACAGCTGATAGTGGACAAGCAACGATAACTTTCTTATGGAAACTTTCCATACATTCTAATTTTATAAGTTTTGTGTGCATTGTACAAAGTTTATTTAATACAGCAGCGCAGTTTATGTGTTGTTTATTAATTCTGTAAACAGATTAAGGCGGCGCTCCATTTGTATTACAACTTTTGGTGGTGATATAGGTATCAATGACCACCGACAAATGGTTAAGATTTTTCTATTCCGGGTTAAAATACTCTTTTCAGTTGAAAATTGAAGAAAGTTGTGGACTTGTAAACTAGTTTAATGAAAGGGTCTCTAGTTTAAGCCAAAAGGCGGTTAAGTAACCGAGTAAATGTCAAAGTTTTGTGGTGTGTTTGAGTGTTCAAATAGAAGTCACCGTGAGAAGGAAAAGAAATATATTGCATTTCTTAGTGTGCGAGAAAAAAGAGGTCGAGATATTCTTAAGAGCATAAAAAGAGAAAATTGTGGGTGGAGGCCCTCCGAAGAGCAGATTTGACACCACAAAAGATTGGATTTGCTTTAGTTTGTTGACTTTTTAACAGATAATGCATTTCTATTATCAAAACATCTCAATTGATCAATTGGTAGCAATTTGGAATTTCCAGAAAGACCGGTGGCATCTGGTGATTTAATTAATCCAAACTGCGTGCCAACGACATCAAGAAAGCGTGCCAATATACCATAAAACCGAAAGAACCTAAACCTATCAATTACGCCTGCCTTCCTTTCATCGCCGGAGTAACCGACAGAATAAGAAAGGTATTACATAAAAAGAACATTGGAATCCACTATGGTACAATAAGAAAGGTCGAACAATTGAGCCCCTCCAACAAAAATTATTTGCCCAGACTACAGACAGAAGGCGTTTACCAGCTCCAATGTACTTGTGCCAAATCTTACATCGGACAAACGGGAAGAAGCATCCAATGTCGAATAAAAGAACACCAGAGCCACACACCAGTTGAAAACATACAAAAATCAGCCATCGCAGAACACTTATTAGGACCAGGAGACCACAGAATAAATTACGACTCCGTAAACATTAGATTAGATTAGATTCCACGACTGCCTTTTGCTGGCATGCGCACGTCAGCCCTTTGGGCTTTTTGTACTGTCGGGAGTTTTCAAGTTAGCAGGCCGACATCCGTATCTTTTACTAGACTTGCAATGTCCCCTACTAGCCTGAGGTTGTCAATAGAGTTAAGGCTCCAATCGAGTTGGTGTCTTTTACGCTCTAATGCTGGGCATTCAAAGAGGATATGATAGGCTGTTTCATCATCCTCTTGGCATAGTCTGCAAACAGGTTCATCTCTATAGATATTGATCCTGTGCATAAATTCTCTGAATGCTCCAGTGCCTGTTAGTAGACTGACTACTTGCTTGATTCGAGTTCTGTTCAGTCTCAACATGGTTTTTGTGGTTTGTGGATTCGGAGTTTTTAACAATCTTTTGCAGTGTGTTGCTTGATTGTAGTTTCTCCACCTTAATTGGTGTGCGGTATTGACCCATTCATTAATGGCTGAGCGGGCTTGGTTTTTCTGAATGCTTAGACCAGGTTCTGGACCGGTCATTGCATTACGGGCTGCTTCTTTTGCGAGCTTGTCCGCCTTCTCGTTTCCTTCAATACCTTGGTGACCTGGGATCCAGCATAATTTTACTGTATTTCTTTGGCTTAAGGTCTGAAGTTTGGATTTGCATTCCTTGACCAGTCTCGATGAAGTACTGAAAGCGTTGAGCGCTTTCAGTGCTGCCTGACTGTCTGAGAGAATGTGTATGTCTCGACTGAGCAGCTTCTTTTCTATGCTGATGTTTGCCCATACGTTGATAGCTTGTACTTCAGTCTGAAAGATGTTACAAAACTTTCCTAGACTGACTTTTTCGTTGGTTCTAGGATTGGTACTGTACACACCGGAGCCTGTACCCCCTTCAAACTTAGATCCATCAGTGTAAAAAATGATGTTCTTTTTTGTTGGAGTTGGTAGTTGGTCCGGATTCCAACTTGTGTGTACAGTAAAGTTCTTTTCAAGGTCATAGGCTTTGATTATAAGATCAGAACCCATTTCTAATATTGGGTTGTTGATGTGTGACATGATCTTGCCATGTCCTAGATTATTAGCTGTGGTCATCCAGTGACCAGTACTTTGTAATCTGTAGACTGCCATTCTGGCTTCACTTTCCAAGAAGATGTGCAGAGGTGGCAGATTTAAAATAGCATTCAGTGCTTGTCCTGAGGTGCCTTTAAAGGCTCCAGTGATGCACCGATTAGCTAGATATTGTATTCTGCTGATTTTGTGGATCGCAGTTGCTTGTTTTATTTTGGGCCACCAGGCGATTATTCCATATGAAATTATTGGTCGAACCATGGTTTTGTACAGTCAGAGGGTCAGTTCCGGTTTGAGCCCCCACGAACTACCTATGGCTCTTTTCCCAATTACTAATGTTTGTATGCACCTGGTGATTGTTTTGTCTAAGTGGGAGTTCCAAGTTAATTTGGAATCGATGGTTAGACCTAAGTACTTAACCTCGTTCTCCCAGTTGACATTTGTCTCAAACAGTTTTATGTTGATTCTGTTCGTGATGTTCTTTCTACGAATGAAAGCGACGAGAGTGGCTTTGCTGGGATTAATTCTAAGATTATTCTCTAGACACCACTCTTCGGTTATCTTTAGTGCTGATTTCATTACATTGTCTACGGTTCTTTGGTATTTACCTTGAATCAGTATGACAATGTCATCAGCGTATCCACAGGAGTGGAGAAAGAACTCCTCCCTGCGGACATCCCCTTGTCGCCTGCACTGTCTTTTCCTTGTCAAATAACTTGAATTTTACAACTCTAGTGTTGGGCATTGCCATAGTCCATCTTATCGTGGTGTTATCGATCTGGTGGTTTGTCATTGCTCTTTCAATAGAGTGGTAGGAGGTGTTGTCGAACGCACCTTCTATGTCTAGAAATGCTCCGACTGCGTACTCCTTGTACTCCAAGGTTCTCTCAATTTTCCCCACTAGTTGGTTTAGGGCGGTTTCACATGACTTCCCTGTTTGGTAAGCATGTTGATATTTGTGAATCGGGAATGAAGTTAGGGCTTCCTCCCTCCAGTACCTGTCTACTAATCTTTCCAACGTTTTAAGGAGGAATGACGTTAGGCTGATAGGTCTGTAAGATTTAGCTTCTGCATAGCTGCTCTTACCAGGCTTAGGGATAAATACTACTTTAGTCACTCTCCAGGCTTGGGGAATGTAGCCTAAGGCAAGACTTGCTTGGAACATGTCTTTGAGTGGGTTCAGCAGTATATCTATCCCTTTATGCAGCATTACGGGTTGTATGCCGTCGTTTCCAGCAAATTTGAAAGGGCTGAAGAGGCTAGTTGCCCATCTAATCCTTTCTTTGCTGACTATTCTCTTAGCTGTTTCCCAGTCTTCCCTCCTAGGGGTATGATTGGGTTCAGCCAGAGTAGGTTGTTCCACTGCTCCGGGTAGGTGAGTTTTTATCAAAAGAGATAACGTCTCCTCTTCCGTTGTAGTGTATTTTCCGCTTTCTTTTTTAAGAGTGCCTACTGGGTTCATGGCTTGCTTTGAGATGATTTTGTGGAGTCTAGCTGTGGATCGCATGGTCTCCACCTCCTGGCAAAACTTTTTCCAGGCTGCTATCTTAGCTGCCTTGATCTTTTTGCCATAGTCTGTGAGAGCCTTGTGATAGTTCTCCCAGTTATTTGTGGCTTTGGACCTGTTAAACAGACGTCTGACTTCTTGTCTGGCCTTTTCTAGGTCTTTATTCCACCAATTTGTGTGTTTTTTTGCTCTTTGCTGACTTGGGTCTATTAGAGGACAGCTACTCTGAAAGGAGTCAATCATGGCCTCATTTAACCGGTCAGCATTTGAGTCTAAAACTACTTTATTGGGAGATTTGAACTTTAGGTGTTCTATCTTCTCTTGTAGTTTTTGTTTATATAGGTCCCAGTCTGTCTTTCTTGGGTTGTAGTAAACTCTTTGGCTTACTTCCCGTCGAGACAGTTCAAAGGTTATATAATTGTGGTCAGAGAGTGATGGTTCATCGGAAACTTGCCATTTATTCACTGATTGACTAATTCTCATAGTGGTTATGGTAATATCTATAACTTCATGTCTATTAGCGTTATAAAAGGTTGGAGTGTTACCTTTATTGACTACTACTAGATTGTTAGTTAAGGTAAATTCTAAAAGTGACTCACCTCTTATGTTGCAGTTGGTGCTGCCCCAAATGGTGTGGTGAGAATTTTCGTCGCAGCCTAGGATGAGGTCTAGATCGTCTTGGGAGGCAGATGATACTAGGTTTTCTAGTTCCTCGCTAGGCGGTGGGTCCCTGGAATTGGATGGAAGGTAGACGGAGCTTATAATGGCTTGGTCACAACCTTAATCGTTATTCCATTTTATTTTAATTGTGGTTATGTCTCTAGAACAGAATTCCATTAGTGGTAAACAGTCTAGATTAGTTCTTATAAGTATACATGTTCTAGGACTTGCATGATTATAAATAAGCCTACCTTTAGCACCCCCTAATCCACGGACTTGTCCCTTAACTATCCATGGTTCTTCGACCAGTGCTAAATCGATGTCATCTGCTAGCAGCTTTCTGCTTAGACTTGCAGTGGCTGCTTTGCAGTGGTGGAGGTTAATTTGCACTACTTTCAGGTGCTTCTTTTCTATCCTTGGAGCGGATAAGGAAAGTGACCTTGTTGAGGCCTAGGTGCGCTATACAGTTGATGGATGTTAGTGCTTGTTTTGCCCTGTCATCTACCATTGCTGCGAACGTTCTACCGCCATCTTCTAGTGGAGTGACGTTGAGTATTCTCCAGGTATCGGTCTGGAGGTCTGCCTTCCGTTTGTTCTGTTTTCCGATCAAACGGAGAATAACCTCGGGTTTCTGTTTGTCGTACCACTTGGGGACGTTGAACACTACCCGGACGGAGTTAATAACTTTTGCCCACTCTTTTACCTCCAGCTTGGCATTGGTCCACGAGTGCAGTTTAGGTACTTGCTCACTTAACCAGTGTTTTGTGAGTTCGTCCTTGCACGCAACCACGTATGTACCAGCTTCGAGATAGTGGCTGGTAAAGAGAGGTGTGTTCTCTTCTTTTTCCATCTGGAAGATGAGATTTATCAGATTGTCTCTGACTAGGTCACCTTGTTTCTTTGTCAAAGTCTCTGACTAGGTCACCTTTGTCCTTTGTCAGTTTGACGTCTGGATATGCAGCAGGGTATATGGCCATCTTCACCGTAGTGGCTGCCTCAGCAAAATCAAGCTTGCTGGTGCCTGCCTTTGGTGAGGTCGGCTTGTCTACTTTCTGCCTGGGCCTCGTTTTGGCGTTTACCGGGGAGGGAGTGGCTTCGTCAGAGCGTTGCCTCTTTTGTCCCTGGTTGGTTGCAGGTTTTTCAGATTTCGAAGCTGGGTCTGCTGCCCTCTTCTTCTCCATCTTCTGCTTTCTTTTAAAGTTTGGGTCGTACTTAATGCCCTTGGCTTCGCAGGCTCGCTTGGCGCGTTCTCTGCGTTCCTTGGCTGTAAGTTGGACCTTTTTAAGGGGTACTTTGCCTAGTTGATCGGCTATGTCCGCTCCGGTTGCGGCCTCTTTCTGCTCGGAAGACTGTCCTTAACTGGAAGTCTGGACTGTCAACTCTGCAGTAGAGGCACACTGTTCCATTTTTGTCTCGGTCACCGAAGTCTGAGCATCAGTGGTCGGAAGCGGTGATGGCTCCATCAGTGTGTCGTCTTCACCCTGTGAAAAAGCAGTTGTTGAATTCATACTAGTGAGTATTTAATTCAACTGTAAGAGGTTTGGATAAATACTTCTGGAGGGCGCCTGGTATCCAGAAGGCTCCGTTCACGACGCATATTATAAGCCCCTGCGCCTACACCTGCTGGTGCTCTGCTTTGCACGGGTCGCATAACACATTCGAAAAGGGGATTTTGGAACCAGAAAGGCTGATCTTCTAGACAGCCATGCATCTCTTGAGCCTCGTCCCCCGCCGTGAGATTTAGGATTTTTATTGAGGTTTTTTCCTCTTGGTTCGGGCGGTGAAGGATACTTCCCTCGTGTTATTCGGAAATCCCTAAAAATTATTAAAAATCCAAACAATTTCAATCGAGAAGACGGCTATTGCCTTAGTAACACATGGGAGGTAGCTCTGCAAAACCAATCCATCCATAAACAAGTTTCACGTGAGCAACCAAGCGGAAAAACGACAAATCCGAATAACATACAAGATCTACATGAGCTGCCAACCGTAATGACTCCTCGGTATATAACCAGGAGCAAAAGGCACCAACATCAGTCTTTAGAAAACTTCTGAAGAAGCTGACAGCATGAGCAGCGAAACGTCAAGTTCAAATCGACGATCACGGCATAACCCGGAAGAACCTACCATTATAGTTCACATTTTGCCCATTGGCGCTAGTTGACACAATTTGACATTTCAAATGTGTTTGGTTGAACACGAACTGCTGAATAATTGTTTGAAAAACGTCACTGTATACGGCCTGGGCATATGCGAAGTTTCGCGATTCTCCGCAGAGCGCTGTATAGCCACGAGCGGGTGACCTTAACGAGCGGGAATTTCAAATTTGCAATGTAACATCAGTTACTACGTTGACTACAAAGCAAAATATTTGATTACATTTTACGACGTTTCTTATAATTTTACAACAATAATATAACCCTCCCGTGTATTTTTTATTTTTTCTATTGTGTTTTTTGATCAGTTTCCTGCTAGTTTTTTCGTGTATTTTTCATATACATTATATACGTTTACAGTATAATTTGTTGATTAATTTATTAGTTATTATTGCTTATGATTTCGTTTGGTATTGTTAAAGTAGAAAGCGGTTCTACAACGTGCAAATATGCCAATTGGGGAAGATCTTATCATGAATTTACCTCCAACTAAGTTTTACGAAGGAAATGGTCTGAAAGCTAAATTTAAATTATCGTACTGGTGCTTCAAACAACGTACCTTTTTAGCGATTTCTATTTTCTATTTTTATTTAAATAGGTATCCATAAACAAAGGGAAAGAATTGTTAGTTGTAGCTTTCAAGAAAGGTGTTTCCGAGTAACTTCTTCTGGACGAAGACTAGTAGTAGTAGTAGTAGTTGTGGGGAGACCGAAGTCTAGCAAGTAGGCCACCATAGGCCCTTTTTGCCAACCCCATGCCATCTCCTCAACCGCCTTCATTATCGTCCTCTTCGATGGGCTCTTCTACCTGCTTAAACCTTCCTGATTTTCTAATGAAGATCAGAATTTCGGCCCAGGATAAGGACTTCAACTCTTCCATTCGAAGCGTAGGTGCTCCAAAGGTTCTATACCTCAGTCGCTGGTACGCTTCGCATTCTCCCAAGTAGTGCAAGGACGTTTCCTCGTCCCTCCCACATCTTGGGCAGATGGGATCTTCCTCTACTCCTATCAGTGTTAGGTGTCTCTTTAGTTTACAGTGGCCTGTCAAGATCCCTATCAAAAGATTTGTGGTTCTTCGGCTCCTTCCCATTAGCCAGACCGATTTCTTTGAATCAAATCCCGCTATGTGGTACTTTGCCTGACGACAGCCCCTGCATCCTTTCCACTTTTCCTCGCTGGTCTTGTAGGCCCACCCGGTTAGGGCTGTTGAGACCTGCTGCCTTGTTATACCCAAAAAAGGTTCCGGTCCAAAACAAGTTTCCCCGGCTCCAAGTTTGGCTAGTTCGTCCGCCTTCTCGTTGCCTTGGACCCCCGTGTGTCCCGGGACCCATATGAGCTCGACGTCCTTTTCCCTTGCCAATTCGGCTAAAGCATCTCCACATTCCTGGACAAGAGCTGATCTTGTCCTGGCTGAGAAGATTGCTTTTAGTGCGGCTTGGCTGTCGGAGCAAATATAAATTTTTTGCTCTGGGGATATTCTAACCTCGTTCCTTGTTGCCACCGATAGGATGGCATAAACTTCTGCTTGGAATACCGTGGTGAATCTTCCTAAAGCATAGTTTTCTTGCACCCCCCGGCCTTCCAAATAAATTCCTGCTCCAGAGGATTGCCTTTCCGCCACTCGAGAACCATCCGTGTAGCATATCAAGGCATTCGACTGGAACTTAACCCTTTTTTGCTCCCACTGTTCCCTTGTTGGGATAGTGAGAGAGAATCCTTTTTCTAACCTTAGCCGGTCCTCTGCTTTGGTTACCCTGTAGGCTGATAGAGGTATTTCTCTAGCAGCCATGTCGGCGATCCTAGCATGGCCCGTGCGAACTCCCTGGTCATTCCATAGCCCCGTATCCCGCATTCTGAGGTGGGTAGCCATGGCCTCTCTCTTTATCCAAGTGTCGAGGCCCGGGAGTCCCAATATTACCTCCAGTGCGGCTGTTGGGGTTGTCCTCATTGCCCCTGTAATTCCGAGACAGGCTAGTCGTTGGACCTTTGCCAATCTTACGGAGATACTGGGGCGCTCTACACTAGGCCACCAGACCACTGAGCCGTACTGAACTCTTGGCCTTACTACCAATGTGTAGAGCCAGTGCAGAATCTTGGGGATTATCCCCCAGTTCTTGCCTATAACTCTGCGCAACTGCCATAAGGTCGTTGTCGACTTCTTCACCGTCCTGTCGACATGCGACCTCCAACTTAATTTGCTGTCGAGGATTACCCCCAGGTACTTGACCTCTTGCACTAATGCAAGTGGTCTTCCGTACATAATGGGTATCCTCAGACCCTGAAGTTTTCGTCTTTTTGTGAAGAGAATGATCTCAGTCTTTAGTGGGTTTACCGACAGACCTCTCTCTTCACACCATCTTTCAATAATCCTGCAAGCTACCTGCATTCTATCGCAAACGATGTTTAGGAACCTGCCAGTAACAAGTAGGTACCAGTCCATCGTCTGCGTATGCTTGTGCATAGAAGCCCTCTTCCGTTAGGCATCCCAGTAGACCGTCCATTATAAGACACCACAGGTGAGGTGAGAGGCAACTGCCTTGCGGCATTTATTAGTTATTATGGCTTATGATTTCGTTTGGTATTGTTAAAGTAGAAAGCGGTTCTACAACGTGTAAATATGCCAATTGGGGAAGATCTTATCATGAATTTACCTCCAACTAAGTTTTACGAAGGAAATGGTCTGAAAGCTAAATTTAAATTATCGTACTGGTGCTTCAAACAACGTACCTTTTTAGCGATTTCTATTTTCTATTTTTATTTAAATAGGTATCCATAAACAAAGGGAAAGAATTGTTAGTTGTAGCTTTCAAGAAAGGTGTTTCCGAGTAACTTCTTCTGGACGAAGACTATAAAATCACATTGCACTTCCTTTAGTACATTTTTAATTACCACATTTACAGATAGATATATAATAAAACAAATAACTTTTAAATGTTTAATTTTAAATTTTTTACAATAAATTACATATAAACTTACAACCTTGCAATAACATACAGAATAAAATGCTTCATTACTATTACCACCTAAAACATCTTCCAAATTTGTAAGAAATACGATTATCTGCATATCATATGCTATTTTAGAGAGAATCTGTGAGCTATCCAAAAAATACCTGCCTGAAAATATGATTCTATCTTCAGCTACGAATTCTTGAAGTTTCACATCTGTCTAAAGAAATAGTTATTTACATTACAAGCTGCGAAAGCTTACTTTAAGGTGTGAGGTGTTTTTGAATGGCTGAGGCGAAGCGTAAGCGTAGCCGTGGCGGTTTAAAAACTCCGAAATTTAATTTCAAATTACTGTATTATTTAGCTATTGTCAACGAAAGAGTCAATGTATGAAAAATTAGTAACTTCAAACCGTGGCGGTTTAAAAACTCCGAAATTTAATTTCAAATTACTGTATTATTTAGCTATTGTCAACGAAAGAGTCAATGTATGAAAAATTAGTAACTTCAAATCGTAATTTCTATTTAAGATTACTTTAAACCTCCTAGTGAGAGATCAAAAGTGTGTGTTACACACGAAACTTGAAAAAACGTAAGATATGCACGATAAAACCAAAGAGCATATATTATATGCTCTTTGATAAAACTATGCTTTTACTATATTTATATTTTTGGTATAGTATTCCAACCAGAAATTGGAAAGCTATTTAAAATCAGGCCAGCATTGAGAACAGTAAGTCACTTCGTAATTTAATTCATAAAATTACTGTTTGATTGTCATTCAGTGACACTTCGACAGTAACCCTCAAATTTGACAGATGCATTGGGAAGTTTGGAAGACATATACGTTTTTCAACATCTTCTATGCTACTATGCGGTTTTCAAAACTCAACTAGTACCTACTTAAATCATGCACAATGTTACAATGCCTTAACAAAACAGTTACATGTACAGTTTGCAGATGAACTGTCATTACTTGACAGCTGATTGACATTAGAATATTATTTACTGATTGTATGAAACCAACTTAGACATGATTTACACTTTTCATGGTGTACTGGATTTTAAATAGCTTTCCAATTTTTGGTTGGAATACTATAATACCTAAAGTACGTTTTTTTCCTATAAAAATTTTCAAGGTCAAGATAAAATTGGCAAAACTGCTTTTTTAAATTATTAGAAAATTTATTTTCGTCAGGTTTTTCTCTAAGCGACTTGTGTCATTTTGACATTTAAAATTAAATTGTCAGCTTTTCTTTTTTGAAGCTGAATACGCGTAAAAACGGAATCTTTTAAAATTAAATGTAAAAAAGCATTTCTGAAGTGTGCAGAGGAACTGTTGGATCTGCATCCTAACACACCAGAAGAAGACGTTTACGAAAGATTAGCAAGAGCTTTTGATGTACATAGAACTTTAATGCCAGATTTTAAATTTCCCACCAATTATTAGTTCTAAAAAGTTACTAAAACAAATTCTACCAACATATATTTTTTAAAGAAATCCAAGTTATGCCAACATAAACCCTAAATTCTTTGACCTTGAAAATTTTTATAGGAAAAAAACGTACTTTACTTGTTAAATATTTCTTTTTTCTACAGCCGTGATTTTAAACTGTTTCCAAGGGTCATATGCGGCGTGCTTTATGTTGTCTATAAAACACGCCATTCCATTTAAAGCACGGAGTACTTTAAGAGGTTATAAAACCTTATTTGTGAAGATTAAAAGTACAGTTATTATATCGGACCGATTTGTATGCGGAGCCCCGAGTGCCCGATTGGAGCGGGGCGGAGCCCGATGGCCCCTTTGGAGAGGGGCGGAGCCCCGAGGGCCCCCATGGAGAGGGGTGGAGCTCCAAGAGCCCTCTTGGAGAGGGGCCGAGCCCTGAGGGCCCCCTTGGAGAGGGGCCGAGCCCCGATGGCTCCCTTGGAGAGGGGCGGAGCCCGATGGCCCCCTTGGAGAGGGGCGGAGCCCTGAGGGCAACCTTGGAGAGGGGTGGAGCTGCAAGAGCCCCCTTGGAGAGGGGCCGAGCCCTGAGGGCCCCCTTGGAGAGGGGCCGAGCCCCAAGGGCCCCCTTGGAGAGGAGCGGAGTCCCGAGGGCCCCCTTGGAGAGGGGTGGAGCTCCGAGGGCCGCTTTGGAGAGGGGCGAAGCCCCTAGGGCATTTAAGCTAACAAACTCCTCGGCTGTAGAAAAAATAATGAAGCCAACTCGTGTTTTACAGTTTAAAAATCTCGGTCGATCATAAAATTCTCGCTTCGCTCGAATTTTAACATGATCGACCTCGATTTTTAAATCCTCTGTAAAACACTAGTTGCCTTAATAGCTATAAGGACTGTTTACTACTACGTAAGCAACCTCTTTACGCCCCGGCCGTAAAAAGTGTCCGTAAAGACCACGGCCTGCTAAATTTTGTGCCAAACGAGTGCCAAACGTCAAAGTGACGTTTGTCACCTGCTTACAGCCATACACTAAATTGGAAATAAATGACATTTTTAAACAACAATTGCAACGTCCTACTCACTCTTAATCATTCTAAAACGTTATTACACAAATCTAGCGTTTTGATGAAAATAAATTAAAAAAGATACGTATGACCGAATTGTATGTAGGTATTACAAAAACTATTGTACAATACAAGTCCGTTAGGGCCGTTACGGCCGAGCCAGAGAGTTTGTGAGACGATCTCGAAGACCGAGTCGAATAATACTGGAGAGGCAGTAAAAGCTATCCTAACGGACTTCTACTGTAAAATACTATAATCTAGATCTAATGCCCCCTCCTATTTCTATTCCACATGCTCTTGTGCTTATTCCAAGCAATGCATCCAGAATTTCAAAGAAATAGATCTATGTGTATTTTTTAATTTTTAATCCCCATTTTTCCTTATAACAGAACCTTAAGACCACTTGTGAAAGTCAGTCCTTAATAAACCAAAATCAGAAACTTACCTTACTGTGTGAAAAGCATAAATCTGAAATTGAACGCTTAAAGAATCAGTTAAACAGTCAGTGGGTAAGTATTTCTTTATTATTACTGAAGACATACATCAGCAAGTTATTTTTATAGAAAAATGATGTTGCAGTAGAGGTTCGTATTCAATGCGGTGAGACAAAACAGTTACAGATAGAAAATGCATTAGTGCTGAGAAAGAATGAATTAATGAGAAACTTCAAAATTTACTGATTTTTTACGGTTATATATAAATGTTTCAAAGAAATTAGAAACCCTTCAAGAATATGCAAATAATAATAATCCTAGGGCCATATTCGTTTTAGATCAAACGCACAATTTATTATGGCCTTTAGTCTCCAAGATGGTCAGAAATGACCATACGAATGTGTGTTGCTTGGAGATTCTCATATCCGAAAGGCTTCGAATTAGGCAGACGATATTTGATTCGAACCCCTTGTCGTTCTACTATACAAAAATTTGGAGCTCCTATTGTTACTAAATTTGAATTTGGTGTTACACGAATCAAACACAGATTATCCGCTGAGGCAAATAAACTCAAAACCAAAAAAAAACGATTTGCATCTCTTAGCGTGGAGGATATGGCCATTAAAGAACGTATGCAATATCAGAGAACACATTTTATGGACTCGAAAATGTTGGAAAGAAAGTTGCATAGAAACAAATATACATTTGGCCAATAAATTACTGTGCTTTGTAATCCATGGACTTTGTACACAATATAAAATTTGAGTTACTTTATCAATAGTAGTAATGGAAAGTGACTACATGAAATAACACTGAATAAACTGAATAAATTAAACACTATGTCATCTGAAGATGTTTATAGAGTCTCTTGCTCTTGTAATGCTGTATACATTGGTGAAACAGGTCGTTCAGTGAAAACTCGCATCTCTGAACACCAGAGCTGCTCAAGTCGGGTCTCGTTTCATCATCAGCCATCGCTGAACACCAAAGCGATACTGGTCATAAGATCTTTTTTGATGAAACTTCCATCATCTGCAAATCCCCATTCTTCTTTAGGAGAAAGATTCGCGAAGCCATTGAGATTTGCAAATACCCTAATAATCTCAATCGGGACGAAGGCTTTCCCCTTCCTTCTATGTGGAAAGTGCTAATTTCTAAGCCCCGCCCACACCCACTGAACCGCGACGGCGCTTGCCTATAAAGTCTCGCCTTTCTCCTTCCGTTAGTTGTCGTGTTTCGCCTCTGACGTGGTTAACACGTTGAGTTACCGTGCTCTTTTGCTTTTTTCTCCTGACGAAGCCCCTTACGAAAGTGGGCAAAACGTTGAGTTCTCCGATCTCAATCATGACACGGTCCAATCCCGGAAGTCGTTTGTTACTTAATGACAATGGCCGTGAAAGCCTCAGAAATCATAATTTGCATATTGCCGACATTTAGCTAGCTGGCAGACTTCATATCACTAAGAGGCAGTTTTTGTTAGTGAATGTAGGCGAAGACTTGGAAAAGCCTAATTTTCAAATCTGTCATGGCAGCACAATCCAGCTTTATGTGGCTCTGGCTTTATGTAGAGTTGGATAAATATATACAGGGTCTCTAGCTTTATCATATTCAGGTAACAGTTGCCGTGTACCAATAACACGTTGGCGCAGGCAGTGTTAAAAGGACGCCGACCGTGCCGTTGTCCGTTTTTTTCTGGGCAACAGGACTTTCTGCAAAGGGGAGGAGGGACAGGAGGGCAAGGGGGCGATTGCCAAATAGTATAATTAAGTCCACATTCTTGATAAAAAGTGCCTTGGTATGCAAATTACTATTATACAGTGCACGATAAAGAAAACCGTAGCTAACAGTGGTGTTACGTATAATTTTTCATTTAGATATAATTACTTTAAAAATTCAGGAAGGCTTTAGTGGGCCGCAATTGTTAACTGTATATTAGGTTGCATACCCTCTTTATTTTCCATTTTTGGAATATTTTTGGAAATCCTTGAGCTTTAGGGGATTTCACTTGATTTTCAAAATAGATTGTTAGTACGATTTCCGGCTGCCATTTTATGGCACTGATTTCGTAAGATTGTTCCTGGGTGCTGTGGCTGTGATTTTTGAAATGTTGCTTCATGCAGATTATAATTCCAGAATTATGGTGGAAATTTTCGCTCGCCCTTACGAAATTCTGTGCGAAATTGCTGGAATAAAGCCGGTTATACTGGGATAAGAAGTTGTGTCTGCCAAATCACCTATACGTTGGGCCACCTTCCAACTTTGCTGTGTTCCGCTCGTCCCGTTATGAACATCGATTTCGATATTGTTTTATTTTAGACCTTTTTTTCATGCCCCCTTGTGGCTCAGTGTCATACTCTGTATATGTTCCCCCTTGGACTCTGATGTCGCCTGCTATAGGACCTGGAGGACCAACTCCTACACAGTTCTGAGCCCCTCAATTCACGTTGCTGCATCCGAGACTTACACCCAGTTTTGACACAGACTGATGCAAAACCTAACGTGATAACCTCGAATTTGACATGGTCTTACAGTGCCACCAACATATTATTCATACATTAGAATTTCCACAGTCCGCTGAGAATCAGTTTTTTTTATCTCTCGATACTTACAAAGAGAATGCTCGAATTCAACATAGAAACCCTAAATCTGTATGTGCACCCTAATAATTTAAAATTGAGGCTTTTATTATAGCATTTCTATGAAAAGAGTGGAGAAATTGGGTCTACTTTCTGGAATTATGTAAAAAAAGAGAAATTGGCATCACCATTATCAAGACCATTATTTCAAGCCCATTAATAGTACTTACTTACTTGAGCAGAGGCAGAGCAGAGGAAATGTTTATTAAAACAATGAGCTACAATAAAATTCATAAGGAATTGAAATATACCTAACTGATGTTTTAATTCACAATTTGCTTATTGGAAAAATTGTACTTACATGCTTCATTTAAAACTCGATTTTAAAAAAAATTAAGTTCAAAACACCAACATTTATATTTATATAATCCGTGCAAAAATGTTAATCTATTATAGTCTAATTCCATTAATTGTATGCTTTTAAAATCCCTTGTAGATAATAACTACCTGTGGTAATTTAACATTTCCGCAGTTCTTTTTTTATATTTATATTTGGAAATGTCTGTAAACTTCTCAATGTTTTTACTCTGCTTTAGTGATACTCAATAATGTTTTTTAAGTAACTAGTTTTATTATATTTTTAGTTTTACAACTGTAGTTACGAATCGATACTTATTAAGATATATTAAACATTTTCAGGATTAACCACTTTTACTGACGGAAGCAACGGATTTCCCCGTAGCGAAGGATTTTATAAAGACTGCAAATTAATTAGGAAGAAAAAGTGTCCAGACATTGTACAGAGGGCCCAGAAGATTGCCTTTATGGCTCGCACGCAGTTTGATAACGTCTAATCTCATATTAGCCCAGGCATAATAGATATCTCTACCTCAAAACAAAAAAAATAGTTTTAATTTTCGGCACAAATGTTCCTTAGTACCTGCCGGCGTTTTATTAAAGAGGCCTTGACAGTAGTTAAAAATAGTATATTACATTACAAGACATGAAAGCGATACTTTGGCGATGAGGAGGCTTGTTGAAGAATACGAGGACGCAAAGCATCGGAGTACTTCTCCAAAACCTCCGAGTCAAGCATAGACACTTTCATGCTGTATAATGTATTATATTTTTTCTAAAATCGCTCATTAAAAATAAAATTCTATCGCATCAAGTCGCACGGTGAAGGTAAAAATTCCAAACGTGACTAGTCCTGCAAAGTGACTCTCTCAAGATCAAACTGAGTCTTCGAGTCACTGTATATAATAAGATAAGGAAAAATTATGTTTTTCCTGAAATCGTCAAGAAAGCGGGTCATGTCAAGACTCAGTAGAGTCCCTGTATAATATCTTATTATATACAGTGACTCGAAGACTCAGTTTGATCTTGAGTCACTTTGCAGGACTAGTCACGTTTGAAATTTTTTCCTTCACCGTGCGACTTGATGCAATAGAATTTTATTTTTAATGAGCAATTTAAAAAAAATATAATACATTACACAGCATGAAAGTGTCTATGCTTGACTCGGAGGCTTTGGAGAAGTACTCCGATGCTCTGCGTCCTCGTATTCTTCAACAAGCCTCCTCATCGCCAAAGTATCGCTTTCATATCTTGTAATGTAATATACTATTGTTTTGAACAAGGCAAAATATCATTAAGAAAAGTAAGTTGTACAGAATCTAAAATTATTGTCCCACTTCAGAAATATCGAACGACTTTATGAAACCGTATTTATTGGAAGAAATTGCAAAAGTGCTTCATCCCATACACACGGTTTCATAAAAAGAGGCCAAGATTTCTGAATATTTGCAGGGGGCTGTAATTTTACATGTTGAACAAAGAATTGTATATATAGTATCCCCTGTGAATGCGGGAAATACTATATCGGTGAAACATCCAGACCTTTAGCAGTTAGAGTTAAAGAACATAAAAATATGATGAAAACCTATCAATTCAATAAGTCTAAGCTGGCAGAACATGCTTGGGATAATAATCATAAAGTACACTGGCATAACACGAAGATCTTGTCTAAAGAATCAATGTCAACTAAACGTAAAATTAAGGAGACGGCATATATTTTACTTAACGAAGAAAAATGCGTGTCGTCTTTCTCAATATTTTTAGACACTAGTTGGCTATCGATTCTTAAAGATCAGATCAAGTAGGTTTAGACAATCAAACGACAATGTCAAGCAATTCATTGGAGGTTGGTGGTTTTCAATCTCCGTGAAAAAGCTAAGTTTTCTTGTTCCTTTTTAGTTGTTATTCGTTGACAACGAAGGCAGATTGTCCCTCGAAACGTTCGCTATTTATTACGTTATTTAATAATTTTAATTTGCAAAGTGGCGAAATACCCAAAAAAGAATATGAATTATAAATTCACGCCACAAAGAAGTTTCAGAGATTATGTTGAACAACTTTTTCTAATATTTTTTTCTGTAATATGATCGGATAATACGTTATCCTAATTCTTTCTAATAAACACGCGATTTCGTCTTCTGATCGATTCTTGCTCCAAAAAACTATGACGCCGACATCACAGAGATGGGACTTTTACACCCGTATGCATAGTCGTTCGCTAGTGGCTCGCCGGCGACTCGCCGGAGTTTATTATATTGGCGGCACTGTACGTCTATGTCAAATTCGAGGTTATCAGGTTAGGTTTTCCGTCAGTTTTGACAGAAATTGACACAAAATCTAACCTGCTAACCTCGAATTTGACATAGACGTACAGTGGCGCCAACATGCTATTCATAACGAAACTCCGGCGAGCCGCTGGCGAAAGACTATGCATACGGGTGGCATATTTTGAAACACAGGACGCTAGGAGCATGGGACCATATACTGCAGCCTGATTGGTGCGCTGAAACATAAGCGGGAAGTGCTACCTTGGCGCCGTTTTACGATTTGAAAATTACGATAATTGTCGCACTGTCACTAAAATTATCGAATGAGGAAAAAATGCTGTTTAGAATTTTTTATCGGACAAATATGCAAGTCTGGGGTATAACGTAGAAGTTAGTTTGTTTGTATCAAAGCAATATGTAGGTATACACAAAACATTATTTTAAAGTTTTTACTGGGGACACCTTGGTTGTTGGAAATGTTAATCAACAAAAAATAATCTAAACCAGATTTTTTTGGCGCTTCTCTGGTATACATATACAGTGAGAGTGTAAAGTCTGGAATAAAATTCATAAAATTTATGTCGTTGAGTTTTAGCAAAAATCCTCGGACACGTCAACTACTATTTTTAAATACACATCTTTTGACCAATATTGCACTTACTGACTTACCAGTTGCGCCCAGGAACGGCACAATAGGGGAAACTTGAAAATTCTAAATAGCAACCTACTCTTTGCGATACATCAATCGAAAGGTCTCTAATAGAGCACTGTTTTGATGTATCACAAAGACTAGGTTGTCGTTTCGAATTTTCAAGTAGCTCCCTATTGCGCCGCCACTGGAGGCAACAGGAAAAAGGCAATATGCGTCAAAAGAAGACTATTTAAGAACAAAAGTTGACGTGTCCGAGGATTTTTGCTAAAAATCAACTACATAAATTTTATGAACTTTATTCCAGACTTAGCACTCTCGCTGTATATGTGGCCTCTTACTTTATGTATATGTACTCGTGTATCACTATTATGAATAACTGGGTAGATACAATTGCATTGAAAGAATGAAAGCGTTTTCAAAACAAACTGCAAAACACGAGAAACAGACCATAAACATCCACCACAGCTGATCAGCTGATATGGCTTGAGCGCCGGCATGTGTCATATTCTTCTAACGTTTCGGTCGCTCGCAGGCAACCAATCAGGCTGCAGTATATGCTCCTATGCTCCTAGCGTCCTGTGTTTCAAAATATGCATACGGGTGTTAAAGTGTCGTTCCTAGGGCACTAAGAAACAAGTGTGCCAAAAATCAGGACTACATAATTTTTTTGAGATTTCATTTAAAATTTGCCTAACCTGCCTGGGCTATATTCATTGTCATACCCAAGAAGACTGTAATAAGGAGAAAAACTCAAAGCGGACCGCTAAAAGTTGACAAATATGGCGGTCGTCGTGTAATACCGGGTGACTATAAATGACTGTGATTTTTTCTCTTAGGTTGGCACTGTAAGTCTATGTCAAATTCGACAGAGCAGATTAGGTTTTGCGTCAGTTTTGACCATATATTTATACTACTATATTGCCATATATGTATTATACATATATTGCTAGTAGGGCCTCGGAACGCCCGAAAACATTACGGCGCCGACATAGTTTCACTTAAGAGTATAACGCGTCTCGTGCGCATGCGTGAGAATTCGAACTCCGCCTTTAGAAGCGAATTTTAAACTTAACCACTTCCCCATTGGGCGGACGACGCCGCCGCGCTTGTGCACAACTCACCATGATACATTGAAAAGTTGGTTATATGTCTCACTTCCTTCGCGAGTTTCCCACTCATAGCCGCTAGCAATATAGTACGCATTACATATACAGATTGTCCGGATTGTATTCGGAACATGGGAAATTAATGAGTGTGACAGGGATAAACAGATAAAATGAGTAGGTATGACAGAGAAGAAAAATATCCAAATTTATCAATATACCAATGGACACTTTCAAAACTTTTCATGGATGCTCATATTTTAAATAAATTAAACACATCTGTCATTAGAAATTTCAAAATGCAGTACACGGTAGCAGAAAAGGTTCAAATTATTAAATGGATTCATGCTGGGAACTCAATTAATGAAACTGTAAATTTATTTATAACTGCGTTTGAAAATCGTTCCATTCCTTCACGTTCAGGCATATCCAGAATTGTTTGTAATTTTGAAGAAACCGGTGCTTAACTTTTAATGACACTAATGACAGCTGATCTTAATTTATTTAAAAAAACTTGTATATCCATGAAAAGTTTTGAAAGTGTCCATTGGTATATTGATAAATTTGGATATGTTTCTTCTCTGTCAAACCTACTCATTTTATCTGTTTATCCCTGTTGCACTCATTAATTTCCCATGTCCCGAGTACAATCCGGACAATCTGTATGTACCGGGTGGCCATAAATATCTGAGATCCCAGTAGCCATGGAATTAGCTACTTATAAATGTTGGTTAGCATTATATTTTAATTACGATAAGTATTGGTACCTATGTAATGTAATAAAATGCAATAAGAGGAGGGGAATGTGCCCTGGATTCTGAAGTTCAGCCTACGACTCGATTATAAAAATCTCCTGTTCTAACTCCATTACTTATTGCAATCTAAAATAATTTTTGACAGATAGGAATTTTAGTTGTGATGACATTAATGACATGTAGTTTAGTTGTATTCATCACTTTAATAAAGCGGTGTTGATTCCAAAGGTGATGTGATATCAGATATTTATGGCCACCCGGTATATTGCTATGGGCTATGAGTGGGGAGGTCACGAAGTAAGTGAGACAGACAACCAACTCTTCTATGTATTTGGTGAGCTGTGCGCAAGCGCGGCGGCGTCGTCCGCGCGGTAGGCGAGTAGTCAAGTTTAAAATTCGCTTCTAAAGGCGGAGTTCGAATTCTCACGAATGCGCACGAGACGCGTAATACTCAGAGTGAGACTATGTCGACGAGGTAATGTTTTCGGCCGTTTCCAGGCCCTACTAGCAATATATGTATAATACATATATGGTTTTGACACACAATGACGCAAAACCTAACCTGCGAACATTGAATTTGATATAGACTTACAGTGCCACCAACATAAACAGTGCCAACCTAAGAAAAAAAATCACAATCATTTATAGACACCCGGTATTATCCATTTATAAACTCGTGAACTGTCAATCTCAAATATTTGCTGAGTGTAACTGGAAATTCGAACCATGTTTTAACAATTAATAACACACTTGAAATACACTCCATCTGATTAACAACCGCAAACTGACTTATAACCGCGATTACAGGTGAATTTAGCTCGCTTCCAACTCTCGAACGGCAGCGAAAACGAACGAAAATTTTACACGCTGTCGACAGCTCCGCGACGGCTATCCCCGGCATTGGGGCCGCTTTTATATACAGCCGCCATAGGAAGTTACATCTCCTGATTATACAGTCTTCTTGGTCATACCCGAAAATGTATACTGTTCCCTACATGTTACGTTCAATATGTTGAAACAGGCGCGTAAGAGCGTTTTCTAGACTGCGGGGACCATTCTAATTTCAATAAAGGCTCCTAACTTGATCCATTGATACGAGCTGTAATATTTCTGATTTCTTGATTATCAATTTTTAGTTTAATACTATAATATGTAGTATAGTTTAGTCACTAGATACTTAATAAGTACTATTTTATTAAAAATACACTGTACCATAAAAAAATTAATTAAACAATGAACAATGTTTATTATCAGATTTTCACATAAGCAAATAATACACATGAATAAGCAAACTTAAATAAATATACAGCTAGTTTTCAAAGAATACAAAGGGCGTAAATAAAGATTAGAAATATAATAAATGTATATAAAACACAAATACAAAAATAAATGCAATTAAGAAACTATCATTTAGGAACTTGTACCAAAAACAGAAATTCTAGTTGGTAATGCTCCTACGAACTCGTTTACAAGATCGTCTAGATTTTTTCAACTCTAGCTAAAAATTAATTTTCAATCCTTAAAATATTTTTAAAAATTTCAGATACAAAGACTTAATATTAAAATTCAATTTTTTATGTGAAGACTTTAAAGATTTATAATTGGCAAAAATAATATAAAATGTTAATTACTTCTTTAGATTTTTTTGTTATTTACCAAATATTAGAATGTTTGCATCATATTTACGTTTTTTATGCAAGCTGCTTTTTAGGAGAAATATTTTTCAATTCTAATTAATATCTATTTAAATGGTTTCTAGAAACACTAATCTAGCCCTGTTAATGAATTACTGTTACAAAAATCCTGTAAAGGTTTTTTTACAGTTGTCTAAACAAGAAAATTTTTCTTTATCCAATTATATGTTCTAAAAAGTATCCGACAACACCGATTACTTTCTGGAATAGTGAAATTTAATATCGCTCACTCGGCGGCTATAAAAAATAAGGCGATTTACAGACGGAGGGGTTTTCATTACACTTGAAGTTCATATATGTTCATGTTAGTGGTTATAAGAAATACGTAAAAGTATAAATTATGATAAACCTAGAAAGAGATATTTTTGAGGGGGCCAGGCCCCTCTGAAAATTATTTGAGGGGGCCATCGTCCCCCGTGGCCCCCGCGGCTCCTACGCGCCTGTGTTGAAATGTATGTATGTATAATCTGTAGATTTACCTTGCGGTGTAGAGGCATTTTTATTTAATTTTTCTGCTTCGTTATAAGTTAATTATATTGCTTTATTTATTACAAATTATTGAATTTTGAAAAAGCAACCTTTTTAGGTAGTTTGGCTTATTAATATAGGGTTTTTAAAGTTAACGATTGGTATTGCTATTCCGGCAGTATGACCAACTGTCAAACGCGTAGGTTAACTGTCAAATTTACAAAACGGACGCCAATTTTTGTTGACATGATTTTATTGTTGTAATTAGTAGTTTTAGCATTTTGCATTATATCCAAAATGCATATAAAACAAGTAAGTTCTAAAGGTTGCCACTTTCATAACTGTTAATGACGATTCCTTGCAGATAATTATACAAGGTTTCAAAAGTTACCGAGACCAAACTGTTATTGAACCATTTGACAAACGGCACAACGTCGTTGTAGGACGTAATGGGTCAGGAAAAAGTAATTTTTTCTACGGTACGTATAGGAGAACTAAAGCAATTTATTAATTGTTATGCCTAAAGTAACGACTTACAGCAATCCAGTTCGTACTGAGCGATGAATTTTCGCACTTGCGGCCGGAACAGCGCCAGGCCTTGCTCCACGAGGGCACAGGACCGAGAGTAGTTTCAGCATACGTTGAGATAATATTTGATAATTCCGATGGCCGAGTTCCCGTAAGTGCTGTGTTTATGTAACCTCAATAAGTTTTCTAATTAATATATTTTAATGCGAAGATTGAACACGAAGAAGTCTTATTACGACGGGTAATTGGAGCCAAGAAAGATCAATACTTCCTAAATAAAAAAGTGGTGCCCCGCACTGAAGTCATGAATTTGTTGGAATCTGCCGGATTTTCAAATTCAAATCCATATTATATCGTGAAACAAGGAAAAGTAGGTAGCGCTTGGAGGTCACAATTAACTGTAACTAAGTTTCCCGATTAAAATTGTGTATTTTGTGTAACTTAGATTAATCAAATGGCGACTGCTCCTGATGCTCATCGTCTAAAACTCTTACGAGAAGTGGCTGGCACTCGTGTTTACGACGAACGCCGCGATGAATCTCTAGCAATTCTACGTGAAACCGAAGGTAAAGTAGAAAAAATTGAAGAGTTTTTGAGAACTATCGAGGAAAGACTGAGCACATTGGAGGAGGAAAAGGAAGAGCTGAAGCAATATCAACAACATGACAAAATTCGGCGAGCTCTTGAGTATATTATTCACGAAGTTGAACTTAACGAAACGAAGAAGAAACTGGCAGACGTAAGTTATGCTTAATAAATATTTGTAGTTCAGAGTGCTGTGACTTCAGTATTTATAGTTGCGTGCTGTCAAATATGACGTTTTGAAGGTTATTGTATTTTAAAACTTGATTTTTGGCACCTGTTCTAGTAAAACCCTATTCTGTGCTGCTTATTTTACAGTTATAATTTAAAGCTCAGTACACATTAGTAAACTATGTTGCCATGTAAAAAAACCGTACGTGATAACTAAAAAAGTTTTGCAACAAACCCAGTACCCAACGCACTTTGGGCCCCTTTTTATCTCAAAGCACCAGTTATTTGATGTTAATACTGCTTTTCACATTAGTTGGAAAAAATGCGCAACGAATCAGGGTCTGAACAAGAGAAGTTGGCAGCAAACTTGAAAAAGGCACAAGATCAGATAAAACTATTGACACGTAAGACCAAAGACACAAAAAAGGAATTGACAGCCTTAAAGGAAGAGAGGGATATTAGGAACAACGACTATCAGCATCTCATTAAGGAGAAGGCGAAGTTAGATTTGACAATAAAAGACTTGACGGAAGAAGTACAAGGTGACAATAAATCAAAGGAACGAGCCGAAAATGAGTTGGCCCGATTGACTAATTCCATCAAGGAAAAAGAAGCGGAATTGGAAAAGGTACGGCTTGGGATTAATTTGCTGCAACACATTAAGTTATTTTATTTTAGGTAAAACCACAATATGAGCAAATGAAAAAGAGAGAGGAGGAATGTACTCGTGAACTGGCATTGAAAGAACAAAAACGTAAAGAACTGTATGCTAAGCAAGGTCGTGGCAGCCAGTTTACATCTAAGGAAGAACGTGATCGTTGGATTCAAAATGAACTGAAGTAATTTTGGGATTAAGGCTTATTTAAAATATTTTAAATTACTGTGTTAAAGGTCACTTAATAAACAATTGAAGGATAAACGGGAACACAAAGACAGGCTAACTGAAGATCTTAAAAGAGATGCGTCAAAACAAGTTGAACTTACTAAGAAAATCGAGGAACAGACTCAAGAAATGGAACGACAGAGAGTGTGCATTGATGAACACAACAAACAGTGTTACGAGCTAAAGAAAAATAAAGATCAGTATCAAACCACGCGAAAGTAAGTGCTATTTCCACCGTGTTGAAAGATTTTTGTTAAATTTTCCATTGCAGCGAGTTATGGCGCAAAGAAAACAATGTGCAACAAAACCTATCTTCTTTGAAGGAAGATCTGGCGAAAGCAGACCAAGCTTTGAGATCAATGGCTGGAAAACCAATCTTAAACGGGCGTGACAGTGTTCGTAAAGTCCTCGACACCTTCAATTCCCGTGGAGGTCGAGATGCTGAAATAGTGAAATCATACTATGGGCCTGTTATTGAAAATTTCAATTGCGACAAGTCCATATACACAGCTGTTGAGGTGACTGCTGGTAACAGATTGTTCCATCACGTCATAGACTCCGACAAGGTTGGCACCCAGATCTTAAAGGAGATGAATCGCCAAAAGCTGCCAGGCGAAGTCACTTTCATGCCATTCAATCGCTTAAATGTTAGAGATATTGAATATCCTCAAGATTCGGTAGGTATTATCTAATTTTCTAAAATGTAAAATTCCTCACATACTTGTCTTAGGATGCCATTCCCATGGTATCGAAGTTGAGATACGATGAAAAATATGATAAGGCGATCCGTTATCTCTTTGGCAAAACGTTAATTTGCCGCAATCTGGATGTAGCTACGAAACTGGCTCGCACCACTGGCCTCGACTGTGTCACACTCGACGGAGACCAGGTGTCTTCCAAAGGCTCGCTCACTGGCGGTTACTTCAACACATCAAGGTCACGTTTAGAAATGCAAAAGACCCGCAGCGAGTTGATGGAGCAAATTAAGCAGTGCGAAGACAAGCTCAAAACCCTTAGGGAAGAACTGCGCAAGACAGAATCGACCATTAACAGTATTGTGTCTGAAATGCAGAAAACTGAGACCAAAAATAGCAAGGCAAAGTAAGGACGTTTACAATTGATGTTCACTGGAAATTATCTTTGTTTTTTAGGGGAATTTTTGATAAGGTTAAGGGAGAGTTGAGACTCATGAAGGAGGAGCTTGCTAGCATCGAACGGTTTCGCACTCCTAAAGAACGATCCTTGGCTCAATGCAAGTCCAACTTGGAAGCTATGCAGACCACAAAGGAAGGGTTGGAGTCTGAGCTGCATCAGGTAAAGATTTTTTTTCGAATGGGCTTTGTTATAAGATAAATTGCAATGCCCAGTCCACCGACAAGTGATTTCAGTGATTACATGTTAATTACCATCGCAGGAACTCATGGCCCAGTTGTCAGTGGCTGACCAGGCGGAGGTGGATTCCTTAAATGACGACATCCAGCGCCTACAGCGTGAAAACAAGGAGGCCTTCAGTATGCGCATGAAGCTAGAAGCGGAAAAAAACAAGCTCGACAACCTACTCACGAACAACCTGATAAGAAGACGAGACGAAGTGCTTCATGCACTGCAGGAAATTTCCTTGGAGGATCGCAAACGACAACTGAAAAATGCCGCTGCAGAACTAGAAGAAGTGGACCGCAAAATCGAGAAGGTGAACAAGGAATTGTCCGTCATGGAGGGCAAGGTTAAGGAAATGTCTAAGAAGGTGGGTAGTTTGCTGTAGACACTTGAACTTCTTGTAATACCGATGCTTTTGCAGCTGAAATCAGAGCAGGGCGATTTGGAAAAATGGAAGAAAACTGAAAAGGAGGCTCAAGACAAAATTGACGAAGATGCGAAGCACTTGGAGAAATTTGCAACTAAACAGAATTTGCTAGAGCAAAAAGTAGCAGAATCCGTTGAGAAAATTAATCAACTGGGAGCCTTACCAGCGGATGAGCTTTATACCCAATATGTTCGATACTCGTCGCGTGCTGTAAGTCGTTTTTACTAGAAAGTTCTTTGTAGATTCTTAAATTATATTTTGTAGCTATTTAAAGAATTAGAAAAAACAAATAATCAGCTGAAGAAGTACAGTCACGTCAATAAGAAAGCGTTGGACCAATTTATGAGTTTCTCAGATCAGAAGGAAAAGTTACAAAAGCGAAAAGAAGAGTTAGATAGAGGGTAGGTTATACTTCAGCAAGCTTCCCTTTCGTAACCTTTAGTTTTTAGAGATGAAAAAATAAAGGAGTTGTTAGCTATGTTAGAGCAACGCAAGATGGAAGCTATACAGTTCACTTTTAAGCAAGTATCGAAGTATTTCACCGAAGTGTTCAAGAAACTAGTACCTTCGGGCAGAGCCAAACTTGTCATGAAAACAATTGACAATGAGGAAGGCCGTGAAATCGGGCCCGAAGATACAAATTCTGATAATTTCACTGGAATCGGGGTTAGAGTGTCCTTTACAGATTCTGACGCCGAAATGAGAGAGATGAACCAGCTTTCGGGTGGTCAGAAATCTCTGGTGGCTCTAGGCTTGATATTTGCTATACAGAAGTGTGATCCTGCCCCATTTTACCTGTTTGACGAAATTGATCAGGCTTTGGATGCTCAGCACAGGAAAGCTGTGGCGAATATGATTCATGAGCTCTCTGGTGAAGCTCAGTTTATTACAACCACCTTCAGACCTGAACTGCTAGAGCACGCCAACAAGTTTTACGGTGTTAAATTCCGAAATAAGGTGAGTCACATTGAGTGTGTCAGTCGAGAAGTGGCTAGAGATTTTGTGGAAGATGACCAAACTCACGGTTAAGTTTTGTTTTAATTGAAATTAACTTTTGTATTATTAGTGGAACGTAAGTTTAGTTGAGTAGAAAAAATGGGAATTCTAGTTTTATTTTTTTAGTTTCATATAATTATATGATTGTAAGTGTAAGGAAATGTAATCATAAATAAAGTGTTTATTTTATTTGATAAATTTTTATTCTATTGGACATATAATTTGCCCATATTTTCAGTACGTCGAGTTACAGTTAACCAATTATAAAATGAGTTTCCTAAGTAAGTCAAAAAATAAATGGGTGGTTCGTCAGGCAATTTATGAAGAAAAGTTCTCATGAACGTGTGGTCAGAGCCAAGGGGTTAACCACTACAGAAAAAATGTGACAAGATTGCGAAATTTAATGGATTTATAGGGATTGCGGGGGTTTTTCAAAGATTGCGGGGGTTTTTTAAAGATTGCGGGGATTTCGAAAGAATGCGAGGGATTTCCAACGATTTCGGAACTGCTGGATGATTTCCGCAACCGTTTTAAAGATTAAATAAGCTAAAATAGTGTCGGAAATAAGGGACATAAATAAGTAGCTGTAAAACCATGCAGACTTAAAAAAGAATTAATCAGTGTGGGGATTAGTAAGATAATCTGGCAAAATGCGGTAGTAAAAAATTAATTTAGTTAACTATTTGTTCATTATTGACACAACAGCTCCGATCAGATCCCAGCGCAAAGGGCTTACTATAAGAAATTAAAGGCTGCTTTAGAACAACTTAAGCTGAATGGTGAAACGAATAAGACAATCAGATATATCCATGGCGTTCCGAAAATTGTAGAAGTCAACATTCGTAGTAGCTCAAAAAACGAAAAACGTTAACTGTGTATTATCAAAATATACGTGGGCTCCGAACTAAACTACCTCAACTAAGAATTGCATTAACACTCAATAGCAATTATGATATAATAGTATTCACCGAAACTTGGTTGCATAAGGATATTTCTGATAAGGAATTGGGGTTCTCCAACTACAATATTTACAGGAAGGATCGAAATAGTGAGACCAGCGTCTATAACAGTGGCGGTGGTGTTTTGATTGCTATTAGGAATCACGTCAGCTGCAGTTGCATTAATCTAGCAAATGCTATTATTGAACAGTTGTTTGTGAAAATTTTTTGTCAGTCAAGTTATCTTATTGTTGGAGCTGTTTATTTTCCACCGAGATCAGCAATCGACATATATACTGAGCATTGTAACTCTATTAAAGAAATTATGGATGTAAATATCAATAATAAATTATTAATTCTCGGGGATTACAATTTGCCAAATGTCACATGGATTAACGACAATTTTGGAGTATATTCTGTTCATGAAGCTGATGCAACGGACCTGGAGAATAATGCTGCCCTTGTATTATCAGATACTCTTGGTAGTTACAATTTGATGCAGTTAAACACTATCCAAAATAGCAATGGTGTAATGCTTGACCTGACGTTTTCTAATCTTTCCGAAGCTGTGATATCTACTGTCTTAGAATCTATGTTACCATGTGATAAACATCACCCTGCACTTTGTGCTACATTGTCTTTAACCACGACGAATTTGGGATTGGTATATGATGATTACTACTACGATTTTAGACATGCTGATTACTATGCAATATGCTCCTATTTTGAAGTTATAAATTGGGATTTAATTTTAACTAATCTGTCATTGATTAGCGCCATAAATATGTTTTACCAAATCGTATATGAGTCAATCAGAATGTATGTTCCACCCTGCAAATCTTATTCTACCAGCTTCCCTAGTTGGTTCACTCCTGCTCTCAAAAAACTAATATTATTAAAGAAACTTGCACATAAGAAATATAAGGAAACAGGCCGCATTGAAGACTACTTGCAATTTTCTGAGCTAAGAAGAAAATGTGAAAAACTGTCCAATTCATGTTATAAAAGTCATGTCGGTAGAGTCGAAGATGGGATTGCAGGAAATATTAACAGTTTTTGGAGATTTGTAAACAATCACAGAAAGGATAATGATCTTCCCAACTCAATGTTCTTAGACGATGACAAAGCAGACGGTGGAGGTGAGATTGCTGATCTTTTTGCGAAATATTTTGCGTCTGTCTATTCTGATAATGCTACTGCCCCACCTGACTATAGGTTTTCATCGCCAACTGTTCTGTCGTCGTTGGATATATCATTAATTGAAATATATGAGCAAATAGACATGTTAAATTCTAATAAGGGTCCTGGTCCTGATGGTATACCAGCCTACTTTGTTAAACAATGTAATTTTACATTGTCTAGAGCATTATGGCTACTTTTTAAACTCCCTAAATGAGGGCCATTTTCCTGAGTATTGGAAGTCCAGTTTTATTACGCCGGTTTACAAGAGTGGAGATAAAGTTAACATTAAGAACTATAGGCCAATTTCTATACGCAGTTGCATACCAATGATTTTTGAATGCATTATCACTCAAAAGTTGAGTAACTTAATGAAACATCTGATAATTGGCGAACAGCATGGTTTCTGCAAGGGTAGATCTACTGCAACAAATTTGCTGGTATACAAGAATTAGGTACATTTCCCAAGCTTTTGAGTTTGGATATCAGGTTGATTCCATATATGGCAATTTTTCTAAGGCATTTGACCGTGTTAATCATTGTCTATTAATAGCGAAATTGGAAGCATATGGAGTTATCGGGAATCTGCTTGAATGGATAGTGAGTTATCTAACAAATACGTGCCAGTTTGTTAAAATTAAAAACTATGTATCTTCTGAAATTATGGTGTCTTCGGGTGTGCCACAGGGATCACATCTTGGTCCCCTTCTTTTTGTGCTATTTATCAATGATATAAAAAGTGTTTTTAATTTATGTAACTTTTTATTATTTGCGGATGATATCAAGATTTATTTGACCGTCAGATCATCTTTAGATGTCCAGTTATTACAAAATAAACTTTGTAACTTTGTTACATGGTGTAATCTAAACGACCTTGAGTTAAATTTTACTAAATGTTTCTGTATGAAGTTCTATCGCCACAACAAACCAATCACAGGTTCTTATACATTGAATAACCATGAGCTTCCAATAGTTTTTGAAGTACGTGATCTTGGTGTTCAGCTAGATAAGTCACTCACTTTTGTAACGCACATTAATGAAATTATATCATAAGTCACTCACTTTTGTAACGCACATTAATGAAATTATATCTAAGGCTAACCGTATGTTAGCTTTTATTAAGAGATTTTCTGCTGATTTCCAAAATATTGTTACTTTTAGGATCCTATATATATCGTTAGTTCGCCCACACCTCGAATACTGTTTGGTAATTTGGATGCCTAATTATTTAGTGTATATTAATAGCATTGAACGTATTCAAAATAGGTTTCTTCGATTTGTAGCTTTCAAATTGAAAATTAATATTGACAATATAAATTATGATCACATTCTAAATTGTTTAAATATGAAAACTCTTAGAGTTCGAAGAATTACTTTTGATTTGTGTTTAATTTACAAAATTTTAAACTCTTTGGTTGACTGTCCTCAAATTTTGTGTAGTATCAAGTTACATGTACCTGCTCGTACACTAAGAAATACTAATATTTTGTTTGTACCATTGCATAAAACTAACTATAGTTATTATTCTGCTATTTCTAGGATGTGTCGGGAAGTAAATATCTATTACGCGTATATTGATTTGTTTGACACTTCCTTCAGCAAGTTTAAATCATCTGTTCTCAGAATTAAATTTGAAAATTTTTGATTGGGATGTTATTAGGTTAATTTAGCGTATCTTAACTTACTTAATTTAATTTGTCTAATTGTATTAGGTTATAATTTAATTTAACTTGTATATTTTGTTAAAAAGGGTCTTCCCGTTAATGAAATAATAAATAAATAAATAAACATTTTAGTACAAAATATCGGGTAACAGGTCTCTGTACGTATATTAATATACTACTAGATATAAACTATAAAAAATCTGTAAAGAGGTTTACACAGAACTTCCCTCGCACGAATTAAATCAATTTGCAAATTTAAAAAAAATGTAGTCCACTGGAATTTGAATCCCGCTCACCCAGGCGAATATGTGACTGGAGTTTCTTATTCGCCGCTAGATTAGCCGAGCCACGGGCTCATTCAAATTCGATGAGTTTCTGCTGCTTTATAAACATACTATATTATTCTGCCCCATTTCTGATGTTTAACCTGTTTCTCTTAGGTCTCATTTTCGCCAATGATAAAGCCTGAGCTATGTGCAAATTATTACTGGTATCTTACTTACGCTTACTTGTATATTTCTACTTGCGAGCAAAAAAAGTGGAAGTTGTGACACTAAATATTTTGAAAAATCAAATGCAACTTGTGGTAAAAGTATCTTAACATTCCTAATAATACTGCAACAATAAAAGGAACCACGCTGTAATTCAAACTAAATCAATTTGAAAAGAAAACAAATTGAAAAGCGGGCCGACGAATCGTCATGGAATGGACGTTGCATGGAATTGTTTTACTCTAACGTCCCACGCAAGTGACTGTAAACAATTTTAAAAATCAAAGGAAAATAAGGCTAAAAATATCGTAACGAGCCCAATAATACTGATACAATAAAACGAAACACTTGGTTATGCGAATTACATGAATTACCAATTTAAAAAGATTACCGCCGGTGGGAGTCGATCTACATCATCTGCGTATGCGATTGTAACCGTATCGATATATTACAGTGACTCATGCAGCCCTACTGGTACGAGCGCGACGGGCGGCTGTATTTAACAGAACGGTTTTATTGCTGAAACGTTTTGACTCTTTTGCGACATTATCCTGTATCTGTTGGGTCTTATTTTTGTCAAGTGTAAAGCCTAACCTATGTGCAAATTATTACTTTCATTTATTTCTCAGTTAACGCAAAAATACACAAAATAAATTTTTTTAAGGTGCTTGCCCTGTATATATTTTTCTGAAATTTTCACAGTTTCATGCAAAACAGACATATAATCTGCATGCAAAATATCATCATCCTCCAACAAATAGTTTTTGAATTATACTGCCAACAGGCAGACAAACGGAATTGAGAAAACCTGTTCTTCATCATCTACAGACCTTGAAACGAGAAGATCTGAAGAAATCTCGGAAGGTAATTTTTCCGCGATTACATTACTTACTTCGTCTTTTAGATGAGGGAAGTAAAACAAACTGTCTCTTAGTATGTAATAGCTACTACACTAACCGATTAGGATGTAGGTACCTTGGCGCTCCAACTTTGTAATCCGAATCCGGGGCAAGTTGAGCATTGCACCGCCAGACGCAAGCGAATAAATACCAACCTCTACACCGCAAGGTAAAATGAGGTTACCGATAATGCATACATACAAAATGAAGTGTACTCTTTTTTGAATCCGACATAATAATTTTCATTGCTTGCTTGACGCCACTTTGAGAGCGAACCCGTGGGCCGAATTGGCTGATTTTGGTGTCAATCGACTCAGGGCGACGCAAGTAAGCCAGTAGTAAGGTTTTCAAATTTTTATAAGTGACTTTTTTTATGTGGAGTTTTTTGTTGATAGCTAACCTCAAAATTAACTCGACACACAAAATGGATCACTCTTGTACAAATTGCATTAAATTAATTATTTCGCGCCCAATTTGGGTGCAGAAAGCTAGTAGTTAATAATTTGTCAAGGAATGGGTCCAAAATATATCTTGTTATAACTACAAATCGAGCAGTAGCCCTGGAAATATCATTGTTTAATAAGAGGTCAGTTACACATAGATAACATTTTAATAATTGCTCCAAAATTCATTTTATCTGCGCCTAAAGAAGTGTAAATATTATCATATATCATAATTTAAAAAATTGTGAAGACCAATCAAAATATGTTTTTGAAAATTTAATGGATCCAGTTGAAGGACAAAAATGCGAGCAGTTGGTAAAAATATGTTTATTATCACAATTTTGAAAGTGCGAACCATCCGATAGGAAAGGTTGTACTTTCCCATTCGCCTGTAATACCTTTACGATGTTTTTAGACCAGAGCAGGCGGTGGTATTTCGTGGATTCCGGAGCGATTTCGTGGATTGCGGAGAGATTGCGAGGCGATTGCGTGGATTGCGAAGCGATTGCGTAGATTGTGGACGGATTGTAAAGCGATTGCGTGAATTGCGGAGGATTTCCGTTGCGATATCGGGGATTGCGGAGGAATTTGTGACAAGATTGCGTGAAGTGGTTAACCCCTCGGTCAGAGCTTTAATTTTCAAGATAGGTACCTACATATTAATAACTAGCAGAACTTGAAATGTTGGGAAGTACTTTTGTTTATTGATTTGTCGTGAATTACTTACAGTGGCTGTAGTGTATTCATTATTACTCTGTATTATTGCTGTATCGAGTCGAGTCGGCGCGTTACCGAGAATACTGGCGTGTCACTTTGGAGCGGGAGGAATTCGGCTCTTGCGAGGCTTAATTAGAAGCTTAATTGCTGTGCAAAGTGTGTTAAAAAGGTGATAAGGAAGGTACAGAGAAGTGCAGTTGATAAAAAGTGGCCTAAAATAGCGTTTAGGACGCGAAACGTCTTTAAAACTGGCGATTCCGCAGGTCGCGTTATAAGATTCGGGCGAGAGTCTGCATGCAATGATTAGCACGGATGGCTCTGATTGGCGCATTTATAATACGCTAAAGCAGATGCGTAAACAAGTGAGTGAAGGGCAACTCGTGGTTACGCGGACGCATGTTAGAACGCGAAAATAACTAAAGAGGCCCATACATGTGTGGGTATAAGCATGGTGTAAAGAATACAAGGTGTAACGTTCCGCAGAATGTGGGCGGACCTCAAATTCAACCAATAGGACATGGTCCGACAAATGGCACGATTGGTAATACTGAAGTGTATTGTTGAAGACGCTGTCGATGTCAAATTCGAGGTTAGGTTTTGCGTCAGTTGGTGTCAGATTGACGCAAAATGTAACCTGCTAACCCCGAATTTGACATCGACTGACAGTGCCAGCAACATATACGATCGCAACCATGGTTACACCATGATCGCGGCCGTGATGGATTTCCTAAGCAGGACCATCGGGGATTGGTTGACATCTCCCCTCTACTTTCTGAACGATTGCCCATCCCGGGAGCGTTTCACCTTGTATTCTTTACACCATGGGTATAAGTATATACAGATTGTCCGAAATCCGTTTTGAACATAGGAAGTTAATGAGTGCGACAAGGAAGACATAAACAAAATGAGTAGCAGGACAAAGATAGAATATAATCATGGCTAGGTAAATTTTTAAACTAAAATTAAGTCAATGAAACAAACAAATACTTCTGTCAAATACTTTATCTGCACACTTTGAATACACGAGTTGCTCCTCTCAGTAATTTATTTACTGTTATTTACTATTCACATAATTAATTATTTCAATTATTTCAATGTCACTTTATGGTCTTAATGACAGGTAAAATATTAATTTGACAGAAGTGTTTGTTTGTTTCATTGACTTAATTTTGGTTTAAAAATTTACCTAGCCATGATTACATTCTATCTTTGTCCTGCTACTCATTTTGTTTATGTCTTCCTTGTCCCACTCATTAATTTCCTATGTTCAAAACGAATTTCGGACAATCTGTAGATATAAAACAGCACTTCAGGCCTTAAGGCATATGGGTATAAGTATACATATAATAAATGGCAAAAATAAACCAGTGATACGTGGAAGGTCAGAAAATACAGGAAATATAACAGATTTTGTGGTCAAAAGAAGAGTAAAAAAAAAAGTAGAGAAGGTCCTGCTACAATAGACGGAGAAGAAAGCTTTAAAAGAAGTAAATTAATAGTTCAGGACGCCGCTGAAAAAAGAAAACGAAGTACACGTAGAAATGGAAAAAATCAAAGAATTTATGAAAAGCGTAAGCTCACAGCTAAAAGAAATTAAAAGTGATACAGAAAGTACAAAAGGAAATGTAAATACGATAACCGTCCAATTGATAAAATATGGGGAAGAGCTACGAGAACTCAAAGAGGAATTTATAAAGAAGGAAGTAGAATGTGAAAGAGAGAACAGAAAACTAAAGGAGGAGATAAGAATACTGAAGACAAGAATGGAGAACCAAGAACGAAATAACAAAAGAAAGAACCTAGTGATGAAGGGAAAAAAGTTTTAACGAGAATAATATGAAGCAAGAAAACAAAAGCTGAAACCGATTATAACAAAGTTTAAGAGTTTTGATGACAAACTAAAGGTACTAAGAGAGAAGAAAAAACTATTATAGGACAAGATCTATCTAGACAGTAACCTTACACTAGAGGAATAAAAAATACAGGCCGCAATTAGGAAAGTAGCAAGGGCAGAGAAGGAAAAAGGAAATAGGACACGAGTAGGTTTCCAAAAGCTAAAGATAGAAGGTATATGTATATGGACAGACGAAGAGGGGGGCAGTTTAAAAGTAACTGATCCCCCAGAAGCCAAGTTTTCAAAAAAGTAAAAAAGAATCGAAAGGAAGGAAATACAGCCACAGAACCAGGCGAGAAAATGGAAATAGCAAAAAAAAGGAGAAAAAACAAAAAAGCAAGAACAAAGGTTTCTGCTAAACTACAGTGGAGTGGAAGAAACAAGGATGCACAAGCTGGTGTAGGAATAATAGTAACAAATGTAATGAAAAAAGAAATAAATTATATATCAGAAAGAATTATGGCCATGAAAGTGGAAAAGAAAGAACAAGAAAAAACTACACTGAGAGCAGTGTATGGACCAAATGAAAACGAAAATGAGAACAAACAACAAAGATAAATTCCGGAAAATAATACAAGCAGTAACGGAAGAGACAAATGGGCAAATAATGGTACTAAACTTCAGCCAAGTTACGAAGGCGAGCCAGGTAAACAAACGCACATGATTGGTGAATACAACGTGAAAGAAAAGCATTCTGTAGTTGGCCGTTTCGAAGAGAAAGTTGAATACGTTTATACGCGCCGTTACACTAGAGAAAGAATGAGCGTTGTTTTGTTGTGCAGTAATTTCTTTTACGGCAACATGCAATGGACGTTTATGTAAAATGTGCACCGTATGAAACTGGTTGAAGTAGCACTGAGAACTGTCAGAATCTTTGTTTACATGGCTCGCCTTCGTAATGTGGTTCAAGTTTAGGAGACCTAAACGCAAGGGAAGGAAATAAAGTAGAGAAACAAGAACAAGTAATGGGCCAATTCAGAGAATAATAGACTTCTGTCTACTAAATAACATGGTAATCACGAACACAAAGTTTAAGCACAAGGATATCCATAATACACGAGAGTAATGGAAACGAGAGGAGAAAAATCACTAATAGTCGCTGTAATAACAGAACAAGAATCATATAAAAAGATGGATGTCTGGATCGATCATTTGAATAACAAAACAAACGAAAAACGATTATCACCAATAGGAGCTACTTGTTGGTGGGCCAAGAGCGATGCTCTAGGGAAAGTTTTCGACACTTTTGGTGGTACCGACGAAACGACACTGACCTTTTTATTGCACTGATAGAAACTTTGAACTGTATTGCGAATATGGAAAATATAGATGCAAAGGCACGTTAACATGCTAAAATGTATTGAAATTCCCTATTGGAATATTCCACTATTCTGAGCGCCCAAACATACGTCAGGGTATTTCAGAGAACAACCCCACTTTAAAATACTTACAAACTGCTGGTCTGTCTGTTTGCGTGTCTGTCTGTCTGTGAACAGAACATCTCAAAAACTAAAAGAGGTATGGCGTTGAAACTTCATATATAAGTTTTGTGTACTATGTAGTTGCGACAGCAAGCTTTTGAAGACAATCGCATAACCGGAAGTAGGTGTTTGCTCTTGTGATTTTTCAGTTTTTTTCGATTTTTTCAAAAACGGTTGTAACGATTTTTTTCAAACTTCATATTTTTACTACATTTTGAATGTGTATTGATATGAGGTAGGTAATTTTCCAGTTGAATACTTCTAAAATGGGTTTCTTTTGTTTTTTTTTCTATTTTTTTTATTAACTCCCTATTTTAAATAGAACACGCGGTATATTATTACATTTTTGAATTCAGCTTGAAATTCTAGAGAAAATTTGTCTCTTGAACTAACGCTCTATTTTGTACCGTTTTTGCAGAATTTGTAATTTTTGAAAATGTTTGACAAATGCTTAAAACTTTAAAATCCAATTTTTGCTAATTATAAGATCACTGTAAAAGAAAGTTGTGTGCGTGTATCACACCAGATTTTTATTAATCAATGCAGGTGAGGCACGTGACAAAACAACCTTTAAATAAAAATTTCTATAAAAACCAACACAGAAAAACTTGACAGACCCTATAGAAACTTTCTAGAATGCGTAAGGTGTGTCGATTACTTTGATATTATTTATTGAAAATATAAGGTATCTGGACGTCAGTATGACATAAACGTCTTGGCAATGTAAATTTTGGCGCCTTAGCTTCAAGGTTGGCAGCGCAATTACGACAAAGATAAATACATATACATTATTTTGCTTGAGAAAGAGATGGTACCAAAAATTTATGTCTTGGTTATGTTGGCACATTAAGTGAACCCTGTGTTTGTATCACATATTTAAAGAACTACGAGTATATTGCTAGCGGCTATGAGTTGGGGGGTCACACAGGAAGTGAGACAGACAACCAACTCTTCAATGTATATGGTATATAAGTAATACATATATGGTTTGTATCTATATCCTTCAAAATCACTGGTCCACAGACAAATATTTCAAAGCCAAGCTTTATTTCATTTTCGTTTGCTCTCAACCGAAAGGTAAACGAGGCTACAGATTGTGAATGAAAAACAAAAACATGTTATTTGAGACGAAAAATGATCATTATCAACGCATTGCTTATACTACGTTCGGAAAGTTACTTCTGACAGCTCTGTTTCCTCGAAATCATTCATTCATCTCACTTCCACCCGCACCGATGGGTATTATCGATCTCTTTCTGCGAATGATTTCGAGGAAATAGAGCTGTCAGAGGTACCTTTCCGAACACAGCTTTAGTGTACCAGTCGCAAAATTCTCGTCGTCTTTCATTATCCTCGGATCGTAAGATTGACGTACATTGTATTTATATGGATGATATTTATGGGATGCCAAAATCTTATGTGCTGTAGATTTGGGTATAATGGTGTTACGTTGAATCTTCCGAGTTGATGTATTTAGATTTTCAACAACTGCTTGTAAAACCGTAGTTTTGAGTTCTTCACTTATGCGTACAGGGCCGGACTAGCGAAAAATTTCAGCCCGGGAAAAGAATGATGAGGCGGGCCAATAGGATTAGAAAGGTGGCCGGGGGGGACCCTCTCCGTACCCAGAGAAAAACATTCAAATATTGGCTGTTACAGATGCAATTTTATCGCATTCTAAGAATTATTAAGCTCACCAACATTGTTTTATTTGAAGAGAAATCCATATAGGCTATTCAGTAAACACAAAAACATATAAATTTTTTTGAAGTTGGCATATACGTAAAATTTGTCTGTTAGGGATTCTGTTTTTTGTTTTGCAAAGGTTTCCATTCCTGCATAAAGGTAACTTTGAATTTAAAAATGACAAATAATGAATATCATTAATTCAGTGTCAAAGTACATACTATTCTGGAAATTCTTGCCTGAACATTTATAAAATGTAATAAAAATACTTATTAATAAATGCTACATCAATAGTATCCAACACAGTATTTGTTTAACATCCTTAAAAGTAGTTATGACAGATGCTAATCAAATGTCACACTCTTAACCCATTTGTTTTAGTAACTTTTTGTAAGTACATTCCTAGACAAAAGATGGATTTTGCAAGTACACTCATGCAATTTTAGAAATCAAAGGCCACTTTGTGTTTTTATGTTTAGTGAACAGACTATACATCGATCTTGAGCATCGGCACAGCAAATTTGTCAATAACTCTTCACTCTTTGATTAAAATGTTCACAGTTCAAAGAAGAAAACGTAAAAAATGCAACTCGTGTTTTATGCACAAAACATGTACGACAATAAGTAAATAACTCAAAAACTAAAAAAATATGGGCTCAATCGCAATACAGTAGAATATATAATATTAGTATGTATTTAAAAGAATAACATTTTTTTAGAAGTTTGTTTTTCTCAGCAATCAAATTTAGAATTTTTTCATTGTCCAAATCACTTAAAATATCTCTTTCACACCTCATCAACATGAAAGCGTTTAGATGATCTTGAGACAAACAACTGCGTAAACAGTTTTCAAAATCGAAAAGCTGCGTTCACATGCAACTTGGGTGGTTCCGAAAGTAAGAAGAAATGTATAAGTTAAAAAAATGTTTGAATAGCCTTTTGAATGCAAATTGTACTTTAAAAGCATCTAGTATACGCAGCACATCCCTTGCAAGCCTTATGAACTGTTTGATAACTACTGTCTTCCTACATTTCTGTTTCTTCGTCATTTTTGGAATTGTCATCGTCGGAAGCATAAGCATAATCTTCATCAGCATCTATCAATATACTGCTGTATTCGCCTTGTACATTAGATCGTAAATTGTCCCATTTGCTAAAAAGGTCAAATAATTCTTTTCTAATATTATCACCTGTGATGGTAGGGTTAATATTATTGAGAATTGCAATTACTTTTTCAAATTTTGGTAGATCATGGATCGATATGATTTTTGGTTTTTAGGATCCAATGAAGCTAGTTCAGAATAGATCACCTTGTGTTTAAAAAACCTGGTGTCAACACTCGTTACCATTCTATCTATTACAGTGTTATACACTTCAATTTTAAATATTTTAGTTACATCAATGATGGGTTCATCAAGGGCTTTTTCACCAGGCATTATTTTCTCTTAGTCTTTGGTTGAATAACAAGTAATTCAGATTCCATACTGTAACGGTGCACACCCTGGTCACCTGTTGCTTGTTTATAGGCCTACGTTGTGTGATTTTTTTACTGTTTTCGGCGGGTGCTTCGACGACAGTTACAGTTATTTTAACTAGGCTTCCGTATTTACTGTTTTCACTCCGTTCGTATAGGGGCTGGCGACCTCCAGCTTTTACACCAAAGAAAACAACAACATGTCAAGCGATGGTTATTTATTAGGACAAAGTAAACAGTACACTGTGCTTACAATTATTTGCCTAACGCCAATGGGCCGTTTGCCGACCGTAAACTTGTTACGAAGTGCCTGGTGGTGTTAGTGTGGTAGTAGAGAGACAAGGAGTTGTTAAGACCAAAGAGGAAGCCATGCAGTGCCAGTTTGCGCGCTAACGAGAGAAGTGAAGGCAAAGAGTTGTTAAACAACGCCCACCTGCAAACAAGGCCCAAAGGAGAGGCCTTGCGGTGCCAGTTGGTGTGCCAACGAGAGAAGTAAAGGCAAAGAGTTGTTAAGCAACGCTCACTTACAAACAAGACCAAAGAGGAAGCCTTGCCGTGCCAGTTTGCGTGATAACGAGAGAGGTAAAGGCAAAGAGTTGTTAAGCAACGCTCACTTACAAACAAGACCAAAGAGGAAGCCTTGCCGTGCCAGTTTACGTGATAACGAGAGAAGTAAAGGCAAGAGTTGGTGTCTAACGTTCACCGATTAACGAAAGTCCGAGCTGGTCTTCGCAATACCAGTGGCGCTACACCAAATAGAGTAAGGTGTTAATTAAGTGCGGAGTTGTCGTGATGTTTTGTGTTACTAGTCGAAATAGCATCGGCCCCAGGCTTCGTGCTTCTTCTGCTACCCTTTCCTTCTGTGCTGAGTGTTTTATGCAATCTTCCGCGGCCCCTCCATCCGTTGTCCTGGGCGCTTCGCCAATGAGAAGTAAATTCTGGATTTCGTGGCTATTAGGCGCGATTTTAATTGGTTATTTTCCTTCCAAAACTCACGACGGAATTTTAATCCTTCCTGTTGTGCTTTTAAATGCTTCTCGCGACCCTTTTTAACATGTGTTTCATTGGACTGGAAACGTAAACTCATAAATCTCACGAACTAATTTAGTCGGCGGTTTGTCGGCCTTTTGTCCCTTAAATCCGCCTCGACCCCTGGTCATAAATGGCCATAAATCTAATATAGAAGTTTTCAACAGCTGTACAAGGAATCAGATTAACAACTAGCAAAGCAAACGAAAGCTTTCGTTATAATTTCCACTTATATTATACACAAGCTATATCTATAAACTACGAATTATCATTATCCTAGAAAATAAAAAAATGCCTGAAATAAAACATCGCCCTAGAAATAAAACGCCTGAAATAAAAACAAATGTCCTTTCTAAAATGAGATAGCTGAAAAATAAAGTGTCTGTAACTACGCGACCCTCACAATACGAACTTCTTGTAATGTATTGAAGCATTAAATTAACTCTATTTACAAAATTATCTGCTTCGAACGTTACGCTTTGGAAATCTCTTGATATGTCTTTCATGGTGTTAATAGTGGCTTTCAGCATTTGCTGTGCCTTTAGAAGATCCATACCAGCAGTTTGTAAGTATTTTGAAAGTGGGGTTGTTCTCTGAAATACCCTGAGGTATGTTTGGGCTCTCAGAATAGTGGAATATTCCAATAGGGAATTTCGATACATTTTAGCGTGGTAACGTGCCTTTGCATTTATATTTTCCATATTCGCAATACAGTTCAAAGTTTCTACCAGTGCAATAAAAAGGTCAGTGTCGTTTCGTCGGTACCTACCACCAAAAGTGTCAAAAACTTTCCCTAGAGCATCGCTCTTGGCCCACCAACGAGTAGCTCCTATTAGTGATAATCGTTTTTCATTTGTTTTGTTATTTAAATGATCGATCCAGACATCCATCCTTTTATATGATTCTCGCAAAAACACTGCTATTGAATTTAATAATCCAAACAGTGAGCCGCTTGCAAAGGAGATTGCATTATATCAACAATTACTAAATTCAAAATAGGAGCATAACAATAGACGTGAATGTCGGGTGAAGATTTTTCTAGCCACGATGTAAACCCATTGTAAACACCCTGCATGTTTGCAGCCCCGTCTGTTGCATTGCCTACGCATTTCTTCACATCTATTTTATTAGCTTCAAATTTTGCATTAAGAAGTCCAAAAAATGCCCTTCCGGTCGATGGTTTGCAATTTACCATGCTGATCAGTCTTTCATGTACCTGATCGGTAACATATCTTAATATAATCGAACACTGGTCTCGGACAGTGCAGTCTTGAGTTGTGTCAATTTGAACAGATGACATTCCTGCGGATTGAACTTTCTCTGATATATATCCCTTTATCAGTTTGCCTAATGTTGCTATTACAGAATTCAAAGTAGTTTTAGAAAATAATGTAACTAGCCCCCCACGACCCGCAGGCCTTAGTTTTGCATTTGATGTAACTTTACTCTTAGATTTTTCCGCTTCAAGGTAGTTTAGATACTGATCGTGGGAGATTTTACTTTTGCTTATGACATCTTTAAGGTGTTCATTTAATACGTCATATTTACTCAAAAGCATCAAAATTTCCAAAAACTGTCCATGATCCATTGTGATCTCATCAAGGGTGTATGCAGCTTCGTAGAATTTATCACCGCGATAACTGATGCCACGTTTACCAATTAACTTTATTATGTCAGTCACCCTCAAAAGTACGTCCCTTATTTTGCAAACTTGAATTTGGCGACTCGACTTAAAATTATTAAATATTAAGGTGAATATGTCACCACCTATAACGAATGAAATGAGCGTTACAATTATAAACAAAAAATTAAATTAACGTTACCCACCTTTATTTCATGAAAAATGCGTTTTGGTACATCCATCGTGCCTCTTGGAGTTTTCGTGGTCATTGATACGTTCATAAATGTGCTTCCAATCACTCATTCTTTTTTTAAAAGCGCTAGATTCGTTAGATTTGCCATATACGATACAGGCTGTGCAGAATAATCGACGAGTATTTTCACAAATCGATGTTTTGTAATTTATAATTCGGGGAAGGCTACCGGGAAATTTCCCGGTGTCCCGGTGGGTCAGTTCGACCCTGTATGCACGTTCTGGATACTGGTTTATTAAGTACATTTCAGCAGCTCTCGTCGAATTTTTATGGCACAGAATGATGAATGTAACAGAGAGCATATCAAATTTATTACTATTACTAAACAGCCGCATGACAGGATAATTGTTTTAAATAAGTAACGAATTAATTTAAGATGTAAACAGCAATTTAGATTTTTATTGCAATATTTTTTTATTGAACAAGTAAATTACAAATGAAATACACTTAATGTCAACTATAAACAAACAATTGCAATGACAGTTGCTTAGATTGTTTCTTGTTTTCAAAGCCTTCTCAACTGGAAAACTTAAAAAGAAGTTTTTCATTTTTAGCCGTTAGTTTTCGTATTACTTATAACAAGTTATACATTTTTGAAAAGCTAAAAAGAATCTTATTTTAACGGTATCATAGCCAATTATGAGCCCCATAAGAAAAACTGAAATTGACCGCTGTAACTCAACTACGAAAACAGTTTTCAAAAATATGAATACACCACTAGATTCGTATTAAAAAAGTGACTTAAGAATGTGTAAATTAAATTCGACTTTCCCTTAAAATAGACGAACTATTTCAAAAAATCGAAAAGTCAAAAATTCACTTTTTTTGCTTAAGCGTCTAAACTACGTTAAATATCCAAAGTTTATTTATGGGGTTTAGTGCAACTTTACCTAAGGAGTATTTCATCCCATTTAACAAAATCTCTATCTCTCGTAATAGGGGAGATTCCCATGTTGATAATGAGTCTGTGGACACACTGTATAACTTTCCTTAGTTACTCTACAGAGGCCAAACACCGAGTTCAAAAGTTAACGCTAATCTAAAAAACTGATGATTTTGACGAATTTAAGTAGAATTTAAATTATTATTAGTCTATTACCCAAACTGCCACATCTATTACTATTTTTGAAATTTCTAATACGGAAAAAATCAAGAGTTGGCAACACTGCCCACTACCCTGGTGCCTGGTTTGTTTGGAAAAAGACGGTCACGTGTTTTGGATAGCCTTGCCGGTGGCTATTATTGTTTTTGTTGTTATCTTAAAAGTTTCAAAATTAGTGATACGGACGGAATGGTTTCAACAAGAGGAGTAAAATTAAAATTTTATGAGGGCGAAAGGGTATTATGTTACGAGCCAGATCCGACCAAGGCGAAGGTATTGTACGATTCAAAAGTGAGTTTTCTAACCACACTTTTGCATATACTTTTGTTTAAACATTTAATTCGTGTGTTTTAGGTACTGGACGTTGTCGTTAATAAAGACCATCGAGGAAGAAAGACTGTGGAATATTTAATACATTTCCAGGTGAATGCAGTAATATAATAATACATTTTTTTAGACTGCTTGACTGTTGGTGTGCTTGTAATCTCAACCTGTATGTTGTAAGTAGAATGCAAATCAGTATAGAAGCGAAATAAATTATAGGGATGGAATTCATCATGGGACCGATGTGTACGGGAAGAATATGTATTGAAGGACACTCCGGAAAATCGTCAGTTACAGAAAGATTTAGCCGAAAAATCGCAACTTCAACTGTAAGTGAGCTTTGTATATGTTAAATATGAGCCCATAGAGTTTACAATACTGCTTGTAGTAAATTATTTATGAAAGAACAACAATTTTAATTCTTATAGTTTAACCATCCAGATCTCGTTTTTAATTTTTAAGGTTATAATGTCAAATTTGTTTATTTCTATGCACTCTTCGTGGAAATGTATATAAAACATCGCACAACCCTACGATAATTATCAGGTACGTACTGGTTAATAAATGCAATAAGTGACGTTGAAAGAACATCGACATTATTAACTACTGCAATACCCTTCTGCTAAAGCGTTCTTGTAATGTGTGTATTTCTGTTTCCCGTTTGTGTTTTTTGTTCCGTTTTCTATTTAATTGAGAATTGAATATTTTGGTGTTTAATTTGAAAATGTGGTTAAGATGTAACTTTTGCATTTTTTAACCAATACGTACATGATAATTAACGTAGTGTTGTGTGATGCTTTATGTACATTTCCACGAAGAGTGCATAGAAATAAACAAATTTGACATTATAACCTTAAAAATAAAAAACGAGATTTGGATGATCAAACTATACCAATAATATTGTAGGGGAGCATATTTATATCGAAGAGAGAGAAAGAAACACACCCGTAAGGTTAGTGAACCTATTGCACAATCGTCAGAGGATGGAAGTTCTGGTAGTCCAGTACAGCTAGACACTGAGGAATCCACCAGCACCTCCGAAGAGGATTCATCTGTTGAGGAAGAGGCCATGCCTATCGAGCTGACACAAGATCTAAGGAATATTTTGGAACATGACTACCACACCATTAATAATAGAAATAAGGTAGATACTAAGTGTTCGAAATTAACGTATTTGCTAAAAGCGACGTCATTTCAGTTAATGAAATTACCAACAGAACCTACTGTGATAGCAATTTTAGAGACATACTGGAGGCATTACGCGATGAACCTACTGTGTGGTTTAAACGAAAAGCCGCACACTAGACACAGGACGCCATCAAAAGTTAGGCCGGAGGATGTGCAAAGAAAGTAATGAATTTATTTAATTTTATTGTAACTGCAATAAACTACTCAGCGTAACTATCTTGAAGATGTGTAAACTGAGCGTTTGGTACTTATATTTTTCAGCTTAAATGTCTGTAAGGAAATGCTGGATGGGCTACGAATATATTTTGATTTCACATTGAAAGATTTATTGTTATACAAAAAAGAACAGAATCAAGTTGAGACTGCCCAGGCCCGATTTTTATCGTCAATACCTTCTATTAAACAAGAAATGTAAGTACATACCTTCATTCCTACATAACTAATTGTGTGTGCTGGTTTAATTAAGTCATGTGTCTATATATTATCAATTTAAACACAAACTGAGTGAAATAATTAACTTTTACAAAAAATCTATCCAAAACCTTGTAATTTTATTGTTAGTACTGTAAAAACCGAACTAGAAGATCTCGAATATGCTCATTTGCCAAACATGGATGCCGATGATGAAGTGTACAATAACCACGATGGCGAGGGGCACCATACTAATAATGTTGGGCAACGGACACGACGAAGAGGACTAAGATCTAGTCGCAGTTTAGACACTGATACTAATGGCGTCGTGCATGAGCCTGTTGTAAATGTGAGGACTAATTCTAGGTAGAGTATCCGATTATTGTGTATCGACTTGCAAACAGAAGTCGCACATAGATTGCTTCTTTTTTATTGTTTGTGTAATCGGTGTATTAACACTGTGATTTTTTCTTTAGTAATAGTAATTCTGATGCTCCCAGTCCTATGGCCAAAATGTTATCGTGGAAACTGCTACCAGACCATGTCTACACCCAGCAGCCGTTGCCACCATCTTTAATATATGGAGCAACACATCTTTTACGCTTGCTTGGTAAGTCAGTTGAATGTAAGCTGTAAAGTGGGTGTAACAAAAAAAAAGACGTAATGTTTAAGGGTGTACTGCTGTCACAATAAAATTAGGTAATTAAATACACAAAATTTTAAGAGGAGCTCTTATATGTAAATCTGATTATATTTAAAAATTTTAAAGCTGTAATCAAGGTTTCATTGTTGTAATTCCTTAATCAGTTGAACAAAGAGCAGACCTATTTACACTGTTAAAAAAAATTATAGCGAGCCTTAGAGATTTCTAATTGGTTAGTATTGATCACTTTATCAATGGGCTATCAATATGAACCGTAATTTAGTCAGCCCATGTTTTTGTGATTAGATTAGACACTGCTATGATAAGCATATGGTTACATGATTTCAAAACTGATCTAACTCTGTGAAACCCATATATCTAATACTTACTATATTGCTAGCGGCTGTAAGTGGGAAACTCACCGATGAAGTGAGACACACAACCAACTCCTTCATGTATACGGTGAGATGTGCGCAAGCGCGGCGGCGCAGTCCGCCCAATGGGGAAGTGGTCAAGTTTAAAATTCGCTTCTAAAGGCGGAGTTCGAATTCTCACGTATGCGCACGAGACGCGTTATACTCCAAGTGAGACTATGTCGGCGCCGTAATGTTTTCTGAAGTTTCCGGGCCCTACCAGCAATATATGTGTATTATATATATGGTGAAACCTATGTTTTTAATAATAATAAGTCAAAGAAAATGTTATAGCATTCACTTTAATCATGAATTTATATTAATTTCTGTTATTTTAATATTTCACCATAAGTGTGGAGTAAGTTCTCAATAAACTTAATCCTACGTCTTTATGCCACAAATTGTAGGGCCGTTAGAGTTGAGTTTATTTCTTGTACATCTTCCAGATTTTTGTCTTGCGTCGCTGCTTTTCTTACGTTTTTTCAACTTTTCCTTTTTTCGTCAGCTGCTTGTTTTACTTCCTTCCACGTTCTTCTTGGTTTGCCTCTCCTGTTTTTCCCTGTGCTGTTGCTTTCTATACTCTTTTCATTAGCTATTCGCTTGACATTCTATGAGGTTGTTTTTTCACATGAAAGGACGCGTTCAAAACAATTGAATTCACAGGAAGCCGCGAACGATCTAAAAACAAAACACGAGGAGTGACGCTTAATAAAGCGCGAGGTTCGAATTACCTGATAATTTGTTCATAGATTTGCCTTTGAATTAACTTGTAAATAGACCAGAAACGAACCGCACGAAAATTCAATTTGTTGATAGATAAATTGACAGCGTAGTGAGTCTGCGCATCGCTGCTTTTTAATTTCACAGCCCAGTGGCGTAACACGGGAGTTTAAATATGAACATGTCGGTGAACCCAACTTGCAGATTTGAGTCTTCATGCCTACTGAAAGCTAGCCATAAATAACTTTACTTGCAGATGTGCGAATTACTATAGGGGGCAAAACACTACAGTCAATGAACCCATTTATACAATTATTTATTTACTTTTAATCAGTCTTGTACATGATGTAAGTATTTTTATCTTGCTTTCCCTCTTATAAAGTATAGGGTGGTTGGATGGGCACTGTAGGGAAGGTCACTTTAGGGAGCATTTTTTATCTTGCTTTCCCTCCTGTAAAGTATAGGGTGGTTGGATGGGCATTGCAGGGTATGTCACTTTAGGGAGCTTGTCATCTAGTTCTTCCTCTAGCAACACTGGAGTAGCTTGCAGTTAGCAGTTAGTTTGGTTTTGTAGTTGACTTGCATTCAGGTCGAGTGAAGTTTATCTTTCGCTTTGGTGTAGGTTCGAGTTAGCTTGTTGGGTTTTGTTGGATACCCTTTTGGGATTTTGGTGGCATAGGGTTGCTGTGTTATACCTTCAGCTATGCGTATTGTGTGAGTTTTTTTTGTGTTGGTATCCATTTCGCGTACGCGGATTTAGATCCACAAGTGAGTCTCGAGTCCTTGTTTTGGTTTCGCTTTTGGTCATGCTTGGAGTTAGAGAACGGTTTCGTTTACTCATTTAGAGTGTGGGCTCGTTCCGGATTTATGGGACCTGCCTCTGTCCCCGAGTTAATGTCCTTTAGTTTCCTCTTGAGCTGTTGTTGCCGAATGAAGTCTTTGGTATGATCTGCTGCTGTGATTGGTTATTCCAGCTGTTATTGAATTTCGTGTAAAGTATAGGGTGGTTGGATGGGCACAGTAGGGAAGGTCACTCTTTGGGGAACTATAATATCTTGTTCTCTTCCCCCTTTTGGTTGTAACACATAAGGAGTTCCCTGTTGGAAAATATTAATACCTGGTTTTCTCTTTGTTGTGTTTGGAGAGCGTTGTGTTATCCTGCTTTCCCTGTTGGGAAATAAGGGTGACGAGGATTACTATTAAAGAAGTACCACTTCTTAGTTATTTTTTTTAAGGGTAGGTATGTCCCTTGGGGATATATAGTGCGTGTAACCTTACACTACTAAATTTTAAGATGGCCAGTCCTTCATTCTTCGCCTCCTTTTTCTTCTTAAAACTTTGTCTATACCTCTCTCTTATAATGTAGTGAATGCCGATTTTGTTTTGAACGAGCTGTTTACTTGGGTGAATGACAATTTGTTATCTTTTATTCTCTTTGATCTAGTGCGAATGAAATATCCGGTGGTGAGTGATTTTTGGACGTGAGATGAAGATTGGTGGGGATTTTCTTCAGGCCGTTTGGGGCACTGAAGGATCCCTCCGTCGGAGCGTATTAGAGTTGTGTGGATGTTGGCTTCTGCCTATCACTTTTCTGGTTTCTTTAACCCTCTTTCATTGGGGTTGCTTTCTCCCCAGGGTTGTCAAAAGAAAGATCCTGGTTATTCTTCATTTTGGTATTGCTATTTTGGTCTGACAGTGCCTGAACCTGTGTGGAGGTATGCTTCCGCCTCGGGGGTTATTGGAAGTAGTCAGGGGGGATACACTGTAAGGATTTGGGGTGATTTTGGAGGGGTGTGTGGGATCGGAACTTCTTCGCAATAGGTTGTTACGGGATTGTTCACGGGTGCAGCATTAACACCCAGCAGCGACGAGCAGTCTCGATTCTTGTCGTGAGGTTGGTCTGGTCTTGGGTTCCTCCTGGGGTCACTACCGTCTTTACAGTGTAGTTGCTTGTTTGTGGTGTGGGTTTTGGGTTGTTAAAGATTGAGTATTAGGGACGTTTTATGACAGACGGTTTACTGACTTTCTAGCGTATATGTATGTATCCTTATAGGGCAAAGTTATTCTTTAGTTAAAAATTTAGTTGAAATTTTTCCTTTCTGGTAAGGGGGGAGTTTGTTACGTGCTAAAAGCATATGATATTAATACTTGTAATCTACGGTATATAAGTGTTGAATAAGAGATCAAGTAGGATTAATGCGATAATAGCTCATACAAATTTATATCAGATTGGCATTGGTCGTTACTAGAAAAAAAAAATAAACAACGGTTTTGTTTTGAAAAAAACGTGTGACAGCATTTGAAAGTGCAAGGGGTTTCGTGGTATATAAGTGATAATGTTGCCATTGCATATGGTTTGGCTATAGTAGGGAATGTTACTGGCCAACCGTCCTGGTAGGAGATTTAAGAAGCGAGTATCATTTTTCCGACGAATGTAAATTCGAGCTTAGAAGCGATTTGGGAAACCAAGGAATAACGTTTTGCAAAGTTTATTGCCTGTTTAACAGGCAAAAAGTGTAGGCGTGAAAACCTACAGAAAATTTAGTCTGCTGGAAGTCACCAGGCAGTTTTGAGGCCTACTTGCCGCATGTGACAGCTGACGATTTGGGGCTGTCAAGCTGACATTTAATCTGATTCATTAAACGTCTACAAGTGATTTTGATGATATTTTGCATATGATAACGCTGTGTAAACATTAAAAAGACTAGTAGTTTAAGTTAAGAGGGGTACCCCATCCCGTTCATATAATAGGCCAAATTGGATGTCTCAACGTTTGAGTGATAATAAAGCTAGTTAAGGGTATTGCTCTCTTTCATTTTAATTACGAGCATTGAATTCAATAATTGTTTATTTAGATATACAGTGAAGTTACAAGTTTCTTGACATATATCAGTGTACCTGAGTATTAACTTGTTGGCGCTCCCTTTAACATCTTAATTAAAGAATTCGCGATGTCTTCACTGTTGCTAGTAGACGGGCCTCAAGTACACTTATATAATGTTCAAGTGTTGAGTTAAATAATTAAAGAGCGACGACCTAAAGGTTGGGCGCCAAAATCTTGTTAGCTTTTTACTTACCTTACTGCACTCACATTCATTACGACACTCGCCTACGGCTCATGTCGTAATTCTCATACTCGTGTCTTAATAGGTATCATTAAATGCTCGTTGCATAATTTTATTGGACACCCATCTGTAAATGTAATAATTGTAAATGTACCAAAGAAAGTGCAGGCACTGCAAACAACTTTCTTCAAAGTATAAACTACAAATAGCTTCTCTCTTGCACTTTTCACAGTTGATATATATTTAAATAAAAATAGAAAATGTTAGCAGGTATGTTGTTAGAAGGATCAGTACCATTTAAACCATTTCCTTTGTAAAACTTAATATGAGGGAAATTCGTGATAGGATCTTCCCCAATTGGTATATTTGCATGTTGCATATACCTTTTATACGTACAATATGCAGAACCATTTCCCATTTTAACAACACCAAACCAATTCGTAAACAAAAACGAAAACTTAATCAACAAATTAAACTGTGAACGTAAATAATGTAAATTAGAAAAAAATAAACGTAAGAAGTACACTGGAGCGTTATATTATTATTGTCAAATTTTAAGAAACGGCGGAAAGTTTAATCAATTTTTGCATCGTAGTCAACGTGATTATTGATGTTACACTGCAAATTTGAAATTCCCGCTCGTGGGTATACAGCGCTCTGCGGAGAATCTCAAAACTTTACACTTGCCCAGGCCGTATAAAACAATGTTTGTTATACAATTCAGCAGGCCGTGCCTCTACCTATGGTTATCTGTAAGTAATCAGATGCCATTTGAGAAATTTTATTTCATAATCAATGATAATAACTATGCAACAGTACTCTCTTAATAGAGCAGATTTTTTTTTGTAAATTTGAGGATAGGAATGATATATGTACTTAGAATTGTAGAGTTACTTACAACATTTATTCTTTTCAGTGAAATTGCCGGAACTGTTAAATGCGTCCAATATGATGGAAAATAAGTTCAAGGCTTTACAAAGACAGTTGGATTCGCTTATTGAGTATGAATACAATGGGGTGCAGTTATTACCAACTAATGAGTAATTTTTACAGCTTTTTAAATCACCACAGAGAATGGTACGGCGACAAGTTTTATTTGGAATAGGAGCTAGAAGGTGAAAACAAAACAATCGAAGTACATTTAAGGTTATGTATTTGGTAACAAATAAATATGTAAATTGGTTACGCATATAAAAATATAAAATAATTCTAGTACTGCTGTATTTTAACAGTAAATGGTAATAGTATGGTAAGTAATGTTAGTGTATTTACCTTATTTATTTGTTTGCAATATAATACTGAATAAGACTGCGTTAAATCATTTTATTTATAAGTGTTCGTTCTCGTTCGTATACGTAAAGTATTTAACAGTGTTCGTTTCACACCTAAAGTCACCACTTCAAGAAAATCGCATTCCTTGTATTCGCCACCAACAAATAGTTTTAGAAGTACATTGGTAAGTACGGATTTTGTTTTGTCTTATTTTCAGAGCGTAGGTAATCAGAATGTTTGGTTATTTTAAATTCACTTATTGGGTTGACCATCATAGGATTAGATGCCATCAAGGAGATTTCGTTTGCTCAGATCCAGGATAAATTCTTTCTCTGTATATTTACTGCCTATTGCTAAGAGTTTGTTAACAATTCATAATGACTAGTTATATATATTTCTTTTTTAATGTAATTAAAAATACATGCAATAGAAGTTAAAGAACTGAACGATTAAGTTTTCTAAAATAAAATGTTTAGTTCCTAATTATGATTCTTTAGAAGTACTTTTTGTGTTGATTATATATCACGCAAAAGGGTGGCTGATCAATTATGAATATAGAATGTGCAGAATTGGTTTATTAACTTCCCTAATTATTTGAATGATAAACTGTAAATCAAATTGTTGATCCGTGTTTTACATCATTATGTTTTGAATATATTTAGGTGAAAATAATGTATTCCGTAAATGAAAATGCCAGTGGTATTATTCTGGAAACTGCACAGAACATCCCAATTGACGAGTTTCCAGCCATACAACAATTTAAACAATAATTGGCAGGTTCGGATAGTATTTAAATCTCCATAAAGTTTGAATAATTTTACAAAAATCTTGTTTTTTCTCTTCAACGTGTTGTTTCAACAAAATGGAGCAACAATCCATAGTATTACAAATGAAAGTAAATTGTAAAAACAATACCCAGTGAATGTATTTGTTCGAGATATGAAAACATTAGATGAATACTGATTAATTTTACATAAAGTCTAGTATTTAGAATGTTACCAAACCACGCTTAAACGTGATATATACAGCACATTTTTAGAATAATTCTACTGTTATTGCAATAAAATGACTTAATTGCACTTTATAAAGCACAAACTTAATTATCAAATTCGTGGATTAAGGTTTTTAGTTTAGACTTGTTTTGTTATTTTCAGAAGTATAATATTATAGCTTTAATTTTGAAACCTGGTTAAGAAAACAATGCTATATCTTAACCAGTAGAACATAAGTTATTGTTAGTAACGACTTTAATTATTAACTTTTGCCTGTATGGAATTTCACAACACATGCGTCGCATTTGCTGCAGCCTTTGCTTCCAACCAACTACTCGACTTGTCCCTATAGTCACTGTTTCGACCTGTACGTGGGTGCTTGAAGGCGACTAGATAAGCCAGAGCCATTGGTTTTCGTGGTACTGGAGGTTGTGGGCTTCATGAACGAAGAAAATTGAGGCCTTGGGGGCCTTTGCGTCGCCACAATGTTGCCCGAGGATGGCATACGCTTCAGCATATTACTTTTACCACTGCTCGAATTTAATGTTCGAATATTTGGAGCTCTGGAAGTGCTGGTGTTGGTGTTACTGGGCTTCAAGGGAATCCTCTTCACAGTGCTGGTGGACGTTGCGCTATTTAAAGAGCTGCGTGAGCTTACCAAACTGTTCCTCGAGTTCGACCTCTCTACGCTGCGTTTCGAGCCCATGCTCGATTGCGAATCGGTTTTGCGCAAACTGGCAGACCTCCGGGGAATTATGCTAGCCTTGGGCGCCTCCTTGGCGGGCGGTTGCCGCACTGAATTGGACCGCTCGAAATTGCGGCTGTATTTATGAGACGTTAGGGGGACACGAGTATTTAAAAGACTTTTAGATTGCTGTGGCTTTTTGGCGGTCACGTTTGGTATTTCAGTGGTTCTACCAGTGGTAACACCCAAAGACTGATTTGGTTTATTGTAGCCGGCTATGATTAAGTTGGAGTCTACGATGTCTCCCTCGTAATTGCCACCAGAGGAAGCACCTTGACTAGGCGACTCCGACATCAAGCTCTGCGTCTCTTCAAAACCTTCATCGTTGTCATGTTCCTTTATTTTCCGTGTGTGCGTGTCCATTTTCTCATCGGAAGTGATGTAGGTTCTCGATATTTTCGTAGGCGTTTGCTCACTTTTCACCTTGATATCAATAGGGGAGGAAACGCTGAGCTGCAACGCCTTCTTAACCTCTTGGTGATCAATCCCTGTCTGGTGCCGATTCCGTCTGTTTGGGGGCATTTTGATGTCCTGCAGGGATTCGCTTTGGGTCTTTAACCGGTCCTGCCAGGCCTTCAACCGGGTTTCCTTGTCGAGCTCGGGCTCAATGCTTACAGCTGTAGAAGTCTCCACATGCATTGATGCTGGTTTCACCACGTGCGTTTCTGCCAACAGTTCTGGAGAAGAGACCTCCGTATTTTCCGAGGCACGTTTGTAACGCCGGGTACGCCTAGTGGCAGAAAACCGGTCAAATTGGCCGTCTCCAAAGGCGGCAGAGGCACTCTCCGGCTCGTCTGGACTTAAAACATCCTTCGGCCTGCCCATCAGTCTGCGGCAGGGAGTGGGGGGCACGGGCTCTCTCTTATCGACAGGTGTCGGTGTGAACACACGACGGATCGCCGGAGGCGTTTCGATGTTGTCCTGATCTATATCCACTTTGTTACTGGTATGTGAATCGATGCTAAGTTGCGATTCGTGGGAGCGGTGGGGTAGACGTCCCGAGTTACATCTTTTCTCGGGCTCGGCAGAGGCTGGGGAATCCCCTGGTTGACGTATGTATAAGGTTAGCTTGTCTGAAGCAGGACGTTCACCCAAAGAGCTGATTAGCCCTTTCCGGTCCGGGTCAGTTGGTTGGATAATGCGAGGTAGAGTATGTCTGTGGCGTGGCATGTCTTCTTTTGTTGCTTCCGTGCTGTTGGCAACGTTGAGGTTTGACTTGCGCCAAGCGGATTTGTCTTTTGGTGCTGGTTGAACTTCTGCAATTTATAAATTACATAAGTGGTTAGGCACTTACACAGAACAAATGGATAATGTAGTAACTGATGTGCATATTACATCTTACAGTGATAACATTAGTGAGATGCCAATGTAAACATTTCGTAGTTTCTAAAATAAGATTAGATGACTCAACAACATAACGTGATGACAAAAGTGCACAATAAAACCACTTCTGGCCGTGTATTTGTTCTATGCACTTTTGTTATGATACCAAACTAACCTAATATAACATACTAGCAACCCAGTGAGACAAATGTCTCATTTAAAAAAACAAAAAAGACCGTTTTGCAAATAGAACGCGTATTCACCACACGTACGTATATGACGTCATTGTTGGTAGCTTTCGCCTTGATAAAATTTGCCTAGAATCTAACCTAAAAAGTTAGGATTAGGATAATTAAGATGATAATTAGTGTTAGAGACTGAAATTCGGTTCCTGACCTGACATGACCATTCCAAACATAACTTTAATAACTTTTTTCTCTATCTCTTACGGTTTGGCTGCTGAAACAGCGTCCCGGACAAGTCTATTAGATAAAGGATGGGTCCAGAAACAAACTAAATTGATTACTAATAACAATTGATGTGCTTTTATCGATATGTGCCCTGTCCTGCATGCCGTTTTTATGAGGCAAACTCAAACTTACAACTAACATGCGGATTTGTTATACTAACCTAACCTAACCTAATTTATTATAACAAAAGTACGCAGCAACAAAGCAACTTGATTAACAATAACAATTAAGCGTTTTAATCGCTGGCTTTTGTCATGATCGCGACTTTAACTAACCTACACTAAGAAAAGTGCCCATTTGATTTACCAACCTAACCTAATATAACATGTGCGCAGAAATAAAGTAAACAGTGATGCATTTTGTCCTGCCAGCTTTGATTTTCATAGCAACCTAACCTAACCCAATCTACAATACCAAAAGTGCATAGCAAATGTGAGCAGAAACAAAATAAATTCATTAATTTTAACAATTATGCATTTTGTTCTGTCAGCTTTTGTTAACATACCAACCTAACCTAACCTACTATACGAAAAGTAACAAAGCCACGTAGAAACAAAATAAATTGATTAACAACAATTACGTGGTTTTTCCTGCTAGCTTTCATTATCATACCAACCCAACATAAGTTACTATTTATAATGAAAGTGCACATTTGCTATGATGATCTCACTTAACCTACTTGATCATAACAAAATTGTGTAGGAAATGTGCGCAGCAACAAGGTCACTTGATTAACAATAACAATTATGCGTTTTATTCTGCTAGCTTTTGTCATGATTGCGACTTGACCTAACCTACTATAAGAAAAGTGCGCATTTGTTATACTACCCTAACCTAATAATAATAACCAATGTGCCCAGAAACAAAGTAAATGTATTAACAGTGATGCATTTTGTCCTGCCAGCTTTCGTTTTCATATCAACCTAACCTAATCTACTATACCGTAAGGATACAGCAAAAGTGAGCAAAAACAAAATAAATGTATTAACTATTACAATTATGCGTTAAATTTTATTACCATAACAATCAAACTTAATCTACTATACCAAAAGGGTGTAGCAAAAGTGAGCAAACACAAAATAAATTTATTGACGATAGCCATGCCAATTAAACTTAACCTCCTATAACAGGAGTGCGCATTTGTCATGTTAATCTAAACTAACCTATAGTGTGTAATGTTTTTGTGGAATGCATCTAGTGAGACATACAGTAGGTACTCTACATGCTGTGGTACCTCAATTACATGAGGTCTTCTTACAAAATTACTTCACTAACCTAACCTAATCTACTATACAAAAAGCACGTAACAAAGGCATGTAGAAACAAAATAAATTGATTAACAATAACAATTATGAATTTTGTCCCACTAGCTTTTGTTATCATACCAACCTAACCTACCCTACTATAACAAAAGTGTGTATTTGGTATGTTAATCTCACCTAATCTAATTATCTAAATGACCATAAACTAAGTATGTAGCATGTGCACAACAACAAGGTAAGTTGTTTAACAATAATTATATGTTTTGTTTTGCTGGCTTTTGTTATGATAGCAACTTAACCTAACCTGCTATACGAAAAGTGCGTGTTTATTGTACTAATCTAACTTATATTAACAAAAGCATGTGGCAAATGCATGCAGAAACAATCAATTGATTACCAATAAGGAACAATTATACATTTTGTTCTGCAAACTTTTGTTGTCATATCACTCTAACCTAGTATGGCTAAGGAATAGTTTCACAAAGTATGTATGATTCCAACTACGTTTATACTTAAACGTCAAACTTGACATTTTATTTTTTGGTGATTTATAGTTGCATTCATAAATTAGCAACTATTCCATAGCCATGCAAGATGAAAATAAGTTTTGATCATACCACTTTATCGTGTGTTTAAAAAAAACTCATTTGCAGCATGTCATGACCAAATTGAAGTTTGGCTTAACTTGATATATACCCATTGAAGCAAATGAACTACCATAAATCAGAGAGAACTAAATTACATCTTGACCTTAAACTATTTTCCTAAAAATATCCAAAACACTGAGGGCTAGAGAATTTCCATGTTACGCGCCAAATAAATTGTAGGGGGCGATCGTAGTACCAAGACACTTAAAATTGTGATATGATTGTTTGGTTGCATAGTTGCGTAATATTATAGGAACTTGTTTGAAGTTGAAACAAAAGGGGTCGCTCTGCCAATTTTTACTTTCAATTGCAAACCATCTGTTTGTGTGTCTAGGGGTACCTACCTGTTGTAGTTGCAGAGCGGCTAATTTATGATGGGTTTCCCTTCCACGAAGCACTGCCATAAACCCGGTTAAGTCGACTCAGAATGAGCAATTTTGTAATAGTAAATAGTCGACGTTACGTAACATGGAATGAACATTTTTACAGGACGCGTACAAGTCTTGTAAAGCGCGTTTCCGGAGGAGTCACGTACAATGTTTGACACCTGTGTTTCTTAATTTTATCTAAATATGCAAAAATTGTAGTAACAAACAAGCATTATGCCTTCGTAAAAATCTAGAGGTATTTGTAGTTGATTTCCTTAGTTGATTATGATTTTGATTATGATTATCTCTTGTAGTCAGCTGTATTAAAAAATATCTAAATGTAAAAAGCAGGAAGCTAGTTGGTTTATTATTAATAACATTGCCTGCCATTCCCAATGGCAACGGGAGCCAATGTATTACATTCCCTCCCGCTGTCAGTGAAAACCAAGAAAGGAGCCAAACGTCTAATTTTTCTTACAAAAAATCCCTTAACAAGAGACAGAAAATGTCACTTTGGGGCCAAGGTGTCAAAAAAATTCATTTCAGGTTTTTACATATTTTTTTAAAGAACAACTTATATTTCTTTCATTTGTTTCGGTAGAAAATTTTATCTGTTTTCAATGGTATACAATAAGAACATTAGAAAAAAAATAAAAAACCTCTTTAAAGTTCAAATAGTATGAACGAATGAAATTAACAGATTAATTATAGTTGCCTGGGTTTAAAAATAAAAAATTAGTTACGATTACTTTTGCCTTTGACAATAAATCCAACACAAAAAATCTGTAAAAGGCTTTACCTAGAACTTCCCATGCCCGAATTTATTCACGTGAACATAATGATGAGAGAAAGGACGCCATGAAACAAAAAATTCTTTCATCTAACATAATAATAATAATAATAATAATAATTACATTATAGGCAAATCATTGCGAACAAATTACGGCTTTATTAATTGGGAAATTTTTGTGTTGATTGTTTTAATAGACGCAGAATAATAAAATATGCAGTTTAATCGGTGGTATTTTTAATATTCCGTTTCTGAGCGAATGTTGATGGAAAAACTGCAAATATTACAATTGACAGAGACGGCTCTTAATGATGCAGGACAGGATATCCATAGAGCAAAAAGTTTGTGAAAACCTGAATATTGATAAACACATAAGACGATTTTACCACCTCAAAGCGAGAAAATTTATGTTCTTAATGTTTCAGTGTTGTTTAAAACCAAAATAAAATAAACTTGAAAACATTATGGTATGAACAGGCAGGGACAGCTTCTTGCTCAAGGCAGCCACAGGTCTGGGTGAATAATCCCATTACAAAGGCAGGGTGGCTATCTACCGTAAATTCTGTTTGCACTACAGTTCTCTATCAGGTTCCAGGCTCCATCTATATAAAATTCGTTGCATTACGAAACAACCAGAAGCGGGTGCTAAACATGGCGGTCGTTTTATATTTGTACAGGCCTTATAGGGTAAACTATTGTCCTGGACTACTAATTAACAAATCGCTTATTTGTAGTTTATTTTAGTTATATACTTTGAAATGCACTTGGAGATTAAGCTGATACAGGTTATTTTGTAGTCAAATTAAAAATTAGCAGTTTAATTTATGAAGTAGTAGGGTTACTTTTCTTTATTTTTTGCGAGCTTTTTTAATCACTTTTTAAAATAAAATGTATATCAATCTCATAACTTATCTTTAATTAACTACTGTTCAAAAGCAGAGCCGAAGATATTAATTGGGTTGGTAACTGACTAGAACATTTTAAAGTGCTGCGTTTTGTCTCCAAATTCCCCAGCCTTAACAAAAACAATTTTTGTTGACCATTATGATTATTACACTCGTTGTTAATGCAGTGTAAACTTTTACCTGTCACAGTTACAGATGTTTTCCTAAACAAATATTGCAATCTGACATTCACCTACAGACTTAAAGTTAAAACATAACTAGATTTTTTATCTTTCTTTCCAAGGCCAACCCTAAATGAGTTTTTTTTTTTGGAACACACGATATAATTCAACCTATCCTCAGCTACTATAACAAAAGCAATTTGCAAATGCGCACGGAAACAAAATTAATTGATTAGCTGTTAGCTTTTGTTATCATACCAAACTAACCTAACCTACTATAGATTACATACCTTCAACAGCTTCCATGGCACTAACAACATCTGTCTTATCAATTGTCGTAGAGGGCGTCCAATCTGGGTATACTCTACGGTAGATTGATTGACCACCACTGTACACCTGCTTACCTTCCGGTAGAGTTTCCAAATTGCTACTGCGTTCACTTTCTGCATTTAAACAAACATTTGTATTCACACCACCATACATTACAGTATCGTACCTGAATCCATTTCTAGGGAACGTCTGTTTGCAATTCGCCGCCTTCGTGTCTCATCAGTGAGTTGATCACTCTCATTCGCTTGCAGCCACGACTCAATTTTTTGACGCCACTCTTTAGGCTTGGCTTCTTCCTCACTGCTGGGAAGCAGCGGTTTTGATTCTGTAAGTGGGGACGGTGAGGATGGCCTTTCCCTATCACTCGAAAAGTCTGCTCCTAGCAGAGTCGGTCGCTTACGGGGGCCACTGCCTCGTGCCCTCCTAGCCCACGATCGATCTGTACAAAGTAGTTAATCAAAAATGGCACTACAATATTTTCCGTATTTATAATACCTAGACTTCCCCATGACTTCCTTTCCCTATTGTTGTCGTGACCTGAAGCTCTGAGAAACTCCATTAAGTTCCCTTCATCCTCCTCAGAGAGCACCCTGCTTCTGCGTCTTCGTAAACTACCATTTGGCGTAATGTCTGTAAGATAATGGGTGTGAATTCCGTATTTTGTCTTAAGGAAGATATAACACTAACCAGGCGATTTTTCATCTTTTCCTGTTACTGAGGGGGTGGTATCTCCACTGTGGTGACCATTGAAAGAGCCAAGTCTCCGTCTGGTCACGGAGGGAGATCCAGCTATTGATAATTCTTCCTCGGAAGCAACGTTGCTGCCGTTCGGCGCTTTCCGTCCCTAAAGATTTTTTACGCATTTATTTCCTGTGAATGTTGCAACTAGAGCTAGAATATCACCTTTTTCGTTGGAAAGCCTGTCCGAGGGTCGTATATTTGGGTGTCGTTGAAGGTTCCTTCAGAATCGGGTGTTCCAGCTAAACTACCCACTGTAACAGGAACAAATTTTTCGAAATAACAAACCAGTTGATATAATACAAAAGACAATGTAATTAATTCTCTTGAGAACAACAAATTATGCCTGCTGGTCGTTTTGTATGAATAAAGAAAACCTTAGCTACACTGTCTTACTTTGTCGTCGTTTAGTTGCAATTAATTCTTCTCGTTGTCTCCTTCTCGCATTAGCTTGCTCCTCTTGAATTCTTCGCCGAGCATTTTCAGCCACAGCTTGCCTAAACTTGATGTAGATTCCATGGAATATCCTGAAGCACTCTTCTAATTTAAATGAATTTACGTCCTCACAAAAAAAATCAGCTAACTGCTTGCGCACGCTCTCCAGCTGCCCCATAGTCCTTTGTAGATTTGCCACTTCCCTCTCGGCCATCTGCAAGCAAATATATTAAAATGTGAAACGTTCTTTAAATTGCACATCACGTACCAACAGAAAATCAGTCATTTGCTGTTTAATTTCTGGCTCTGTGCTAGGCAGTTCAATTTGTTTCTTGATCTTCTTTATTCTAATGTCTAAGGTACTAATTTCATTATGTAATTGTTCTACGGTATTTCTGAAATTTTACTTTGTTAGTTTCGCACATTCCTCTGGAAATTGTTTGACTTACTTGGCAGCTTCTTCTAGCACTCCCACATTGTCTGCAAATGAGAGCAGCTTTTTGTTGTTTCTTTTTTCGGCTTGCTGTAAGTCAATGAGGTTAAGTCAAGTAAGAAGGGTTGTACCATAACAGACATACCAAGGCTACGTAATGGATTAGGTTCATATTTGGCTTATTTGCTCGAATGTCAGTGATTTTTTGCAAGGATGATAGCTTCACTCCTGCAGCATTCCCAGCATACCCCCCCTGTCGTGTGGATAAATGGTTTTAGATATTAAGTCTTTTTGGATGATTATACTTACAGAATTTAAAAAATTCCCAGCAACAAGTATCATGTACAGAGCTTCTTGAAGAGGGTGATTTGTCATTAAATCTGGAATTATATGTTTACTAGATACTGATCTAAGATGGTTTTAAAACTTCAGACAGCAAAATTATTTTCCCAAAAATTTTCAAGGGTACCTACCTAATAGCACAAAAGGTAAAAAATTTTTGAGACTTTTTCATTCACATTCACATGCAAATTTCTCAAAACCAAAATAGCGTTAAAAATTCCACGAGACCGTAGGAGTGGAATTTGAGCAGTTTTTGTTGAGGAAATTTGCAAACGAAAAAATCTCTAAGAAAATCTTAAGAAATTTTACCTTGAGTGGTATTTGGGAATGTTCAAACTAATGTTTCACAATACAATTTAGTGGAAATAAGTGAAATAGTGCGGACGCAGAAATAGACTGTAAAAACTAGAGCACGGCATGTGCCGATTACAATATTTGTTTAGAACACTCAGCTAGCGTCAGCTTACTGGGTCAAGTTACGTTACGATAAGGAAGTTTTATGCCAACTGCCGCATATTTAATACTATCGCTAGGTCAGAATTACACATATTGTTGACCAGCGAAGTATTATTATGTGAACGTCATGTTTTTGTGCCTATACCAATACTAGGTTTTGCAATTGTATATAAAGACTGTAATTATTTAATAACTTCTAATATACTTCTAAACTCTGAGGTGTATTCACTTGTGACCCGACACAGGCTACAATTGTCTAAAGGGTAGTTAGGCCTGACTAGTCCAGTCACATTTTAATCAAAATCCTTCATCTCCTTTCATCAAGTGTAAACCCCCTTCAGTAAACAACCTGGTTATATAGCATTATACAATTTATATTCCAAAGTGCATCCTGAACAAGTGTAAAAAGTAATTCCCGGAACTACGCAAATCAAAGGCTTGCATAAATTCAAGGAGCATCGCGGACAGGAAAGATTATTCAACAATATAATTATGACTTTGATTTTACTGTGTTCGACGGAAAAGTTTTAAAACGTTTTCCACTATTTTGAGAAGGCCTTCGACAGAGTCCCAATTCAACGTCTTATAGCTAAATTAGATCATCTTGGAATTCGTGGCAAGTTGTTGAAATGGATTGAAGACTTTCTAACAAATAGGAATTTCTGTGTAAGATCAGGCAAGTCAAAGTCGCAGCCAAAATTAGTAAGAAGTGGAGTACCCCAGGGATCGGTTCTCTCGCCCACTCTATTCACGCTCTTCATGCTCGACTTAAGGAAGGTCATAAAATCTAATGTATTATTCTTCGCTGATGATGTCAAATATTTTGCTAATCCTTTAACCAGCTCAGGGCAACTCCAACAAGACCTAGACAGAATACAAGAATGGACCAGGAACTGGTTGATTAACTTAAATGCCAGCAAGTGCACTATTTTGCGTTTTGGAGCTAATAATCCTAAGACAGCCTACTACACTGATGGCGTTCCTATTACTACTGTCAGTGAACAGAAAGACCTTGGAATACTGGTATCCTCAAACCTAAAATGGGAGTCTCATATAACTGGAATTGTCAAAACTGCCAACTCGGTAATCTACATGATAAGGAAAGCATTCCAATATCTTAAACCAGACACATTTGTCAAAATTTACAAAACGTACATTAGACCTTTGTTGGAATACGGTTTTCAGATATGGAATCCTTACTTCCAGAAGGATATTACATTGATAGAGAATGTCCAACGTCGGGCTACTAAACTACCACAAGGATTGAGAAGACTCGAATACCCACATCGTCTTGAACTGCTCAAACTCCCAACACTGCAACAACGTCGGCAACGTGGTGATTTGATTGAAACCTTTAAAATATTAAACAATTATTACGACTGCCCAGAGCTAAAATCCATGTTCAAACTCCAATCAAGAACCAATTTACGAGGACACAAGATGCGCCTGTTAAGAACCAGAGCAGAACTTAATCCTCGACATAATTTTCTGTGTAATCGCGTAGTGAGTGACTGGAACAAATTACCTGAAGAAGTAACTAATGCCACATCCATAAATCAATTTAAAAATAGACTGGACAAACATTTTGCAAATAACACTACAAGCACAACTACAATACAATAAAACAACTAACTATTAACAAACATGATACAACATAATGCAATATCATGTATTATATGTGGATATATCAGCTTAAAGCTGCCTTTCTACCTCCAATAATAATAATAATAATAATTTTATAATGGAGCTTCCAAAATGATTATTATTCATTTTTAGAACGACGCCGATTTGCATAGTTCACTTTGACGTTTTGGAGAAGTGTCAGTCAAGTTATCTTTAATTCTTTAATCAAGGATATATCTTTTAAATTAATGATTTTAGGACATATGTTTATTAGAGATTTTCTCTTATTTTTAGATGCAAAATAACGCCCTTGTATTTGTTCCGTGCATATTTGAAACACCCTGTATAACTATAATCTTGATTACTATTACACTCAACTGTCACATGACTAATATCATCCATTTCTTGAAAATCGACCAATCTCAAACTGATTACCTCAAGTACCCTAAGGATGCTTATCAAGTGATACGCACCCTAGGGTTGAGTGTCGAATTAGAAGTAGAAATGGGAGAATCAACCAACCTGAGCTTTTTGTTATTATTAGGTCAATTTTAAATCATAATTCCTATACCGGTTTTGTGTAATAATCTTCAAAATATAAACGCGGGCTACATAGTTATAAATAATTTTGCCCATAACAAGAGTCATCATGCTGGTTGCTCTTAGAAAACTGCCCTCGGACAGTTTTCATTGCAACCAGCACTCGACACTTTGCGTGTGCAAAATTATCGGTAAGTATCTCTCGCCCTGTTATACTACTAATGATAACAATGATACCATCAACATTATTATGTGTAAATCAATTCATGTCCTGACCAGAATTGATTCTTAAAGATCTACAAGGTCCGGCAATGATATGAGGGTGAAAGATGTTTCTAAAACTATCAGAGTTATATAAAAATCGCTTATATAAAAGTTGTAGGTAGGAAGGTGGTGCAAATTAATGAAATATTTTTGATTATAAATAGTGGCTCAAAAAAGTGCAGTGAACCAAACTGCAAATGCAGATCAAAGACGTGGAGTTATAAATAGAACCAAGCCAGCAGGTCGCAAAGTTGCATTTATGAATTACTTCAACAATGTCATGAGGGCGTGTTGTCACTGAAACCTAAGTGACGCCAGGGGCTAATAAAAAGCACCAAAGTGCTCTGAGCAGTGTGGTGTTGGTCTGCATTAATCGCCGCCAACAATGAGAGTTTCCTGGGTGCGACCACCACCTTGTAAGCATCGAACTACCAGGGCATCATTGACGAGATGTTGCCGCTTCCTCCATAGCAGTAAGTTGTTATTGTAACGGCATAGAAGCATCTTTCTTGTCCAAACACGAGAACACTTGGGAGCAACTGAATGCAAGGTTGGTTTTTATTTAGAATCACCAGTGAGATATTATTGTGACATCTTGGGCAATCGTTTCAATAAAGGATTTTCTGCCTAAGATAACGGGGTTTACCCGCAGTCAAGACGGAGTAATTCTATCATCTGCTGATGCAACATGTCAGCTTGATTTGAACGTGCCAAGGCTGCATTCGCATTACAGTAGTTCCAGCAACAAGCGCGTTTAAAGAATAGACAGCATTGCCTAGCGTGTATTTGGAATCTAAATATATTTCGCACGATTGTAGTTTGACTTTGCGTCGACAGTTGAACCTTAACGCACTATTAAAGGTGCTTTCATGCATGTAGCATACAGTCTTTTCATATGCATATTGTGTATTCTTACATGTAGTTTTACGTAATAACGCGAGTAAAAACAGCTTCCGCCTGTAGATATTTACATTAAGGAGCTTATATCGTTGACAACTTCACTTGTATGATTTGGCACTATTTATTCTTGGTGTTTTATGTAAATGCATTTTCCTGTATTTGTATTTTTCTTCTTTTTATGTAAACTGTTGGGTTTTTATTGCTGGTAGTGTTTGCATGCGTAATTTCAGTATTCCAGGTGACGAGCAAACCCAGAGCAACATTGGCTTCCTTAGCTGCACTGATGATTTAAATTGAGTTTTAGGTCTCTATGACTGTTTACGCTAGCGAACCCAGGGCAATATAAATTAATAAGTAAAGTAGAGTATAGGGCTAAGTAAATGTACTGTTATAAGCTTAAAATGTTTGTGTCAAAATACTAATCATTTTAATATTAAAATATATGAGTCTAACGTTAACTGTTTTAGAGAAACATATTAACGTTTTTACGCAAAAAATGCAGAATTTCAGATGGCTGCTGGAAGTAACAGGAAACAATTGGATGAAAGGAAACGTTACAAAAATGTTTTTTTGTAATTATCTTCCAGTGTAAAATAGTGGCTCTGGGTATTAATGCTATACAGGGTGCTTCTCTGCTAAGTTAATAATTTCAAATTTTTTAAAAATGGAACACGTATATTTTTGTAACATACTACTTCATACCCCTAAATTCAACTGTTTTTCAGATATGTGGGTTTTAACGTAAAAATTTTAAGTCCCTTAGATGCCTTATTTAAGGGATATAAACGTACATAGTTAAAATAAAATAACTCTGCCTAGAAGATATGTCACAACGGCATACTCTAGCTGGTCCTAAGCCCAGAAAAAGGATGACGGTTTGTGGACAAGGTTAGCAGCCCACCCACGGCAAAACAAAAGATAATGCTTGTAGAACAAATGCAATGCCTTGGAATGGGATTGATCATGTGAAGACAAACTTGGTGACAAAAAGGACAATGAGACGGATAATTAACCAAATGTGAATGCTACATAAGGAAAAAAAATGGAGAAATACCATAATTACATGCGCATGTTGGAATATCATAACATGAACAGCAAAGATCAAGAAAAGCTGTAAGGTAAGAGTATGAACAGCAAAGATCAAGAAATGCTGTAAGGTATAAAATAGATTTCTGTGCAACATCGGAAACCAAGAAAAAAAGAAAAGGGATCATTAAATACACAGGTTATATAATATACAGTGGCAAAGAGAAACATGAAAGATGAAAAGCAGGAGTAGATATACTGATCAATGACAGATATGAAAAAAGAGAGAAAAACATTGAAGAAGTGCAATATGTCACCGAAAGAGCTTTATGTTTCCGTGTGACTATCCACAAGTGCATAATCTGAAAAATACACACTCGATAAAAATCCCATAGTGCTATTCCGGCAGCCAGCTATAGTAAATCGTTCATACTGTCACTGATGGGCGCCATTAATACGAATAGAATATAATAAAATTAAATGAAAAGTTCGCTGAAGTCGCAAATGCACTTACTAAACACTATCTTAACGCAATGTCAGCATTTAATTACTAATGTTTAAAATAATAATTCAGCTAGGAACAGAAAATCTACATATTATTAGTGTTTATGCCCCTGCAATAAACAAAACAAAAAAGGAAATAGATATATTTCTTGCAAATCCACAGAAAGAAGTCTATAAAATACCACTCCAACAAAGAACTGTAATAATGGGAGATTTCAATGCCAGAATAGGCAATAAACCAATTGATGGTATGAAACAAAGATTCAATGAAGATCATGCAAATAGCAGTGGCAAAATCCTCACCGAATTCTGTGCTCATAATGTTTACGGATTAACAATACCTTCTTCGACCAAAAACTCCCACACAAAATAACTTTTTAATAATACAGTCGGACAAACATCCATAATATAGAGCACTTCTGCCATCACAAATAATAGACATTTTCACATTGACATCAGCACCTAGGATCAGCCCACAACTTGATAGGAAAAATTTGTCTAGCTATACAATTAGAAAAGAAACAACAACCAGAATATATCGAAAAGATTAATATCAAAGCAATAACGAATAAAAGCACCAAAGATCTGTACAAAAACAGATTAACACAAAAAACACATTAAGCAGTATATACCCGGGATACGGTAGAAAAATGCTGGTTCACAAACGAAATAAAAGAGTTAGCTCGGAAAAAGAAAGATGCCTATTTAAAATATACAACTAATAAAACAGATGATGAATACACAAGATAAGTTATTGTAAAAAATACAGTAAATGCACAAATTCAAGAAATAAAAACAAAATATTGGAAAAAAATTACAAAAGACATTACATGGAATGTGACACAATAGACAGTCTGGGGTATGCTAAAGCACAGAGGAAACAATATAAATGAGTATGTACAAACCCAAGTAATAGACGAACATACATGGGTAGAATACTTCAAAAACCTATATGTGGAAAATAATAAATTAATAGATGAAAATAGACAAATAGATATTTCTAATTTGACATTGATCCATTGCTGCTTAAAGTGGAGTTGGATTTAATAATAAATGTAATTTGTCTTTTTCTGTTACTGTTAGGCCGTATTTTCATAATGTTTTCGTTAAACCTTTTATTAATTCTTTGAGCTCTTCCTTGGTTCTTGCCATTATTGTTCTCTATTTAGTTTGCTCTCTCTTATGACTTTTTCTCGTATCGAAGTTGAAGGGAATGGTTGAAGGTGGGTCCCCTTGAGACCATTATTTGTTCTGAAGCTTCTGAATCATTGCCTTATATTTGTAATAGTCTGTTTCTTCTAATGTCATCTTCATCACCTTTACCATCTTATTTGGAATCCCTAATTGCTTTATGGCCTGTAGGAGTTCTGTTCTTTTCACGCTATCATATGCTTGTTTGTAGTTGATGAATAATGTGTGAAAACATACATCACTTTTCAGTAGCTTTTCTTGTATTTATTTTATTGTGAAGCTCCAGTCGGTCACCAACCTATCTTGCCTGAAACCACGTTCATACTCTCCTATTATCTGCTCGATATATATTTTTTCATCTTTTCTTTTATTATCTTGGTGAGCATTTTATAAAATACCCCCTATAGTGCGATGCCCTTGTTATTTTCGAATTGGTTACTACTCCTGCTTTTATGTATTGAGCATACTACTGCAATTTTCCATTCCTTTACCATTGTATTATTCTGCCATATCTTTTTTATTAACAAATTTATTTGCTGGTTCAACCTTTTTCATCGGTATTTAATCAGCTCTGTTTGTATGTTGTCCTTGCCTAGGCTTTTATTGTTTTTTAACTTTTTGATAATTTTAGTTATGCTTTCCAAGCTAGGTAGTTCTATTTACTCTTTTTCTTCTTCACTTCAGTACTCCGTCTTTTCCTCCTATGAGATCTCCTTCCTTAGGAAGGTTGGTAACTCTTTTTATTTTGTTCAATTTCTTTGTAGAAGTTTCGCATCTCTTTACTATTGTGAAATTCTTCTAGCCTTTCTATATTTTCGATTTCCTGTTTCTTTTTCTTTTGTCTACGTAGTTTCTTGGCTTCTCTTTTTTTTCGTCGTATTCTGCTTTCGTCTCTGTTATTATATTTTCCATCATTTTCAGTCTCACCTTTGCTCTTGTTTCAATTATTTTTTCACATTTTCTGTCAAACCACTCTTCTTTTTTTCTTTCTGTCCTTCTGCCATAGTTTGCTAATTATGTCTTTCACCTGATTCCGTAGTTCCTGTATGTCGCTGGTTTTTTCTATTTCGTTGACCATTCTTTTTCATATTTGGACCTTTTATCTCTTCTTGTTGTACCTAACCTATTTACGTTTCTTATGTTTTCTATCCTTTTTGTGCTTTTCAGCAGTTTTAGCAGTATTTTGACCATAAAATATTTTTTAATGTTTTTTATACATCTTGGGTACTTCTTCTCCACTAAACCATGGTCTACCTGGTTCACGGTTTTCTGGTTTGGTGCTACCCACATGCCCTTGTGTATTTCTTTATGTAAAAAACATTTGCTCTTAATTTGGATCTTTCTGCCTACTGTCAGGTCTGTTAACTCTTTCCCAGTCTTGTTGCTTTCTCTTTGCAAATTTAAATTTCCCATCACTGGTCGGTATATTTGTTCTCTATCTATCTTCACATTGAAATTTCCTATTATTAATTTTATATAATATTTTGGTATTTTCTCTAATTCGGCTTCTAAGCAGGTGTGAAATTCTTGCTTTATTTCCTCTTCGTCCTCTTCTGTGTGGGCGTGTGAATGTAGTATGCTTACTTTCCTATATCTCCCTTCAATCTTATAGAACTTATTCTAGCACTTCACTTATGGGTGTGAATTGTACTACTGCATATTTCAGATTTTTTCTTACAAGAAAACCTGTTCTCAGTCTTCGGTCTTGGCATCCCCAAGAAGATGTAGTCTTTTATATATGTTATTTGGTTCTCTTTTTGCTTTGTCTCTTGTATCGTTGCTATGTCTATTTTATATTTTTCTACTTCTCTTAATAAGATGTTTTTAGGCTCCTACGGAGAATGTTCCACATACATTCCATGTTGCTATTTGTATCATTTCTTCCTGTATTTTGCCCATTCCTTTTTCTTTGCGTGAGTCGGAATCCTTGCTGCCAGGTTTGATTTAGTTTTTGGAAATGTAACTTGTCTGTGCCTTTGCTCCTGTACCGACCACTCCACTTCCTTTTTATCCCATTTATATTCTTTGCCATTGATTATTTTTTTATAGCCTATCTTCACTTTGTTGTCTTTCTACATTTTCTCTCTTCCTATACTTCTAATATCTTTCTGAATGCTTCTTTCTTCTACTGTCACATCACGATCAATGTATATTTTTGTGCCTTTTTAGCTTGTTTCTAGCTGCCATCATTTCTTGCTTTTTGCTCCATGATTCTACTCCTGTCACTATTACAAGTTGTTTATTATCAGATAGGTTTTCCCTAATTTTGTAATTATTAGTAATTTCTTGCTTATTAAATTTCTCTACTCCTTCTATCAGGTTTTTTAGTTCCATTACTTTTATAACTGCTGTTTTTTCTCTTCTCTTTCTCCTCTCTTTCCGTTCTTGCTTCAAGTGATTCAATTCTTTTCATCAGTTGCCATTTTTCCTTCTTTTCATTTTTCTTCCTTTTTGTTCATTTCTTGTTTTATTTCTGTTTTCATTTCTGCCATGTTTCTTTGTTTCCCGCAGATTTCAATATCTCTGTGTGTTTCTTCACTTCCTTCATCATTTTCGCTACTCAATTGGTGTTACTAATTACTGCGTTTGCCGCTTTTTTCCTCTCTTCTTCTTTTTCTTTGTTCTGGCAATCTCAACTTCTTTTCACCTTGCTTAAACATTTTTGTACAGTTTTGAACTTTTTTCGGCTTCTTCGTCATTATGCTGATCTCTTGCCAGCTTATTTTTTTCGCTTCCATTTGCCTACAAAGATTTGGTGAGTGGTTAATTTCAGTTTGCCAATTTATTCACTTCCCATTCCTTCCTTTTCACTGTTCTACAGGGGAATTTTGTTGAAAACAATAGATAATATGGAAATTTGAAATATTTTCATAAAAATTATACAGCCAAAGAATCATTACTTTCAACGTTTCAACATGTCTTTAATGTTATGATTATAAGAAAACAATTAAAAGTTAGCCAATTTGCATACCACGAATTATAGTGTAACGAATGCGAGAACGACCTTGCAGCCGAATTCCGAGCGGCGGGCGAGTCAGCCTTCGGGGTGACTAATACACGTGCAGACAGACGGTCATATTCGAGATGCGACTCTGGGGCTAGCTGCAAACGCGTTCCAGACTTCCGGATCGATCTAGAAGCAGGTGTGCGTGATGAGTCATTTCGAACAGATGCCCCGAGAACGGGCCCGAGGTCAAATGCGTCATGCTTCCGTCTGGAGTTTCCAGTGAATATCGAGACTATCTGGAAGCTTCCGGAAGGGAATTATTGGCCATATAAATACCCGGCCGTCGGACCCGCAGAGTTCAGTCCTGAGTTCAGTTCGGAATTCGCGTAAAGCCGTGTAGAGCTCCCACATAAATAAAAGCCCGTGTGTACATATAACTATTGACATAAATAACAATATAAATATAACCATATAAATAGAAATAAATCGTTAGTGTTAAGAGTGAAATAAATAAATAGTTGAAGTTTAACCAGTGTAAATATTAAATAAATGTATCGATAGAAATAGCGCCTGTAGTTTAAGTAATTTGTAATCGGCTCTATAATTCTCGTGTGCTTGTAAATAATAATAATTAATCTAATTGATGTAAATAAATGTTTAATACAAGAAGCGTCTTATAATTTTTAAATAGCCCAAACGTAAAAACGTAACAATAGTATTGGTAGATTAGAAACCTGAACCACGTGGTTCAGGTAACTAAAAGAGACAAAATGATATTGCCATGATTGGTGCCACCTCCACAACAGTAATTGTAGCATGGAGTCACCCTACTATTGGGTCAGATTTTAGAATATTTTTTGTATGATTGCAAATAGTAAAAATGCAAGAAATTCTAATGAATATAGGGTTCATGAAAGTACCTTCTGCTGCTACCATCATGGAATTTATACTAGGTTCGAGGTAACTCATGTTTGAAGCAAATTCTTCTTTTAGCAACATGCTTTCTATCCTGAGTTTGTAACTGCAAGCAAAGACATAATTACAGTTATGTAAAGTAGTTACATCGTCATTAAAATATCACACTAGTAAGGATTTTCAAAACTGAACATACAGAATTTTTAATGAAAACTATGCTTATTTAAGTATTCCCAAATTGTATGTTTAAATGGGTTTCAGCAGCACATATAGAGATAACTCAAATTCCTTATATTCAGCGTTTAAACCACTCATTATTATACCTGGTGGTGGCGTTCAAGGTCAAACAAGGAATTTTCTCATTCTATTGACACAATTTCCCATTTTATACAATTAAATAACGAGCAGCAATAAGCATAAACGTGATTTCCAATGCAAATTCTACCTGTGCAGTCTTGAAAGTCTTACTAGTAAAACTTACTTTGGTAAATTTGTAAGCTGCAGCAAGAATTTCTCAGCATTACCCAGTTTGCTGTAATCACCAGTGAAAGATTTAAGCATATCGAGCTCGTCGACTTCCGGTAATATCTTGAGAAGGCCTCGCAGCTTTTCTGCACCAATATCATCATGCTCACCATCTCTAATTAAGTGTACTATTTCTTCATTTGAACTAAAACAACCAAATTTACTTTGTACTCATCGGCAATGTATTTGCAAGTTACCTTCTAAATTGCTTTAAAAATATATTAACATTCAGACTTCGTTTTCCATCCAATAAAGTAATCTGGAAATAAACATTAGTTCAAGTAATTTTACTCACAAAATTAGGTAAAAGACTATTCGAACAAACCTCCGTCGTTTCCTTCCTCATCCGCCTTTCCAGAGTATCTGTGGGGCCTTCACGATTACCTAGTTTGGGAGATGATTGAGCAGATGGGGGCATTTGCTGGCAGAATAGATCCTCCATCTCTGACCAGTCCATGTCTGTCATGGGCGAGTGCTGGTGACTGTAAGCGACCTGAGTCCATATGTTGTTTTTGCCTACGACCTAAAGATGGCATCTGTGTAGTTCCAAATTCACACACATTTCGAGAATGATGTACCTTATTGTTGGGAATTTTATTCCAGTTTATGGTCTTCATCTTGATTTTAGGAGTGGGCGTCTCCTGTTGAGGTAGTTTCTGAACGACTGTCTCTTTCTCTGTGGTTGGCGATGTGCGTGTAGTTGACTTGCACATCGCAGGAGGTGGCAGGGGAGCTGGAGGGGGGATGTGTGGAGGCGGTGGCGGTATGTTTGGAGGAGGAGGCGGCGGTGGCGGTTGTGCTGGTCCTAAATGTAGAGAAGTGAAAACATTAAAAAGGTTGTAATAGCAATTTATGGTTTTTAAAATGTACCTGTAACTACACCATAGAATCCCAAAACTCTTTAAATTGTATAAATTACTATTCATTTGTTTATTTTAACATGTCAACTGCTATATACAGTTTAATTAACACTCATAACATTCGGTAACTTGTAGAACTAAGCCCTAGAAGCAATCACTTATATTTGACTGGAAGTAAATTTGCTTTTTTCATAGTACAATTTATCAACTCATCACTGTAAGCAATAACTAAGATACATGAGCAAACAGAAAATAAAAATATGCTTTAGGAAAGAACAATATGAAACATTATATGAGTGAAGGTAGAATGAGTAACTGTATATACTTAGTAAACAAAAAGGGACATGAAAGGAATGGTTTAATTGTAAAACAAAAATAGTTTATAAAAAAAGTAGGAGTAGAAAGGCTACAAACTAATAAAAGAGGAATGCATGGAACACTGCCAAGAACAATAAAAGAAGTGTATAAACTGTTTAAGTGAAAAAGAATTACATAGCTTCAAAAGAAGGGGAAAGAGATAGGGCAAGATGGCAGAAATGATTTGAGGAACCATATAAGAAACAAAAGAACAAAAAACAAACTATAGAATTGGAACAAGAAGCGAATAACAAAGAAGGTATTATTGAATATAATTCAAATCATATTTTACATAATTTCTTCCGAGAACTATTAAATTTAAATCATGTGTTGGAATATGAAGGGCAAAAACCAGAAGGAGACGAGCAGTCAATAATGTCAAAATAGAAAAATCAACATGTGAAGAATTTAGAAATTACTAAATAATGATATAAAATAAAAAGACATCAGAACAAAATTAATAAACACGAAAAGGTATATGAAGTAGTAAAAGAAATATAGAGTGAGGAAAAGAGGGAAGTCTGGAAGGAAGGAATTATAGTGGTATTTAAAAAGAAACGATGCAGTAACTATTGAGGCATTGTCCTGCTTATTACAGCTTTTAAATTTTTGCAACATTGATACAGTCACTTGATAAAATACACACCGGAGATAATAGGAAATTCTGGCCTGTCAACAATAGATGCATTGCGCATGGTAAAATAGATAATGGAAAAAGGTAAAAAACCCACTTAAGTTAATAATATTAATTCAAATTCATGATTGTCAGCAAGAAGACACCATATACAGTGCATACCAAATGTATAGAACCGGCCTTGGTATTTGAAAACTATTCAAGCTAAATCGATAAAATTTAATATGCATGCTGTTTACAAAGCCTATTATTTCCACAGTTTTGTTACTTTTTTAATTGACAAGGTCGGGAGCTGCACAGCCAACTTGATTTTTTTTTAAATAGAAAAGGGGGTCAAGTCGCATACCGTCTGAAAGATATTTTCAAGTAGGATTCAGCGACATGCCGCTTGCCATAGTTGTCTCTAAAGATAACTTCGCTATTGTAAATTAAAGATTGGGAGTAGGTATTAACTGGATAATTGAAGATTTAGTGAGCGCTGAAAACAATGGTTAGTTTATGTTGTTTAACGAACGTCAAAAGCTTAAAACTGTGCCCGAAGTGCTAAATTATGGAGCATCTTACAGAAAAAGAATGTATAGAAATCTTGATGATAATAGGATACCGTGATAGAAGATGCAGTCATGCAGAAGTACGCGATTTGTTTATAAATGATTCTCGTACTAGATGAACTTTACAAACTTAAAACACGGTTTCAACAATCTGATGTTACATTAAACACCATAAAACAATTCCTTGTTCCCCATGCTAACTGGATCGTCAGTTTTACCAGTTAATTCCTACTCCCAATCTTTAATTTCCAATAACGAAGTTATCTTTAGAGATAACTATGGCAAGCAGCATGTCGCTGAATTCTACTTGAAAATACCTTTCAGACGGTATGCGACTTGACCCCCTTCCTATTTAAAAAAAAATCAAGTTGGCTGCGCGGCTCCCGACCTTGTCAATTAAAAAAATAACAAAACTGTGGAAATAATAGAAGGCTTTGTAAACAGCATGCATATTAAATGTTATCGATTTAGCTTGAATAGTTTTGAAATAACAAGGCAGGTTCCATACATTTGGTACGCACTGTATAAGGCGATCCAAATAAAAAATCAACAAACTAAAAGAGCAACCCAATACAAATATCTAGGATGCCAGCTAGATGTGAAGTGGAACCTCGAAAAAAAACAATAAAATCAGAAATGAGATATGAGAACATTTTTAGAAACGCGGATATTCGGCTGTCTCTGTTAACTAAGTTAAAACTACTGAAGGATGTACTGATGGTGCAATTTACAACACTACTCGATACTGTGTTCAAGAAAGTCCTGCAAAGGGCAGGCTATAAAGCAGCTTTCCCACGACATGTGAGTCGGCGCGAGTTTTACGTCGTGGAAATGAATGACTTGAGAGACAATAAACAAAAAAGTGTTAACAAATGGAAAGAATATTTCGAAAACTTGTTAAATACAGGTGAAGAAAGCCGATTAGAATAAGAGAGACAAGACCTAGGGGAAGCACAGTACCGAGAAGGAAATGTTGAATTCCCAACAGAAGAAGAAGTAATTGAGATCATAAGAAACCTGAAAAATAATATAGCACCAGGAGAAGTTCAAATTGCTGTAAAGATGCTCAAATAGCAAAAGTTCTACAAGGTGATACAGAAGATTTGGATAAAAGATCTTTTCCATAGTTACTAAATGAGACCAATAGATTAGAGCGTGTATTTTACGAGTTAACATAGGAATTATTACTTGTCAAAAAGATAATTAAAAGTTATTCTAATGTATACAACTGAAGCAAAAACACAACACACAAGTTGTTCCTACATATCTACTTTTTAGTTGCATACCTACACTCCGGTAACAGAATTAAAGTTTCTTAGTAGCAAGTACCTCATTCAAATTCGTATGTTAACTCGTAAAATAAATGCTCTAATCTATTGATTTCATTGGTAACTATGGAAGTGACCTGTATGATTAATTACAGGCATAGAAACGAAACTGCTATGTTAACCATTAAAATAAATTCACTGTATATAACAGTAATAAGATAACATAAACAAGAAGATAACACGCATTGCTTAAGTAAGAAAGAGATAAACATAGTAGCAAATATTCGAGAAGGCTTAACGATTAATTTAATTATGACATTTGTCAACTAAACATGCCTACTAAAATAATTTTTTCGTATGGCCATTTCTTTCTTACTCAAGCATTCTATTTTGTTATTCATGTTATCTCATTGCTGTTATATAAAGAGATCAATAAAAAAACCAATTAGGGTAGGCTGTGATATGTGTTATACGTTTGGCAGTACTGAAGTGTATTGTCAGTCTATGTCAAATTCGAGATTAGCAAGTTAAGTTTTGCGTCAGTCTGTGTCAAACAACAAACAAAACCTAACCTACTAATCTCGAATTTGAAATAGACTACAATACACTTCAGTACTGTCAAACGTATAACACATATCACAGCCTACCCTAATTGGTTTTTTATTGATCTCTTGTTATAACAGGTGTCTTAAAATGAATTACATCTAGTATGCTTTGAATTTCCCATAATGCAATCTAAAATTTTACTTGAAATTGGCAAGACTGTAAGTCTATGTCAAATTCGAGATTAGTAGGTTAGGTTTTGCGTCACTTTTGACACAGACTGGCTCAAAACCTAACCTACTTACCTCGAATTTGACATAGACTTAGAGTCTTGCCAATTTCAAGTAAAATTTTAGATTGCATTATGGGAAATTCAAAGCATACTAGATGTAATTCATTTTAAGACACCCGGTATAATTATGGCCCCATCCGTACTTTGGTTTTTACAAGGAAATGTGGAATGAAAGAACATGTGGATGCTCTCTCAAAAGATGAGCCGATCACATTAAACAACACACAGACAGTTCTATGCAACCAGAGAAGCCATTAATCGAGAAAGAGGGGAGAGAAGTTATTTGTTAAATCAGAAATAACTACTTAATAGGGCTTAGCTTCATATGACACAACTCTTCTATACAGAAGAAATTGAACTAGAAGATAACTATTTTTATGTAGTAACTAAGACTGGACTAGTTAAAAGTCGTTGACGATATAAATGGAGTTATATATTAAAACATAGTTTTTTTAAATCAGGTGTCAATAGTGGAAAGAAGCTATGTTACAGAAAACTTCTTGGTTGTATAACTAGTAGGTAGTTTAAAACAAAATATGTTTTGTTTGCCTTTAGCTATTATTAGTATTGGTACTACTGACCTCCCATGTACAAAATGTAGTAGGTATGTATACTTGGCAATGGTAGTATTTTTTTATTAAATTACCAACATCATTCTCGATAAAAAGTTAGTGCTATTACATTTAGTAAATATACAAAAGTTTGAGCGGCATATCATTTCTAGAAATATTAAGTTTTTCTTTGCAATTCTTCTCAAATTCACAATTTGACCTCAAGGTCTCCAAGACTTAAAAAATAGATTATAAAGGATTAATTGTTACTTCCCTCGTCTGAAAGACAAAGAAAGTATTGTAATCACGAAAAAATCACCTTACGAGATTTCTTCAGATCTTCACATGTCAGGGTCCCTAGATGACAAAAATAGCTATTTATATATCTAGGGAGAAAGGTATCCATTTCCTCCCGCGTGTGAATTTAATGCCCGACATGTTAGCGGAGGGCATTAAATACACAAGGGAGGAAATGAACCTTTGCTCCAGTGATATATATATGATTTTTTCTTCAAACTCATGTTTTATAACTCGAAATTTCAAAAATGTTGCTTTAGGAAATCATTATAGTGACTCTAGATTGCTGTAGTGACATTTTGTCTAATTTCCAAATCAACATAACGTTGTAAAGCTTTGGTGTGATATCCATGGTGACATAAACACAAATGCGGGAGCAAAAAAATATTTGCTCCCGCCGGGAGTCAATAAAAATTGGCTCCCGCTCGTTGGAAATTGACAGTTTTGTTTCCTAAAACTAGGGCGCAAAAACCGACTTTCTATACAGTGAGTAGAAAAACAGGTTTTCTCAATTCCGTCTGTCTGTCTGGCTGTTGGCGGTATAACTCAAAAAATATTTGTCGGAGGAAGACAATATTTTGTATACACATTATACCGGGTGTCCATTCTCAAAGTCGAACATAGGCAATTAACATTAGTGCATTCACTCGTTCGTGATTGAAATAATTCATTTTTCTGTAGACAATTTTAACAGACGTTGACGGAAAATATCCGATTTACGCCAACTAATTACAATTTGTTTTGACAAATGCTGTCGAACTTGAAAAGCAAGGCATGTCATATTTAAAAATTCACAAGTTTTAAATTAGTATTTTAAAATAAAAATCGCATCTTGAATATTATTATTGGTATCATTTGATGCGGAATAATTTTATCTTTCCATTGATACCATTACCTTCCCTGTAAGTTGAATTGGCGAGCAGGAATCGGCAAAAACGTTCAATACAATGTTAATCGCCTATGTTCGACTTTGAGAACGGACACCCGGTATATATACCTGCCATGAAACCGGGAAAATTTCAGACAAATATATACACGGTGAGCACTAAAAAAATTAAATTTGGTTTATTTTTCATTCAACTTAGGGCCGATTTCATAATCAATTTTAAAGCTTCATTTAACTAAAGTGACATTAGAATGTGCACAGTGCTATGTGCTACATATGGCATCATGCCCTTCTAATGTCACTTTAGTTAAATGAAGCTTTAAAATTGATTTTGAAATCGGCCCTTAGTAATAGATACAAGTAATAATTTGTAAATCGTGTAGGCTTTATTCTTACTAAAAATGGGAGCCAATAGATACAGAATAAATGTTTTACGTTACAAAAAGGAGGCACAAGTTAGCGCGTTACTAAATATATCGAGAGATCCAAAAAAAACTGTTTCTCAGCGGGCTGTGGAAATTCAACGTATGAATAATATGTTGGTGACACTGTACGTCAATGTCAAATTCGAGGTAAGCAGGTTAGGATTTGCGTCAGTTTGTGTCATAACTGACCCAAAACCTAACCTGCTAACCTCAAATTTGACATTGACGTACAGTGTCACCAACATATTATTCATACGTTGAATTTCCACAGCCCGCTAAGGAACAGTTTTTTTTGGATCTCTCGATAGCTGCGACACAGGAATTCGAGAAGTCGGTGCTTCGTGGCGCAGGTAGAAATTGCCCAGTCCCTTACAAATCCCACAGAACGTTGTGGGCTGCACAAGTGGTCCGCCTGCCGTTCGAATTCGACCACTGGTAATGTTTATTTTTTATTTGAAAATTTATTTAATTTATTAGAAACGTGAAGATATTTTTACTCCTAACTTAATTTGATTTTTCATTGTGTATTTAGTAACCTTAGAAACTATAATAGATAGTGAAACTGTTCAATAGAAGTGCAGATTTATCAGTTTGATTTTAGATAATAGTTGGTTTGCATAAAAAGTCCACAGTTTGTTTTCAATCTGTCTTCGTTTTCATTTATTACTTTAAAAAAACTCCATTATAGGAATAACAGAACTCTTTGGGAAAGAATTTTAAGGTTCGAAAAACAATAGCAGCTTTTTCAAAATGAAAAACTGCTACGTTTAAAAAAAAAGGGTTAGAAAGAAGACCAAAGGTTCATTAACTTTTGTTGTCTTTGAAGCTCATGGTTACAGCCGTTGCAGGGGGCGGTTTTTGGAATTTTAGTTCCAACCTGGTTCCGATTCTTGAAAATCATGCTCGGCCAGGTGGTTACCATGAGGAATGCCTCCGTAAATTGCCACTCGCAAAAGCAAAATTTCGTAGTTAAGGCAAATTTAAAAATAAAACCTGTTAAGACTTCACTTATTTTAAGTGAAAATTCTGGAGAGTTTTGTCTATAGGTAGAATTGATGCAATGGTTAATCAGTAGAGGGCCGAACTTTTTATAATTCTACTTGATGTACATGTCTCGAGAACGAAGAGTAATATCAAGTTGTATAAAATCGATTTTTATCATCTGCACTCATTTCTAATTACTTACAGTAATTATTAACAAAATCACTCCTCAAGTATGATGTTTCTTTTGTAATGAGCAGTTGCGTGGGTACTTTAATATTATTAAGTAAGTACATTCTATGCATAATATGAAATTTACGAATGATTTTACCTAAAGGAGGAGGGGGAGGTGGTCCTGGCTGTGGACTGAGCGGCATGGTGTTGAGAGACTGTCTTCTGCTAGGGCTGGACTCAGACCGATGCTGGCAGTGACAAAACAGCTTAGCTTGGATACTAGGGGCACGTAGCAGTCGGGCAGCATCCTCTCGGTTTTCCAGTAGGGTGGCTCTGTGCACTAATCGTTCGGCTGTGTCCCATATAATATCACTGACGGCTTCTTTTGGATCTATCCTCAGCAAATGCTGCAGGATGCTTAAGAAGGGTATTTCCTGAGGAGTATCTGCAACCTATAAAGATCTTCTATAAAGCTTCAGTAATTACCTACAGAAGTATGTGTCTTTTATAAGTTGTTTTGGTACATATTTAAAAACCAGTAGTGTAAAATAGAAAGTGTAATTTACGATTATATAAGAATGAAGCGCATTAATAACTTTCCATTGTTGATTGTTAATTAATATTTAAATTTAAATGAAATGCTATATATTTTGCTCGACTAAGGACCACACAAGCAGTGTTTACATTCAGATAATTACAGTAATTTTAATTTGTTCCTCCGTTCTGAATGTGTGAGAACCTACAATGCTAATTTTTTATTGTAGAAAATTAAGGAGAGTGTCTTGTTAAAAAAAATGATTTTGTTATAAACAGTTATACAGCAAGCCTGAATGAAAATTCCTTGCTAATAATAGAAGCTGCAATAAATTACATATTTTTATAGCAAATGTGAATAGATTATGCAAATGATTATTTTATTTACTGACTATAAATAAATATGTTAACATACGGCTATAAATAATTCTTCCAACTTTCTCATGTGTTTTTGAAGTTAAATCATTAAACCACAACCTAAGCAATTGGGTCAAAACTTAAACAATAATGATATAAAAAGTAACCTACTTGTTTCAAGATTGCATAAAATACGTCGAGGGGTGAGTTGAGATCGACACCGTGAGGTCCCTGCATGCTCTGAGCATCATCACTTTCACGCTGTTCATCAAATACATCTAATTGCACGGCTAATTCTGGTTCTGCCTCCGCACATTTCCTGTAAATAGAGGAAGTATAGTCATTTTATGTATTAGAAAATTATTTAACCCCTTAATACAATTAGATAGCAGTAAGTAGACATTTTTATGCTTATTATTGAATGTGTCTTAAACATTGTAGGTAAATACCACATGTTTAACAAAAATCGATATTACAAAAAATTACTGCAGTAATACAGTTAAAAATGTTTCTCCACTGCCAATGAAAAATCGAGAGCACATTTCTTATACCGGGTGATTATAAATGCTCTTCCATCAAGTTGCCTTTGAAATATTTGTTGTATGAATAATACCTAAAGTACATTTTTTCCTATAATAATTTTCAGGGTCAACTTTCTAGGGAATAAGTTGCATTCCTGCAAGGTTCCTAGTTTTGATAATGTTGGTACATACATTTTTAGTTCTTTTTTTCCACTAAAAAAATGATTTGTCATTTTGACAGATATGTCATAATAGTGGGTAAAACGAACAGCATAGTAAAATATTGCAAATTTATTAATTATTAAACTTACAATATTTGAAAATCAACATAATGAACGTTTGATTCTATGTAAAAAAATGAAATTTGCCAAAAGTTCAAATTAAGAAACTTTGACGTTCAAAATTGACACATAACCATAATTTTGAAAAAGTTCTACCAACACGAGGTATAAAAATTTCCTAGCGTTTTACTCATATATCTACCAACATTGTAACACTTTGACAGTTATTATAGAAAAAAAACGTACTTTATGTTGGTGGCACTGTAAGTCTATGTCAAATTCACGGTTAGCAGGTTAGGGTTTTCGTCAGTCTGTGTCAAAACTAACGAAAAACCTAACCTGATAACCTCGAATTTGACATAGACTTACAGTGCCACCACCACATTAATTATATTGAATTTCCACAGCAGCCCCTTATGAACTTTTTAATGAATATATTGCATATAAACTTCCTAAAAATATAAATACCATAAACTTATCGAAAATGTTTTGCAATGTTACTAAACATTTCCAGTAAAAATTTGCTGTAAAATTTTCGAAAAGTACTGATTGCAAACTTGCTGAAATTTTCATGCAAACTTGGTAAAAATGTACTGCCAAACTTGTCAAAAAGTTATTAAAAGATTTTCTGTTGAAAATCGTACGACACTCATTAATGACCAATAGAAAAATTAGTTCACTAGCCATAACCAAGACAACAACAAAATTTCTTGGAAATTTTTTCTAGGTAGACATTATTTCTTTTTAGGGTTTGTGTCGTTACGATTTTCTTACCGAATCTGCATTCGAGCATTAATTCATATCTGGAAATTATTTTTCGTGCATTCCAACAACGTCCTAATTTGCCCTCGCGTCCCGCTCGGGCAAATTAATACGACGTTGTTGGGACGCACTCAAAAAATTTCCGGAAATAATTAATGCTCTTATGAGATTATATGTGAAAATTTAAAGAACATTCGCAAAATTTGCATAAAAATATTTCAAGTGACTACAAAAAGGTTCTTGCAAAATTTCATACACATTTAATATGCTACACAACTTTACAAAGAATTTGCTGAAAATGCACTGAAAACTCGTTACAACCTTGCTAACAATTTGCAGCAGACTTGTGAAAATTATACAGTGGTACAAATTTGGTAACACATTTATAATAAACAAATTTGTTAGGAATAAACCTGCAGCTAAATATATACATCAAACTTGCTGAAAATAGCCTGCAAGCTTGGTAAATCTATTCCACAAACGTGTTAAAAAAGTTTGTGGAAGGTTACTGAAAATATATTAAAATTTTCTGTAAATTTGCGCTTCATACAAATTACTACACTACACAGTTGTCTTAAAGAGTTTCTGAAAATTTATTGAAAACTAGCTACAAACTTGCTAAGAAATTTGCAACATACTTGTCAATTTTTTTTATAAATTTATAAAAAAATTGCTATAAGAATTGAAAATTACTGCAAAAAATGTATATCAAACTTGCTAAAAATTTTCTAAAAACTTGATAAAAATATACTGCAAATTACAAACAATAACTAAATTTGCTCTAAATTCCTGAAAATGTATTAAAATACATTATAAATTTGCACAAAAAATATTTCTTCTTCTTCCCATGCATATCCAATACTGAATGTTTGCGACCACATTTTCCATTTTATTCCGGTCTCTTGATGTATGTAGTAGGTCTTCCATCGTTCTCCAGTCTGGTATATTGCGTAGCCATGACATCTTTTTCCTTCCCATTCCTCTTTTACCTTCATACCTTCCTTCAGTAATTAGTTGTAATAATTGGTTGTGTTACGCATTATATGTCCTAGGTACGCTGTTTTTCTTTTCTTGATTGTGGTTATTAGTTCTCTGTCTTTCTTCATTCTTCTAAGAACATTTTCATTTGTTTCATGTGCCGTCCATGGAATTTTAAGCACTCGGCGGTATATCCACATTTCAAATACTTTCAATTTGTTCATTGTGGCCACTTTTAAGGTCCATACCTCCACTCCATATAACAGTATTGACCAGATGTAACACTTTACAAATATTACTCTGAGTTTCAAATCAAAGTCTGCGTTTGTGAGAACTCTCTTAAATTTCACAAACGCGCCTTGGGGGTGTTCTATGTGGCGTTTTATGTCTAAATCGGATGTTCTGTCTTCATTAAGCCATGTTCTGAGATATTTGAGCTTGTTTACACGCTCTATTGGTTCCCCTCCGTGTATTAGAATGGAGTTTCTGAAAGTGTCTGGTTCACGGGTCACTATCATAAATTTTGTTTTTTTCGTGTTTATTTTAAGGCCCGTCCTTTGACAGTGGTCTCCTATTACGTTGACTAGGTGTTGAAGATCATCCATGTTATTAGAGATTAGAACAGTATCGTCCGCATATCGGATGTTATTAATCCACACCCCGTTAACTTTGATGCCCATCTCAACATCTTCAAGTGCTTCCTGGAAAATCTGTTGAGAATATAGGTTAAACAACAGGGGTGAGAGAACACATCCATGGAGGACTCCTCTGCAAATTTCAACTGCGTTAGTTGTCTCATCATCGATCTTAATTTGGGCTGTTTGGTTCAGATATAGATTTTCAATACATCGAATATCCTTTTGGTCAATATCTATCCGCCTTAGAATTTGCATCAGTTTTTGGTGTTGTACCCTGTCAAAGGCCTTCTCGAAGTCTATGAAGCACATGATTAAATTTGTTCTCTGGTTATAACAGTTTTGCACAAGTAGGTACTTGCGTTGCAACCAAGGCTTTTCTCGTGTCCATACCTTGTCTAAACCCAAACTGTGAGTCACTGATGGTTTGTTCACATTTTCTGAATATTCTCTGGTGTATGATCTTGAGGAATAGCTTTACAGTGTGACTGAAGAGGCTGATAAGCCTATGCTGATTGCATTTCCTTGCATTGTTCTTTTTTGGTAAGGGTATGAAAGTTGATAAAAGCCATTGCGCATTGGGCAGGATATATTGGCCAGTTTCATATATTTTATTGAGGAGTTTCTGAAGAACTGCAATGCCTCCGTCGTCTAATAGTTTAATTAATTCTGCCGAAACCTCATCAGGTCCCGGTGCTTTATTATTCTTGAGATTGTGGATGGCTTTTTTGATTTCAGATTTTGTTATTGGGGGGCCTGTCATATCTTCTTCTGTGTTTTCATTTTCATTTTCCGTTATTTCGTCTGAAAATAAGTTTTTAATATATTTTTCCCAAATGATTTTTCGTTCCTCGACGTTGCTGGCGATTTCGTTGTGATCACTTGTTATCATGGTGAAAGTCTTTTTTCGGTATATTCTTCAATTTATTTATGTAGGTTGAAATTGTCATGTAAAATTTGCAGGTTTTCGATCTCTTCACATTCACTTTTCAACCATTAATTTTTCGCTGTCCTGATCATTGTTCTTATTCGATTATGTATGTTTTTGTATTCCGTTTGATCTGAGTGATTTCTGTATTTTCGTCGTTCATCCATCAGTGAGAGAATCTCGTCTGTCATCCAAGGTGTTTTGTGGTTTCTTTTCTGATATCCTATTTTGTTTTCAGCTGTGGTTATTATGACGTTTTTCGTTTCCTTCCATATGTTATCCAAGTTTTCTTCTCTCTCCATCAATGGTCCTATTATTGTCTCAATATTGTGATTAATTTTTGTTCTTACTTCAGTTCTTAGGTTTTCTTGTCGAAGTTGTTCGTAGAATATTTACACTTAATAAAATGATGCCTTACTTTATTTGCACACTCCATATATATTTACTATACTACACAGTTGTCTAAAACAATTGCTGAACATTTACTAAAAACTCGCTACAAACTTGTTAAAATATGTACAGTAAGACCCTTGAATTGCTGTAAGCTTTAGAAGAAATTTGTTCAGACCTGCAGCAAAACATATACATAGCACTTGCTGATTTTTCCTGCAAAATTGGTAAAAATGTAATCCAAACTTCTTAAAAGATTTGCTGTAAACTTGCCAAAAACTGTTCAACTTACTCTAGACTTGCTGAACATTTTCGGTAAACTTGGATTAAAATATTCTGCAAATGTATTATCAAATTTGATTAATAAGTAAAATTGCTAAATATTTGTTGAGAATTCTGTCGATTTTTTTAAAATAAAATGGAGCAAACTTACAACAAAGTTTCCTGAATAACTGTAGACTTGCCAAAAATTTGCTACACACATCTTGAAAATTATTGAAGGCTTTGTTGCAAACTTTCTAAAAATTTGCAGCAAGGTTTGTGTAAATTTAGGCCGTCCGCTCACTGAGACGACGCGATTGCGACGCAACTGACAAGAAACTTATAAGCGATAATCGCGTGGCGATTGTTCTATGGGTTTATTTATACTTCACTGCACACTGCTGCGATTGCGATGTGATCCGATGCAGCTTGTACAAAATAATTGTTCGCGACTATGAGTGCCAATCGCGAAGCAATTAGTTGCGTTGAAGTTTCGGGCTCAAAATGCAAGAAATGTCAAAAATACCCTTATATTAATGCCGCGTCATTCAATCGACGACTTAATACTTCCACTAATACATTAAAGTTCTCTTTTGACCTTCGGTAACACAATTTTGCTCATGTTGGGAGAGCTCCCTTGCTGCGATAATAGAAAAGTATTGCACTCTTTATTATTTCTGATATAGGGGTGAAAGTGGGCGTCCTTTTCGGTTCCCTGTCCTGATTTCGTATGTATCAGTAAGCAACAACCACGTCATTATCAGCATCACTCGAAAACATTTTACACCAGACTGAGAACAAATTGCCTTTAATGTGCATAACACAAGTTGCCGTCGCGATCGCATCGTACGTATGTCGTAGTTGCATCGTAATCGCATCGCAGTCGCGTCGGGCCAGTGGACGGAGAGCCTTACTGAAACCTCATTGAAAAGTCAAAACACTTAGCCAAAACTTATTAAATATTTGCTGTAAAATTCCTGAAAATTACTGATTGCAAACTTGTTGATATCAATTCAAATTTGGCAAGAATCTACTGCGGTTTGTTGCATAATTCTTGAAATTTATTGAAAATTCAATGCAAAATTTGCATAAAAACTGTTTAAACTAAAAAAATGTGTTTTTCAAACTTCATACAAATTTACTACTATATTACATAATTTTATAAAGAATTTGATGAAATTGTACTGAAAACTGGTTACAACTTTGCTACGAAATTTGCAGTAGACTTATTGAAAGTATGCTGTCAAAATTTCCAGAAATTTGTTGTAAGATTTTTGAAAATTCAATGCTCAATTGTTATAAACTTGTTAAGGAATTTCTATTAAGTATTTAAGAATTACTATAAGACTTCTGGAAATTTACTGAAAATCTGTTACACACAAAAATGTGTTGCAGCTTATTAAAAATTTTCAGTGACTGCGGAAAATTGCTGTAATTTTGCGAAGAAATTTATTACAAACCGGCGAAACATATACATCGCACTTGTTGAAAATTTCCTGCAAACTTGCCAAAAACTCGTTAAGCTTACTAAAAATTGCTATAAAATTGCCAAGAAATTCGTTGCAAGCTAAAAACAAATATTGTAGTAGACTGCTGAACATTTTTTGCAAACTTGATTAAAATGTTCTGCAAATTTATTACAAAATGCACAATTGATGAAGATTTGTTGACAATCTGTTGATTTTTTTATAAGCTAAAACAAAATTACTGTAAACTTGCTGACATTTGCATGTAAACTTCGTAAGAATATATGTTACACGGATGTGAAACCTGGAACACCACAAGAAGTATAACAAAAAGTCTACAAGTGTTCATAAACAGGTACCGGGTGGTGTAGCTTGAACAAGCGTCCACGTACGATCAGCGAGTTAAGCAACGCTCTTACTGGTCAGAACTTGGATGGGAGTTTCACGGCTGCTTTTCCCGGCACCTCGTGGTACGGCTGCCACAGAAAATAGTTGGTCCCGGATGTCATAATAACATTATGACAGTCATTAGTGGGGTTGGAAGTCCCCATAAAATGTACAGTGACGCCTATAATTGGCTTAACTTAACGATTGTTGGCAGAGTGCGAAAATAAAATTTAAAAAAAATAATAATAAATAAATTTTAAAAAAAGATGCATGATTCTGTAAAATTCGATGCAACATTCGCATAAAAACTGTTTAAATATAATAAGAAAAAGGTCTTTACAAATTTTATACAAATTTACTATACCACACAACTTTATAAATGATTTGCTATAGTGCACTAAAAATTCGTGACAACTTTATATAAAGCCAAAATTTTCTAAAATTTGCTGCAAGACTTGAAAATTGCCTTAAACTGGTTCTAAAGTTTCCAAAAATGTGTTGCAAATTTGATAATAAGTTGCTGTAAGTCTTCTGAAAATTTATTGTACACTTGCAATACAAACTTGCTAACAAATGTGTAACGAACTTATTTGAAAATTACTATGGGAAAGCCTAAATTATTAAAAATTTCTAGTAAAACTCCTGAAAATTGCTGTAAGCTTGCTAAGAAATGTGTTACAAACCTGAAGCAAAACGTATAGGTACGTACTTCAACTTGCTGAAAATTTCGGCGAACTGGGTAAAAATGTTGTAGATTTTTTTGTAATTATGAAGCAAATTTGCAATAATTTCCATGAATTGATGTAAACGTGCCAAAAATTTGCTGTACTGAAAACGTACTGGAAGCATATTATGAACTTACTGAAACTATATTGCAAATTCCTAAAGAATTTACTGTAAACGTGCGAAAGAGTTTGCTATAAATTGATGAAAATATTCTGTAATTGTCCAAAAATTTGCTTAAAATTCACTAAAAATTTCTGACTCAGCTTCTAGAAAATGTATTCCAAAAATGCGTGCACGCTTGCTGAAAATATATTTTAAAGTTGCCGGAAATTGGCTGCAGACTTGGTATATTTAACAAAAATGTCTACAAAATTATGACTACAAAGATACTGAAATTATGCTGCAACTTTTTTAAAGCCTCCTGTAAGTTGCAACTAAGAAAGTAAGAATTACTGATAACAAAAGTGGGGCTTTCACGCGAAACCTAAACTTTATATCAGTGTTGCCAAGTTTGGTACAATTTCACAAAATCTAGTGACTTTTACTTCGATCAGTTATTGAGCAGTTAATTAAAGCCAATCTTGATCGATTTATTTAAATTTAATGTTGTTAGATTTTTCTATATATTTTTAACTCCTTATTAAACATTGTTAACAATTTCGTTTGTATTTCATTAATTTTTTTGAATAAAATTTATTACTTTTTTCTTTCACCTTATTGTCGTTTCTGGAAATCATAAAAGTAGTCGCAAACAGTAATAAAGAAACGACGAGGTTCAAATTAAGTACGTAGATCTATTGTAGCTATGTTCTGGTAAATTTAATAATAGTTTACCGTGGCAACACTAGCATGCAACTTAGGGAAGACTTGACATGCACCGAAAAATGCTGTTAATATTTTGTTAAATTAAAATGATCGTTATATTATACTGTCCTTAGAACATAGTATCTCGCTTATTTTGTACCAAAAAGAGCTTTTAGCAACGTGTTTAACTTCTAAATCCAAGATGGCCGTTATTTAAAACGTTGATAAACGATCTAAAACTTCAATTCACCACAGGTAAATCACAGGTTTAAAGCCACGTGCACACCTACCAAGGTCTCCTAATTAAAAATCCGCGTGTCGGTGCCACCTCGACATTCGTGACTAATTCGAAACGTTAAATATGGCTATTAAGTGCAATCTTTGGGGGCCAGCAAGATGCACAGCAGCCGCGTCAAAATTCGGCTCAAAATTAAAGTACAGGGAGCAATGGACAGGATAAAATGGGCAATAAGAATTGTGCACTCGGTTGTCGCCCCCTGGCAGCTGACAATACTTATTCTATTATACCATCTAGTACTTACCGTAAATGGCTGAGCACCGGAAGTAGATGGCATCCTGCAATGCAATATAACGCGCATATAAATTGGTGATTCAGAGAAAAGCCATTGAGATGGTCGTCAATAGGCAACACGTCTCTTGCCCGCATTAATTGGTGCCAAAAATTGGCAGACTCATTAGCTATCCAGAAATTCTCATGCCTGCACGTCCAGAAGGTGAATGAAAGGATGAGTGACTGACTCCGTGTGCATTTCAAGTGCTTAAAATTAAAAGTTAATGCGTGAATGACACGATTGTTAACGAGAATGTGTGTTACATACATTTTCAACAATAACTCTTGTTTTTTTTAAATTTCAAACACTATCTAGTTGCATAGCTCAATACAACATATGTATGTATGTATTGTCGTTAACCTCGTTTTACCTTTCGGTGTACAACAAATAATAGCTGCCTGCATAACGAATGTCCTTAATTAAGGGAAAGTGTCAAAAACGTTCCATCAAGAAAGGATTTTTGAATAAAGTATCCCCTTCGAAATCGATAATCCCCGTGGGTAGGTACCTCAAATAGTAACTTTAAATTAATTTGCCTGATACGACTAAATAGTTCATTAAAACAGAAAACCTGTGCTCCTTATCTCTGAATACATGCAAGTGTTTGATTATTCAGCGGCGACAAAAATTAATCCAGTGAGTCACACTCGTTTCGCCACGGCTTGAAAAGGAGACAAATCGCGACTAATGCCTGTCGGATTAATTTTGTTTATAGCGATGCAAATCGCCTGTTCTGATAAGTGTTATCCAAAATTATCACAGTTTTGCCATTTTTAACACGCCTTCGCTTTGCACTACCGTATTGGCAAAACAACAATAGATTCGAAAGACACGTTTCTGCTTTACCCGAAATTAGGGGCTGAATTGATTTAAAGATTTTCGTCCTCTGTATGTTTGTCATCAGATACAGTTTTTAACAAATTGAAAATATTAATCCAGAAAAGAAAAGGCTAATTTGCATTGAAATTGCTTGTACGATATCTATGGGGAAAAAGTTTAGGGTTGGTTCAACTGGAAACAAGGATATTAGAGCTGACCGTCAGCATATGTCTGGATGGTATATTTGTTGGTATAAGATCTTGAGACGTCTTCTCTTTAAAAATGTGTGGAATTATACTATGAAGAGAGTGTGCAAACAATCTTAATATATTCTGCTATATCTGTGGAAAGTTATTGTTAAAGATAAACAAATCTTTATAGATTTTGTAATTTAGGTGACCAAGATAAGAATTGACCTTAGTATAAAGTTCGTCAACTGATGTTGAAGCTTTAAGACTTTGAAAATGGCAAGTAAAAGAATATAGCATTTTGACAATGACTGCTTGATCAAAGTTGACGGCTACAGTACAAAGAAGATGAAACATGAGCTTCTATTTCCAAGCCCTACTTGAAAATGTAGCTATAGGCTATAAACAATGCTCATCGTACTATCACAGAGGACAAATAGGATGTTAACTAATTACAAGGCAATATTGAGTTAAAATCGCAGCTGTTTAACAAAAATTAACTCAACGATCTAACGCAGAACCTTTATCTACGAGAGGATGGTGTGTTGCTAGGCTCTGGACTAAAACTGTGTGTCTTCTTTTCTGGCACAGGCACAGAGAACAGGATATTTACCAGGCTTTCAAGAGAAAAGTTTGATGGTATTTATGCAACTATATGTACATTAGCACTACAAGTCATCTAGGACCAGAGCTTGGTTGGTGACTTTTCTCTAATCATTTCTGTTTTCCTTCACTGCTTCAACCCCTTCCAATCTTCTTGGTGCCTTTCTGCTTCTTCTTCTTCCTCTGGGTCCTGTTACGGGGATTCGCATCAGTATCCTCGTGGTTCTTTCTTTTGTGAGTCTTTGCATTTGACCTAGTCACTTGATTCACTTTGTTGTTATTTGCATTATGTTTTTAATTCTTTGAACACACTAAGAATTTCCATAATGAATCTTCCCTACATATCCCTTGCCTTCTGTCCTCCGTGAATGTTGTATTTTTTCCACTGTTCTATCATTTATTTGCATTTTTTTTCATGGTCCAGGTTTTATACGCTTATGTCACCATTGGTCTTATCACTGTTTTATACGCTCGTACCATTTGCAGCACTCGTTTTGGATTTAAGATCGATGTCAACTTTTTCAAATGTCTTCCCACTGTTATTCAATATTGTTGTTATAGTGGTATTTTCATATCTCTTTACTGTGGTCCCTGTTCCGCGTATTGGTTTGTGGTTGATTTATCTGCAAACTCATTCTCATTGTTTCCGATTCAGATTCTTTCTTAGTTTATGCAGCTCGTATTATCATCTAGTTATTATAGCGACATGGTCTACGTGCAGACAATGAATCGCCTTGGCTTAATCGTCGTCTCGCACATGTGGCCTTAACATAATATTCACCATCATCACACAGCCAATCGCGTCCACTGCTTGAGATGCGCCTCGTCCAATCTTTTCCAGTTATATCTGTCCTGCTACTCTTTTAGGTCGTCCGTCAATCTGGCTTCCTTTGCTCTCTCTGCGCCTTTATTCCATTATCCATTTGGTCCACTGACTCGTCTTGAAGGCTTGGTAAATGATCTGCCCAGTTCCATTTCAACATTGCGGCCTTTTCAATAACGTCTTGAACTCCCAACCTTTTTAGAATTTCTTCATTTGGTATATGATTTCTGAGGCTCACGCCCAGCATTTCACGCTTTATGGTTAGTTTATTCATCTTTGCGTTAGTGTCTTCGCTCGTGTGCACTGGCAAGGCAAAGCTCAGCTTACCAAATGCGACTCAGGTCAGACAGAGTCGTCTTGTGTATTTTGTGCGGTTGATTCTCTTTCACGATTTTGATTTTGTGTCCTAAATATTTCTACCTATTTACTTGCTGTACTACATTATTATCGTTGTGTATGTTGTCCCTCATTACTAAATTGGTCCTAATTTCAGTTTTTCAAAGTTTATTTTCAGTTCTCTATTTTCATAAGAATCTTGTTAGGTTAATTTTTAATTCGTATCCGTTATAATTCGGTCATTTGATGACTTCTCGAGCCAAGTCTGATCTGTTCCACTTGTTTATGCAATGTTTAAAAGCCTCACGCCAGCCTGTCGCATGAATGTAACGCCCCACATTGCAGACCGCTAATTCAGCAAAAGAGACTTCACGCTGAAATAATATTGGATATGTTGTTGATAGAGCATCGGGAATTTTTCTTTCTGCCGTTACATCCCGCGAGTGGAGATTAACGAATCCGGTGAGCTGAAAATTTGACGTTTAGATCTTCACTTGAAGCGTTTCATTGTGTCGAGATGAACTTGCCGTAGATGGTAACGCTGCTGTGATTCGTGACTGTAGTATTTTGGAAGTATAGCATTACCGGCCGCAGGGCAATTTGATTTTATTCCGATTTATTAAGTTGTTATGCGAATAAAGTTTTTGGTTTCAGGCTTTCCTACCGTATCGTCTTTACCACCGGCGCCGGTCCCAAATATCGATTTTATATCGGATCAGAACACGACACGTCTGCGAAGTCCCTTCATCAAGTTGACCACATTTTACGCCGCTAGCATGCCTCTTGCATCTTCGCCTAGGTACCTTCTCGTAACCTGCGAGCATCTTTCACTGATCTGGCCGTGACGCCTTCTTCTCGATTGTTCTACGTGTATCGTGCATATGGCGAGAACACTGCTGGATACTGCCTTTTCCTTTCATGGCTTGAAATATCGTAACGAATTCTGCATTTTAGCTATATTAAAAACTATTGAGTAACTTTTGCATGCCGCAAATGTGTTTCGTGTCGCCAATTTACTACTTGCATGCTTAAGTTTATTTGAAGTATCACCGTCTAAATTTATGTATTACTGTATTTACGATTTAGTAACCCCTTCAGATGATGTGGAATTCAATCTTTCCATAGTTTCTATTTTCGTGACGTCACACACGGAAATAATTAGTTGAAATTAGTCCTAAAATTTCTTGTAAGTTGGTGTGTCCATTATAGTATTTAAATATTATTGGGGGTTTTGTTATGTTTCATTATAAAGCAGACGTGCGAAACGTGTTTTTATAGTAAAATTATTAGCTCGAAGCAAAGGTAAGTGACCGAGGCTCAGCTCATCATTTTTCCTGCGACTCCGTTGGTGATTCTTCGAGGTTAGAGACATCGTGAAATCCTGGAGTTTGATATTAACCTTATAACGCCTTCACATTAATGATTTCTTGACGTACCCCTATTTTGACTGAAATCTAACTGGAACAAATCATTGTTACGGGTTGTTTTTGTTTTGTTTTAAGTATCGATTTGATTCTGTAACAATCTTTTAAGTGTTTTTATCATGGAGATTACATGTTGTGGATTGTCCGAGATCAACAATATCTTCTGTGAATGTTACCCATCAAGGTTAATCAATGATATCGTACATTTGCAGGCTTGTAAGTCTAAGAGCAGCAGTAAATAGCTTGGGTGAAATGTAATCCCCTTGCGGCATTGCCTTACTCCTATCCCCTTAATCCTATATTTGATGTTGCGTTTCTATAGAAGTTCCTAATTAATGAGGTGTATTTGTTTTCTACTCAACTTTTGATAAGCGTTTCTAATATTACTTCTAGCTCCATTGAATCAAAATCTTTCCCGTAAACGGTCTGTTATATTCGATACACTTTTCTATTAAGATATTTATGACCTGTAAATGATCGCTTGATCCTATAAATCAGGTATGGGCAACCTTTGCTTAGCTGAGGGCGTAATTTCGGGACTTAAATCAGGTCGCGGGCCGTAGGTTAGAAATAAGTAGGTAGTAGTGAATAAAAAAGCGATAAAAATTCACACATTTATTTTGTTAATTATAATAGCATAATCAAACATATAAAAACCAAATTAAAAAAAAAAGATAGAAAAATCAAATGAAAATTAATGAGAAACTTGAGTTTGAAGCTGAGAAACAAGATGATCAATATTGGGGTCAATATCACTAGTACACAGGCGCAAAGTGTTTTCTAAATTAACATCTGTAAGCCGAGTACGATGCTTATTTTTATTAATGTTCATGATTGAAAAAAGCTGCTCACATTTATACGTGCTTCCGAATGTGCAAATTATTTTTCGTGCGAAAACTCTCAGCTGTGGATACTTTTCTTCGGAAAGGTATGTTATGTAAAATTCGCTTAGTTCCACATCATCATATTTAGACTTCAAATATGAGTCTTCTTGAAGCTCGATCAACTCCATTTGTAGGTAAAGCGGAGCATCTTCCACATTACACTTACAAGGATTTGCAAAAATATTGAAAGTGCTGTCCATATTCTTAAAATCGGTAAACCGATCAATGAATTGCTGCGACAGTAGTTTCAGTTCTTCAGCATAGCGACCGTATTCAATGTTTTCGTGACTGGATAATGTTAAAAAGTGAAAACAGTTTTTACTTCTCATTTGTGTTTCCTACAAGCAAATTTGGTTTTGCAAAGCTTTAAGATTACTCTACAGCTGATTTACCAATTGCCCTTGTTTTTGAAGCTTCAAGTTCAGGTGGTTTAAGTGTCCTGTGATGTCAAGTCACAAACCCATGTTGGATCACAAATTTGCGGCAATTTTTCTCTTTCTTTTCCATAAAATCAGCTATTTCTTTTCTAAGGTCATAAAATCTTTTTAGCATTTCACCTTTGCTTAGTCACCTTACTTCGCAATAGTATGTCACATCGTCGTGTTCTGAAGAGAGTTCATACAAAAATGCTTTAAACTGGCGATGGTTAAGACCGCGGGATCCAATGAAATTGATGGTATTTACTACCACATCCATAACGTTCTTCAATCGAATGGACTTAGAGCACAAGTTTTGTTGGTGAATAATGCAATGCAGAATTATTAAATCACATTCTTGCACATTCATAGCGATTGCTCTTTCCTTCAGAATTCTGATAAAACCTTTTCGTGAACCGACCATTGAAGGTGCACCATCCGTGCACACTCTAACTAATTTACACCACTGCAAACCATATTGCTCAAAAGTACTTAGCACCTCGGCAAAAATATCTTTTCCAGTAGTGTTCCCTTGTAGCGGCCGCAAAGCAAGTAATTCCTCTGTCACTACCAATTCTTCATCAACACCTCGTATAAAAATAGCTAACTGGGCTGTGTCGGATAAATCTGTACTCTCATCCAAAGCAATCGAAAATGCTTGAAAACCAGGCAATCTCTCAGTCAATGTTTTTTTGATATCATATCTACACGTCGAACAACAGTACGTCGCGATAAGCTCACTTTCTCAAAATTTTTCTTCTTTTCTGGGCACAAAAGTTCTGCAACATCTACTAGGCACTCTTTAACAAACTGTCCCTCAGAAAATGACTTCGATGTTTTCGCTAGTTTGGAACTAACTTTAAAACTAGCTTTAACAACACTGTCTAGATTTGATCTTTATGGATGGAACATTTGTTGCTGTTTCCCTAAATCGGTAATGAGTTTTTTAATTTTATCTTTTCTTAACTGGCCCGTAAGTAAATTATATTGAGCGAAATGCTTGCTGGAGTAATGCCGCTTCATATTGTATTCTTTTAAAACAGAAATTGTTTCATTGCTCAACAAACACGTAGGTTTACCACTTTGCATGATAAAAAAGTATTCATCAGTCCACTTGTTTTGGAATTGACGACATTCTGTGTCTGTGTCCACTTTCCGCTTTTTTAAACCAGACATCTTGATAGATTTTTTTCTTATGAGCTGAATTTGCTTGAATATTTCCCGCGTCTTTTCTTATCAGTTGTTAAGAAGTAATGAGTTGACACGCCCGCTGGTCGGTTTATACAGGGTGTCTCAAAAAGAATGGGACACCGATTAGCCATAGATTCCTTACGTGATAATAAATCGATTAAACCTAATATACCTTAGTACAAAGTCTCTTCAGTAAGAAGTTATAGGGCCTTGAAGTTTAATTTTTATTTTTTTATTTTTTTGTTAATTTCCATAAATGTAGAGATATCGATTTAAATTTTGGTATACATATTTACTATTATATACTGCACTAATATAAAAAATTTCATAAACTAGACTTAACTGTAAAGGGCACTTTACCTAACTTTCAAAACTTTTTTTAGCTCTAACTTCGTTATCCGTAACATTTTTTGAAATTTTAGGTTATTATCTGAAAGAGAATTAAAAAGCACAAAAGTAATGTACTCTTAGTTCTTAAGCCTAAAAGCCACCGTTTCCCGTTAAATGCCCATCAAAGGTTTTTGGTTGTCATTAAGATGTGCAATTATCAAGTAGCCATGATCACAAAAACAATGGGTGATGATTGTAATCTAGTAAACAACAACAAAAAATCAATTAATGACGTTGGTGACATCAGGTTTATGTCTTTTGTGCTTACGAAAATGCTGCGACATAACGAACTTTTCAGCATTGGAGAATTTGTTATGTAGCGGCATTTTCTTAAACAGAAGAGAACAAATTCTTATGTCACTAATATCGTTAATTGATTTATCATTGTTTTTTACTAGATGACCATTGTTTTTGTGATCATGCCTACTTGATAATTACATGTGTTAGTGACAACCAAAAACCTTTGATAGGTATTTTAAGGTAAACGGTTGCTCCTACGCCTATGAAGTAAGAGTACATTATTTTTGTGTATTTTAATTTTATTTCAGATAATAACCTAAAATTTCAAAAAATGTTACAGATAACGAAGTTAGAGCTAAAAAAAGTTTTGAAAGTTAGGTAAAGTGCCCTTTACAGTCAAGCCTAGTTTATGAAATTTTTTATATTAGTGCAGTATATAATAGTAGGTACGTATACCAAAATCAAAATTGATATCTCTACATTTATGGAAATTAACAAAAAAATAAAAAATAAAAAATTAAACTTCAAGGCCCTATAACTTCTTACTGAAGAGACTTTGTACTAAGGTATATTAGGTTTAATCGATTTATTATGACGTAGGAAATGTATGGCTAATCGGTGTCCCATTCTTTTTGAGACACCCTGTATATTACCCGCAACGAGCAACTAAAATACTCTCGATCGTACGCGAATATGCGATGCGAGCAGTCAGAGCCGACTGTTATAACTAACGTTATGAATAACGCTTCAAGGTCATCGGACGGCTTCCCGAATGTTTATCTTTATCTGTTTGTCTCTTTCTAACGACTATTTCTGACTGATCTGTGGCATTCCACTGCGTACGCTTAATAATATTTTTTATTTTATATTTATTTTATTATTGATGTTGTTTGACAGTAATTACAAATAAACTATGTGTGCTAAATCTTTTAATTTTTTTGTGCGTTATTTGAAATTTCTGAATTTCTCGCGGGCCGGATTGAAGCTGGCGGAGGGCCGGATCCGGCCCGGGGGCCGTGGGTTGCCCGTATGTGCTGTAAATGATACTGTTTTGAACTTGTTCTTTGGACTGGTAAAAGTTCAACTTAGGTTTTATTTTCTGCGTTAGAATTTTCATGAATAGTTTGTACGTATGTGTTAGGAGGCTGATAGGTCTATATGTTTCGCCCATTTTGAATAACAATACATACAGCCGTTTAGTCTCGCTCCGTGTTCCAAACATATTTATTGAACAGATATCTTATTGAGATCATGAAGGGTTCTCTTCCTGATTTTGTTGCCTATAACTATTCCATCATCTGCAAGTACTCGATGATTTTTTATTTCATTGAGAGCTGTTCTTATTTCCGATAATGTGCGATAATGCTTTTAATCCTTGGTTTATAAATGTTTTGATGTTTTATTTTGTGGTTTGCGGCTAGTATAAAAGTCTCTATAAATTGTTTCAGCCACTTTAAGGATATTTTCTTGTTCCATGCTCGTCTCGTTAATTACATATTTGATTTACAAGCTTACTTACAAGCTTTTGTTCTCTTCTATTGTTTTCGTTATTACATTGCTATTGTAACTTCTTATATCCTTTCCAATTTCTTTTGAAGTTTGTTTATGTAATCTCTTTTGTTTGTTTTGTCCTTATCTTTCAAATTTCTTAGTTCTTTTATTATGATTTTTGTATTTTCGCAAATTTTTTGGTTTTCTACAGTGCTGCTCTTGCAAAAATTGAGTTTTGTTTCTAAGACTGGGAGTTTCAAGATATTTACTGATGTTGTCAGCGTATACTTCATCCAGGTTGCTCTGCTGAACTCTGAACATTAATCCTCTATTTTTGACCATCGTTGCTATTTCCTTTTGCAGATTAATTGTCAGTTTGGTTCTAACTGATCTATGGTCACTCCCGACAGGAGGTTTGTTCAGAACAATTTTTGATGTTAAAATTAATTTAGTTCTTGGTACTTCCATCAGTATTTGCCCAGGTCCATTTCCAATTGTTTTCCCGAAGAATGTGTTCATTGCATAGAATTTATGTTGTGGCGAAACGTTTACCAACATTCCACCTCTGTCATTTCTTTCTCCGACTACGAAAATTCGGTTTCCTATCTCTTTCTTGGTTCACCTTTTTTCTTTCCAAGTTTGGCACTTAAGTTTCCAACTAGAAGATTGAAGTGTCCTGGTTTCAATTTGTTGGCTTTTTATATGTCTTCATAAAAGCTTCGGATTTCTTCCTTCTCATGATTATTAATTTGAGCGTAGTTATACTTGGTCTTTAGGTCATATCTTTTCTTTAATCTCAAATTTACAAATTTTACCCTTGCTAAAATGCAGGCAATACTTGTTGGTAGTACTTGTACAATGTTTTTAGCTTGTCTTTTTGTGGATGAGTAGCCTTACTCCTCGTATTGTACTTTCTTCTTCTCCTCTGCAGTGAAATTTATGTTACCTGACTTTAATTTGATTTACTCTTCAGCCTTCCTACTTATTCCCCACAATATCCCATTTGACAACGTGTTTAAGTTCTTCTTCTAATTCTATTATTTTTGGTCCGTTCATCGAGTCCTTACGTTATATGTAGCTACGTACAATGTTTGGGGTGATTTTCCCAAATTGTGGTGTGAGATATGGTATTTTTCTTACTCATCGGGGGTACTCATCCATATGTTGAGAGAAGGTTTTTTTAGTTAGTTGGAAGATGTATAGCGTGTTGAAAAGATATCATAGAAGAATTGGGCGGAACAATCAAGAGCTTACGTAGGCGGGGTCGCTATTCCTATAGTAGATATATTCTCACCGGGATAGTAGAGCTGTATTTTTATTATACTTTCGGTATTTTGTAGTGTAATTTTTTCAGCCTTGCTAGTTTCTTTGGTATATTCAGCTCGTTCATTATGTTGTATAGCTTTCTCCTGTTTATGAAAGTATATGAGGCCTAATTTGTGTTCATAGCAGTTCATTTCTAGTTGTTTCGGCGCAAATAATATTGATCTGTAACTGATCCATCCTTTATAAATGCTGGTTGTGAATCTTTTATGTTTTCCAATAATTCAAACCTTTTTTTTATAAATGTCTATACGATTTTGTACGCTACGTCCAATAAAGTAATTTATATGCAGTTTGATTATTAGGTTATATGGAATCACACTGCGCTTGTTTATTTTCTGGTAGTTCTTGCGAATACATGATTCAGCTATTTAATTATGTAGTTTTTCTCCTCCATATGTAATTACTTTCTTTGCTTGACTGTTAATTGCTTCTCCTTCTCGTTCTTCAACCTCTTCTTCATTTTTGTGTGCAAAAGTTCCTATATGTGTTGTTTCCAATTCTTCGTTACTTCCATTTCTTACCTTAATAGTTTCCCTTTCTATTCAGATTTAAGTGGATGAGCTGAAGTGTGCAATTGAATGAGTAGAGAAGAAGTCTAAAATTCTGCTTCATAATGTATCTCAAAGAAGTATATGGCAACATCAGTATCATTCTAAAAACACATACGAAAACACGCTTGGTGAATATAGAATGTTATACAAAATATAGCACATCTATAAAATCGAGTAAACTTGCCATGTTGATATTTACTAAAACTACATTGTAATGAATATAAAAGAACCATTAAGGTAAGGCGATTACTAGTTACTCAAAAATATAGGACCAGCTATAACATATGGTCGTAAAACCTGGTCAATAATTGAGGAAATAGGAGAGTTGAATAACCTTATAGAGAGTAAGAACACAGTGCGAAATATGAAGGCCTAAAGAAGTGGTTTGCTGGGATATATACAATGAATGAATGAGAAAATAACACGATTAATAACACAATGGAAGTCAGCGGGAAAAATACCAGGATATAAGAAGAGGTGGTACGATTGTGTCCTGAAAGACCTACGAACAAGGAGAGTAAGGGGAAGAACAATAGAAGAAATAAGCGAATGGGAAAGGATAATAGATCAATCTAAAACTCATCCCAGGTTGTACAATCGAAAGAAGAAGTGCAATTCAATATAAAAATACCAATGAAACTTTAGTGCTTGCTTTCAATATTTATTATTAAATGGGTAGTTCCGTTAGAGTTAACTACAAACGATTTAATACAAAAACTTACAAAAACAATCAATAAAAACCTCCAGTTCAAATCTATTTATATACAGGAACAGCATTTTAAAAGCCTCATCCAGTCACAACCTTACCCTTGCAGAGATCAGAATATACCGGGTGTCCGTTCTCAAAGTCGAACATAGGCGATTAACATTGTATTGAACGTTTTTGCCGATCCCTGCTCGCCAATTCAACTTACAGGGAAGGTAATGGTATCAATGGAAAGATAAAATTATTACGCATCAAATGATACCAATAATAATTTTCAAGGTTCCGATTTTTATTTTAAAATACTAATTTAAAACTTAGGAATTTTTAAATATGACATGCCTTGCTTTTCAAGTTGGATAACATTTGTCAAAAAAATTGGTAATTAGTTGGCGTAAATCAGGTATTTTCTGTCAACGTCTGTTAAAATTATCTACAGAAAAAACAATTATTTCAATGAAGAACGAGTGAATGCACTAATGTTAATTCCCTATGTTCGACTTTGAGAATGGACACCCGGTATAAGTTTTCCGGTGGCTTCTAATTTTACGCCACCGTTAATTATTCCGCAGCCCTCTCAACAACATTATTAACAGCTGGGCTTAATTGTAAAATACCAGTAATTATAGACAGAAAATCATTGAACCAACAGTTATGAAGGGCGTGGGATTTCGTTTATATTGTTTATGAACCTGATTATTGCTTTGCGAACGATGTGTGTATCTACTTCAAAGATAAATTAGCTTTTCTTTGGTGCAGCGTGAGCGTGTTTTGCTCGTTGCGGATTCGCAATGTAGAGCTACCCTAAGATAAACTTTGATGGGTGAACGATGATGCTCTGAACAGATTCTTAATACACTGTTATCATATTAGGGCAATTTCTCCACAGATTACATTCTGACAATTTTAACCCGATAGTCTTGGCGACCAAGATCTCTGATGTACATTACCAAATACCAATTTCTTTGCCTCTATGTGGTAACGCCCGGTCGTGCTAATACCACATATTCTGAACGATGTTAACAATATAGAATATATCTAGCAACCCAGTGAGACAAATGTCTCATTTAAAAAAACAAAAAAGACCGTTTTTCAAATAGAACGCGTATTAAATAAAAACTGTACCCAGACCTGGAAGGTGTCAAAGTGGTTGCCTAACCGATCGACGTTTTAAGGCGCAGAGGGTCGCAGCTCCGTTTGGCTGCTGAAACATTTTTATTTAATACGCGTTCTATTTGAAAAACGGTCTTTTTTGTGATTTCTCGAAAACCGGAAGTGTCTCGTGACTGAAATTCGGTTCTTGACCTGACATGACCATTCCAAACATATAACTTTAATAACTTTTTTCTCTATCTCTTACGGTTTGGCTGCTGAAACAGCGTCCTGGACGGACGGACAGGACGGACGGACAGGACGGACGGACAGACAAGTCTATTAGATAAAGGATGATATTAGCCTACTTTTCAGATGTAATTATATTTATTTTCAACGATTGAGAACTCTTGTAAAAAGTAATGATAAATAAATGCAAGTATGACATTTGGTATATCAAAGTTTTGTTTTTCTGGTGGGTAACCGATTCCTGATGTTAAACATTTCCATTCATGCAACTTCGTAGCTTCCTCTTAGACTCACGCCAGATTTCGCCTCTTAACGTTTGTAGTATGCGCCGTTAATATGTTTTAACGATTAACGAGATAGGTTACAAAGCAAGTCTTAATTGCAAAAGCATCGCTATTTATATTAATACTTATTGTCCACAAAAATGTATAGTAAATGTATTTACATAATTCTAAACAGTTGGCTGGTTTATAAGTTAACATTTCAATTCTTGTTGATCAGATACCATTTGAGATCGCTCTACGTTGCTGAGAATTTCTGAAATGCTAATGAGTTTCTTCAAGAGGGCAGTAGGGGGGGGGGGCGGCAATTAAATGGAAAATTTAAATTAAGAACGTGCAACTCACCTATAAATTCGTTTCTTAACCTGGTGCGATCTGTTAATCTAGGGGTGGAGATAATGAGGCAGTTGATGAACGCCACCAGAGCCGTTTGGTAGTCCACAGCGGTAGCATGGTCGAGTTCTTTTACTATTACGCTCAGTCTGTATCTCTCGCCTTTTATTTTCTGGAAAAGAAATCTGTTAGTTTAAGAAATACAAACACCGTCATTCTTCATTAATGACTAGTTAAGATACTACATGATCTAGAAAGCACATTATGGATCAAATTATTAGATCTGCATATCAATCAATCGAAAACCAAGGTAATTATAGTAGATATTTGGTTGTGAGGCTCTTAATCAGTTCATTTACCTTAATTCGTTTATTTCATATACGGTTGAAAGTTAACCTCATATAATATAAAGAGAGTTGAAATAGCCAGAGATGTGGTGATCAAGCTGACCAAACTATGGAAAGACAGAGACATAACGACCGCTACAAAACTGTATCTTCTGTGTTCACTAGTCTTTTCCATTTTATTGTACCTGCCTATGCAGGCAATGTTGAACCCTGGACTATAAAAACTAAAGACTAAATGTCTTTGAAATGTGGGTTTACCGCAGACTCTTACGCATATCTTGTACATATATATGTATCCTTAAACTCCCGGGTTGGAGCATAGGGCTTCTACTTAGACATGCCTTCCATCTTGTCCTGTTTGGGGCAATTTGCTTAACTTCCAGCCATGATTTTTTCGTTATTTCTATTTCTTTCTGGACAGTTCTTCGACACGTTGTTATAGACCTTCCCTTTCTTCTGGTACCTTGAGGGTTCCAGTCTAATGCGGTTCTAGCAATATTCTGTGGTTCTCTTCTTAACACATGTCCAATCCAATTCCACTTTCTTTTCTTAATTTACGTTTTCAATTCTGTTTGTTTAGTCTTTCTCCATCGACTTCGTTACGAAGTCCGTCCAACCGATTTTTGCTATTCTTCGTAAACATCTATTAAGGCACGATTGCAGTTTGTTGTCTGTAATGGCCGAGGCTTTCCAGGTTTCGCATCCATATAGCAGTATGGATTTGACGTTAGTGTTAAAAACACACAGCTTATTATTCATTGTTAACTGGGAACTATCCCATATAGTTTCAGGGTTCCAAATGCCACTCTTGCTTTCCTAAGCTTTCCTAATTCGTTGTGTTATGTTTCCTTCGGTACCACTGTTAGTGCTGATTATGCTTCCGAGGTAACAGAATTCTTGTATCTTCTATTGGATTGTTGCTTATCTGAAATTGATGCTGGTTATTAGTACCGATGCACAATACTAAACAGTCAGTACAATGACATAGCTAAATCTCTTTCGTGGCCGCTCTTTTTTTTCTTCTTGATTTCCAATCGTGTGTCGCGTTCGGTATTGGTGGAAAATGTCGGGATCAGAACAAATCCTTGTTTGTATAGTATCTACCACCGCTCTACTTTCATGCGTGCTCACCCCTTCTCCAAAAGTTCATCTTCAGTAACGAAAGTCTTCCTCCATATTTCTTTTTACCACCCAAACTAAACAGTCAGTACAATGACATAGCTAAATCTCTTTCGTGGCCGCTCTTTTTTTTCTTCTTGATTTCCAATCGTGTGTCGCGTTCGGTATTGGTGGAAAATGTCGGGATCAGAACAAATCCTTGTTTGTATAGTATCTACCACCGCTCTACTTTCATGCGTGCTCACCCCTTCTCCAAAAGTTCATCTTCAGTAACGAAAGTCTTCCTCCATATTTCTTTTTACCACCCAAATATCAGATCCGTGGTTGTATTTTTGCTTTAAAAATGACCTTCTTTATTTTTGCTGTTATTTTTTTTACCATAACGTTGAATTAAATCAGTGCATTATTTTTCTTCCTTGTGCAATTTTGTTTACTATACCTTGATCCGTCGTCATATTTCCTTTGATTGTTCTTAGTATATCTCTGCTTTCACATCTAGTTACAGAATATTGTGTCGATTACATATTAATTTCAAGACCCGAATCTTCCCCCTGGTTAATAAGTTTCTATGTTATGTACACCCTATGTATTAATCTCCTACACGATATTTTGATTATGTATTGACAAACTCATTAGTCCACATTTCTTCTACAAATTTTATAATTCATGTTGCACATATATTGAACAAGGTAGATGACATGGCGTAGATCCTTGTAATAGCAAAATGTTTGAGGCAGTATGTTGTAAATGTGTACGTCTAGGATTGTTAGGTTATGATAAATTCTTAAGCAGAGATGTTCCCTTGACTCTTCAGTTTCAGTTCCGCACCCGATCCGAAGCTGAAAGAATGCTCGCTCAACGTGGGCGAGTCGACGTTGCGGTACCGTGCCGTGGCTATTTGTCTCCTTGAAGGAGGCTGTTTGTTATTTCGGGGTGCTTGATATTTTGTCCAGAGAGTATTATAAGCAGTACGAACACAGTGCAGTTTATCAGTTCTCCCGTCAGCGCATGTCAAATAATAACACGGTTGAATTAAATAAACGTATATTGGCGAAAATATATAAACTGAACAGTACAGCTATAATATACAGACTAACTTTAAAATGCTAGCAACCTCGCTCAACAGCCTTCGAGGTGCCCCTTCTCGCTACCCCAATAAATCAGCCCTGCGCACAATGCGAAATGGGCAAAAGTTTCTACATCCTCCGGCCGCGAAATTATGTACTACTTAATTCTAAAGGAAATAGAAGTTGAATTGGGCGCTTTAAAATTGTTCCGTTCGCACACTTTACGTAGCACGCACGCTCCTTGCCGTCACGTCCTAAATTCGTTTCTTTCACTATGCCTAATTTCCACCAAAGACGACGTTTGTCAACCCCATACACTAGCACTACATCGCTTTCTTTCACTGGGCACTCGCGCACATTAAAGTTGTGATGGGTTTTTCGTAGTAGCTGCAAATAGTCCCCTCGCCATCTTTTCCAAACATAGTCCAGTGCCCTAATCCTTTGTTTCCACTGCTTTCTTAGCGCATTTCCTTTGACGCTTCCGTTGATGGATGGTATGGTAGTTAATTCCACTGCTTTCTTAGCGCATTTCCTTTGACGCTTCCGTTGATGGATGGTATGGTAGTTAAGCCGGGACCTAACAAAAAATGTGCTGGGGCCAACGGTAGTGGATCCGTATGTTCACTGCCGAGGTACGTGAGTGGTCGTCCATTAATTGTAGCTTCAATTTCTCTGCTTGCAAAAGAACGTTTCATGGCACAAATACTGGCTGTGGCACCCATGGTTAAAACGAGCTCCTGATGCACGGCTCTTATTACCGCACAGGTAAACAGAAAAATATAACACTTTTGTGTAAGGCCCTTTTCCTCGAAGTACAACGGCCCTGCGGAGTCAATGTCCGTTATTTGGAATGGTTTCGCTTGCTCTATTCGGTCCTTGGGCAATGGTGCAAACGACGCCGATGCTGATTTTCCGTGTAACCTCTTACAAATGACACATTTCGATAACACCGATTTTATTAATTGTCTACCTCGAATTATCCAAAACCGTTTGCGAAGTTCACAAAGAGTGGCATTTACACCACTGTGGTGAACAATTCTATGAATTTTGGTAATTAATAATTTATTTAAATGTGCACTCTTCGGAACAATGATGGAATGTTTAAGATCCAAGTTTGCTTCTAAATTCTGAAGGCGACCCCCCAGGCGTAACAGTCCGTCCTTGTCCAAAAAGGGTTTTAAAGTCGAAATACTGGAATAGCGCTCGACCGCACCAATTGTCTTCAGATTGTTGACCTCTGAAAGGTAAACCTCTTGCTGTGACTGCCTAAGTACACACCTTTCTGCACTTTCGATTTCGTCTAGCCTCAAATTTCCAATGTTTTTATTGGTTTTGCGTCTGCAATTTCCCGTAAATCGCAATACATACGCCGCTATTCGCACTACCCGATCAAAGTCACTATATCTCGTCAATTCTTTAAAATGGTCCGCAATTCTACCATCTGCTTGATTTGTTAAACAACACAGTTTAGTTACTGTTGCAATTTGTGGATTTACGTCGTCGATAATATCACCTGGCCATCTATCCTCGTCCTCTCGTAGCCACGACGGACCCTGCTGCCATTCTTCGGAATCCAGAAGAGCGTTGGCGGTAATTCCGCGAGTAAGTAAATCCGCAGGATTCTCGCGACCTGGACAATCGTACCAGCCTTGTATGTTGTTGAACAGCGATTGGATCTCCCTTGTGCGATTAGCAACGTACGGCTTCCATTTGGAGGGATCTCCTTGATTGTCTTCTTCATTCGTTATCCCTATGGTTTCCAAGTCCCATAGTCTTTCAACTGATGGCTCCGTGGTTGAAACTGTTGCGTGTAGCACGGTTTGTAAATTAACGGCAACTTTCGTGGCATCTACTGGGGTCGGTCCGTGTAACGTATATCCAAATTTGGTATTAACGGCTACTAGATGATCACTTAGGCGAAGATTTTGTCCAATAGTTACTACAGACCAATAGTTATCTGCGCCTATCAATAAGTTAATCCCTTCAAACATTAACGACCGATCAGTATCTTTAGGCACGTAATCCGCTAACTGTAAATGTTTATACTCTGCAAGACTTTCACTTGGAATGTTTAAATTGTCCATACAAATTTCCGGCACTTCCACGGCCTCAATCGTTAATTTTTCATCCGTATATTGTCCCTTCAAAGTTATTAACACGCGATTATAAAGATTCGATGGTACCGGCCCATTGTTCCCAAAAGCGGCGATACTAACGCGATGTTGCCCTACTACTGGTAACCCTAAAATTCTGGAGACGTTTTCTTTTATAAACGTAAGCTGGCTACCACCGTCAAGCACTAAGCGGATTAGTTTCATCGAAGCACTTCCGTTACTCGCGTAAACACAGGCAGTTTGTAGTAACACGTTTTTCTTTATGTTTGTCATCAAACTTGACACAGATGAGGACGGCGCACTGCCGGCACTTGTTTCCGGAAGATTTATTGTTGGTCCAGTTTTGCCCAGATTAACCCATGCTGGGTCGCACAATGTGGTAGCGTGTCTTCCTTTGCATTTCCTACAACTCAAGTATCTGTTTCGGCAAAACTTTGAACTATGGGATTCTTTTGTACATCGATAGCAGCGTCCACTGGCCCTCAGCATTTCTTTCTTCCGTTCCAAGGAAACAGCTGCATCGCACCCCTCGGTCGGATGATCGCCTTTGCAAAAGAAACAGTTATTTATAGCTTTATTTTGGGTTGCCAGTAAACTTGACGCAGTTCCCTTGTAACTCTGTTTCTTGGAAGCTTCCGGCACCTTTCCTCTAAGATCTCCATCCGGCTTCAACGCCTGCTCTAAAGCTTCCATTTCATTCTTGACAAACCTCAATAAATCACTCACTTGCCGATCGGCGTCTTCTTCTGTCGAGGCGGCACCTGACGCATTAGAACCACTTTCTTGGTGATCCAAAACTTTGCCCTTTGTTTGTCTATAAAATCCTAGACGCAATTCCGTGGGTAACGATTTCATCAGGCTTGATTTTATGATGATGTTATATTGTGACTTCGAAACCTCCAGGATCGTTAAAGCACGCATAGCTGACGTAATCAAATTATAATTTTTGCGTAATGTAACTACGTCGTTTCTGGATTTCACTGGTTCAATTTTCATTATACTGTCGAAATATTGCTCGATCAGCCGTTCAGCGTTTCCGAACTGCTCCTTTAGGATACTCAGGGCTTCCTCGTAAAAAGCTCCCGATGGTGGAAATCCCTCTATTGTCTCTGCTGCCTTGCCTGTCACAGACATCCTTAAATAGTTGAATCTATCTCCATTATTCAACTGATGGTTTTCGTGAACGTTAGATTTGAATTGCTCCCAAAAAGGAATCCAATCCTTTGGACTGCCGTCGAATTTCACCAATTCCAATCGTTGCAGCTTGACTACGGGATGAGGTCGTGCTTCTTCCCGCGTTTCGTTTGTTGCATGTCGCTCATTTGCCCCAACTTTCATGGCTTCTGTGTGTGCTCTATCTAACATCTTTAATCTAAACTCAAGCTTAGACATCGTGGTTACCGCGACCTCTTCATACTCCATCTGCTTCTGGAATTCTTCTTCCAGTATTTCGGTATGGGAAGATTCTAATTGCCGGTCGATTTCTTTAAGATTATCGGTCGCAAGTTTTAGCTTTGCCATCGCCGTATAAATGTCTTCAGCACCGTATTCCTCTGCTAGCAAACCGTTTACGTAGTTGATTGTTTTCGTTAACTGCGACCTGCACACCGTTCGTTTCACTTCCATCGCTGAGTCCGTATTTTAACCGCACGATTTGAATATTCGCGTTCGCGTACCACTTTAACTTCAGAATATTCACGTTAGTGTTCAGTTTTATTTTCACTTTCCGTTCCGTTCCGTTCCCGGGTTTCGGCACCAAAATGTCAAATAATAACACGGTTGAATTAAATAAACGTATATTGGCGAAAATATATAAACTGAACAGTACAGCTATAATATACAGACTAACTTTAAAATGCTAGCAACCTCGCTCAACAGCCTTCGAGGTGCCCCTTCTCGCTACCCCAATAAATCAGCCCTGCGCACAATGCGAAATGGGCAAAAGTTTCTACAGCGCATGATCGATATTTAACCGGATGTGTATCTAATTAAACGTCTCCGTGGATCAGTCGTGGCTCAGGTCAAAATTCCCGCACCTTTGTCGTCCTGGCGACCATCACCGTTGGTCAATGGTGCCCCAGGTCTAAACAAATTCCTCCCATCATACCAGATAAACTTTCAAGGACCTGGAGCCTTTTAAACTGCACTACTTCAACCTGCAGATTCGCCTTCATGCCGATATGGTTGACACTGCACTGAGTTATGATTATTGTTGTTTCTGAATAGCTTGTATAGAGCTTGTAGTTACTGCATGTTTATACATCCTCTTCTACCAGGTGGCCAAGATAAAAGAGGTCCCGTGTCCTGTACCATACTGAAAGTGATATTGAGCGCTCGTGCGGCGTCACGTGATGTCCAGCGGTCATTTTGTGTTAACTGTGTATTGCTTTGTGTTGCGTTACCACTTGTTAATAACGGTTGTGAATACAGTTCTGCAGATTTTAAATAAAAATATAATATTAATTTACCTTTCTGTATTCACACGGGACCTCTTTTATCTTGGCCACTCTGTAGTATATAGTGATTACCTACCTTTATAATTAGAAGTAAATCGGAGTTATTACTATATGTGTGTGTTCATCGAGTGTTCGCTTCATAGACACCAGGTTGAATTATGATCAGCCTAATAAGTTTGATAAATTACATTGCATAACAGTGTGTCACCTTAGGACCATTTTCTGAGATAATAATAAATTGAATAGTGATTTGCTGCGAAATATTTTGCCTTTTAGTCTTGTATATTTAATGTACGTTATTATATTCAGTGTGTTTGTCTCGCCTCTCCGGAATTGATTTAGACAGAAACACATACGCTTTTCGAATAGAACCGCGCCTGTGTCCCACTGTAGCTAGCTGAGCGCACGTTTGCAAGATTACTTACCTACTGTAAATGTACTTTAGAGAATAAGAAGATCACGCATAACTCTTGTGTGCTATCAGTTTCCCTGACAGCTATTCAACCCTCTCCTTAATTATTATGCGTTCATAGAGCCGCCCTATATCTGTCTTATGTTTAAAGCTTATACAGATTGGTGGCGGAAAATATGAACATAAGTAATCAAATGTGCTAGAATATAGTTTATGGGCTTTGTATGCGTTAGACGGAAATAGACCTATATGACTTAAAATCTAGTATCCTGGGATTCAGTGTTTTCTAAAAACAAAACATCTTGATTCTGCGGATACTAGATGTTAATCGCATATTAGTCTATTTCTGTCTAACACAAACAAAGCCCATAAACTATACTCTAGCACATTTGAATACCTATGTTCATATTTTCCGCCACGAATCTGTATACGTATGCATTTTTCATTCTGCACGTATTTCATTACCACATTTTTAAAAATATTTTAGCACTATTACGGGGATGTATTAGACAACCTCCTAGACCCGATGACCTTGTATTAGGATTTAAATTGCATTTTGAATTTTTTCAATCAAATAAACGAGATAGTACCTACTAGTATATTGTAATGATATAAACAGGAGTATAAAAGTAAATTTTAAAATATGATTAAGGGATTACAATAGTTAACTATAATCAGGATCAATTTAAATATGAATTGGGAATATGAATAATTAGTATGCAATTAGAAAAGAAAGTAGAATTTATAATTGAATAAAATATGGCTAATTGAAAAACAGATGGATTCAAATATAATGTAATATTAAAAAAAGTATGGTTTGAAGGTAATGACAAATACTTAATTGAAATAAATTATTATAAATAGTAGGTAAAAATCAGAGTGTTAAAAGTAGAAAATGATATCGTTAAGGACGTTTTGTTTTGATTATTAAGATAACAAATTTGAAAAAAATGTGGCTGTAATTAATTTGGTGTAATAGAAAAGTATAAATTATTTTAAAATTAATATGTTTGGAGATTAAACTAATCTTCAAAGGAGAATAAATAGAGAAAAGTACTAAATGAGGTTTATTGGAGAATTGTGTTTGGCATTGTATGTTAATTGATTTGGATTACGTCGAGCTCTTGGTGCTAGGAGATAATTCCAAGTAAGGACCATTGGTAGAGGAAGCACGTTTGAGGGATTTGGAGGATGCAGTGTTGGAGTTGGGTGGCTACAGCTAGGGTGTATTTGGTTCCATGATAGTGTAGGAGTTTGTGTCCCTGATTCTGGTCAGTTTGGACATCTTGTCTGTCATTGGAGCTGTTTGCTGTGTTTGGGGACTGAAGCAGTTGTGGTAGTACGCGGAATGGACATTAATAAGTCCGAGTTAAAGGTGGATTAGTTTAGATATTTAGGTAAGCACTAAAAGAAAGTAAAGACTTAAAAGGTGAATTTATTATTAAAGAATTACTTGCTGTTTGATATTTCTGTGTGACTAATGAAACGATCTGGTATTTGTCATTTAATTTCAGATTTGTTTAACATATCATTTGACAGAAGTTATTTTTGACATGTAATAAAATTAAAATCAGAACATCAGATTTCAGAATAAGCAATCTTTTCTTCTTCTTCTTCTTCTTTCTCAGCATTTCATCGTCCACTCCTGAACGTATGCCTCCTCTTTCATTTTCCACTCGTTTCGCTCTTGCGCTGATTGTAGCCAATTCTTCCCAGCTTTTTCTTTTGTATCGTCTACCCATCTTCTGGGTGGTCTTCCTACTCTACGTTTGTGCATTCTTGGTCTCCACGTTAAAATACGTTTTGGCCACTTTACCTCTTCTTGTCTGGCCACATGTCCCGCCCATCTCCATTTTGTCTTCGCAATTCTTTCCACCTGTCCTCTACCTTTGTTCTTTCTCTGATTTCTTTGTTTGTGATTCTGTCTCTTAGGCTTATGCCCAGCATGGCGCGTTCTATCGCTCTTTGTGTTGTTTTTAATCTTGTTGCTGATTTAATAGTTAGCGACATTGTCTCGGTTCCATATGTTAATACCGGCAGTATACACATATTAAACACATAAAATCAATCTAGATAAAAGGAATCCACCCCTGATTTTCAGGAGCTAGCACAAAGAATAATTATTAACATTCAAATAATAAACAGGGCAAATTAAATTGATAAAAAAATATTTCATAAACATATAATAATAGGTTACAAGAAGTACTAAGAACCCGAATCAGTACAGATTAATGGCGCGATACGTGAAGTCGTAGCAATATATAATAGAAGGGAAAAAAAATGTTAGGGTGTAGAGCACACAAAAGAAGAAATATGATTAAACAAGAACTGAGTTGACGAAGCTGGGTAATAGATTGAACTGGCATGGTTACATAGCAAGAATAGATTCAGAAAGATTATGATGAAGATGATAGAGAAATCGGGATAGAAAAGATGGAAGAATTGTGCACAAGCAGAAATGGAAGAATTGTGCACAAGCAGAAGGGAAACCCAAAGTGAAATGCAAATCTTGACATATGATCGGAATAAATTGAACACGTGGATAAATGGAATGCAAAATATAGAACTCACCGAGTGCTCTAAAAGGGGACAAGGATTAACGAACACGAAGATTTTTTATTGTGTTATTTCTTCGCAGATTTCCTCAATTGCATCTACAGCAGTATAATTGATATCGTTGTATCGGTTTCTATCTTCTGACAAAGGATTTTGTAATATTCTTGCCATGTACTCATTGAGATTGGATAGATTGCGTACATTCCACTACTTCTCAGGGTTAGGAGCACCTTCCGACCATCATCTGAGCTTAACCTTGTTCATTTGTCTTCGCACATTAAATTCTTCAACTAGTTATTTCTTAAAATTAGCAAATACGTTCTTCTATTTTCTATAACTTGAGTTGGGAACCATTACTCATATTTTTGGTGTACTAATATTTCAAAGTGTTCGTTTCCCCAAGTATTTCTCTTGCTTGTGCAATTTGTCTCCTAGAGCTTCTGTGGCGGCTTTAAAATTTTAACATTTTTCGTTAACAAAAATTGTTGCTAAATATAGTATGATCAAACATTATTTTCATCTAGTATGGTCATGTAATAGTTCCTAATTTATGAATGCAACTATAAGTCATTTAAAAATCAAATATCAGGTTTGACTTAAATAAGTATAAACATAGTTGCATTCATAAACTACGAAGTATTCCATAGCCATACTAGATGAAAATAATTTTTGATCATACTTTACATGCCTTAATGGTAGAAATGAGTTTAGTAACACAAAATACCAATGACATAATCTGTCATATTTAATTTATTACTAAAATTATCTAAACGGCTTTTGGAACAAGCCGATGTGCAAGAGCACCATCTTGTTAAACGTCAATGCATATGTAGCGACTGGACGTTTTTCTTTAATCCTGTAAGGTGTGCGGCTTTAACTATGCAGTTAAGTTGTGAAATTGCGATTTAAACGAACAGTGGGAAGGACAAACGCTGGAGCCAAACAATGCAGTAAATCATACACAGGTGGTTTTAAACGTATATGGAGATTATTATGGGCAATTATTGCAGCAGAAGAATTTCCGGTTAATCTCTACTTGACGCTAAAATTAACTAACGTTGCGAAAGCAATCTAAGATTCGATAAAAACAAAATTAGCGATCATTATTAATTGACGCACTTGAGACATGGTAAATTGTTTTTGGAAATGTAATTTCAATGTTGATATCACGCACATAAAAAACGCGTGGAAGGAGGCGAAACAGTTGAATACCGAGTAATCTTGTTGTCAGATATAGTTTCAAATAAAGTTAATCCTTCAGGATGTTTGTAAAAATGCTTTTCCTTGGGCCGAGAATTTGTAATTTAAAGATCTACCCAAGCCAGGTATTTATATCGCACCTAGCTGCTTTGCAAACAAATTAAAACATCGCGAGATATATTTGGCGTTCTGCGAAGGAGGCAGGAATTTCGTGGAGATTGCATGCAAATCTCGAGCATTAAATTACAATAAACAATTTGCGGTTTTTAATTGAGCATATTAATATTAACGAGTCCGGCAAGGAAGACTTACTCTATAGTGATCAAGGGTGTCAAGGGCGCGCGCGTGGCCATCCTCGTTGTGCACGCAAAGGGCGGAGAGCAGCTCGATGACCTGCTTCTTCACGGCGATGGTGTTCGTGTCTAGGGCTGCTGCCAGTTTTCCAATGTACTCAGGGTTCTCCACGATGAAGTCCAGTCCGATGCGCGAATCCATCGTCTGCATTATTTAGCTCTGTAAATAAAAATTGCAATAATTAAGGGGTTCGTTTTACTAAATACTCGGTGATGAATTTTTACGGGGTATTTTTGGAATTGTTTTAAATGAGGACGTGAACGGCTATTACTGTGATGAGAATAAACAAAGAGTTTAAGTTTTTTTTTTGTTTAAATAACATTAACCCTTGTTTCAGCAGTTAAAAAACTAGTTTTTGTATCTCGTTCAAATAAATTTTACATTTCATTAAAATTAATGGAAATATTACAAAAATTATACAAAATCTTACAAAAACAGATTTCATCTTATTACAATGACTGTAGTTTGTTTTAATTCTCTTAAACGACTATTAATGTGGGTTTCCAAATTTAAAATTTAATTTAAATGATTTCAAAGCTCGTTTATACAGCATTTAGTGTCATTAAATAAATTGGTTGAAAAGACCTCAATTCTCTTTAAAAGAATCTAACTACTATTTAAATTAAACTGTCAAGTGAAAACGAACAAAAATCTCCTTAAAACGACTTTTATTTTATTGAATATTGGTTGTACAACTTTTCACGTGTTACTTCAAATATTGTTGAATATAGTTTAAATTAGGTGTAATAGTTTTTACATTTTATTTAAACGATGTTGGCAGTCCCACTCAAGTAGCAACGTTAAAGACTAATAATCTCGTAAAATTCTTTATATTTCGTTAATAGTATATTATGTAGGTAACAAGTTTTATAAACGTCACTTTAGTCACGAGTTTTTTAGGCACCAGCGGAGCGTAGCGCAGCGAGTGTTTAATAAACGAGTGTCTAGACGAGTTTATATAATGTGTTACATACTATACTTTTTCTGCGACCACAAATTTAGACCACATAACATCATTTCATTAAGATTTTGAATATTATGTTAGGTTAAATTATACTTGACAAACGTCAAAGTTGACTGTTGAAAGTTGAAAACTAACTTGATTTTAGTTTTTGCTGTGGCTAATAAAGCAAATATTGTTTGAACCTAACTTCACCCCGTGACTAAAACGACATTGCCAACTTCAGCTCGTGACTAAGAGACTCTTTAGTCACAGGTTATGAAGGCATGATTAAAAGGTCACTTAGCGACGTGTATGTTAGTATGTTAAATACCATTTTAGTTACAGGAGTAGAAAAAATTATTTAAAATCTTATTATCAGGACTTCTTCAAGCGACGATTTAAAATCTTCTTGAAATGACTTCAAATATCGTTTACGCGACTTTTAAGTTAATAGAAGAATCTTCAAAAAATTACTTAAAATCCTTTTAAAAACCTCTTATTACATTACTTTTATTCCCATCAAAAAATCTTTTATACTATTGAAACAAATAGTAATGCATTTTAAACTATAAAATTTAGGTTAACGGACTTCTAACTCATTAAAATGGGTGAACGCTTTCTCCACTGGCTAAAAAGAATTGAATTTTTTTAAACGGATTTTAAATAATGTTCAAATGTACTTAAGCCTCGTTTATATATCGTTAAAGATTGCGTATATAGCATTCAATCTCATTAAAATAGCTGTCGATTTTGATAAAATGACTTTCAATCCTGTGGAAGCATTAAATTTTAGAGACTACTAATCTTGTATAAATGGGCTTTTAATATGGTTTAACTAACGTTTATATTTTGTTATTAATACGATTTTTATTTTGTTAAAACTACCATAGTTTGCTTAAATAACTGTTAATCCGTTCAACCGCCATTTATATTGGTTAAGCGACTCAAAAATCTTATTATGATAACTTCCAATTCGTTAAAATGGGTAAACGCTTTTTACAGAATTGATATCTTCTTAAACAAATTTTAAATGTCCAAATGTATTTAAATCTCGTTTATACAACGCTAAATCTGGCTTAAATAGCATCAAATCTCATAAAAATAACTATCGACTTCTATAAAATTACTTTCAATCCTGTTGAAACATTAAATTTCGTTTTAGAGACTACTAATCTCGATAAAATAATTTTTAGTATCATTTAAATTATGTTAAATATTATTAATACGATTTTTATTTATTTTCACAGTTTGTTTAAATAATTGCTAACAGCATATAAAGAATATTAACATTGTTTAAACGACTTTAAATATCCTTTAAATGACATCCATTCTTCCTAAAAAGCGTCACCTCATTATAACGAATATTAATGCATTTTAAACTATTAAATCTCGATTAACCGATATTAACTCTTAGAAATCGTAAACGCTTTTTACACATATTAAAAGAAATTCCAATTATCTTAAATTGGGTCTAAATGATGTATGAATGTTACTAAATCTTCCTTAAACAACGTTACATGTTGCTTAAATACCATTAAATCTCATGCAAATAAATGTCTACCACAATAAAATTATTACTGTTAACCTTGATGACACATTCAATCTCGTTTTAGGGCTACTAAGCTTGTAAAACTCCTTAAAATTACTATTACATTTCGTTAAAATTATTTTAAATCTTATTAACACGATTTTTATATTGAAAAATCAGTCACAGCTATTTAAACGACTGTTAATGCTGTTAAATGACCATTAATGTTGCTTAAATGATTTTAAATGTCATTTCATTGACCTTGGATCTCGATTATGACTTTTAATTTTATTCAAAAATTTAGTAATTAACTTTTAACTACTTAATATCTATTCACGACACTTAGTTACAAAAACTTTAACTCTCCTTAAAATGATATTCAATTGTGCAAAAATTTTAATCTCCTTTATACGACTTCAAGTCTGTTTGTACTGTTTACTTTAAATCTACGACTCGTTTAATAAGAATCTTACCAAAACGACCGTTACCGAGCAAAAAGAACTTTTAGTCTAAACAATTAAATATTTAGTTCTTGTTTAAACGAATTTAATCGATTTAAAACTGCTCTTCATGTTATTAATCAATAGTTGAGCTCATTGAAACTAAATTAAGATCTGTACTAAAATTAAGAACTGAAATTTATATTTTTTACAATTCAACTAAATGGAGATGTTTATTTATTTAATGACGCCTCTCTAAGCTCGGTACCGTTCACCTGGGTATGCGAGATTATACCTTAATATATGTAAATATTATCGATTAAAATAAACGATTAGGCTAGCTGTGGAATGAATTCTCTTGTGTGCAGATCAGGCCGTATTAGCCACAAGGCCGCGTTATGCCATGACCTATAGATTGAAGATTGATTTAATAAAACTATGATAACTATGATGTTCCAGGAATTCGTTTAAAACAATATCCTGTTAATCTGGGCCTTTTTCAACACTTACGGTGGTATATTTTGGCATGTTCGGCAAATATAATAATTTAAGTAGATACATTTAATAGGTTGTCAGTTGTTTTCCACTGTCAGCTGTTATTATCAAGAAAATAAGGGAATATAATAATTGATTTCTTTAGTATTATTGTGGACGTAAAAATAATTTAATCTACTTTGAAGCTATTAAAGAAAAAGACTAGTATTCAAAATAAAAATTTATCATATTTTTAACAAGGCAAATAAAAGATTCAATTCAATTCAAACTCCTTTCTCCCGACTTTGTTTCAAGTTGAATAATCAATGCATTAAATTAAGTTAATCAGGCATCAACGAATTTCTAGTTCATAAAAACGAAGAAAGTCGGTTTAAAGTTAAATATCCATTACATTTTAGCCAATAGATAAGAAAAGTTGTTAGATATTTTTTCAAAAGGTTGTATTATTTGCACTTAGTTGATATTTTTACCGAATACACTTTAGACAGACAACATGATTACGAACGACATATTTAACCAACATTTTTACCAACAACAATTTTACCAATCTTCTCCCAACCACAGTTTCACCAAGGACATTTCTACCAACGACATATTTCACCAACGATGTTTTTATTGTGAAAATGTTTATCAACGGTGTCTTTTCCCAACGATATTTTTACAATAACACTTTTATCAACGATATTTTCATCGGTGTAGTTCTATTCTTAAATTTTCCACCAGACAATGGTTGCAAATGCAAATTACAATGCGCGTTTAGTCACAGACACCGACGCTAATACATTTTATTTAAATATTGGTGACAAGATTTGTCATTTATTTAAAATTTACGTTTTCTAGCACATAATAAAGCTATATTTTAACTTAGACACTTCAATTAGAATTTTAATATAGAATATTTGCTCCACTGTCTGTTTTAGTTACAAGTAAGCTACAATTCCAACGGATTTCATTATACAACATGCAGTTATTTATTGGAAACAGAGGCGTAACTGATAATTTTAGCTGTTTATGCCAAATATAGAGATCAATATTCATTCGAGTTGTTAACTCGTATAATAATTTTTGAATCCTTCAAAATTTACGATTTGTGTCTGTTTGATTGTTCTGGATAATGATATATGCTTGTTCATTGGCATAATTTTTTTACATTTTGCCTACGATCGAAGCAATGTTATCCATACCCTAGTTACGTCTCTGTCTGGAAAAATCTAATTGAGAACTAGAATCTCTAGTTCCAAGTAAAACTAAAACACATCAACACACAAAATTCTCGTCAAGCTGCAGTTCCACAACTTCAAACACTTATAAGACTGTTCCCCGCCATGTGCACGCGTAGCCAAGAAATTCATTCATTCAGCTGATATCTTAAGCTATTGTAACGTTTGACAGATTTATCTCTTCCTGTCAGTAATGCTAGCATCTCCAATGTGTGTGTCTGAGCGATTAAGACGTCCTCTTAATATGATTTTACTGTCAACTTAATAGCTCCGAGGCGGTTTGGAAAGCAATTTGGAAGTTCAACATACGTGCACAAAGATACCTTTGTTCTACATCCGGGGAAGCTCCGGTTAGAGTAATTACTAACATCTTCTGAGACACTTTAGTGCAAAAGCGTCTGAATATTGAATAGATTCTAGATTGTGTATGTTCTTACACGTGCTTATTATTTGTGGTCGGGTGTGTAATACGACTGGTGTAGCAAAAGCTGCGTTTTTAACGAGGTTTTTAACCAACTTTACTGACTGGTATTTGGATTACTTGTAGTAATATATACTTCCAGATCAAACAAAGTAACATCACTTTGTTGTTCAATTAAAATATCTTCAGATTCCCACCGGCAAGAAGTCATTTAATTCATTTCCAAGCTTCACACTGGCAACAAAACCATTTAGAAATAAAATGTTATTTATTTTGACTATTGCTCTTTAATCTTTGTGCTTTACCATGCTCGTTCTTGCGGTTTACACTGGATATAGACATTTATAAAAATATTAATTATTTTATTATGATTCTTAAAACAAGGTTTTCTCAAGTTATAGCAATGCTAAATCCTTTTTATCGCTTCAAAGAACGCAACTTATATTGCGTATTACTATCGCATTTGATGTCGAGTTTTAATCGCACTTTAATACTGATGCTTCTAATGTGACTTTGATCGCAGCCTTCATAAGAACCGCCGATCAATTAAATCACATGCAGCGAAGACAATATTCTTCATACATGTCCTTTCATTGTTATTGCATTGTTAACTTGCAATTATAAGTCCGAGGAACAGATAAAAATAGCCAGTATACGTCAATATAGACATGGATATGGTCAGAAGGTCGCGATCTACTCACCGATTGCAATCTCCAATTGTGATAATGTACTTCTTTAAATTGTGACTAATGAGACTATAATGCTCGTTTACTACTGTTATTAGCCCAAGTGTTAAATTTTAAATTTATGTAGAGGAAGTTAATAATATTGCAAACTCATCTATTTTTCCGTCGATAGGGATTCAAAGAAATAAACTACAAAACGTTTTGGATGGTAAAATTCATATTCATCATGAAATTGTAACGTTTTCTGGATTTATGTATTTTAATCACATATGCTGATAAGAGTCAATATATATATAATATTCATGATGGAAAATCAATATTTAGCTTGCGTACTATAGTTATATTTCGAATCATTTTACGACCCATAAAAACGTATCCAAAAATCAAATTCCAACGTGCAAAAATGCGCTTAAAATATATGAATAATCAAGAAGTAAGTACTTAGCCAGGCACTAAGTGCGCATGCAAATCTGCCAAGAAATTTAAATTGGTGTTAGCTAATCACTTCAGGTTGCTTAGTAACTCTTATAGCCAATAGTTTAATCCTTATCCCTCCGGAATTTGCAATGCAAACAGCACCTGATATTTGTCTTAGGCGTGTACCGTTACAGCAGGTATCTGGCGCTTACGTAAAGTCAGCAATTGAAATCAAAGGACTTTTAAACGGAGAAAACGCCTTTCGGAATAACAGTTTTCACGCATTCGGCCTATTACCGCTTCCCACATCCCAGCAGAACTACTAGCTGTTGTGATCGGAAAAAAACATTAATAGGCTTTTATACAAATATTTAAATATCGATAGGTTGCATCTTTCCCTATATAAAATAAAATGTATACTTAGTTCTTTAAAGCTCCAACTCGAAAAGGCCCTTGACTGATTTAAGCTGTTTTTCGTTATATCATTGGTAACTATTTGGCAGAATTGCCAATTTTGAGCTACACACCTTCCTCTAGCTTTCTGGTAAACAAAAGAGGCATATACAGCCGTTACTGCTCGCGTAATAACAAATTGATTCGAAAGTACTTCTTAAAGGAACCTGCTGCAATTTACTAAGGCATGTAAAGGTTATGTCGAGCGTAAGGTGATAGAATAAAAGCTTAAATGAAATGTAAACCACAGAAGCGCCTAGAGATCTCGGGAAGTTTTACATATGAAGTGGATGAATATTTCAGGAATTTTTATGGAATTGTGGGAAACAGCAGAGTTGAGGAACCACAACTGCGTCTGGAATTTGTTGTTTCCAAAGTACTCCCCAAATTAATAAAAACAGATTTGTGGAGGGTTTATCGGTATCCTGGTGCAGACTGTTCAAGTGCCTGCTGTTAAATGAGAAATAATTATTCCTCGTTACCAGACAAGTTAGAAACAGTGAATAAAGCGTCGTTGAGTTTCCCAAGGGGAATCGTTGAATTGTTGAATTAAACAGACCAATAAAAGTTTCATAGATTATATTTGCCAAATTTTTCGCTGCGCCTATTTTTTATTTTATGATTTTCAAATTGGGTTGCCCTGGAAATAGAAAAACTCCAAGTTTTGTTCACATTAATAGAAGAATTTACCAGGATAGTCTTTGTAACGAAATGTTAGTATCACGTGATATATTACGTCATATTCGTACCGCCATATTTTTCAAAGTGCGTAATTTTATAGTTAAAAATAGGTATTTTTGATTAATATGGTTGCCTTTCTAGCCTGGGTTGCAAAAAATTAGGGTTCCCCAATAATATTTGATGTTGAAATTGACTTTATTAAATGTAATAATAAATTATTTAAAACTGCTTTAATTTCCACGTGTAATTAGTTAATTTTGTAATAAATATACTTATATTTAACGCCTAAATATGGTGTCTACTTGTTTAAACAAGCCGCATTAAAATTTTATTAAGTTAACATCATCTAGAATTTACAACAGAATATCCCTTATGTAAATTTAGTTGGAAACTTTCCATGGTAACGGCGAAAATTGATAATCGGAAATTTACTGGAAAATTTCAACTTATGTCACTGGCATCACAAACAACCGTAAACTATAGTAGTACTTAGATATTAGTTTCGTAATTTTTTAATAAAGTATTGTAATCGTAAAAAAAATCGACTTCGAGATTTTGACGAATCTTGACGTTTTAGACCTCCTAGAGTCCGAAAAAACCATTTTTCGAATTATGTCTGTGTGTGTGTATGTGTGTGTGTGTGTGAACACAATAACTTAAAAACGAAATAAGCTAGACCCTTGAAATTATGTACATAGTCATTATTCAACATTTGTAGATTCCTATCAAATTTTGAGCGAAATCGGTTAACCGGAAGTGGCACTTTACCTAAACAGGTAGCGGTACTTCAAGTAAAGTACCAGTTTGCTTCGAGATATTTAAACAAAATTTTGTACATACATTTCTTATGTAGAAAAACTATCAGATATTACATTTCAGCATGATCGGTTAACCGGAAGTGGCATTTTACCTAAACAGGTAGCGGTACCTATTCATGTAAAGTACAAGTTTGCTTCGAGATATTTGAACAAAATTTTGTACATACATTTCTTATGTAGAAAAACTACCAGATATTACATTTCAGCATGATCGGTTAACCGGAAGTGGCATTTTACCTAAACAGGTAGCGGTATCCATTCAAGTAAAGTACCAGTTTGCTTCAAGGTATTTGCAAGAAAGTCTAGGGGAGCACACTCCCGATTTTTTCATTCGTGATATTCTCTACCAAAATATAGCGCGTGCTTAAAAAATTTCTTTATGGAAATATTTGGAAATATGTTATGCAATTATTTTTTTTCAACAAAAGCATTCGTGCATGCCCCCAAGAAAAAATCCCTCCTCCTTCGGAGTCGGGATTTTTTCAATTGGCATGCACTCATGCACTTATTGAAAAAATAGCTGTAGAACATATTTCCAAATATTTTCGGAAATGTTTCAAGCACTTGTTATATTTCTACTGAACATCTTCTGTTTCATAATACTGAAATTAATTGACACCACTGCTGAGTTCTGACGTCATAATAATTTAATCACTGGATACTGAAATTTCGTTACAAAAAATAGTATATATTGTAATGCTTGCGGATAATAAAAATTACTTCTAAAAACTAAAATATCCTTTTCAATAATATTAGAACGCTACAAGGAACCTTAAAGGATATCTTTTTCACGTTTAAAACGACAAAATGTAACATTACTATGCGTTTTAGTAGCAGTGCCGTGCAGGACCAGATGGCAGACTAGTGAATCCACTGAAACCATTGTCTTAAATTTTAGTAATTATAGACTTAATTTCATTGTATCTCCATGTACTCTCTATAATAATACGCACGCTATATTGGCGAAGACATTGAAACCATTCTCTGCAATTTTTGTAATTATAAACTTTGTTTCATTAGCTCTCCTTGGTTTATCTTTGTAAGAATGACGTATGATAGATTGGTGAAGACATATTCTCCCCAAGTTTAGTAATTATAAGCATTGCTTCATTACCTATATCTCCTTAGTCTCTCTCTCTGTGAGAATGATGTACCATTACGATCATCCAAAGGTGCACGCATTTTTTTTGTACTTTTGCCTTTTAATCGTATGCGTTATAAACTTTTTTAAATGTCACCGTCAACACTTTATTTTTAAATGATTTGAAAAAAAGGGACGCCACTGAGCATAGCCAGTTATAATGTATGGAAATAAATCAGAAATTGCCTTAGTAACGAAAAACCGTGCACCTTTGGATGATCGCAATTGTACGAGGTTAGTGGAGATGGTAAAGGTATTCTCTGTATTTTTGTAATTATAAAGTTGTATCTTCACAGTCCCCCCTCATATAAGAAGGAACATGGGGCATAGGAGATTAGCGAAGACAGTAAAACTATTCTCTGTAGTTTTAGTAGTTTCATTTTATCTCCATGGCATCTTCATTGTCATAATAATTATTCTGAGTAATCCTAGAAATGAGAGACAGTTATTCCCTCTCCATGCTGTCTTTTTGCAAGAATGAGTTACTACAAGTTAGTGATGATAGTGAAATTATCTTTTTTTATTTCGAGTAGTTTTATTTTATTTCCATGCCCATTCCATTATAATAACAACATATGGCAGATTAGTGAAGACAGTGGAAGTATTCTCAGTAATTCTTGTAATTAATTGTAAACTATGCTTTATTCTCTTCTAGGCATCCTTCTTATAAGACCGACATACGATATACGGATAAAGACAATGCAGCTATTCTCTAAATTTTTTATAAATATTAATTTTGCTTCATGGTATCTTCCTGGCCATTCCCGTATAAGAATGACATATATCAGATTAGCGAAGATAATGAAACTATTCTCTCTTTTTGAGTAATTTCATATTATCTCTTTGGCGTCTCTGTAATAATAATAACAATATATGACAGATCAATAAAGAAGGTGAGGCTATTCTCAGTAATTTTTGTAATTATTTTTGTTTCGTTGTATCTCCTTGTTCCCCTGTGTAATCATGACATACGGTAGATGGGTGACAATAGTGACGTTATTCTCTAATATTTTGGTAATTATAAACTTTCACTGCGTCTCCATTGTCTGCCTTTGTAAAAATAACATACGATAGATTAGTGCAGACAGTGAAACTATTTTCTATAATTCTCGTAAATATAAACCTTGCCTCATTGTACCTCATTCGTCTCTCTTTGTAACAATGACGTAGGACAGATAATTGGTAAAGACAGTGAAACTATTATCTTAATTTTCGTAATTATGTCTCTCTTTGTAAGAATGACGTAGGACAGATGATTGGTAAAGACAGTAAAACTATTATCTTAATTTTTGTAATTATAACATTTGCTTTATTGTGTGTCCATGGTCACTCCTTTGTAAGGGTGATGATGTATGACACCTTAGGGAAGAGAGTGAAACTATTCTGTGTAATTTGAATAGTTTCATTTTATTTCAAGGGCCTCTTCATTGCAATAATATGACAAGTTGGTGAAGGTAGTGAGACAATTTTCAATAACTGTTGTAACTATAAATATTGTTCCGTCTCCATGGTCTCACTTTGTAATAATGAGATATGACCAATTACCGAAGACAGTGAAACTATCCTACTTTGTTTACAGTAATTATATTTCCATGTCATCTACGTTGTAATAATAAAATATGATATATTCGTGGCCTCTCTTTGTAAGAATGGTGTAGGACAGATGAGTGGAGACATGAAAGCTATGATTTACAACTTTTATAATTATAAACATATAAGAATAAGGTGAAAGATTACGGAACGCAATTAAACTATCCTACTTTTGCTTACAGCAACTAGTTTTACTTTATTTCCATATCCTCCACATTGTAATAATAAAATATAACAGATCCATGATCTCTACTTGTAAAAATGACGTACGATACATGGATGGATACAGTGAAGCTATTATCTATAACTTGTATAATTATAAACATTACTTCAACAATGTAGGAATAAGGTATTACAGATTAGCGAAGACAGTGAAACTATCCTATTTTTGTTTAAAGTAGTTTCAATTTATTTCCATATCCTCTACAGGTTAATAATAAAATATGACAGACCCATGATCTCCACTTGTAAAAACGACGTACGATAGATGGATGAATACAGTGAAGCTATTATCTATAACTTTATAATTATAAACATTACTTCGACAACGTAAGAATGAGGTATTACAGGTAAGCGACGACAATGAAAGTATCCCATTTTTGTTTAAAACAGTTTCATTTTATTCCGATATGCTCTACATGTTAATAATAACATATGACAGATCCATGACCTCCCCTTGTAAGAATGGCATACGAAAGATCAGCTAAAACAGTGAAGCTACTATCTATAAATTTTATAATTACAAACATTGCTTCATTCGTGCAAGAATAAGATATGACAGACTAGCGAATTTAGTGAAACTATCCTATGTTTGTTTAGAGCAGTTTAATTTTATTTCCGTATCCTCTACATTGTAGAGAGACGTCCGACAATTGGGTGAACACAGCAAAGCTATTATCTATAAACTTCTGTAATTATAAACATTGTTTCAGCAATGTAAGAATGAGGCATACTATATTAACGAAAGCAGTGAAACGATCCGATTTTTGTTTATAGTAGTTACATTTGATTTCCGTATACTGTACATTCTGATAATAATATATGATAGATTCATGAGCTCTCTTTGCAAGAATGACTTACGACAGATGGGCGAAAACAATGAAGCTAAATATTATATAAAACTTTTTAATTATAATCATTGCTTCAACCATATCAGAATCAGGTATGTCAGATTAGCGGGGGCAGTGAAACTATGTTATCTTTGTTTAGAGCAGTTTCATTTTATTTACCCTTCCTCGACATTCTAACAATAAGATATGACCGATTAATTATCTCTCTTTGTAAGAATGACTTACGACAGACGAATGAAGACAGTGAAGGTATTATCTATAACTTTTATAATCATAAACATTGATTCGGTTCTGTAAAAATGACGTATGGCAGATTAGCAATGGCAGTGAATATATCCTCTTGCTATTTTGAGAAGTTGTATTTCATCTCCACGGCCTTCTAGTTATAATACTATGATGGGCGAAGGTAGTGAGACTATTCTCCGTAATTTTTGCAATTATAAATTTTGTTTCATTGTCTCTCTGGTCTCTCCCTTGCAATAATGGCATACGACAGGTGGCTGAAGACAGTGAAGCTAGGTTTTGATCACTCCTTTGTATGACAGAGGTACGGCAGACTAGTGAGGACAGTGAAACCAGTCTCTTTTTATTTTGAGTGGATTCATTTTATTGTACATGACCTCTTATTTGTACTATAAATATAGTTTCATTCAGTCTCTGTGGTCTATCCATTGTAGAAAAATTTTATGTACAATTGGGGGTCAGAAAGAGGCAAAGTAAACGCATAAAAAGATGTGAACTATCAAAAAGATGTCCGACTTTATGAAAAAAAGAAGAACATTTATTAAGTTATTTTGCATTAAGCTAATTAGCTTATGATAAAATTAATAGCGATTAAATAACAATTGAGGGCCATTTAGATATTGATTTCGAATAAAGTGTAAATATGCTCTCTTGTCCAATGCATAAGATATGTATCCTATGAATAAAAAATAATTTCTTTGCGAAACTTAAGGGTGAAAAACGGGCACTTTACTTCATTTTACGATAGTTCCAAATAGTTTTACTACCAGTTTATTACTTCTATGCATATAAATAACCTATAAAGTTTTAGTGCAAAACGTTTTACAGCATTCAAAACCGAGAACCTGGACCACAGCCAATGCTGCCATCAGTGGCGTCCGTGAACTTCCTTCCCGCTTGTTTTCAATGTCTTCGGCGAACATGGAAACAGTATATTTTTATTAGTTGAACTTGTTTTGGAGAATAGGGAATTCCGTTAACCCGTTAGCAGCTGTGCTTTTATCATATTCCCACTACCATGTTGTAACGCCAATATTTTATATTATTAACCTACTCTCAGTATGTTTTGTTGTATTAGGATAACGAGAAGAATAGTTTCAAAATTTAGTTTTTAACAGGAGATATGCATGTTATTACTTTTTAATTCAATGTTTTGTACAACACCATCTTCTTAAGCCACCATTTTATGTCACACATTTTAGGTCTAAAACCATCTCTTTTATTTTACTTTAAACATACATTACTTTTATTTCAATGCAATATCAGAATAAATTATACCCTTAAATAAACTAATTATAATGTGAACTTTTTATTCAAATACCGATAGCTGGAAAATGTTTACCCTTAGAAGCTTATAGCAATCTTTGATTGAATCGAAACGTATTCAAGAATAAATAGGAATGCAACAATTCCTTTTTACTATGTCAGCTTTGGATGAGAATTAGAAGGAAGTTACAGACTACTGTTTAAAATCAATTAATATAAGACAAGATGTGCCGCAAGGGTCTAGTCTAGATTCCTTGCTCTTTACAATATTTACTAATGATATTTACAATGATGTCGGGTTATCACCATTATTTCAATATCCCGATGACACCTCATGTTTCAATGCCAGGGAACTTTATCCAATGAGATGACATAAGTTGCTAATAGAATGCAAACTTGGTGTGATGCTAACGATCTGATTTTAAATAGACTTGATGGTAAACTCTAAAAAAAATACAGCAGGTGACATTTTTAAATGTAAAATTAGATTCAAATTTTAATTGGATAGAACGGATCAGCAGCATCATTAATTTATAAACTCAATACAGTTTGTTGTGCCGTAAGGTACTTAAAAGATAATTTAAACTTAATTTCGCTTAAACTGTACTACTCGTACTTTTCAGTTCAAAGAATTCTTCAATTTAACATTATGTTCTGGTATAATGCCACTAATTCAAAAAAATATTTGTGTTGCTCAAAAATGTTGGGTCTGTGGCATACTATATCTGCATTAGAAATGTATGAATACTCACGTTGCCTTGAATATGTATCTATACAGTAGCCATCTACATCAGGAAAAATATGAGACTAATTGCAAAAAAATCACATTTATAATAACATGTGTACTGAAGGTGTTGAAAACATCAGTAAAAGCTAGTTCATCTTTATCAGTTTTCTAAAATAAACTTAAAACATTCTTAATTAGCAAATCATATTATAGTTTATTACAGGAATATTTAGATTACGTTACTTATACATAGTTCATCTCATCAATTAAAACTTTAGCATTGATTTTCTTTTAATGTGGTTGGATTTTTTATGTATAGTTTTTCATTTTCATGTGTACTTGTACCTATCAAAGTTTATTTTCATATTAAACTTGTTTATTTTTATGTTGAAATTTTTTATTTACAACTTGCGTATTGCATGTAACATTGCATGTGATAAAACGATAATAAAGATTTATTATTTGCTTAAACGAATTTAAGATACATTTAAACGACCTTAACTATCACAAATCAATTTCATTAAAACGACTGTATTAGTTTAAATGACTTTTAGTCTTGTTACATGACATCCATCTTATTAAAAAATTGTCATTTAAACTCATTAAAATAACTTTGAGATTAGTATCAATAACTTTAAATCTCATTAAAACGAGTACCTTTCAGATCGTTAAAATGGAGTTTAACATCATTTCAACTATTAATTTCTCGTTAGTACTATTACCTTAACAAAAAAACATTCTAATCTAGATTAAATGATTTTAAATCTCGTTTATACGGTTCCTAGTAACGACCAAATTACTTGCAACATCTTGAAATGAATGTTTATCTTGTTAAATTGTTTATTAAATTCTTAATATGATTTTTAATTTAAATAAAGCAACTTGTATTTTAAAAATGGTTTTAAGCTAATTTAAACAATTACATTTTGTTTAAACGGCTTTAAATCTAGGGTATATCCGAACTTATTTCATTAAAATGGCTTAAAAATTTATTTACACGATTTTAAGTCTGGCTAGAACGACTTTTAATCTATACGAAATGAATTAATCTAGTTAAATTATATGTAAAATTACTTCTAGTTTGCGAAAACAACTTTAAAATTGTTTAAACCATTAAATCTTCTTTAAATGACTTAAAACCTATTTAAAACTAGTGTTATCTCATTGTAACGATTTGAAATTTTAGTCTCGTTAGAACGATTGCTTGTATTCTGGTTTGTAGTCTGGTTACATTTGCATTTAACATTGTGAAAATGAACGTTCACCTCGTTAAACGACTTTAAAATTGGTTAATGCATTTATAATTTTACTAAAAGTACAAGTACAAACTAGTGAATGAGCGCTGTACCAGACTACCTAGACAGCAGTTTATTACCAATCGGATTGTATCGGTATGGAATGACTTACCGGCGCATATCCTCAATTCCGCAAATGTTAACGTATTTAAAAACTTGTTAGACGCGCACATGTCGCCTTGATTTACCTGTATGGCCCATATGAACTTTCATTTGTATCTCTGTTTATATTTATATTTATATATCTGTATATTGTCAATGTGTATTCTATATACTTATTATGAGTCCAATCGGCCACTTTGGCCGTCTACTCTGTATTTTATAATAATAATAATAATAATAAAATAACGTTTAAACGTATTAAAATGGTCTCCATCTAATTTCAACCATAACGTGTTGTTTCAACGGCATCCATTTCGTTAAATAAAATTTTGTGACTTATGTTTTATTGAAACACGGTAACATTTTATTTAAAAATTAAATCTTGCTAAAACCTTTAAACTTGGTCAGCACAACTTTTATCTCATTAAGACAAATTTAAATATAGTTTAAAGGACCTTTATGCTTTGTTCTCATTTCTTCTTCTTCTTCTTCCTTTTTCATTATAGGAATTCTCCTGTTCTTTCCCATTGTTATTACAGCGACTCCTTCATCTTCTTGCTGGTCTTCCAGGAGACCGTCTTCCTCTTGGTGATCTGTCCCTTGCTATCCGGACTATCCGATCTTTGTTCATTCTCTGGATGTGGTTATTCCATTCTCTCCTTCTAGTGGAGATCTATTGGTTTATGGGTTGTACGTTACACTGGTTGCTTATGTCTTCGATTTGTATTCTATCTTTACGTGTTTTTCTCACTATCCTTCTTAAAGTTTTCATCTCAGCTGTTTCAACTATCTGTTTAGTTTTTTGTGTATCCCCCCGTGTTTCTGCACCATATGTTAGTATTGGTCGTATCGTAGATTTGTAAATGCGGCTTTTGACTTCTGTATCTATATATTTGTTATTCCATACTATACTATTTAGTGCGCCAGATATCTTGGACGCCTTGATAACTTGTGGCATTACTTGCTGTTTAAGATTTCTATAACTGACTATATTACGTCCTAAGTAATTAAAAGAGGATACCGGTTCTATTATGTCACTCTGTATTTGTAATTTACATCCTATAGGCTCTTTACTTATCGTCATACATTTAGTCTTTTGGGCCGATGTCTTCATATTGCGCTTTTTACATTCCTCCTCAGTTTTCATTAGTAATTGCTGAAGGTAATCTTCGCTACCACCACGGCATTATCAGCGGGATGATGCCGTGGCATACAATTTTTATTTCTGTGTCCTATATTTTGTAGCCTTCTAATGTTTTCACCTCCTTGATTACCTCGTCCATCACTATGTTAAATAATAAGGGGCTTAAAGAATCCCCTTGTCGAATTCCAGCTGTGGCATCTATTGGTCCGAAATATTTTCCATTTACCTTAATCATTACCTTATTGTTGGTATATACATATGTCTTTTATTAGTTTTATAATTTCACTTGCCACTTGTCTTTCTTGCAGTATATGTAATACATCTTGCAACGATATTGTCCAAAGCCTTCTGGAGATCTATCATACACAT
>OW679194.1:237621695-237724533 GCA_940337035.1 Agriotes lineatus | reverse complement strand
ACTTTAATTCCCTTGATGAATGAAGAATGATGAACTGTCAAATTCTGCTTGGACTTTGATAACTATGTCTTACATTGTACATTCAAAGCCTGCTCAGAATCACAAATGGAGCGAATGGGGTATAAGTATATCAATTTTAATTGGTGGAACATTACTATTCGTGTACCTAGATATTTGAGTGGTACGTGAAACCAAAACTCTGCTTTAGAACATTTAATAATTGATTTATTTTCTATGAACCTTGAGTAATTTCGACCGGTAATTCTTCACCACTAACTTAAAATGTTAATCACATTGTACTATTGGCTAACTTAAATAATATATTTATGGTTTCGGATATATTTCTTCATTTATTATTAATTGTATTCGTTTTCACTTATAATTGGACATATGCTTGTTAGTAAAATAAAGATTACTATTATTAATTATCTAATAATTTTTTGTGTTCGCTGGCAGTTTATTTTCGGAAAATTAGAATATTTGCGGTCACAGGTTAGTCATGCATCTGATGAAAGCTCACGTACGTCAATGCTATTTTTTTAAAATATATTTTAATTGTCGAAAGTATACGAGTTCAGCTGTTTTACTATCTATCTGCTATATTAAAAATTAAAACAAACATTTCTAATGGATTGCACAGATTCAAAAGAAATTTTCAGTATTTGTTTAAAATAAAACTTCCTACATTTTCTAGTTTTAATTTCTATCTAGGTTATACAGTCCCTGGGTTAAGTGTTAATGACCGATACCGTTTGGTCATCATTTCATCAATATTTTTGCAATAAACCATCCTTTATCTAAACAGCCGTGTTTACTTCTTAAATGCAAAATTTGTATGTTACACGTCTCGCAAATTTCTGCCGGCTCGGTCTTGAGGAAGTTTTGCATGCTAATCGGGCGTTTACACAATTCCTGCCATCATAAATTCTCGGTGGTTATTGGTGTATTTTCTTAAGGTATCTAAAACTGGCTGTGCAAAACTTACCGGGGCCTTACATTGGCAGACAAGTCGAATTTGCATGAACTACTTTCTTTGATCTTTCGGGCGGGTTTAAATCGACGAATAGGTTAATTAAATAACAGCAAAACAAATTTGCGACGACTTAATCGCGGGCGCAGAAAATCGCTTTATAACCTGCCGATTAGTGTGTTGTATAACAAAACGTGGCGTAATTGGACACAATCCTATGCACCGACGTCATTAAAAATTTCCGCATAGAACACGCTTTATTGCAATTCAAGCCAGCGTCTGTTTTAATCTACAGGTGTAGATTTGGTCGACTGGACTGATTGAACGGCAATTTAAAGATCTCATTGATAAAAAGGATGTCCAGAAATTCGGAATTTTAATAAGCCGCATAACTTATGCAAAATCGTTTAATCAAGCTCGAAGATGACTGGAAGTTAAACATCTGAAGTATAATTAATTACCTACATTTTTGGTTGGAACTTTTTTAGTTCTAGAAATAAAAATATAATAAACGAATTTAAAATACTTCAGGTAGAACCAGTGGCGGCTTGCTACAAGGAGCCAAGGAGCTATAGGTAGGTCTACCTGCCATAATAAGCCAGCCATTCAAGATTTTTTTTGTCCTGAAAGAAAAAGTATTTGTGCTTAATTTTCATCTATGTCCTCATTTTAAAGCTTAAACAAAGCGTAAGACATTTTTATTTTATGAATATGAACTGTGCAATAAGCGCTGCTTGCTTCCACGGACGCATTTGTTCCAAATCGAAGAGGCTCCTCAGCTGTTCAACAGTTTATAGACCGCAGCGGGTGCAAAGCGGCAAGAAGTAGGTTATAAGATAAGGATATTTTAAAATCCAATGCAATTGCAACATTAGAGACGTTGCACGTTGGAATTTTTGCAAAATAATTACGGTATGATTGTTTGTATTATACCTACTCATACTGTACTGGTAAATTGTCGCACATTATTAGCCTGTAAAGTTTAGTAAATTGTTTCACGGATGCTAACTTTTGCCAGTCCATATGCGAAATATTTGAATTTCGGGATATCGGAATCTACATTTGTCTGTGAAGGGGTGGAAATGCATTTTACGTTCAATGGTTGGCTCTACCATCATTTTCCACGGGCCGCTAATAGTAACAGAATCTTTTGGAAGACCAAGATTTCCCTATATCTAGAATTGCATTTAAAAATAATGTCTATAACTGCTATATAGCAAAATTTATATTATAGTATCAATTATCCGACATTTCGGGCCGTGGGACAAGTGATAGGATAACGAAAGTGAATTTTACAATATATCACAGACTTCTGGAAAGAAATTCAATTTTATAACCTGGTCAAGTTATGGAAAATGTTACTCTCCTAAGAATAATATCCTGGTAATCTCACTTTTTTAAACAATTGATTGGGCAATTCTCTGATTTAACATTACAATAAATTTTACTTTACGTTACTCGTCTATGATGTGTTTATTTCAGGCTCCTGATAACCCTTTCAAGTAATTCCTGTATTACCTCACGTTTTCATTTATACAGTTATACGTCCATCAGTCGCCCCGATTAGGTCGGATAATCGACAATCTACCATAATGGAAAAATAGATAAATTGAGAATAAATTTATAACGAAATTTAATATGTCTATTAATTTATTCAATAAACTCCACAATAACAAACAGCCTTCTCCTTGAAAGAACTCTATCTCCCTTATCCGCGAAATTGCCAATTTAAGTTTTAAGACGATTCCAAACTACTAACACACTTGATTTATTAATTTAAATAATCACACATTTCTAACCCAGAAAATCTATAAACCAAATTTACAAAATATAAATCACAATGAAAGGTGATAAATCGAAGCTAACCAGGCGTGAGACATCTAAACCTTGCTAATCATGTTTTTCTGCGTTTATTACCATAATGGTGATGGCTTAATGCGTCAACTTGTTTTAATTTATGTGAAGTTTTTTAACATTTAAAATAACACAAGTTTGCAGTGCAAGTCCGTCCATCTAACAGGAATGATTTGAGATTATTTGCACGCCTCTTAACCGGTGCCAACAAAACAAGCTGTCGAAACATTCTAAGGAAGTTTGCTTCGACTTCCGGATTTTTTAGAAATAGCAAACAATGGTAAGCATTGATGGTGTAGCTGAAATTTCCTTCCCTAATGTAATACTATGCATAGCTGAAGAGGTTCTCCAAATGCTGACACAAAAGTGAGTTTCTCTTCGACAACAAGTATTCTTTTGGTAATTTTACTGTTTATGTTTTAATATGTAATTGACTAACAGGTTACAAGAATAAATTATACTCGATTCGCTTTTATCAAACAGCAATATGTTTGAAATAAATTAAAGAATACCAGAGTTCTGGAAAAGATACTTTCAGTTCCTACATCGTCAATTATTATTGTAATACGAACCTTTCATTATGTATTTGATAGGTCTTCTGAAAATTTTCATTTAACACTAAGGTAATCTGTAAACACTGTAATCATCCTATTTTTCGTGTACAAGTCAAATATCAGCCCTATCGTCTTTGTAGATAAATCAATTTTTTGGTTGTATAGCTTACGCACAAACGTAGTGTTAAAATACACCCCCATTTTTAGCCCGAGTTGATCGAGTATGAAATCATAATGGAATAAGTTTACAAGAAAAAACTCGAACTAAGCCCAATAATGGAGGAAACAGATCTAGAAAAGAATTGGCAAGAGATTCTGAAAAATATAAAAGCAGTGACACGAGAAGTCCTGGGAGCACCATGGTATCAAAAGAAGGTAAAACAGAAAAACAAAGAAAATTGTAAAGTCTATACCTACAATACAGATGCCTTAGAAGACCATGTTAAGTACGGGGATAGTTAGGATAGTTAGACGTATTAATGAAGCACGAATTCTTCATTCTCCATGCGTATGGAAAGTAGGTAATTACTATGGACTACAGACGATGACTTACCAATAGATTAGCCTGACATACAAGAAGTGATTAAAATTCTAAGGAATAGGAAATCACTGGAACAAGGTAATATATCGAATGAGTTTTTGAAGTATGGAGTAAAACATAAAATAAGTGAATTAAAAAAAGTATAATCCAAAATCTCCAGGTAGTAATAAAATGCATAGAGAACTCTTGTCCTGTAGTCTTGTGTGAATTTAATATACGCTAATGTTTGAATAGTGTGTTTGTCTGTACTCCGTACTTCTGTATGCAGGTTTGCCAATTTCAACGACCCCGTTTTTGCCGAGATGTAATCCAGTGGCGCCCGTATAATAATGCCAATTTGCGACGTATATAACTAGAAACACCCACGCTTTCAGAGTGTGTCCCCCTAAAGCCAGATTGAGGCATTTTTGGTTTCACACCTACTTTTAGATCTTAGACCATTTTCATCTTTGATTATTGAAGTGCAATTCACAAACAGAAAAAAGGTGAAGTTCGCTCAAGCATCTTTGGTCGCAATGTAGGTACTCAACCAAAACATATGGATGGTTAGTAAGGGCTCACAAGCCTCCAAGTACAGATAATAATGACAAAACTAATTGTTTGCATATCCACAACAACGACTTGGGCTAAGCTAAGTCGCAAGTCGACCATTATTCAAAACCATTTTCCAGGCGAAGTTTCATTACTGCATTTCCTATAAGTATTTAAATCGACTACTGAGACACTTCCAGTTGAATCATTTTTACTTAGTATAATTACGTCGTTAAACAACGATAACACTGATAGAAAAAGTGCATTTAATCACAGTAAATTCAGAATTCCGATTGAATAATTCCCTTTAAATAACTGTCAGATGTAATTAATGCGCTCCATTGTTTCTTCAGATAAAGAACCGGACAATGGACAGCCGAGCGGATCCAAACGATTTGTTTATATTAAAATTAACCCCAGTGATTGAATCAGTGAGGCATAGTTCCCAGTATTATGCAATTGCTTTACGGTTTGTAATAAACGCAGGCACGCCCTTAATAAATTAAAGAAATTAGTGCGTGTTGCCCTACCACAACGCCCATATGCAAATCAGAATAAACTTAACGATAATTGCGTTATTGCCACCATATTCCTCACTTAACTGCTTTATTACATGTTACTAAATAGCTGAGTCGCATCTAATACCCCAACACGCATTTTGTAATAATTAAAAAATAAATTATAAAATTCGTGGGATTTATCTTTTGTTACTTCAAGATGTTATTGGGAAATTTGGTTTGTAGGCCGTGATATTGCCAGAATTAAGAGTTCCTTAGGCAATGTCTTCTCTCTTGTCAATTAACGTCAATTACTACATATCGAAAGTTTGAGCTGTTCTATATGATAATTCTGAAACTACTACTCCTTAAATGTTTAGCCGTACAGCTGATGCCTTACTGTAAATAATTAGTATGCCCACTGCGTATCTCTTCGGTTATTTGCATTTTTATGCTGTTTCCAGGCGAAGTGTGGACATTAACGTATCGGCCATTGGTTTTTATAGAAATGCTTTAATAACACATTTACGTAACCACCAACTAAAGTTATTGCTAATGTAGTTGTATAGACTGATATGTATATTACAAATTACAATAAAAATTTAATTTTCACTTCTAAATTTTCGAGGAAAAAAGTGTATATTTTTTATAAAAGGTAGTTCCCAATGCTAGGCAGCAAATTAGATTCACTCTGTACATAGATAAAATAGAGATTCAAATAATAAGGTAACTATGTGAATGACACCAGGAAAATTAGAATTGTTAATGTAGGCAATATTCTGTTCAATTAAACTTTTATCAAGTTCGTTAACGAGCAGCCTTTACACAAAGCAATGTTACATGGCATGTTTCCTAATTGGTGTCCATAACTTAGGGGGTAATTCTACAGAAGATTTTATGTAAAACAGATCAAATGAACCTGTGACCTAACATTGTTCGTGTTTAATATAAATTTAGATTCTACAAAAAAATCAAGTTCCCAAATTAAAGGTTATCTCCAATAGTTAACGTGAAAGGTGGTTTCGGTAGAAGGGAACGGTGCTTCCATATTTTCGCTTGCTCGCTGCAGATCATAATAGGTACATACTAGAGGGATACATGACAAATCCAGAAAATTGTTAGGCGCCACCTGCTGATCTCATCACGGAGATGACATGGAAAGTATTTCAGTGGGACAAAGACTTTTCCTAACTTCGAAAGAAACTGGCTGGTCTGGGATCGCAGTTACCTGGTGTCAAGTAGAGCTCTATCATGCCGGCCCAAATTACAGAAAATTCTGAGTAAATACCCTTCGCCGGTGACGTTACGTTGCTCCTGCAAAACAGAGAAAACGGGTAGATTGCGTACTATGATGCAATCCACAACTTACAATTTTAACTGACTCCGTCAGCCTGTAAATGCGCTTAAGGCACCCTAAATAAACAGTCATGGAAAACCAAGCCGATTTCAAAATTCGTTGCTGTGAGTGAAAGAGAGCGACAGCTGTCACGGCTAACGGCGATGTGAGCAGGATGGAGCGCCGCTGGAAGAAATGCCCCAGATTATCTCAATGGTGCAGTATGTCGAGTTATTTCGAAGGTGTGATTAATTAAACCCCTTTTTAAATCAGACTAAGTCAAATGACAACAAAAGAAAATTGCAGCATTGCCAATATCTGCGCACGTGAGCCTGTACTGCGTCCTATACATCTGGTTCACATAGCATCTACTTCTTGACTCCTTAAGAAGGGGATGTTTACCTCCCGCGTGCTCTAAATTTTCCGAACTGAAAAACCACAGACGTGGTCGTATGTGACTTGAATATTTAATATAGGTAGCCTAACTGGTTCGCATTTTTTCAAGTAAATGTAAACGACAAAGCCGAAATTTGGTTTTCTCTAGGACGCGAACACATTTAAATCAAGTTCTGCCAAGCGCGGTTCCAAAGCGAAGACTTTATGTGTAGGTATTTTGTTGTGATAAGATCTACATAAATCACATTATGCTGACAAGCCCTTTCTGATTAAGCAATATACGAAGTTAGTATTATTTCCTATTTAATTATTTTCAAGATTAGTATTAATAGTACTGAATAGCTTAATTTAGAAACACAGTAGCCGACAGTTATTTATCAATAACTATTTTATGTTCCCGAAGTAGCCGTTCATAAAGATATGCATTGATAACACGAACAATCAGAAATTTTAAGCCCGTAAAGGTCTTTAGGAAAGAACTGTGTGATGCACTCTATACTTGTATAAGTCGTTATGCTTCTCAGGTTCTGTCAAATTATAGTTTGATATATTGATATGATTAGGTTTGCCACCACATTCTTCTATTGTTTTATCTCAACCTTAAATATGCCAGCTGCGAGCATTGCTTCAATTTTGCACTACTTACTTCCCTTTTGAATTTTGATATTGTACAAGTACAACATTCATTGAACGCTTTGTGCTTATCGTTAATCTTTCACCAATCGGCACGTGTTAGTATCCCCAACGACATAAACAAATGGTTTTTAAACGGAACTTTAAATGGTTCACGACATTAATGAGTTGCTGCCTTTTATTTCTGCTATTGTTGAGTAGGTTATTACAGATCTTGTGGTACCTACTAACTGATTGCGTCCACTAATCTTTGATACACATATCGATATGTCTTTCATAATGGTGCAGCTACATATGTAATCAGTCCCATAATTACATTGGAGTTGAAGCATCTATCGTTAAAAACCGAGATCAATTAGTTTATGTAAGTACGACGTCTTGCACTCTGCACGTAGTCCAGTCATTAAAAGACAAAACACATGATTTAAACACATTAAAATCCCGAAGTTCTAATTTTTGGACATGTTTTAACACTCGGTGCCCTAATGAAAATTCAAGTTTTCAAATTGGAGGGACATCCCTCGCGACGCCATCTTGAAAAAATCGTTATTCGGGAATATCTACGCTCCCATTAGTCATACGACAAAAGTTATTATTATCATTCTTATCAAGGACGTCATTTCCAATAACTTTTGTTTGAAATATTTTTCCCAAAGTCAAATAGATTATGAGCTTATCAGCTCAAAGTGAAGGGCAAGTCGATTTTTTTATCTATTTTCAACAGATTTTTCTTGTATTAATTGAGTATTGATTATGTTTTAATTATGATTAATTATTATTTATCATTTCCACACTATCACAAGATTTGGGGGCTCAGGTAGTCGTGTTGGACCTCATTTCTAACAGCCGAATTCTTACAAATCCCCTCCCGTCTATTACTGAACACCTGGCCTTTGTGCGTCTCGACCCTGGTTCTAATCACAAGTGTTTATGATAGGAGTATCACTTCGGCTTATATATGAGTTTTGGGATTTGTAATAATTGGGCCGTTAGAAATGGGGCCCGATACGACTATTTGAGCCTCCAAATCTTGTGATAGTGTGTATATAACTGAAAAATAATATTAGTCATAATGAAAATATAATTTTCAATCAATAATCATCGAAAAATATGTTCTAGTTCAGAATCTGTTGAAATTACAAAAAAATGTTGCAAACAAAAGTTGCTGGGAATGACGTCCTTGATTAAGAATGATAAAAGTATTTTTGTGGTATAACTAACGAGAACGTATATATTCTCGAGAAACCGGTTTTGCCCGTTATTTTTATAAAACGAAGTCGTCACTGGAAAACTCGGAATTTTCATTACAGCACCAGGTTTTTAAACATATCCAAAAATAAGAACTCCGGGATTTAATGTTTCTAAAAATTACCTAACGAATTGACTAAGGCAACAAATTAAATGCACATTATTTTATTAAAATATCAAGTACATTTGCTCAGTAGAAAGAATAAGCGTCAAGTAAAACAAATATATGTTATGTAAGATAATAAATGTTCAGTAAAAGTAATAAATCCACAGTAAAAATGTTAAACATTCAGTAAAAATTATAAATGTTTAGTAAAATAATAGATGATTAGTAAAATAATAATCTTTTGGTAAAAATAGTAGACAAACAGTAACAAATCAATAAGCGCTCAGTAAAATAATAAATCTTTAAATAATAAATCTCTTAAAAATTATAGATGTTCAGGAAAAATATAGTATTTAGTACAAATAATAAATGCTTGGTTCAAAAAATCAAAGCGACAGTAAGACGTTTAATTTTCAATAAAGCAAGGCAACAAATTAAATGCGCATTATTATATTAAAACCATAAGTAATTTTGTTCAGTAAAAAAACGTTATTTCTAGTAAATAAAATAAAGAGACCGCAATATAAAAATGTTTAGTAAAATAAAATATATTCAGTAAAAATAATATATGATACATAAAATAAATAGTCAACAGAATAATATTGAAAGGAATATTATTTAGATATTATTACGTAGGTATTTAACAAAACACTCGCCAGAATGTTACTGCAGATAACCTGGATTGCATAGAATACTATGTCGACAGTGTTTCTCACCAACTATCAGGCATAGCCAAATTAACATTGGAAAATTATTTGGCCATCAATTATTGCTGTATAGCCAACGAGGTACGTGATTGGTCAAAAATGACAAACGTCAAATTTATTTAAAATTGTTTGCATTTCTGACCAATCGCGTACATCAATGCGCACACAACAATAGTTGATCTTTCACAATTTCTCAAATTTAATTGTCCTATATCTGATACTCGCAGAGACACACTGTATGTATACTTCCAACGAAGTCATTATAAAAAGAAGAAGAAAAGACAAATACGACACAAACTTTTATAATTGTATAAAAAAGAAACAAAGATAAAATACTCTCTTAAATACAAGAATACAAATTTAAATATTTCCCACTAGTACATAAATATATAACATTATATTATTAGAGGAGCAAAACTCTCTTGACTTTTGCTGGACGACCTCTGCATCGTTTGTGTCCTATCGGGATGGTTTTTGCTTCTGGAGGTGCGCTTACTATTTTCAGTTCTTATTGCTAGTACAACGATGTGTTTGCACATTATTTTTTAGGAATGCTGGACAGCCACAATGGCCATCAAGCCATTAACTTTTATCTTTGGGCAAAACTGTTCTCAAAATTTTGAACATCACAGATTTAAACTCATCAATTGAAGAGAAATCTAGGCCATCCTTTTTTGTCGCATCAAATTCTTCTATATGAGTCGTATTACCAGCAGGAATAATGCAGCTATTATTGTCATTATTTGTACCGTCTGTCTCACTTTTCCGATTTATATTTTTCTGCTGTTTAGCCAACTTATTAACACAAAACCTAACCTCAAATATCCAGCCGGCAAAGGAAGTCACTGTTACCGAACGTTTATTATTTTTACCGTGCAAATTCAAATAAATTACTGTGCATCTTCTATTTCTTTGATATGCGTTTTAAACTGTACAAAATATAATAAAATACCGTGCATATTTTACTGGCCATTTTTATTTTTTTGTTGTGCAATTTGCAATATTTTACTAACCATTCGGGTTTTTATACTTTGCAAAAATTACCTAGTTGATTACTGAACATACATATTTTTTTACTGAATAAAACTGGATTAAATACTGAACGTTTTATTAGTACCCATTGACCAACAAACCAACAGGAACAATTATCCGCCGTAGCTGCAGTCAAATAAATTGCAAATGTACAGGGTGTCCATAATATCGTTCATGTGTTTTGAAAATAAAAAATAGTCACACTTTCTCTGGAAAGAATCTTAATCCTTGCTTCGAATATACTTAACATAAAAAATAATATAATCAATGGCATTCATCCAACTGCAACTTGCGTTTAAAAAAACAAGTTCCACGTTATGGTACCCAGAAACAAAACACTAGAAATAGAACAATGGTCCCACCTCTGCTTCCAACTAAGTAAAAAATATATTTCGACATTTCACAATTTTCTAGATTTAACTAAAAACAAAAAAGTCCCTGCGGCTGGTTTTTAACGACGAACTATGAACTACGACGCTTGCCTGCGTAAAAGCATGATGCGACACCCTTTACGGCAACTTGTTGCACAAAACAGTTAGGTAATAACGCAAGCGTTTCTATCTTTTAGATGAAAACTTAATCTGGCAACGAAAGGAAAATTTTACCGCCTTAGAAATGAGGTCACTTGAGGCGGTCAATCTGTATTTGTTAAATACCAAATAAGCACACATTAATTAATAGTCAAATTTCTGTGAAAAACTACGAAACGGCGCTTTAATAATGAGTGAAAGTGCGTTATTAATGTGGGGACGTGATTAGCTTTTACATGATGCCGTGCTTATTTTGGTACCTGCAATCCTGCATGAGATCTTGTTTAAACTGACTCGCTCGTAAACGATACAATGCGGCAAGGTGAATAACTTCAAGTCCATATTTTGTGGCAAGTTTGTTAGGTTTGAGCCGGCCTTAATGCCGTTAAATAAACGGAAGATAAGGTAAGTCATGGCAAATACAATATTCTTTTTTTAAACGGATGTGGTGTCTTTCAGCACACTTTGGTGCGCTTGGCGACAGTTTTGCTTTCTACTTCAATTTTGCAATAAAGCCTTACTATAAATAGAGATTATTGCGCAAAAGAATCTACTTCTATTCTACATTGTTATAGCTATAATGTTGCAGGCTAATAAAAATATAATGAAGATATCCAATGCACGACATCTAAAAACTTTATAATGCAGTCATATTTATATATAAGTGCGTATCCTTAAGTTTATATATTTCTGGAAAAAAGTGTTGAAAAGTAAATAAGTTTGTGAAAAATGTGTTCGTGCAACATTTGCAAATTTCAAACTGTTTCAAATTCAAAAAGTGTTAAAAAAAGAAAAAACGCCGAAAAATATGTATTTTGCAAAAGGTTGGAAATCAACTGAAGCTGAAAGACTACGCTCAAACAGTATAACAAAATTCCACATGTTTTCATCTCTGATTTAATGTAATTTTACATATACGGGATGAGCTGTTAGTGTTTTAGAACACATTCACAATCGTTAAAATTAATTTTGGCTCAGATCGTGTTGCCTTTTTAAATAAACATCCAGATTTTTTAGCTTTATGTGCCTTCCACATTGTGAACCTAAACAAGAATGTTATAATAAGTATGTTCGTTGGTGTGCAATCATGCAGACTAGCATTTCAAAAAACGAAAACATTGAAAATTGGATCATCAGAGTCAAAATCCTATCGGAGGTTGAAAATAATCAAGGGAACCTTTGTTTACAGCGACTGGAGTTGCAATTATGAAATTTTATTTTAATGATTTTTCTCCAATTTGTGCCTGTATTATTAGCCTTAAAATCTAATACCTCTTCAAACATGGCCAAAATACTGTAGTTGTCTTTTTTTATTATTGTTTCTTTGCTCATTCTCTCTAATATGTCTATATTGAAGACGCTTTCAAGTAATGATGTATGCAGTACCCTACGGTAACACCCCGTTTCAAATGGTTCAATACCCTTAAAGTTGGCTTGCTTTCAAGTCCAGGTCTCAACGTCAAACAATAAGATAGAGCACACACAGTATTTCCGCATACGAACTTTAATACATCAAGGAACTTCCTTATCCTAAAAATCACGTTTTTGGCAATTTGTATTTCCCTTGTTTGTTCAGTGTCGTCTTTTATCCCGTCTCCTAGATATTTGCACGTGCAAACTCTTTTAATGTGCGTTTTTAAACCTCTATAACTTGCTGTGATTTCTTCTTTTTGCTTATTGCTATAAATTTGGAATTCCAAGATGAATTGCGAGCCCTTAGTTGTTATAAGACCTGTTCGGTTAATCAGAGTATCCGTTAATATGACAGAGTCATCCGCATGACATAATGTATGTTGTTATAGGCGTCTTCATTAATAGGTACGCCTGGTGTTTCACCTGTTTCTTCGCTAAATACGTCAAATAAAAGCGGATATAGTATACATTCCTGTGGAATACCCCTCAGCATTTATACATCCTCAGTTAGCTCATTCTCATCTTTTACTGTGACTGTCTATTCCCAATATAGGTGTGCTATTGTTTTTGTATATATAATATTATGTTTATGCTTGCACAAATTGAATTTAAACATAATTAATGTGCTTCAATGTGAATTCCGTCAACTTAAAGCACAACTGATGCCCGACCTTCAGTTTGCGGCGATTTACAATAGGGGAAAAATAACCACAACGGATCCCCACCTGAATCTCCTCAAAAAAATGATCCAGGTAGAGGTTATAAGTAGTGATGGGACTATTCGAATGCAAATTACTACAGTATTCGATTCTTGCAAGATCTCGAAAGCATTCGATTCTTTTGAGTGTATTCGAATGCTTCGAATCGAATACTTAATCGGTGTTTGTAAATCTCGCCGGGCGTGATCTCGATTCCGATCCGAATGCTGAATTCGAATGCATCGGCGCTTGACCGCGGTTGGTACTCGGATTCGCACTCGAATCGTTTCAGTTTTAGCTAGTACAGTTCTGCGTATCAAGGAGTGTAAAGAATGCCCGCCGCGGCAAACTCGCTCCGAAAGCAACTATATAAATGGACAGAGAACTGCCCGTTGCCATTCCGAAAGTTTCGACTTTAGATAGACATTACATAGGTATTTTGGTTTCCATAGAAGGCAGGAATGGAATCAACTCTCAAACGCCGTATTTTTTTATCCAGGTCTCACTTGAATAGTTGGTGCTGAAATGTTTCTAGTTAAATATAGACTACAGAATTAAAATATTACCACACAGACTGAAGATTGCACACTCAAACGATATAGCACCACCAAAATAATAAAAGCAACTAAATCTACTAAAAATTTAAACAGATGAAGGGAAAGAGAAACAAATGCTGGGGTTGTCTTAATAATTTATTTTAAAGAAATACATATAGGCCCGTAACAACAATAAAAACAACTATTTTATAAACAGTCCTTTTCTCATATTCATTTTCGGTACTATAAATTTAACATTTAAGTATTTCAAAACAAATATACGTTATTAATAGGGTAAGCTGAACCGCCTACAATCAAAAGAATTTTTTATTTTTGCTTTGTGCACGTACAGCGTCTCGTGATCTCTGGTGTTGCGTGTCGCCCAGCCGAGTTCACACGTCACCACTCACCCAGTACGAGAGCGAGCACACAACTCGAATCTGAATTCGAGTGCGATTTTGCATTCGAATCGCTTCCATTCGAATGATCATTCGATTCTCAAAAGTATTCGAATGCGATAAATTCGATTCTGAAAAGTATTCGATTCTGCCCATCACTAGTTATAAGAAAATGATGTCCAGCCAGGTTCAGACATTTGCGTCCAGTGATCAGTCAGCAGCCCTAAGCCCCAAGGCGGAGGTAACGCCTCGCAGCCTGCAGCCAAAGTAGACTTGAGTCGAGATCTCCCAGTCCGAAGCCGCCTGTGAAGTTTCGCTTGATCCGGCCAAGCGAATTGTCGTCAGTCCGCAACTTCGAGTCCAGAGTCTCACCTGAAGAAACCAACCATCACTTCGAAAGCAGAACCCTTCCTGAAAATCTGACCGTCCCCATTCGTCAAGCCGTTCCCTCAATGGCAAAATTGACCGCATCCAGACCTGTAGACTCCCACTTCGTCGACCAGTTTTTTTGGTGACGATATTCGCCCCCCCCCCCTCTCTTCGAACCTTTCCATCGGTCGCGCGATTCATACCTACAGATGATGCTCCCCTTCCACGAACCGTTCTATCGGTGATGAAAGCTTACCCCTAATACCGCTCAACCCCTTACCTAGAGTAGGCACCTAGCGACCCGTCCCGTAGCCCACCAGCCAGCGCAAAACCCTAGGCTGGAGCCCGAAAACGAGCTACTACGTCTAACGTAAGTAGCCTTTATTCAACGGTAAAAGAGACCTTTTCCTTATAATCACTACCGTGATTAAGCAAAAATTCGAATTACATGGTGAAAATTTCCTCTCTAGCAAGTGAGAAGTTTTTATGACGCCTCCAGACTAAATCGTAGCTCTTCGCATAACCCCAGAAATTCGACCTGCAGATTTTCCGTGGTTTCCGCCAAATGCTCATGCTTGCGCTTGGGGTTCTTCAGAGGTACATTTGACACAGTATATAGCTCGCCGACCAACACACACGCACAATTCACCACCTGTAGCACTGGCACTACATCCCCGACGCCAAGAAAAACACCCCCAGTGATTTACTACCCTTAAAGCGACCTCACCGACTAGACGACTTTTGTCAACAAACGCAGCCACATTACCATTGTCGATTTCAACTGCTGCTGCCACGAAGTGCAGCACCGTCTTGGAGGCCCCCTTACCACCGGCCACACTAGCGTGCCACACTGGTTGCCGATTTTTAAAAGCGCTCGACCAGCGGCTTGCACTTTGAGTTCGTTTTATTTTCATTGTACATACATTTTACCATTAAATGTAAATTACAAGGATAATAAGTAATACAAAAACCAATATTTCTACTTAAGCATTCTAAAGTGTACTTAATCTATTCACTCGTAGCAATTAACGAACTTTTAACTTACTGCGCTACGAAGTACTTATATGCGAAAAAGTAATTCAATTAAAATTACAAGCCAGTACAAAGTATTACACGAATGCTCTTCAGCATTTCAAACAGTGTCTGATGTTTCACTTTATCAAATGCTTTTTCAGACTATGAAATAGGCGTATATGTCTCAAGTCATATCTAAGCGTCTTTGCGTCGGCACATTTGTTCCCATACGCGCTTACCTAATACCCATGCCGTTCCTAGATCCCCGTTGCAAATTACTAATTCCTTTTTCTGGCTTTCTTTTGTAAATAATTGTAACGCAGGCCTCCATGGTATGATGGTTCTGTAGTCAGAACAGTCTCTTGCGTTATATTTCTTTGGGTTTGTTATAAATTTGGATGCCAACCATTGCTCTGCACTCGAAATTACCATATCAACATAAATGATTTTTCTGAATCCATCATTTCTCGTACCCTTTTAATTTCTAATGCGATGTAATCGAGAAACTCCTACAGATCTTCACCAGAAGTCCATTTCTGTTGCCGAAAGTACTCATTTTCCACACGCATTTGCGCGCAGAAAGTGACCATTTGCTGCACTCTTAAGTCAACACTTTCTGCACTCTAATGTCAAGTGATAATCATCTGATTGCCAAAAACCGACAATGTTAAATTTATATTAACGAATGTCAGATTGAAAAATTAAATTTCTTATAGAATAGGAAGCCGTCATAGAAAAAATAGTATGTGACACATGCCTAGAAAGGCAATTGGAAAACTTATGTAAATTGTTATCATCTTTCACATGCGTTTTCCAATGGCATTCTTTCCAAACTTGTATGACAACATACTATTTACATTACTACATTAGTATACTTAACTTATAATCAAAATTTTTCGCATTCACATAATTTACTATATTATGACCATCTACATCCAATTTAATAAAGGAACAACTTTTGTGTACCGCTCTATGAATTTGAATTCCCACTAAACGCAAAATCATTTATGCTTTCAAAATCAAAATCTATATCTACATCTACACTTGCCACCATATTATTTTTACTTTCTTTCTTTGAGTAACACTTCGTCTACAGACTTTTTTCTTACTCACCTAAAAACACTTCATACAGCTATAATAACAAATCGACCTCGACACAAGGATTCAACACACTCAATTAAGAAAGAAAATCATCATAACACAATTAAATAAATGCGAAAGATTGAGGCAGTTTTAAATGAAGCAAGGCTGAGAAATGGCGACGTAGCACGAAAACAAGAAGAATAACAAGCAAACGCATATACAAACATTTTAAAACGTCTTACAAAAATACCACTTTCAGCCCAGAGTGAATCAAGCTTATAGTATTACACTTTCATAATATGTTTTTAGTTAATTTGAATCACACGTACAAGAAGCTTTAAGTAGCCTTATTATACCCGGAAGGGAGTGGGCAGACACATTATTGCAATAAATGATAAAACCAAGTTTTCACATGAAACTGCTACTCTACAACGTTTCAGGTTATCAGTTTATGGCATGGCGAGAAGCAATTAATAACCGAGCCAAAATCATTCAAATCCTGTTCTCTAACTGGTTTGGTATTGTTAAGTCATTTTGCTATTTCAGATGCTTAATTGCATTTCACGCCGTTAGTTAGGTCATTTTGGTATTTTGAATAGCCGCCTAAGCTTAGAGCAGCGCGCCCGTATGCTAAGCCCTTTTAGCTCTTTATTTGGCTCCATCGCCTAATTCCAGAATCACGATTTCGCACTTAGTTAGCCTAAAAAGCAGTATTTGTCGTCGGTTGGAGCTCTCCTCTGATGGCGTTTTTCTGAATTCTGAATAGCACGCTGTGGCGGCGTGATACCAGCGTGGCCCGCATTGGTTTGTTTCATTTAGCACGCTGTGGCGGCGTGATACCAGCGTGGCCCGCATTGGTTGGTTTCATTTCATCGCCTTGCGATTCGCTGTGGTTTAGTCACGTGGCGGGACGCGGCCAAGGTGACCTTTGTTAACGCTTCCCTCGTGGCATTCAGCCGAGAGCCGTCAAACAAGTAAGAGGTCGGATAGTGTGTGTGAGTTCGTGCGACGCTTCCGCCCTTGGCGGGGGCGTCAGCCCTTTTTCCCGTCGAGTGCTGCTTCGGCAATTTATGTGATATACGTTTTCGCCTTAAGTGGAGTCTTCCAGAGCCCGTGGCAGAGAGCGCTTGTGTGTGTGGTGGTGATTCGAAATTTGTCGAGTGATCTTCGGCGTAACGTGGGTGTTTTGGAGCCCAGTTCCTGCTACTATTAGTGAGGGGTCGTGCCCCCTTCATCTCGACCTACGAGGATTTGGTTCAGCAGAACGAGTGAGGCCCCCATCATTTTCGTCGTCCCGTTGTACGCGTCTTGACGCGTCTCCCGTCGCCATTGAGGCGGTTATGCATTCACCCCCTTTCGCCGTTGTAACACCGAAGGTACCTACCACCTACGATTGCAGCTCGTCGCAACTCAGCTGTACCAGGCTCCCTCGCCGCCCACGCATTAAGGTATGTGCCTTTAACCTGATTACCGCTGTGAACGCGAGTGTTACTCATTACTACTCATTACTACGCTAGTGTATTCATTCAGACTGCAGACAGTTCAGGCCGTGAAGGCTAATGTAAATCGTCGCTGCCCTTGCATAAGGCAATGTGTATCTTTGTACCTATTCATTACTACGCTAGTGTATTCATTCAGACTGCAGACAGTTCAGGCCGTGAAGGCTAATGTAAATCGTCGCTGCCCTTGCATAAGGCAATGTGTATCTTTGTACCTATTCATTACTACGCTAGTGTATTCATTCAGACTGCAGACAGTTCAGGCCGTGAAGGCTAATGTAAATCGTCGCTGCCCTTGCATAAGGCAATGTGTATCTTTGTACCTATTATTGCTGTTCACTAATGTTCAACATCTGTCGTTAAGCTTAGAGCGCGCGTGCCAGCTGGTGCCCTTAATTATAGAGTAAGGTTAGATACAGGGCGACGCATTCTGCTACCCCATTGTAACTCGAAGTGAAATATATGATTGGTTAGTTAAGGGAACTATTGTTTGTTTCGGTTTGTGCATGTTCTGTTACAGATAGACGCCCCTTTATTGTACGAATTATTGTACGACGGAACGAGGAAGCTGTGAGCGTGCAGGTGAGTGGGACAGCTGCGTAGTCGTGGTCGGATGGACACCTAATCACAATCCTTGCTTAAGGCAATCCCGAAGTTGTTGTTTGACCTTGCAACTCTTGAATAATCTTATTGGCGGAGTATTTTTGCATGCTTCGCTCCCGTCTAACCGTCCAGGCCCGGTTAGCCGGGTTAAGACAGGCTTGGTGGCGCCCTCATAATTTCGACATACCCTGTATATATTATGCCACAACGCGCTTGCCCAGAACGTATCGTGTGACTCACGCCCGACTCCCTGAGCGTTCCAGCCGTGGCCTATTAGCCTATTTCGAACCGATCTCAGGGCAAGTGTGTCATGTTTTCAGGACTGATTCCGTGGTGCGATGCTCACCTTGGGTGGGTGTCGTAAAGTCCTTTTCATACCGTAACAGGCTAATTTTGGCGGCCCAATCGCGTGGGGCTTGTTGTTTGTTGTTGTTGTTGGACGGTAGTAGTCTCGTTAAGCCCACCCGTCGTACGTCTTAATTTTGGCTATTCCAACGTCTGAGGCCTTGTATGTTTGTTTTTCTTATTAAGCCACCCGTTGTGCCTTGATTTTGGCTATTCCAACGTTTGGAGCCTATTGGTGCACGACAACGCTCGACCTCATTTTGGGGTTTCCTTTTTTTTTGCGCTGTGTGTCTTAATTTTGCTGTTATTGGACTGGAGTAGTCTCGTTAAGCCCATCCGTGTGTCTTAATTCTGACGCTTTAACGTCTGAGACCTTGTTGCGTGACAACGCGCGACCCCATTTCGGATTTTTTTTTTCTTTTTCTGTCGCTCGATTTCGGGCGCAGTACTGTCTGTGACCATTGTTGGTTGATAGTAGGCGCGTTAAGCCATTCGTTGACCGCCTAGTTTTGGAATTTGCTCTTTTTCGCTTATGTTCGGTCTCTTCGCAAAGGATATGGACAGATAGTCCCGTTAAGCCATTGGGCGAGTGAAAGGTAACAAACCACTTTTTCCCGATTTCTCCCGTCTTGACCGTCTACGATTTGGTTCGGATATCTGACGTAATTGACTTACCAAACACGTGCTAACGTTTTTCTTTTTATACGACGTATTACACAAGTCGGTCCTTTCCCGGTTGTAAACATGGTGCTAAAGCTACATATTGAACGCCTGCTTCGCGCGGAGGCTGAATACGAGTTGAGAATCAGAGGCCGTGATGCTTCCGGCACGGTTACCTTGTTGCGCTCCCGGTTACGCGACGTATTGAGAGAGGAGGGACGCGCAGATATGGATACGCGACCGCCGTACCCGTATACGTTCGAGGAGGATCTCACGGCCGTGACAACATTGATTGGCGAATTAGAAGAAAAGATTCAGCTATATTTAGCTAACCCGACTAAAGAAGTAGCGGCTACGATCGAAACGAAATTTTATCACGGAATGAACCGTCTGACGAATTGTTCAGCTATAACGGAGGAAGAGCGAGCGCTCAAACAAAAAGCGTTCGCGGAATTATCACTCATACGTTCAACCTACGAACTTAACCAGGTAAAGCTAGGGTCGTCTGCGACTACGGCTGAGGAAGAAAGCGCCGTAGCGCTGCCATCGACGTCCGGTGTCGCACCTACCATTACCGTCGCGACGACGACTACGACTACGACGGCGGCAACTATGTCGACTCCGAGTTTTGTTGCGCCGATGTCGCGTACGATCTCATTTAAGGCAACCCCTGTTTCGAAATGGAACATACAATTCTCAGGTGACCCGAAAGGTCTGTCGGTCAACGCTTTCATCGAGCGTGTTAGCGAACTCAGAGTGGCCAGAAACCTTACCGAAGAAGAGTTGTTTATGCAGGCCATCGATTTGTTTTCGGCCAACGCATTGCTATGGTATCGCGCGAATAGAGCGACCCCTAACACGTGGCAACAGTTAGTCAATTTATTGCGTCTAGAGTTTCAGCCTGCGAATTATGATGAACGGTTGTTGGACGAAATTAGACGTCGCACGCAAGGCCCTACGGAAAGTATGGGCATTTATATCGCTATCATGCGCACAATGTTTTCGCGCCTGACCGAAGCGGTTCCCGAAGAGAAACAGTTGCGTATTTTGTTGCATAATATTTCACCTTTATACCAAACCCAGTTGGGATTGACGGAAGTCCGGTCGGTCGACGAGCTAGCGCTATACGGACGAAAGATTGAGGAACGGCGCTATGCCATTGAAACTTACGTGCCACCTTCTAGAAAGAAGTCTGACTTAGAAACAGACTTGGCATACGTCGAGGTCGCGCCTATCGCGGAAACGTGCCCAGTTGATATTGTCGAAGCGCGTGACGTTAATACTCCCGAGAGGAGGAATCGAGAACCGGCACCCAAGTCAAGCATACGGTGTTGGAACTGTAACGAACCAGGCCATAGAGCCAGTAGGTGTCCGCGACCCCGCGGCAAGAAATTCTGTTACCGTTGCGGCAAACCTGAAGTGACCGTAAACACTTGTCCTCGTTGTCGAACAAGAGATAGGGGACAGGGAAACGACCCCGCGAGACGCTGAACGGTCGAGCAGTGTCCTCGCGCGTGTTTAGCAATTCGACTAAATTTATGAAGGGACTTATCGAGGAGCGCGAGACCAAATTTAAAAAAAATAAAGTCATTCTCGATTACGTATTAGAAAGGTCATCTGATGACCGTCGACCGCATGTGACTGTTGAAATCATGGGTTTCGAGTTGTTAGCTTTGTTGGACTCAGGAGCGAATCGAACGATCTTAGGAGCTAAGGGTTGGGACGTGTTGCGTACTGTAGGCCTGCGCATAAATAAGAAGCTGAGACCCGTTTGCTCAGTGGCTAATGGACAGACCGTGACCAGTCTAGGTACCCTGCACTTACCTATTCGTTTAAATAACAGAGTGGTAGCTATCGATGTTTTGATAGTTCCGGAGGTTCCGCACACCCTGATCCTGGGGATAGACTTTTGGAAGTCAGTGGGAATAGTCCCAGACGTGTTTCGAGGGGAGTGGGAATTCTCGAAACCCGGCGTAGCGGCCATTGATACTCCTACCGGCAATTTGCAGTCTATGTTCGACCTGAACTCGGATCAACGAGCCCAATTAGACACTCTCGTAAACCGACATTTTACTACCGCTAAACCCGAACTCGGCTGCGCCAAGTACGTTCAACATAAAATCACTACTAAGGCGGCACCGGTTAAACAAAGGTACTACCCGGTTTCTCCCGCAATGCAGGCGCATATCGATGCTGAGTTGGACAGGATGCTGAAATCAGGCGTGGTGGAACGTTCTCGTTCAGCCTGGTCGAGCCCGATTTTACTAGTTAAAAAGAAAGATGGGACCTATCGTTTCTGCGTTGACTTTCGCAAATTAAATAGCGTCACCGAGAAGGACGCCTACCCGATACCTTACGTGTCTTCGATTTTGGATCGCTTACGCGATGCCCGGTTCATGACGTCGCTTGATATCAAATCCGCGTACTGGCAAATTGAAATGGAAGAGAAATCTAAGGAACTAACGGCCTTCACAGTACCCGGGCGCGGTTTGTTTCAATTTACTCGCATGCCCTTTGGGCTTCATAACGCGCCAGCGACTTGGCAACGTTTCGTCGACCATGTGTTGGGTCCCGAATTGGAACCTTACATCTTTGTCTATTTAGATGACGTGATTATTTGTACCCCGACTTTCGAAAAGCACGTCGAGATTCTAGACGAAGTATTGCAGCGACTAAACGACGCTGGTTTAACACTGGGTCGTGATAAATGCCATTTTTGCCAACCAGAATTACGATACCTGGGCTATGTCGTTAACGCCCAAGGACTTTTAGTCGACCCCGATAAAGTTTCGGCGATTCTTAACTTGCCGCGACCTAGAAACGTTTCGGAGATACGGCGAGTTGTCGGCATGGCATCGTGGTATCGGCGTTTCATACCAAGTTTCTCAGCCATTATTGCTCCGCTGACGTCGTTATTGAAAAAGTTTCAGAAGTTTGAGTGGACCGAGTCATGCGAAGTCGCATTTACAACCATCAAAAATTGCCTAGTTTCGGCACCCATTTTGTCGTGTCCCGATTTTTCTCTCCCGTTTATCGTACAGACGGACGCTTCCAATGTTGGTATCGGCGCCGTGCTGACTCAGACCGTTGATGGCCAAGAACAAGTCATCTGTTACATTAGTCGGACTCTTACGAAACCTGAGCGTAACTTTTCGGTTACGGAACGCGAATGTTTGGCCGTCCTGTGGGCCATAGAGAAGTTACGCCCATATTTAGAAGGCACTCACTTCACAGTCGTTACTGACCATCATTCACTTATCTGGCTAAATAATCTTAAGGAACCCACCGGGAGACTCGCCCGTTGGGCTGTTCGTATCCAACAATACGACTTCACGATCAAACACCGGAAGGGAAAAGACCACGTCGTTCCGGATGCGCTGTCCCGTGCTATACCCGAAATAGATGTAGTCTCAGTTGTCGATTCTGGAGAACCCGAAGCCGGTGCTCAGGCACCGAACGACAGTCGAACTGACCGTTGGTATAGGCGCATGTGTACACGCGTCGTAGAAAGACCATTCAAGTATTCGGCGTGGAAACTATCGCGAGGGAAATTGTTTAAACATGTTAACGTAAAATATCCCGAATTGGACGAAGGCACGAGTTGGAAAGAGGTGGTTCCGAAGCCTCAACGCGCCGAAATTCTCCGCAAAAACCATGACGAACCTACCGCAGGCCATTTAGGCATTTATAAGACCTACGGTCGTATCGCTCAACATGTTAAGTCATTTTGCTATTTCAGATGCTTAATTGCATTTCACGCCGTTAGTTAGGTCATTTTGGTATTTTGAATAGCCGCCTAAGCTTAGAGCAGCGCGCCCGTATGCTAAGCCCTTTTAGCTCTTTATTTGGCTCCATCGCCTAATTCCAGAATCACGATTTCGCACATAGTTAGCCTAAAAAGCAGTATTTGTCGTCGGTTGGAGCTCTCCTCTGATGGCGTTTTTCTGAATTCTGAATAGCACGCTGTGGCGGCGTGATACCAGCGTGGCCCGCATTGGTTTGTTTCATTTAGCACGCTGTGGCGGCGTGATACCAGCGTGGCCCGCATTGGTTGGTTTCATTTCATCGCCTTGCGATTCGCTGTGGTTTAGTCACGTGGCGGGACGCGGCCAAGGTGACCTTTTGCCAACGCTTCCCTCGTGGCATTCAGCCGAGAGCCGTCGTTAAAACAAGAGGTCGGATAGTGTATGTGAGTTCGTGCGGCGCTCCCGCCATTGTGGCGGGGGCGTCAGTCGTTTTCCCGTCGGGTGCTGCTTCAGCAGTTATGTTGCGGGCGTTTTCGCCTTGAAGGGAGTCTTCCAGAGCCCGTGGCAGAGAGCGCTTGTGTGTGGTGGTGGTGATTCGAAATTTGTCGAGTGATCTTCGGCGTAACGTGGGTGTTTTGGAGCCCAGTTCCTGCTACTATTAGTGAGGGGTCGTGCCCCCTTCATCTCGACCTACGAGGATTTGGTTCAGCAGAACGAGTGAGGCCCCCATCATTTTCGTCGTCCCGTTGTACGCGTCTTGACGCGTCTCCCGTCCCCATTGAGGCGGTTATGCATTCACCCCCTTTCGCCGTGGTAACACCGAAGGTACCTACCACCTACGATTGCAGCTCGTCGCAACTCAGCTGTACCAGGCTCCCTCGCCGCCCACGCATTAAGGTATGTGCCTTTAACCTGATTACCGCTGTGAACGCGAGTGTTACTCATTACTACTCATTACTACGCTAGTGTATTCATTCAGACTGCAGACAGTTCAGGCCGTGAAGGCTAATGTAAATCGTCGCTGCCCTTGCATAAGGCAATGTGTATCTTTGTACCTATTCATTACTACGCTAGTGCATTCATTCAGACTGCAGGCAGTTCAGGCCGTGAAGGCTAATGTAAATCGTCGCTGCCCTTGCATAAGGCAATGTGTATCTTTGTACCTATTCATTACTACGCTAGTGTATTCATTCAGACTGCAGACAGTTCAGGCCGTGAAGGCTAATGTAAATCGTCGCTGCCCTTGCATAAGGCAATGTGCATCTTTGTACCTATTATTGCTGTTCACTAATGTTCAACATCTGTCGTTAAGCTTAGAGCGCGCGTGCCAGCTGGTGCCCTTAATTATAGAGTAAGGTTAGATACAGGGCGACGCATTCTGCTACCCCATTGTAACTCGAAGTGAAATATATGATTGGTTAGTTAAGGGAACTATTGTTTGTTTCGGTTTGTGCATGTTCTGTTACAGATAGACGCCCCTTTATTGTACGAATTATTGTACGACGGAACGAGGAAGCTGTGAGCGTGCAGGTGAGTGGGACAGCTGCGTAGTCGTGGTCGGATGGACACCTAATCACAATCCTTGCTTAAGGCAATCCCGAAGTTGTTGTTTGACCTTGCAACTCTTGAATAATCTTATTGGCGGAGTATTTCTGCATGCTTCGCTCCCGTCTAACCGTCCAGGCCCGGTTAGCCGGGTTACGACAGGCTTGGTGGCGCCCTCATAATTTCGACATACCCTGTATATATTATGCCACAACGCGCTTGCCCAGAACGTATCGTGTGACTCACGCCCGACTCCCTGAGCGTTCCAGCCGTGGCCTATTAGCCTATTTCGAACCGATCTCAGGGCAAGTGTGTCATGTTTTCAGGACTGATTCCGTGGTGCGATGCTCACCTTGGGTGGGTGTCGTAAAGTCCTTTTCATACCGTAACAAACAGTATTATTGGCCTAAACTTAAGGCGGATGTGACCCGTTACGTTAACCGTTGCGCGACGTGCCTAGCGCAGAAACCCGAACAAAAACGCCCGGCCGGCTTGATGTGTCGTCACCCCGTGGTGGATAAGCCGTGGCAAATGATATCTATCGACATTGTAGGGCCGTTGCCCCGTTCAAAGAAAGGCTACGTATATATTCTGTCCGTGGCTGACTACTTTACCAAATTTACCCTTTTCTTCCCGTTGCGTACCGCCACTGCGACCGCGGTGACTCAGAAAATTGAGAATGATGTTTTCTTGCTCTTTGGAGCACCTCAGTACGTCTTGGTTGACAACGGCGTACAGTTTCGCAGTAGAGAATTCCGACAGCTTACCGATACGTATAAATCACGAATCATCTTTAACGCGCATTATCATGCGCAGGCCAACCCCGTCGAACGCGTTAATCGAGTATTAAAAACTATGCTAGCGTCGTACGTGAAAGACAACCACCGGGAGTGGGATAAATATTTGTCGAAAGTCGCTTGCGCAGTGCGTACCGCAGTACACGAAGTCACCGGCATGACCCCATATTTCGCCAATTTCGGCAGAGAGATACAGTTAGAGGGGACGCGCGCCAATAACCCCGAGGAGGTGGATGTTTCGGAACAAATACGAGTAGAGAGTCGCGAAGACTTGTTACGACGGACTCCCGCGTTAAGGTCGGTATATGAAGACATAGTCAAGCGACTAGACGTGGCGTACAAAGCCTCCAAGGCGACTTACGATTTGCGAAGGCGCCCGGCTCAATTCGCCGTTGGCGATACCGTCTGGCGACGAAATTACGTACTTTCCGATGCGGCGAAATATTTTAACGCCAAGTTGGCTCCAAAATTTATAGGGCCGTTTTATATCAGTCGGCAAGTTTCGCTTGCCACTTACGAGCTGTCCGACGAGACCGGTGCCCCGAAAGGCACTTGGCACGCGAAAGACCTAAAACCCAATCCCACGGACGTTTAGCCTTCTAACGCCCGTTTTCCCTAACCCCCCTCCCTTTTTCTTTGTAGGCCTTGACGGCCATACCGCCGGCCTAGAGCCGTATCTTCAGTAGTACCTACCTTTCCCCGAGCTTCCTTGTTGGGGGAACCCCACAATGCGCCGATCCCGTGGCGCGCGGCGTGCCCTCTTCAGGCGGCTTGCGGGACAGGTTACGAGGGACTTATCCTTTTTATCCCCCCATGTTCTTTTGGAACGGTTGGTCGGAAGTGTGCATGGGAGTAAGACGTTCTATTGACCCGATTTTGACGAGCGCTAACCGCTCGTTTTTTTTTATTATTAGATATTTTCACGGTTCCAATTTGGAACCCCAAACCCTCCTTCCCTATGCTCTATCTTTACCTTTCTTTTCCCCTTGTCATTACTATCTACCGTGTCCCGGCGACAACTACCCAACCCCGTTGTTCTCTTTTTCTTTCCACCTTCCAAAACCGCACTGTTAGGCGACCGTCATGGACCCGGTGTTAAGGTCCAGTCGGCGTTTCGTGGCCGCCGCCGCAGTGCGTGCCACACCCGTTTCGGGTCTGGTCGGTTATATTTTGTTTGTCTTGTCGTTTTGGTGGTCGATTATCGACGTGGTTTTGCGAACCGTTGTGGTGGCACTCCTATTTTGGGAGGGGCAGTCGAGCCGGATCGGCGAGACTGTCCTCAGCCTGCCTAGTCTTTGCCCGTTTGGTTCCCCGAGGGAGCCAGACGCGAATCGTTTTGTGGACCCCTGGCGGAGCGCCACTCCTTTTGGGACAGCCAGTTTTCTTGTCGCCCGTCTTCCGTGGTCCGGGGAGTGTGTACTAGCCATCAGCGAACCGCCAGGTCCTACCCAATTTTCGTATTTCCACTGGCGTATCCAGTCTTTCTTCTCCCTCTTCTCTCTTCCCTCCTGTCGTACCCTATCTGGTGGCCGGTGTGCGTAATTCCTTTGGGGGTACAGCTATCGTATCAGCGTTTCCGGCCGTTTGAGTTCTCGTGGCGCCGCAGCCAAAATGCCTCGTTGTTTTATAAGAGACTTCGGGGAACTCTCTTTCAAGTAAGGGGAGTGTTAAGTCATTTTGCTATTTCAGATGCTTAATTGCATTTCACGCCGTTAGTTAGGTCATTTTGGTATTTTGAATAGCCGCCTAAGCTTAGAGCAGCGCGCCCGTATGCTAAGCCCTTTTAGCTCTTTATTTGGCTCCATCGCCTAATTCCAGAATCACGATTTCGCACATAGTTAGCCTAAAAAGCAGTATTTGTCGTCGGTTGGAGCTCTCCTCTGATGGCGTTTTTCTGAATTCTGAATAGCACGCTGTGGCGGCGTGATACCAGCGTGGCCCGCATTGGTTTGTTTCATTTAGCACGCGGTGGCGGCGTGATACCAGCGTGGCCCGCATTGGTTGGTTTCTTTTCATCGCCTTGCGATTCGCTGTGGTTTAGTCACGTGGGGGACGCGGCGAAGGTGACCTTTTGCCGACGCTTCCCTCGGTGAGTCTCCCAGAGCCCGTGGCAGAGAGCGCTTGTGTGTGGTGGTGGTGATTCGAAATTTGTCGAGTGATCTTCGGCGTAACGTGGGTGTTTTGGAGCCCAGTTCCTGCTACTATTAGTGAGGGGTCGTGCCCCCTTCATCTCGACCTACGAGGATTTGGTTCAGCAGAACGAGTGAGGCCCCCATTATTTTCGTCGTCCCGTTGTACGCGTCTTGACGCGTCTCCCGTCGCCATTGAGGCGGTTATGCATTCACCCCCTTTCGCCGTTGTAACACCGAAGGTACCTACCACCTACGATTGCAGCTCGTCGCAACTCAGCTGTACCAGGCTCCCTCGCCGCCCACGCATTAAGGTATGTGCCTTTAACCTGATTACCGCTGTGAACGCGAGTGTTACTCATTACTACTCATTACTACGCTAGTGTATTCATTCAGACTGCAGACAGTTCAGGCCGTGAAGGCTAATGTAAATCGTCGCTGCCCTTGCATAAGGCAATGTGTATCTTTGTACCTATTCATTACTACGCTAGTGCATTCATTCAGACTGCAGACAGTTCAGGCCGTGAAGGCTAATGTAAATCGTCGCTGCCCTTGCATAAGGCAATGTGTATCTTTGTACCTATTCATTACTACGCTAGTGCATTCATTCAGACTGCAGACAGTTCAGGCCGTGAAGGCTAATGTAAATCGTCGCTGCCCTTGCATAAGGCAATGTGCATCTTTGTACCTATTATTGCTGTTCACTAATGTTCAACATCTGTCGTTAAGCTTAGAGCGCGCGTGCCAGCTGGTGCCCTTAATTATAGAGTAAGGTTAGATACAGGGCGACGCATTCTGCTACCCCATTGTAACTCGAAGTGAAATATATGATTGGTTAGTTAAGGGAACTATTGTTTGTTTCGGTTTGTGCATGTTCTGTTACAGATAGACGCCCCTTTATTGTACGAATTATTGTACGACGGAACGAGGAAGCTGTGAGCGTGCAGGTGAGTGGGACAGCTGCGTAGTCGTGGTCGGATGGACACCTAATCACAATCCTTGCTTAAGGCAATCCCGAAGTTGTTGTTTGACCTTGCAACTCTTGAATAATCTTATTGGCGGAGTATTTTTGCATGCTTCGCTCCCGTCTAACCGTCCAGGCCCGGTTAGCCGGGTTACGACAGGCTTGGTGGCGCCCTCATAATTTCGACATACCCTGTATATATTATGCCACAACGCGCTTGCCCAGAACGTATCGTGTGACTCACGCCCGACTCCCTGAGCGTTCCAGCCGTGGCCTATTAGCCTATTTCGAACCGATCTCAGGGCAAGTGTGTCATGTTTTCAGGACTGATTCCGTGGTGCGATGCTCACCTTGGGTGGGTGTCGTAAAGTCCTTTTCATACCGTAACACCCCATGTGGCTATATCTCAGTTTCGCACCATACATCTTTCGTTAATTTAACTTTCCCAACAAATTAAAACCGTGACGTAAAACGAGTGTGATTATGACGTATTTCGAGCAAAACCGCTTGGTTTCCATGGCACACTGGGTAGGTATCGATGAGATGTGTGCATTTTTAAAGAAATCCAAATTATATTCTAAACTGTATATTTGGAAGAGAACATGTAGGGTGCAAGAAATATAAAATGAGACACTGAAGACAACAAAGCAATCAAATATGGGGGGCGCCATTTGAAAAAATAAAGTTATGGCGCTTCAAAATTTCTAAAAGTATACATGTTACAGCAAAGTAACCCCACAATGCATACAGGCGTTCTCCTCACTAAATGATACTCCAGAAATAAAAGTTTCTTAAGCATACGCGAAATTTCAATTTCATATCCCAAAAATGTCCTGTGATTTTTGAATAAGTGTCTGTAAGCGCTCATTTTAATTTTTTCAAAAACGACTCTGGCGATTTTTTTCAAACTTCACATTTTTATTAAATTTTTAATGTGTATTGATGTGAGATAGGTGATTTTCCAGTTGAATACTTCTAAAATGGATTTCTTTTTTTTATATATTTTTTATTAACGCCTATTTTAAACAGAACACCCGGTATATTATTACATTTTTGAATTCAGCTTGAAATTCTAGAAAAAACTTGTTTCTTCAACTAACGCTCTATTTTGTACCATTTTTGTAGAACTGGTAATTTTTGACAAAAGCTAAAAATTTAAAATCAAATTTTTTGTTAATTATAAGATCACTGTATAAGGAAGTTGTGTGCGTGTATTACGCCAGATTTTTAAGTGAGTTATAGTCGTAATCATGAATTAGGATTTATTCCATGGCCATACTAGATGAAAATAATTTTTGATCATACTATACAGGGTGCCCGGATTTCGTAGGACAACATGGGTAACTTTTGTATTTGAAGAGATAGAGAGATGGTTAAATTATCAGAAAGGTGCAGGTTTGAGAGCTCATTAAGAATCCATTTTCAAATTTTACTTGCCATGGCCCACTTGTTTAAAATTAAAAAAATATATATCTTAATTTCTTTTATATGCCGTAACTTTTTTGTTACTTAAGATATTGAGATGCGATTTGAACTAATTTGCATGGTAATTTAAATACATTTATTAGCACTGAATAAAACCAATTTCATTTGCGCAAATATATTCTCTCTCTCTCGCTCCTTTTCCAAAACTTAAGTGATACAATACCCGTTTTTAAAGATGTGTTTGTTCTCTCAATATATTACTTTTTCATAACTCTAACAATAGCTTACTCTCAATTAAATAATAAATTAAAAGTCTCTTGACACGATTGTAGAAAATAGTATATTACACAACAAGTTTAGAAAAGTCAAGTTTTACTAAACGAATATAGATTGATTGAGCAAGAGCGGGCGAAGCGACCGAATAACTTAAAAAGCTATATGAGTTTAGTAAAACTACTTTTCTTACGAATTGTGTATGCTGTTTTTTCGCATTTTGTATTAGTATTTATAAACAAACGTTTATATAAAAGCATTATACCACATGTCCATTAAAAAAGGGGGCTGTGGAAATTCAAAAGTATAAATAATATGTTGGTAGCACTCTTAGATTATGTTAAATTCGAGGTTAACAGGTTAGGTTTTCCGTCAGTTTTGACACCAAGTAGTAAAGCAGTATAAAGTGACATTTCTATGCATAAAAGTGCCACTTTATTAATCGATTTTGAATTTAGTAAAATAGCACATTATTATATAAAATACGAATCATAATTTATGTATTTTAGATCGTATGATCATAGCAGTTGGTATCTATGGTAAATTGTATTCTATAATACGTACATGAGCAAACAAACAAATAGAAGTGTCAAATATAGAACAAACTTCAAACTGCATTAGACAAAGCATTTAATGAGATCATTACACAGCAAGTACTCTAGAAGAATGAAAAAATGGCAGCTTAGAAAGGGAAAAAGAAATTGGAGCAGGCCCAAAATTCGATGTTCAAACAGTAAGCACCATTTGGAAAAAATTTGTAATGAACTGGAGATAGGGTGGAGACGAGGGTAATGACAATTAATCAAGATAATATTACGTAAGGTTATATAAAAATACTCCTCTGCCATAAGAATATATAAGGGCAATGATACATTAAAAGTGTTCAGTCGAACGTAATAGGGCTCTAAATTTGCTTTGCAATGATTGGTCGATAAGCTTTAGCTAGGATTTTCGAGTAGTAATAATATACAAAATTCGTACAAAAAATATGTAAGAATAATAAGTATGAATATGTACAGCTTACAGAATCTAGATTGAAGCTCGGTGAAAATCCGAACTAATGTTAGAATCTAGTAATTTCCAAGTTTTGTATTGGTAACATTTTTGACATCTATCATGTTGACATTAAATTGTTAACCTTATTTAAGTTAAATGACACAATAAACCAAAGGCGTACTCAACATTGTGGTATGGCGCATTTCAAAACAGAATTAACAACATACACAAAAATAGCAGCAATAACAATAGCAATAACAAAATAACAGAATTAACAAAATCAACCGCTACTGATTACTTGTCATTTAAATGACAAATTTTAAAATATAAACAAACTTTGTATGTTTGACAATTACTTCTTTTCACATATTACCAATTCAGGTAAATCAAATATGATAACAGCGCGTTTCATGGCCTACCTTGAGAGTCAATCTATTTAGATTCTGTAAGCTGTAACCAAAGACTATCTAAGTCTTTGATATAACTAAAGAATGTTTAAAGTCTTTTTCAAAATCTGTAAGTAAAGTAAGCAATAGACGTAAATGACATTTATTTCAATTCTTTTCAATCTTTATGTATAGCAAAAATATACAATTCTTTTGGGTTAAAAATATTCACTTCTCTACTTATAAAAACGATCGACACATATTTAGAATTTAAGTCCTTTTAATCGCTTTAGATTTCGTTATTCTTAAAACACTTGCATATAAAAGGTGATGAATGATGATATGAACTAACACAATAAATACAAAAAATCGAGGATGTTTCAGGAACGGTATTGGTGTGCTATGTTACTAACGCCTTTTAGTAGAATTAATTGAAATTCACTCATTAGACAACTGAAGCACTGAAGTAAACATCGGCAGGTCATGGAATTAAATAAAATTGGACGAGTCAGCAGTACAAACACACAAATACTTTGTTTTGAGTGCATGTTTAATGTGTTTCATATGTCATTTCATTTTATATCTACTCGTATTTTATACTCATATAATAAGTAACAACATTTTCAATTGAAAGAAAGAATAAACACAAAAATTAATATTGGTTTTGAAAACTTCATAGCTGAACTAAATTTTTAAATACAATAACATTCTTCTTGTAACTTTTAGAAATAAAATTGACTATTCAATTCACCTGTCATCTGTCAAAAAGTGACCAATGAAAATCCAGAATTTTCACGTTTCTTGACCAATCAAAAAAATATCAGCGGATATATCTTCCTAGAAGGTAAAGTGACTATTTTAAATAAATGTGATTTTTATTAGAAAAAGTCAATATTAGTGTTCTGTTACTATAGAAATTGCGTAGTCTGTTGCTAGATTTACTGAAAACTAATTTGAAAAAGTAGTTTGGTTCATTGAATAGTCCCTCGAATGCCATTCTTAGTCAAAGTTAACTAGAATATTTTTACGGTGGTATCACTAATCATGTCCATTATGCTTAGGATCGAACCTAAGCGCAATGGACATTCGTGATACCACAGCAAAAATATTCGACATAACTTTGACTACTCGTGGTATTATAAGTGAAAATAATAGTAGTTTACTCTTACAGAAATATTAAATTAATTCCATTCCCCCGCCAAAGCGGATAACAGTTTTCCATAAATGTTTCATACTTTTTGGAAAACTCTGTTTAGACTTCTTAGTCAACGTTAGTGTATCCGCATCCGCGCCTTAAAACTGATAAAATTTGTTTCTTTAAGAGAGATTTGTAAATCGGTGTTGACTTATATGTCGTAGTTATCTAAAATGATATCACCAATACATGGGTATATTTACTTAAACAGCATTGTCACATTTTTTTCTAAAGAAGTACATTTTTAATTTACAGATTGTGAGATTGGAGCTGAGTATTTGAAAATTATTTGAAAAAATAACTCTATGCACTCTCAGGAAGAACACAGTAATGATATAATTTGCTAATTTTTGACCACCCTGTATACTTACATACATATTCAGAAACAATCTTAATAAGGCAAAGAAAAAGACAAAATTATATAAACAACCTTATATATTTTAGGTAGTAAATGTTCTCAGTGCAGCTATTTAATTCTACATTTTTGTAAAATTCGAATAGTGCACATTCACTTACCAATCAATTATGCTGGTTAGATTACGCGTAGCTTTATATTTGAAACCAGGCTTTAAATACAAATACCCATTTTAGGTAGTTACCCCTAAAAATAAACACCTAGGTGTTTTTTTTTTCATCTTTAAGCATGGACTAGAATGATCCGGACTTTACAGTTCACACTTTCTACCTCAGCATATTTTTTATTAATAAATAAAGCGACTCTTACTCTAGTATCTCCATTTCTCTTGTAGTATCGAGAACCCTCTGATCTCGCTAGTTGCTGTTCTGCATCCGTTTACATAGTGACATAATTTACCAGTTTTAAGGTTTTTTCTTTTGATTACAGTCCCTCTATAGAAGTCGCTAGATAGATACAAAGTGATGCACGAGTTACTGTACAAACTCAAGAAAGTTATAGAGGACGTTATAGATATTAACGATACAAGTTTGATTATGAGCATCTTAACGACACGAGTTTGATTGCCAAAAACGAGGCGGTGAGCCGAGTTTTGCCGCAATCAAACCAGTCTCGTTAAGTGCCATCAGCAAACGTGTATTGTTCAATATTTTATCTTCATCAATAAATTCTGGTTTAATTTATTTCTTTATACAAAAAGAATGCAGCAATATTCATTACCGCACTAAGTGCGGTAATATCTATCCAATGAAGCTCTTAACGATACTAAAAATATTAATGAATTATTTTTCCTAAAAAGGGATGGATTAATAGACGTCATTAATACACTGCTTTTGATTAATACACTCTTTTTCATTAATTAACTGTTTTTTTTAAAGGATGGATTATAGATCCATTAATACACTGTTTTTGATTAATACACTCTTTTTCATTAATTAACTGTTTTTGTGATTTTGACGTTTTGATGATATTTTGCATGGAGGTTAGTTGTATTAATCAAATTTTTCGCCACAAAAAAAGATTTTGCGGCCAACAAAAAAACTTTGTAATCAACTATTAAAGGCACTCACTCTCTATCGCTCGTTCGTGCTTTAAACAGTTTCGATTATTAATCGCCTTCATTAACACACTTGGTAGTTAATAGTACTTTATGTAACTAGTCCACAAAGCAAGGCTTTAGGGGACGAGTCGTAATGTTTCCGGACGAGGCGGAGCGAAGCGCAGCCGAGTCCGTAATATGAAGATGAGTCCTCTAAAGCCATTTGAGGACGTGTTGCATACAACGTTTTTTTTTTGTATTAGCTCTCCAAACATTATAATATGAAGTTTCAATTACCATTAACGCGGCATTATATTAGGAGGCTGCGCGAAAATGTATTTTTTGCTCCCCAAACTGGTTACTTTGGAAACTGTCTAGGATCCTCAAAATGGCCATTTAGAGGCCTTGTACTTAAAGTCGTCATGGCAACTAATGTTTGAGTCCGCTAAAATGTTGCCATGACGACTTTAAGTACAAGGCCTCTAAATGGCCATTTTGAGGATCCTAGACAGTTTCCAAAGTAACCAGTTTGGGGAGCGAATACAAAAAATAACTATTTCGTATGACTAAGGGGTCGAAATTTGCAACCCTTATAAATGTTGTTAAAACTTTTGAACGGACATGAATTTTATTTTTAAAAAGTATCTGATGAAAAACCTGATTTATTTAAAAACCTTTTCAGCTCCTCCGGTTTTTTTTCATATAGCTAACAGATTGCATGTGAAAAATCAAATACCTTACGATGCAAGGCATTTTTCTGAATAACTGTGCCGTGCATTATAATGTATTTTATTTTTGTTACTATAACTATTAGCTTTAAAAAGAAACTAAAAGAGCTAATAAATGTGTTAAACAAGTCAGGTTTTCTAATACATATTTTTGCATAATCAAATTCTTCTCCAATAGAAAGTTCTAATATAATCACCTCTTTTAGGAGGGTGCAACTAGGCGGAGAGGGATTTATAAAAAAAAAATTATATGCAAAATTTTTATGTTTCAACGTCCCCTATAACCTCCTTGGATGTGTACAGTACGTCGTACGTCCTGCAACTCCCTACATGCCGTCACCTGTGATAGTTTGTCAAACCCAGAGATCCTCGTGGAACGAAGACTTTGGGGCTACCTTCTTGTTCCATATTCATAAACAGATTGATAATATTATTTAAGGAGATATTAACGTTAAGCTTTCCAAATTGGCTATTGCGGGTTGATAAGTAGACGAATACAGCATATTTCTTTCGTCCATTTCCACACACCCTTTACCTTTATTTTTTATTCCCTCGTCTAATAAACGAAGGAAGTATTGTAATCCTGAAAAGATCACCATCCAAGATTCAGAAATCTTAGATGACGAAAATATGCTTTCTGAATTCCGTCTGTCTGTCTATCTGTTCGGCTATCCGTCTGTCTGTTGGTGGCTATAGCACAAAAAATATTTGTTGGAGGATGACAATTGGATGCTGATTAGATGTCTACCGAATATACTTTCGCCACACAACCGACTAATGAACCCACTATATCAAATCTCCGTCTCGGCGGTGCGGATCTTTTGGTGAAGATCCCAGCCCACTAGATCAATCCCCCATATTGGGGGGTGCCTAAACGTGCTGTGCGGGGGATGTATGTTCGTATGTGTACACGATTCCAGTCGCCAGGAACCTTCCTGAAGTCTTGGATCGTTTTCATACGATAGGTCCTCCGAAAATGAAGGCAACCTCAACTTTTGAGCTATGGTCGTCGGCAAAAAAAATTTTGTTTTTGTTTTTTTTTTTTTGATAAATAACTGGTTCATAGCATTTCATTGTATTAGCGAAACGGAGTGATGCTGAGTATCGAAGTATTCTTGGAAAGCACGGAAGGGCGCTTTTCTTAGGTGGGGGGTACCGTATATTTTATTTTGCTTTAACGCAGGAATCCATAAAACTAATAATTTACACATATAAGCCGTTCACGATCTTTTTGGGTCAGGTGAGGCTATGACCATCTAGTAATTTTGTTGGCAGTACCTCTGTGGCAACGAAACTCCCTAATGGAAATTGACACTTTTTGTGTTAGGTTAGGTTGTTTTCTGTTTAAGGTTATATTTTCTGAATAGGTACATTGTTGCCGGATCTCTGTTTAAATTAAGGATGAAAAATTTAAATGATTTGAGAATGGACGACAGAAACGAAAATGAGAAATAATGCATAACAAAAGCATTCAATATTAATGTTTATTGCAGTTTGTATAAGAATTGTGTACATGATATGAATATGTCACTTTATTTTACATGCTTGCTTGCTTGCTGTTGTCGAAGAATAAAGACATCACAAACTGATGCCAAATCAATTTAGTAGAGCAATTGAGCAATATTGGTCTTATAGAAATTAACACGTGAAAAATTAAAATTTCTTGTCAAATGGATGGCTTGCTGATTTTACTTCATGTTGATTTTCACATCTGCCACATAACATTTCAACACCAAAATAGTAATAAATAGGTAGATAGTAAATTATTATAAGGTACATTATTACGCTGGATTATTGTATTTATGTACGCTGTTATTATTTTTACAAATATAGCAATCCATTCTTGCAACTAACTCTTTTCATAACCACTACTCAAAGCACAAAGCATAAATTAATTCAAAAACAACAAAATACTGAATCATCTGCGGTCAGCTCTGCTGAAATCGGCCATTAGCCCATTACTCAAACCATTAAAGCTGTACGCGATTGCGCATTCCCAATGAGTTCGAGTTATCGGTTTATTCTTCTTATACTTGCGTACTATTCTATTTTCATCTCTGTTGATCTTCTTTGAACCATCGGTTTAACATGACGTTATTACAAGTATTGAACAAGAATGCATCATTTTAACATACAGCAAATATATTCTCTAGTCTCGACATCAACTTGTGTTCTTTTAAATTTGGTCTGTCCTCTTTAAATTCGAAGTAGCAGCGTTTAATGGAAATTTTTTGTTGTAACAAAATTATTTTGAGCAATTTGACTCTTCCTTTGACGGAAATTAATAGCTATTTTTGTATTAAGGGCGTGAAGGAGGCGATTTTGGCCCGCGGCGGAATTATAAGCCAGAGGCCCGAAGGGCCGAAGGATTATAAAACGCCAAAGGGCCAAAATCGCCGTTCACGCCCGAAATGCAAACAAGATTTTTTGTAAAATCCACCATAAAGCTTTGAAAAATAAATGGCACGATTCGTTCTCAAAAATCAAATTGTTGTTGGTTGCCAATGTGATGCTGGTTTTTTAGGCCTTAGGGCGCAAAAGGCATTATTTACGCCCGCAAATTATTTTTAGGCCTTAGGGCGCAAACGGCACTATTTACGCCCGCAAATTAATGCATAAATGACCATATTTTAGTACGATTTTACAAAAAATTATTTTTACACACTTGATAAATCATTTATTTTCTTCTTTCATTCATAATCTATAGCCTCTTTTACCTTACGAATATTAAAATAATAAATCTGGCAATGCGGTGACCAGGAAATGTCGAACAGACACTGACAGAAAAATAAAGTTGTATCTGCTACATCACCGAATCAGTTAGACCAACATGAAAAGAAAAAATCATAGCCAACTCTGTCCCAAAAAGGTCGTGAACGGCTTATACTTCATGTTTTACTCTTGCTGAAAATGGTACCGTAAAAATTGAAGAGAAAAACGATCGCTGCCAGTGCAACGGAAAGGCCTAGCGATCGCAGATAGCAGTCTATAGCAATGTACAGCGGTCGATGCACTCCGTACTTACGAAGAAAGTTCGGTGTAAAGTGCTTTAGAGATTGTTGGTTTTTATGTGAAAATGGTCATCTTTAAATTTGCGTCTAAAATGTTTTCTATCAATTCTATTTCTATTTTGTTGATGTCACAGACATACCATTTCCCCAATTTCTATTCAGGGTTCAGTATCTGTATTCGTCATTTCTCGGTTCCATTTTTGTCCATGTAGACGTAGACTGTTGTATCTCTTAAGTTTCATTTCCATGTTTTTATTCCCATTTTTATCATTTTGCCACAGTCATGGTTTTTCCTGTTCTGGTTTGGATCGTTTTAATTTTTGTTATACCTGCCTGTTGTGAGTTCTAGTTTTATTTTAAGGAACTTCTATTTTACCGTTTTCAACGTTACTACATGACCTCCATTTTGAGTTCTAATTTCTTCTTTTCTTTTGGTTATTTGTTTTCTTTTTAAGTTTAATTAAGTACTTGTAGATACTTACTTTGTCCAGCTTTTATGACTACAACTTATTTAAATATAGGAGTTAGCATTATTTTCCGTTAGTTGCCTTTCATGATGAGCTTCTTCACAATTTGAAGTTGATCGTCCTGTATTTTCTCTACTGCTGATTATTATCTTATTATTTAATATGATAGTAGAATTGAGCGTACTCTTACCATAGAATGGCTGTGGGTTGATAAGGAGAGAAAGAATAATTTAAGAAAATTAGAATAGATGGAATGGAAAAACTAACGACATATGTTTGGGGTTTCCTAGATTTGTTCTAAATTCGAAGACCAGACAGATACTAAAAGTGTTATACGACCGCAAATAAATAAATAATGTGTGCTTGTGTAAATCTGAAAATATTCAGTAACTATAAAAGTCAACAATAAATATACAATTCTACAATGATAACTGATTATTAAATATATAATAGAATTTTGTAAAGTGGGATATTAAATCGTTGATTTGAAAAAGCAAACAATAATATTTTTAGATTATAAAGGCATATTTTCTCATAACAAAATATAATCATACAATAAGTATGATTCCTAGAGTATGTTTTTATATGATGGAAAGTTGTTTACGAAAACATTAAGAACTTATTCAGCTTGAATAATGATATTAATAAGTGTATTTAACCGGTTCGAGTTTGTAAAACAATCAAGAAAGAGTTATTTTTTTATTTAGCCTCAGCATATAAATCCAGGAAATGGATGGTGACTAGCTGCAACTAAATACCGCAGTAGAGAATTTTTTGATGAGAAAATAGGAAGCCGTGTGCCGAAACTGGAACGTATGACAACAAATAATAAAAAATTAATTAGTCCTGTTACTATAACATACTTTTAAATCAGAAATAATTATTTCATCTACATTTTTCAATAAAATGCCATAATATCTGCAGGGTTTATTTAAAAATGCTTATTTGTATACAGTATTTTTAAATAGCATTCAATTGCAAACCCATATGGATATCTTTATTACGATTCTATTGAGAAGGACAATTTCAGAAGATTAATGTGTATTTAATATTTATAGATATTTCCTTGCCCACTAGCTTTGTAGGGCAAGAATGCGGTAATTGATAAAACAGATTAGTAGTCAAATGGTGCTGTTATTTATAGGCCATGTAGTTGCAGACTGTTATGTAATTATATTTAATCATGCTTGAATAGTAAGTTGCAATGCTTGGATATACTAAGTTGAAAACGTTAATTTTTGGTTAATATTTAGGGCTGCAACCTTAAATTTTTATATCCGGAAGAGCATTAATCTAATCAGAGGCATTTAATCGGTTGCAAACATCATATCAGCCGTCGAATGTTGTAATACTGAAAACTAGCCATATCTAATCTCACTGATAAAGTCGTACATGCCAGAATATCTATTAAAATCTGAACAAGCTAGTTTGAGTGCCAGTCGACATGAAATGTGCAAAAATGTGAATGATTGCTCAAACCGCTACTTTTCATTTACCAGGCTGAATAAATTCGAAAATGATATTTCAAGGGTGAGAACTTAGCTTTTATTTACCTGCATGCCCATTTCTTATCATAGCAATAAACTCTGCAAATATTTACAACAAAAAATGTTGTAGACAGACAAATTATTAGTTCTGGATTGTTGAACATTCTGAAAACTAGAATATGCAGTGTACTAATTATGTTTTTTTTTTAGATTTTTATTACTACTGGCACTACAGGATACAATCGAGATTCCCAATAAAACTCCACAACTTCTCCAATTTGACAACGAAAACTGTTATGGCGGCCCAAAACAGAGCTTTGCTGCACAAAACGTTCCGAAGCCTTATAAACCTAGTTTCACATACTCGCCGCACTCGGAATTGGTAAATCCCACCAAAAGTCGTTTACAAAACCACTTAGAAGAGACTGCAATGGACAACACATTCCAGAATTTAGAAAAAATCGAATTCTTGGCCAATAAACCAACATTGTTAAACGGCAACAGTAAACATTTCGACGTACTCGCACTAAGTAACTCTATTCAGGCACATTCTTCGTCCAATAGTCTACAATCGGTGCCTTCAACAAGCAAAAATATAGATATTAGTACTTCTCATAGCTGTGCCATCTTTTCACAACTTGAAAGTACGTTGCTTTTCAATCAAACTTGTAATGAAACGAACCAAGTCTCAACTTTAGCGTTTGATGCCACAAATTTACAAGTTTCACAGCTGTTAAATAACAAGTTTGTTCCCGAAGCGAAGCACGATATTTCTGAAAATGTCGACATCAAAAAGACTGATTTTTTAAGTTTGGCTAGCACATATAAAAATAGAATAAGCGGACACTTTGAAAATAATATAGATGACTCTTCAAAGTCGTCAAAGGGGAAAAGTAAGTATCACATAAGTGAACTCGAGATAATGTTTCGTATTGCGATCTTTTTAATGCTGTTTGTAACAGTATTTCTGTTTAATATTTATTTTTGTGGTTCTATTGTATACTGTGTATATAAAAAAGGATTTGTACCATTAGATGGTTAGTTTTGTAAATATTGATACTTTTATATGTTTTAAATAAATATTTTTCTAATAAAATATCAATTCATGTTTACTTTTAATCAATAGGCATTATAAACACTAATACAATATAGGAAAGTATCTTTGTTTTTAAAAATTATAAAAAGAAACAAATTTAACAGATCTGTGGTGGAAAGATTGTATTTGGCCCTTCGATCATTTTTTCCAATTTCTATTTTTAAAATACTTCAAAAACGATTCTATGGCCAGGCCAGAAAATTTGCTACTACCACTATCAATCAAAGTACGTTAATAAAGATGTAATGAAATCAGAGTGTGTATTAAATAGGTACGTATATAGTTACTTTTAAATGTCCCTATTTACAGTTAAATAAACTAAATCAAACTGAATACTGGAACAATATACGTTTAAATAACTATACTTTACTGGAAACGGACACTATTTAAAAAAATACATTAATGATCATAAGATGTAGGCCATGAGCAGATATGACGCAATATACCCTGAAAGTAATGTTATTCTACGAACGTTGAAGCAAATCTTTAGCTCCGGCTATTTGTTTCGTCATTTATTCATTTCCGGGCCAGCCTGTATATTTTCACTTGAGTTATAATTCGCTGTATTTCAAACGATATCAAATCTTGTTCGCGCAAAAGTGCTGGTTTTGGTTTTTCCGAAATTCACTTGTTATCTCTCCGCGCCAGCGAGCAGCTATTCCGTTGTTTAGCGGGCATTCGATTTTTGCATTCGGTTGAAGTAACTTGCTTCTACGAAGGCATTTCCGCGTGCTATTGCACCGATTATTAATTAACTTCGTTTGTGAGCTGATGACTAAAATCAGGTATGTCTACTCTACTTGTTTGATATTCATTTTAGTAATTTCCCATTTTTATTAGCTCTTAGACGTCATTCTTAGACGTCATTCTTCAACGTCATTCTTAAACGCCATTCTTAGATGCCGTTTTTAGACGTCTTCTTATTTTTGTCTCCTCATTTAACACCATAATTAATAACTTGGACCCGCAACTCCTTTCTGGAATGTCATCTTGAGCTTGCCAAGTTGTAGCAAGGAGCGTCGGTTCCATTATCAATTTCGGCTACGAGTTCGATGCTGCTGTTGGCTGGTACGCTAAGATAATCCTGGACCAATTCAGTGCCTGCCGGCGACGTTTTTTTTATCACAATCCAGGTTAGTCTTGTTTCAACGTTTGTTGATAACCCCGTTCGCCCATGAATTGTTGGCTCAATCGATTTTAACGACGCTTCAGATTTATAATTTACAAATTTAAACTCCGTTAACATGTAATGTATTAATTGATCACAAATCTACGCTTTACACATTCAAAACATAATGTATTAATTGTTCACAAATTTACAATTCACAAATTTAAAGTTTTGCTAAATGCTCATATGAATACTTATTAAGAATTTTGTAAAAAGTGCCCTCACGCCATTTTATCATCAATACCGAGATAACGGTTAAAACATATGACAGTGGTAAGCTTACTCCTTCATTGAGTTGTAATTATATTCAATCCAAGAGCCCAAAAGAGGTTCACATATTTTTTTGTGCGTGCTGCATTTTCAGCATTAGTAATATACTGTATTATATACTGTATTTAAATTTTTTAATATTGTGATAAACAATTTACAGACTTAATAACGATGTTGCGAGCAACTATTAATTATTAATTAAATAAACCTAATTGTTGCTATAATTTTATTTATTTCTTGAAATCTGTGATTTCTGGCGCCCTGTGTTTTTTATTATTATAAGAGCTTGCAGCAGTTCAGCTGATGATAGAAATCTGCAACCCAAGGCCACCGAGATTGAGCTAGTTAGGTCATTGCGGTGAGTAAGAACATTTCAGAGCTACCGTGGTGTATAAATGATAAGGGGGTTGATCTGCGATTATACTACCATTGATTATTATTAGTAATCGATCGCAGGTTGGCTTCTTTATTGTTTCAACGTGTATTATGGGCAACATATAATACCTGCAAGTAGAACTTGCAACCAAAAAAGCATCTTTTCATGCTAAATTCATTAGTATTACGTTTGCTTTATTGCTACTATAGACTATAGCATTAAATATTTGTACCTATCTAGATCCATTAACTTATAATTGTTATAGTAGGTAATTAAATTCTCTATAACTTTTCATTGCGTTCTAACTTTAGGTATTCTTCTTTCCATGGAAAGAAGTAGAATAGTAGTAATTCTACCATAACTGTAAAAAAACCATCTGCATAGAATTTTACTTTTAATAATATTCGTTTCCTAAATATTTCACAACCTGAGCAGAAAGAAAAAAAACAAAAGTATAGCCCTACAGTAATTCTATATAAATCTATCTGTACTAATAGAATCTACGTCTTGCTAACAAAACCTGTTCAACAACAGGTTTGAATGGAAGCAACTGGTGCAGCTGAGAAAACATAACGGCACAGTCTTTTATGCATAGGCGTAACTTGGGAGGGGCAAGGGGGGCAGTGCCCCCCCCCCCCAAAATTTTGATTTTCAAGTGCAAGTGCAGCATTTTTTTGCAATTTAGGTTTAAAAATGTTGTGAAGTCTTGATTTTGCCCCCCCCCCAAATGATGCCCCAAGTTACGCCCATGCTTTTATGCATACCAGATAATACAAGCAATGGCAAAAGTACATAAATTAGCAAAAGCAGCAAGTATAAAATAGCCAACGGACCCACAACTCACCTCTAATTGACAGAATTGAAAAAAACTCTCACAGTACATGTCTTCCTCCTCCTCGGTCCAATTACCCTCGAGAGGGTTTGGTGACACCGTTGTAATTGAAATTATAGGGAATCGATAGTGATTCTCCAGTTGTCCCTGTCCTGAGCTAGTTGGATGGCATCGTGCAACCCTGTGTGTAGCAGATCTTCAACTCGCTTAGTCCAACAAGTTGGCGATCTGCCTCTTGGCCTCTTGCCTTCTACCTTGCCTTCAATCATAAGTTTTTCGATTGTTCCTGTTCTCCTGGAAATATGACCGAGATACTGAAGGTAAGAGCGATTGATCATTCTTAGCAACCGGGTGGTGATATGTAATTCGTCCAATATCGATGTATTCGTTCTATGTTCCGTCCACGATACTCTGAGGACACTGCGGTATACCCACATTTCGAAGGCTTCAATACGGGATTTGTCTGACTTCTTCAGTGACCACGTTTCTGATGCGTACGTGGCTATGGGAAATATGAGCGTTTGTACTAGTCTAAGTCTTGTGTTCTTAGTGATGGCGGTGTCCTTCCAAATTTTGGTAAGTTTAGTGGTTGCCGACCGCGCGATGTTTATTCTGCGTCGTACTTCACTTTCGCTTCTTCCGCCATTCGTTAATGAAGCGCCTAAATATATATATTTATCAACCACTTCAAAGCCAGCAACGTTCTTCAAGTGGGGAGAGTTGTCTGCTCTGTTCACTATCATGACTTTGGTCTTGTTATTGTTCAGACGCAATCCATATGCCTCACTTATCCTGGTCAACCTCCTCATGATATAATCCATTTCCTGGACGCTCGCAGTAATAATCAGTACATGTAGCAACACAATATGAATTATGAATGGGGTACGCTAATTTGGAAATCTTGCCAGCTGCTGTATGTGAATGTCTAAATACAATAGAACTGGACAATCAACCTTGCGCAGTTTGTAAACAGGATTATGAATAGGATTTCCTGTTTAGGTACCTACATATGCTGCCAAAATGAACTGAGAGCTCGGAGACAATAATATTTCAGAGAGACCATATTAGATCACTTCCATAGATTGTAATCGCGAAAAAATCACCTTCTGACTTTTCCGATTTCAGATCTTGACGTTCTAGAGTCTCTAGATGACGAAAAACAGGTTTTCTCAATTCCGTGTGCATGTCTGTCTGTTAGCGATATAACTCAAAAACCATTTGTTGGAGGAAGACGATATATTACATGCGAATTATATGTCTACCTGGCATGAAGCCGAGAAAAATTCGGTCAAATACATACAGGGTGAGCACATTTAAAAAATCAAACTTTGTCTATTTTTGCTTTAACTGAGAAATAAATAAAACTAACAATTTGCACATAGCTCAAGCCTTAGCCTTGCCAAAATGGAACCCAACTAACACAAAACAATTGTTGTAACAAAGGAAAATGAGCAACAATAAGCTTGTTGAATGTAATGAAGTCACATTGCAGTGACACGAGGCAGTGCTTCGTGGCAGGCTGGGAATAACGGACGCACTGCTTGCTTCCCGTTGAAATCCTTTCTGCAAGCGCTGAAATCATGCTAAGTTTGAATCCCGTCTGTATTTTTTTTCTTCAAATTGATGCAATTTGCATTACTAAGTGTTTCCTTTTATTTTTTCAGTATTATTAGGAACGTTAGGCTATTTTTACACTTAGTTGCCTTTGATTTTTCGAAATATTTGATGTCACAACTTCCACTTGCGAGGAAAGTTCTGAGTAAGCCCCTTTACAGATTTTTTAAAGCTAGATTGTGAGGTATATAATTATTAAGAGAACTCTAAATATTTTACACTGACGTAGGTATATACGTAGGGTTATGTGTTGAACCAGATGAATGGAAAAATACTTTTAGATTCCGTCTCAAGGTGAGTTTGCAGTACATCAAGCATAACTTCATAAGGCAAAGAAAATGTTATGGGAGTTATTGTTTCTGTTTTGCCAAGTCTGAGCGGTCGACCGGCAGTTAGGTCAGATTAACATTAAAGAGTTACGACGCAGGTAAAATATTCCATGTTAACAACAAAAACAGTTTGTATAACAAAAGCAGGTTTATTTTATGACTGACGAGTGCAAATGTACTTCAAAACCATTTTTTACAGAAATATGGCATCGCTGATTTTCATAAGATCTTGCACTGCAAGCTCACTTTGAGACGGATTATAGCAAGTAATGTATGTATGTATGTATATATAATCGATAACCTGGCTTTACCTTGCAGTGTAGAGACTGGTGCTTTATGTGCTTGCATCTGACGGTACAATGCTCAACTTTCCCCGGATTCGGGATACAAAGTTGGAGCGCGCCTTTTGTGCTTGCACAGCAACCATTGTGTGAGGTGTGTATCTTGGTGATGTGTTGACCTTGTTACTCTATCTCTTAGGTCTGTGGTTCTGAGTACAGCACAGTTAATGTAAGTAATGTAAAGTGCCATAAATATAATTAAAAAACCAGCAACCATTCAAGTGACTAAGTTGTAGAATATTAAATTTTAATTTAATTGAGGAAATGACAGAAAGCAAGTTAAAATGTCTTACAAGAGATAGAAGGACAGCGTATACCGAGTGTTTCACATAAGGTGCGAACGTAGGAAAATAGCATGGGAAATCGTATATATGCAGATTCCTGCTTGATGCTTAAATTGATAGGGTTGATAGTGGTATTAATCGAAAAATAAAGAAATGCGCTTAATTTGATACTACTTTACTTGAATTTGTTGCTTGTTTAGGACAGAAATAGCTTAAAAACTGTAATAAATATTTTGTATTTTATTCGCAAAGAACTGACCAGCCATGGTCAAATTTGTTTATCCCAAAATAATTGTTATTTTCTGTCAGTTATCAATTCACCTATTTAACTAATTACTATGAATAATAATGTTGAATATTCATATTCTTATTTAGGTATTTCGCCACTCTGCAAATTAAAAATATTAAATAACGAAAATATTAATAACGAACGTTTCGAGGGACAATCTGCCCTCGTTATCAACGAATAACAATTAAAACAAACAAGAACTTAGCTTTTCTCACTGGAAGGAAAAACGACCAACCTCCAATGAATTGTTTGACATTGACGTTTGTTGATATCTATACCTACTTGATGTCATCTGTAAGAATCGATAGCCAACTATTGTCTAAAAATATTGAGAAAGACGACACGCATTTTTCTTCGTTAAGTAAAATATATGCCGTTTCCTTAATTTTTCGCCTTGTTGACATCGATTCTTTAGACAAGAACTTTGTGTTGTGCCATTGTATTTTATGGTTTTCATCCCAAGCATGTTCTGCCAGCTTAGACTTATTGAACTGATACGTTTTCATCATATTTTTATGTTCTTTAACTCTAACTGTTAAAGGTCTGGATGTTTCACCATACCGGGTGTCCGTTCTCAAAGTCGAACATAGGCGATTAATATTGTATTGAACGTTTTCGGCGATTCCTGCTCGCCAATTCAACTTACAGGGAAGGTAATGGTATCAATGGAAAGATAAAATTATTACGCATCAAATGATACCAATAATAATATTCAAGATGGGATTTTTATTTTAAAATAGTAATTTAAAGCTTGGGAATTTTTAAATATGCCATGCCTTGCTTTTCAAGTTCGATAGCATTTGTCAAAAAAATGGTAATTAATTGTCGTAAATTAGATATTTTCTGTCAACGTCTGTTAAAATTATTTACAGAAAAATCAATTATTTCAATGAAGAACGAATGAATGCACTAATGTTAATTGCCTATGTTCGACTTTGAGAATGGACACCCGGTATATACAATTCTTTGAATGTTGTTCTTCGTTGAACGGTTTAGTTTTTGTCAGAACTGACCGCAAAGTATTCATCGTTTTGAATACCGTCCTAACATTGAATCTATTTCCAATTCGTCTAATTTTGTCAGATATGCCTGGAATATATGGTATAGTTAGAGTATTGCATTTTTGAGTGTCATTCCTTTGTATGTGTGTGGCAGTGCTTCGTGTATTAAAAATGTTCCGAACAAGAGTCTCTGGATAGCCATTATCTTGTAAAACATTAATAATAAATTCTTTCTCTTTTTTGAAGATTTTATCATTAGAGCAAACAACTTTGGCTCTGTCGTAGAGACTTTTTACAACGCCTGTCTTTATGTTTTTGTGATGGTTGGAATTAAAATGTAAGTACCTATTAGTATTGGTTTTCTTACGGTATACTGATGTTTCAAAAGTATTTATTGTGCGTGTGATTAGTGTATCAAGAAAGGGTAACTGATTGTTTTTCTCTGTTTCTAATGTGAATTTGATGAAGGTTTCTTTACTGTTAATATGTTCAAGAAATTTGTCCACCTCATCCATATCATGAGGCCAAATTGCAAAAAACATCATCGACATACCTCCACCAAACTACTGGTTTGTTGGTGTATGTGTAGACATGTTGTTGTTCAAAGTCTTCCATAAAAATGTTACTAACAATGGGAAATAAAAGTGAACCCACTGCCATCCCGAAATCTTGTTTGTAAAATTCATTGTTTAGTTGAAAGTATGTCGTTTTAATGCATAGTGTTAAAAGTTCCATAATGGTACCAACGTTTAATGTTGTTTGTGTATGTAATGTGTTATCGTTTTGTAGCCTATGTTTAATGATGTTGAGTGTTTTGTCTACTGGAACATTAGTGAAGAGACTAACTACATCGAAACTAACCATTAAGTGCTGTGTGTTTATGTTTGCTTCTTTAAGTTTTTCAAGGAAATGTGGCGTGTTCTTTATATACGTGTCTGTATTTCCTGATATAGGAGTCAGTATTTTAAGTAAATATTTAGCTAAACTGTGACAAGGAGAACCTATAGAACTAACTATTGGCCTAAGTGGTACATTTGGTTTGTGTATCTTTGGTAATCCATAAAAATGTGGTGGTTGATTTAATATTTTTAATTTGCAGAGTGGCGAAATACCCAAATGAGAATATGAATTATGAATTCAAAGAAGTTTCAGAGATTATGTTGAATATTCTAATGAAGAGAGGGTATTTATTATCAAAACATTTTACAGTGGCGTCAGTTTACGCATAGTTCGTGGTTTATTCTCGGTTAAATTTAATAATCGACCTATTCCATCAAAAAATCACAAGTTTGTGAAAAAAAATTGAAACCACAAGCAATTTTATAGCAAATACTGAAAAAGTTCCCCATTCTGCTGTAAACAATAACCCAAACTGTTATAAAATGCCTGTCTTACATTAGCCAACTGTATATTTGTGATTAGCATACACTCCGCAGCGAATGCTTCCCGCAGAGTTAATATTTGGGTGACGTTTTCTGTAAATTTTGTTTTTCAGATCACAAAAAGAAGTCGCATGGTGTCAAATCAGGAGATCTTGGTGGCCAATTGATAGTGCAATCCAGCAATTATAAAAGATATCGCTTAGATATGCTGGGTAGCAATCATGCTGAAACCAAATTTCCTGATTTTCACTTGCAACTTCTCCTAATGCGGGACCAATCTGATTGATTAAAAGTTGTAAATAAGAATCCGAATTTAAATTTTCCAACTATTTCAAATGGTCTAATCATGTTATTGTTGAAAATACCAGCCCAAATAGTAATTTTCTGCGGGAACTGCGTTCTTGTTTCAATCCGCAATTATATAATAATTATGTGAATAGTAAAATATAGTATATTTAAACCGCACTTTATACACTTAATGACAGATAAAATGACAAAAGTGTTTGTTTGTTTCATTGACTTAATTTTAGTTTAAAAGTTTACCTAGCCATGATTACATTTTATCTTTATCCTGCTAGTCATTTTGTTTATGTGTTCCTTGTCGCGCTCATTAATTTCCTATGTTCAACACGGATTTCGGACAATCTGTATAATGCGCATGAAAAATATCGTCTTCTTTCAACAAATAGTTTTTGAGTTATACCGCCAACAGATAGACAGAAGGAATTGAGAAAACCTGTTTTTCGTCATCTATAGACCCTGAAACGTAAAGATAATTTTTTCGCAATTGCAATACGAGGGTAACATCCATAATTTCTGCATACTAATAGATCAAGTGCACCATGAAAATCAAACTTGCCATGAAACAAATGTTTGTTGTTGTTTGTTTGTTAATGGACAATGTCTAAGCATGCAGAGTATCAGGTACCTTAGATATCGACTGCTGTGGTCACAGTTCTACTTAGAATTTTGCCGAGACTAAGGAGTTCCAACCCTAGCAAGAGATATTTTACATGCTACACATTTAAGTCCATTCATATTATTATGTCCGAATGTTATGCCTACATACTTTAGCTCTCTTCGGCTGCTTATTTCCATCCCCTCTATCCTTACCGTTACTGCCTTCAGGGTGTATCTTCCTGCCAGAATGACCGCTCCTGTCTTTGCATGTGCTAGCTGCAGGTGCAGGCCCTTCCTTCCCAGCCATCTGTTTATTTTATCTATTGTTCATTCTATTCTATTTTCTATTTCGTCTCTGCACTACAACCGCCAGGTTGTCTGCGTACCCTAGCATTGTTGTATCTTCTGACGTTTCTAGTTTTAATATTCCATTGTAGTACATGTTTCAGAGTGTCGGTCCGAGTACCGACCCCTGCGGTACGCCACATGTCATCTCCAGTTCCCTCTCCTTGCGGTGGTATCACGAATGTTTATTGCGCTTTGGTACGATTAGGACGAGTGCGCTAGCACGAGTCCTAATCCCAAGCACAATGGACATGAATAGTATGAACCAAACTACTTTTTCAAATTAGTTTTGAGTAAATCTAGCAACAATCTACGCAATTTCTATAGTAACAGAAAGCTAACATTGACATTTTCTAATAAAAATTACATTTGTTTAAAATAGTCACTTGAATACCTTCTAGGAAGATATATCCGCTGATATTTTTTTGATTGGTCAAGAAACGTCAAATTTTGGATTTTCATTGGTCATTTTTTGACAGATGACAGGTGAATAAATCAAGAATATGTATACTAATCCAAAGCAAACCGAAAATACTCTAATTTTCAAGATTTTACCGACCTTCGGAAAATACTTAAATTGGAGTCTTACCTTGTCGCTGTTCTAGTGGACTGAAGTTTTGGGAGTTTGTCGAAGAAGAATCATCTAAGATTGATTCATCAGCTTTTCGATCATCTTCACAGGCCTCCGAACGAGACCTGCATCTATCCAGATCGAAACATAATATTGTGAAAATTTAAAAAATGCACAAAAATGCATAAGTACTTTTCGTGAATAATTGCTTTCTAATGTCAATTGTTCTTAATTTTTGATCAAGAACAGCACTGGATTTCAAAATGTTTGTACCTTCCACAATTTGAAAATCATAGGGCCTAAACTGGACGAAAGAAATCTGGTGTGATACACGCACACAACTTCCTTTTACAGTGATATTATAATTATCCAAAAATTTTATTTTTAATTTTTCAAAAATTACAAATTCTACAGAAACCGTACAAAATAGTGTTAGTTGAAGAGACGAATTTTCTCTAAAATTTTAAGGTGAATTCAAAAATGTAATAATATACCGGGTGTTCTATTTAAAATAGGGGATAATAAAAAAAAATAAAAAAACAAAAGAAGCCCATTTTAGAGGTATTCAACTGGAAAATCACCTATCTCACATCAATACACATTCAAAATTTTAAGTTTGAAAAAAATTGTTAGAGCCGTTTTTGAAAATAAAAATTTGAAAACTGAAAAATCACAAGAGTAAACACCATACTTCCGGTTATGCGATTTTCTTCAAAAGCTTGCTGTCGCATCTAGATAGTACAGAAAACTTAATATATGAAATTTCATCGTCATACCTCTTTTTGTTTTTGCGACATACTGTTCACACACAGACAGACCAATGAACAAAAACATGTTTTTTGAGTTCAGGGGCGTCTAAAACGTGAACATCTGTTGAAAACTCAAGAATTTTTGAGGTGAATGAAATAATTCCTTTATTGTAAAAAGAAGTAAAAATTACAGCTCTATACTGTTAATTTGTCAGGTTATGTACTGTCCTGCCTAAATCGAGACAGTTTAATTTAGAAACTTCTTTTGTTCCGCGAAAAAATTCAAAATAGATGTAGGTCATTTTCGCACACAGCTGACTGACAATCTGAACTGCGCAAATGCACGACGCCCCACTGTGAGCTATTGTTGACCTTATTATTTCCTTCAAATGTGTACACATTTTCACGTGAAGGTCGTTGTATGAGTTGCTCTTTCATTTAATAACACAGTTCAGTGGGTATTTATTCCCAGATAACTTGATCCTTGGTTTGTAGAACTGGCTCATATACAGGTACACTAAGAAAACCCAGACCCAGAATATATTAGAGTCCATGTATATATCGAGAGATCCAAAAAGAACTGATACACAGCGGTCTGTGAAAATTCAAACTTATGAATAATATGTTGGTGGCACTGTAAGTCTCTGTCAAATTCAAAGTTAGCAGGTTAGGTTTTGCGGCAGTCTGTGTCAAAACTGACGCAAATTTAACGAATCTAGAAATTTAGCAAATTGTAAAGTATTGCAACCCTTAGGTTAGGGGCTGCAACCCTTTTGGTAGTCTTAGGGGTAGTTTTCTCTCTTAGACCACAAAGTTACGCTTCCTCGGAGGTTAACTCGATCGCTAAACCCTGCTCTTAATTTAGGGGTTGTAAAGCCTACTTTAATAAAATAAAACGCCAAAGAATATTATAACACTATATTGGAAAACAAGTATCAATTTTGCCCAATTACACTGGTTGTTCGCCGAAGCGGCTATATGCTTAAGTTGCTATAGTTTCGTAAATATAATTGCTCAGAATTACGCTTAAAGTTTATGACATTAAAATTGTTTTGGAAGGAATAGAATAAATCTAGCGACGGCCCTTTGAGTTGGTTAATATAAATTACATAAATGACTCACCTCCGTCCATGTGCCGTTGCTAGAACTTGGACGGTAAATGTTAATTTTATTTATTTGCGGTACGCCCGAATTGACTTAGGAAATTTAAATATGTTAGGCTGGATTTTAGATCCCCTGGTTTGTCATTCTTGAATTTTGAGTGGCTTGTCACAAAACTGGCTCACATAAATTTTAAATAGAACTTTCAATCTTAACTTAGGTTATTTCGCCCGGCTCGCGGCATGGCGCCGGGATGCGGTACCCCCGAAAGCGGCTTTCGCCCGTAATTAATTTATTATCTCGCGGGATACGGGAAGACTGACTGTCCAGTTCGCGTTCCCCAAAAGGTAATTTTCTTTCGGGACAAAAACGAATGTATTTCGTACTCTCCCGTTTTGCAAGATAGCATTTTTGAATTAGAACTTGGCGGATTGCAAATTCTGCATATCCCACGCCGTTTTGCACTTCCTGCCAATTCGGCACTTCTTTATTCTGAGAAACCTGTTGGTTAATTAACACCGGATGTAATTCAACCGCTTCCTGGATTATTACGATGTAGTCTTTTCGTTCTTCACCAAGTGAACTTTTGCTTCGCGATAAATGTAATTTACGCAGGGGCGGCTTTGATTTATTCTTTTCTTCTAACAACTTAAAGTTTATAAGTCTTATAATTACAAACGCAATTTGTTGCGGGTTGTTACACTACTCCCCGCTTTTTAAAAGTAGGCATGTCCTTATGGACATGTCTGCTTTTCTTAACAAAACCCTTGACTTGTAAGTGAATTAACTATTACTTCTGATTATATTGACTCATTTTCCTTGCTTTATTTCCCTAAAGTGTCTTTATGCCTCATACCGTGTTTTGCGCTCACTTGTTTTTATTGCTCTGCTTTGTGACGCAGTTGACTTCGCACTACACTCTTTTTTAATATGATTTGTCCACTGATTTTGTTTTAATACTCTGCTTTTGAAACACTCCCGCACTTCGCGTTTCACTACTATGTTGACGTGGAGTGTCATCCTTAGGCTGTAGGCTGCTGTTTTTCGGCTCTGTCTTCTTCCTTCCGATAATTTGTTTACTTCCTCCTCTGCAATATCTTATTTTTCTATCCTTTTCATTCGTGTTGTCGCCTTTATAAATTTTTATTTTATTATTCGCACCTCTTTGTATTTATTTCGGGCTTCATTACTAATATTTATTATTTATTCGTATTAACTATTTATTAATATTATATTATTATTCGCATATATTCGTCTTCATATTTATTTGTGATTTTATTATTAATTAGTTATTAATTATTAATGGTTGTGTTTGGAACTAATTCCCAGTGGTAAGGAAAAGGATGGTGCAACAGAGGCTATTGTTGCAGGCATGACGGCCTCCAGAGTAAAGGATAATTAAAGGTGGAAAATTGTATAAGGTGTTTGATTTTATATAATGATGAGGTGAAAATGTTATCTTCCTTCTTCGATTACTAAGGTTTGAGTCGTTGTTTTCTTTATTTGCGATATTACTTCTGCTTTCCCATGGTACATTAGCTGATCCCTTTGTCATAGTAGTCTTATAATAATCCCATACTATTTCCTCATAATTGGAATTTACACAATGACTGTTGTATATTCGCATGAAATTTCTGAATTTAAGCTAATTTACTTTTCTTCCCATTTTACTGTAGCATAATATTCCTTTGTATTTCTTTTTATTGCTGCAGTTACTATAACTTTTTACTACGAGTGATCGTCATTATTGTACGATCCTCATTCGCATTTGGCGTCTTCGGTTACTTCACCTACTACGCTTCCTATTGCTGTAGTGGTACCATTAATTTATATTTTTCGTATTACTTCATTATAAATTCTTATACTTTCATATATATGTACGCTTCATTATTCTTCTTGTCCTGGTGCCTTAACAACGGTTCGCTGACCTTCGGCTACCCTTGAGGACCTTAAATGCATCCCACATTTGGGTATTTTCCTGGTGCCTTAATAGCGGTTCTCTGACCTTCGGCTACCTTTGAGGAACTTTGATGCATCCCATACTGGGTTATATTTCGTGTAACCTCTACCAAAAATGCGTAAACTTTATATTGCTTAAATTCATTCCTTTGACTTAAACTTCATTGATTTTTCCTTGTTGTCCTTCTGTGGATTTGGGCAATCGGCAATGTCCTGGCTGGATACTGATTTAATGTTGTTGGTTTTGTTCCTTTGTACGTTATAATCGCGAACTTGTACGCGCACTATTCACTTGGTATTAGTGTTAACAACGGTATGAGCTTTTTTTTTAACTTAACCGTGATATGAATTTTGTATAAGTAATTTTTCTAATTACCAAATTAAATCTTATTAGTTAAAATCAATTCTTTGATTTAATCCTTAACCTTGAAACTCTAATGAGAAACATAACACAAGTTGATGATCATTGAAAAATAAATTTTAAAAAAATGTATTCATGTTATTATATTGAAAATTAAAATTGGTTTCTATTTGGCTAAGCAACCGTTTCTCTTTTTAGCTTCGCATTCATATTATTAGTGCAAAAAGATTAATTTGCAAAAATTATCACTTAATTATAAATTTCATAATTCTTAGTTAAAATCATATTTGTCATTTAAACCATTCCCACTGAAACTCAAATGAGAAACACAACAAGTGTTTAATCCTTGGAGAAAATTAAAATTTAATCGTATATCATTGTATTGAAAATTAAAATTATTTATATTTGATAAACTAACTGTTTCTCTTTTTAGCTTCGATGTTTATTATTAGTAAAATAATAATTATACGTTTAAAATGTTTTAAATTGATTATTTCCCATTATTCTATTTCCTTGCAATTCCTATTATGTTAGTAAGCTTTAAAATATTATTATTCCTACTTAATATTAATTCCCATTATTTTCCTTACGTATCTATTCCCTGATATTTACTTTTATTAAAAATATTGTTAGTAGTTATTAATTGTTTTTGGTACCGAATAAGAAGATTGTTTTAATATTATTGTATTAGTGCTTTTCACTTAAGCTTGACCTTGAAAATTTACTATGGCCAGTGTTTATTTATTTTTATTCTATCATTGTTAACGATCTGAAGTACTAACATCGTACTTTATATTTATTTATTACTTTATGCTTTTTCTTATTCGTTCTTAATTTTTGGACGTCTATTGGTCGCCTTTTACGACCCGCTAGACTCCTAAGCGGTGGAAATATTCTAAACCCCGTTTTCCACACAGGGAATAAACCTTTTTGTCGCCTTTTACGACACGCCAGACTCCTGGGCGGTGGGAATATTCGATCCCCGTTCCCACACAGGGAATAAAATTTTGGGATAACTTATCTTTATATATACTTTAATTCTTTAAGAGATTATGAGTCTGAAATGAAAATTATAAATTATAAATCTGGATTGAAAATGGTTAATCTGGAATGAAAATAAATTTCCCTTGTCCGGGAAAAAAATTGGGATGTCTTTTGGTCGCCTTTTACGACCCGCCAGACTCCTGGGCGTTGGGAATATTCTAACCCCGTTCCCACACAGGGAATAAAATTTTGCTGTGATATTGCTTTTACTTTTCATTCTTATATTTATTTTATTCATTTCTTTATGTTTCCTTATTTACCTTTATTATTTATTGTTGCCTTTACGATTTTTATTGTTTATTTGTATTTTATAATAAAGCAACTTCTCAAAACCATACCTGTTATTTGTGTTTAAAAATAATTACTAGTATACCAACTCATATTAAATTATCAAATAATTTAGAAATCTATAAACGCAATTTTAAAACAAAATGGATTGTGGAATAGTTTTTGGATTGTTACGCTTTACGAACAAAACTTATTGAAAAATAATTTTTCGTTGTTAATTTTACCTGAATGTTCCTAAAATTTTGATATTTGCTTTATTTTAATTTTATTTTTATAAATACCAATCTTTATTTTAACATACTTACCTTACGCCTTGCTTAAGCTTGTGTGTGGCTAATACTGTTAATGTGTAAAATAAATATTGTATTGTTTATTTTTGTATCATTTATATATTTTGTTTATTGTTTAATAATTATTTAGTTTCTGCTTTATTGCTTATTTTTTAACTTTATATTTTGGCTTCGCAATTTCTTTTGGTGAAATTTATAGTTTTAGCTTCACAATTTATTTTGCTTCATGATTTATTTTGGTGAAATTTATATTTTTAGCTGCTCGCTTTATTTTGGTGAAATTTATGTTTTTAGCTTCTCAAATTATTTTGGTGAAATTTATATTTTTAGCTTCATGATTTATTTTGGTGCGGGGAGGTAGTATTAAGTTTATAACAATTTTATTTCGTTTTTCTTCGTATTCTGCACTTTCTTGATTTTCTTGAATTTCTTCTTCCTTTTTTCTTCGCCTAAGTTTTGTTTCTTCGATACACAAGTTTTTCACTTACCATATTTACCTGTTCCTTTATATTACTTCCTTGGAACACTTCTTAATAATTCGGTACCTTTTTACTTACCCATTTTAAATTTTCTTCCTTTATTATCTTAGATTCTTCTTTCGAATCCCTACCTAATTTTTCTTCCTTATTTTTCTTAGATTCTTCTTTCGAATCCCTACGTAATTTATCTTCCTTATTTTTCTTAGATTCTTCTTTCGAATCCTTACGTACTTTTCTTCCTTACTTTATTTCCATATTCTTGCTGCAGGATTTATTTTTCTTCTTCGCTTAGTTTTCCAACACTGTGGATAAAAATATTGCCTACTTCATTGGCATTTCCATTTATATGCTTTCTCCTAGCATTTTTACCTTTGTGAACCATGGCTTCCTTACTGAACTTTTTCCTAGTTCCTTGTCACTTTTTCCCGTGACTTCTTCGGCATTGTTTCCAATATCCTCTTTGCGCACTAAAGAGTTTAAGATTGCGTCTAGGTGATCAGCCTGTATGACGTCCCTCTTTTTATTGGTTTTATTTGCCTTCTTCCTTCCTACTGATTCTCTAGCTGCGGATCCTGTTTTCGGTTCCTTTGAGCTTTTTCTTGAGAATCCTTTTTCGAATTGTGTCACTCCGCCTCTTGTACAATGCAAGAGCGAGTAATGTTGCTGAGTGCAACCTCCGTCTCGAACCTCTGCCGATGATTGAGACCCACAATTCCCAACTTTACTTTTTATGGGTATTCCATCGTTTTTCCCTTCTACTTGGGGTTACTGGAATCCCTGAGATTTCTTAAATTTCACATTGTGTCACTCCACCTCTTGCCGAATGCAAGAGCGAGTAATGTTGCTGAGTGCAACCTCCGTCTCGAACCTCTGACGATGATTGAGACCCACAATTCCCACTACAATTGTTATGGGTATTCCGTCGTTTTTCCCTCCTACCTGGGGTGACTGGAATCCCTGAAATCTCTTAATTTTTGTACCTGACAGCTATATTTCCTTATTTTTCTTTCTTCTAAAATATCTTCATTATAATCTTCTTGTGTATCGCTATTGTCGTTAATTTAATACCTCCTCTGTACTTATTTCATTATTAATTTAATTGTACCGCATTTTAAAATTGTTAATCATTGTTTTGGATTGGCGCAAATTGTTAATTCCCTGCCCCATACTGTTAGGGTGCAGGTGGAAAATTTTTTCACCGTTTTATTATTAATTAGCCAAGCATAACTTAAAATTTTTGTTTACCTTATTGTGAGTTCTTCCCTAGTCCCGATTTTTTTTTAAATTTTCATAGTACTTTCTTGAGTTTACCTTCGCCTTACAGTTTCTATTACTGTTAGCGTTATTACCTTAATATTTTGTTGTATATTGCCTACTATTATAATAGATTTTTTTCTAACTGTGCGTACCTTTATAATTTTAAAATTTATTCTAGTGTTGTGACTTTTTTCTTGCATTATTTCCTGAGTACTGTTATAATTTGGCAAGTGCCGCAATGTAATTTAATTATTCTGATTAAATCCGCCCTGCGGCTTATAAAAATTATGTGCCCTAGCATTGTCAAAATTAGCTTGTCCCCTAAAAAATTATGTTGAGTGCTTCTCTCCTAGTTCAATTCAAAGAACCAGCACTTCGCAATGTGATTGTTGCGTCCGCAATTTCAACAAACTGTATTTTGTGTTGTGCGAATTGTGAACACTGGATTATTGTTTTGAAATCCATTAGCGCTAAATTTTTTCCATAATTCTATTTGAATTTCTTCGGCTTTCTCTACATTCAAATTTTCCATACGCTTAATAAAGGTCCTAAATGTTTCATAATATTTTTGTTTACCCCTGTTCGAAATTGATTAAAAATTAGTTCCTCGTTCTTTCCATTTTATTTTTAATTGTAGCCTCAAATGCCTTGATAATGTAGCCCTTCTACGGTATTTAGTTTTTGATCTGCGAAACTTCTAGTTAAATGCCCCCGATTATTTAAAAATCCCTATATATATGCACCTATGCATGAAATTTTCCAATACTGTAAATTGTGAACTTATTTTTCGGTTACACGTATAAAATAATTGCCTTTATGACTCACTAAGTTATTACTTTGTACTTGTCCTGATACCAATAATTTTTACAAGTTTTGTTTTATTTTATTTATGCGGCGCCTATGTGTGCCACCCTTGGCAAAGTTTTAAACGATCTTTAGTTGCAGAAATGATGCGGGAATTGTATTTATTGTCACTGTTATCCCTAATTGTTGCAGATTATTAGCAGAAAAATTGTTTAAAATTGTTTTATTTGCCTACCAATTTTTAGCCCCTTTGTACCGCTTTCACAGTGTCGGGGGTAGAATTTAGTGCTAAGTTTAGAGCGTTCGAATTGTTTTAATTAATAGTAACACCGTTGAAATTTCATAATTATTGTTGTTGTCTTATTATACACAGAAACCTACCAAAATTTGTTGCTCCTAGAAGAAAAACGTAGAAAAAAAAACGAACAAAATCGCACAAAAATAAAATTATTTACCTAGCTGCAAGCATAAAATTGTTAGAAGCACATATTAATTTGGGCCCTCTCTGTAATTCCTTCCATAAATGTGATTTGATTTCCTTTTGATGAACAATAGATTTTATTGGGGGTTGTAGCATTTCTTTTACCTAGCTATGATTGTTTGGCTGCCAAATTTTTGCAACCTATGATCACCCTGCGTATTACAAACCCACGGTTATTAGAGATACGGTTGCCTCGTAACTCGACTAGAAGTGGGGGAGAAACGTCACTGCTACGTCACAAGTATGCTCGCCGGGACGAGTATGCTCTGCAGCTAACCAAGTGCAAGCGAGTTTCTTAAAGTTAAAAGTGTAAGCATTTGCATTATTGCCTTTGTTTTGTTTTGTGATGATCTGTGAAGAAGCTTATTAAAATTGTTCCCCAAATTTTACTTATTATTCAAAAAATTCTGAAATTATTGGCTGTGATTATTTTAGGTTGCTATTTTCAGTAAATACATGCTTGGGAATTAATATTTTACGACAATGAATCAAATTTTTGTCAATAATTTCACTTTAAGCTCTTCCTGAAATGTTGCGCCGGAAGCCCGGGCTTCTGCCATAATACATCACTGCATTTAAGATTTAAATCAGCATACTCGTGACGTATTCCCGCCGGCGAGCCTATTGGCTGAAAGTTACGAGGCAACCGTATCTCTAATAACCGTGTTACAAACCTATAAAATTCCTTGCAAAATCTCCTTCGTGCTGAAATTTCATATAGGGGTTGTTTTTACATTAGGGGGATGAAATCCGAACGTAACTCTTGTTCTCTGCCGCCCGATTGAAGGTTGGCAGATGTAAATTAGGTGTTGAAATTTTTATAAAGTGAAAAAATTTATTCTAAGTTTTTAAGGGTGTATTTTCGGCCTTCCTGGAGGTGCAAGGGATAAACAACCGAGTTAAAGGGGTTCTGCTGCCACCAATGTAATGTTTTGCAACCCTTAGGTTAGGGGCTGCAACCCTTTTGGTAGTCTTAGGGGTAGTTTTCCCTCTTAGACCACAAAGTTACGCTTCCTCGGAGGTTAACTCGATCGCTAAACCCTGCTCTTAATTTAGGGGTTGTAAAGCCTACTTTAATAAAATAAAACGCCAAAGAATATTATAACACTATATTGGAAAACAAGTATCAATTTTGCCCAATTACACTGGTTGTTCGCCCAAGCGGCTATATGCTTAAGTTGCTATAGTTTCGTAAATATAATTGCTCAAAATTACGCTTAAAGTTTATGACATTAAAATTGTTTTGGAAGGAATAGAATAAATCTAGCGACGGCCCTTTGAGTTGGTTAATATAAATTACATAAATGACTCACCTCCGTCCATGTGCCGTTGCTAGAACTTGGACGGTAAATGTTAATTTTATTTATTTGCGGTACGCCCGAATTGACTTAGGAAATTTAAATATGTTAGGCTGGATTTTAGATCCCCTGGTTTGTCATTCTTGAATTTTGAGTGGCTTGTCACAAAACTGGCTCACATAAATTTTAAATAGAACTTTCAATCTTAACTTAGGTTATTTCGCCCGGCTCGCGGCATGGCGCCGGGACGCGGTACCCCCGAAAGCGGCTTTCGCCGGTAATTAATTTATTATCTCGCGGGATACGGGAAGACTGACTGTTCAGTTCGCGTTCCCCAAAAGGTAATTTTCTTTCGGGACAAAAACGAATGTGTTTCGTACTCTCCCGTTTTGCAAGATAGCATTTTTGAATTAGAACTTGGCGGATTGCAAATTCTGCATATCCCACGCCGTTTTGCACTTCCTGCCAATTCGGCACTTCTTTATTCTGAGAAAGCTGTTGGTTAATTAACACCGGATGTAATTCAACCGCTTCCTGGATTATTACGATGTAGTCTTTTCGTTCTTCACTAAGTGAACTTTTGCTTCGCGATAAATGTAATTTACGCAGGAGCGGCTTTGATTTATTCTTTTCTTCTAACAACTTAAAGTTTATAAGTCTTATAATTACAAACGCAATTTGTTGCGGGTTGTTACAAAATTGTAAAATGTTGTCTTTCTGTGATACAATTGTATTCACACTCAATATGTTTTTCATATTCAGGCAAGAGAGATATAATTTTGTTGTTGATTTTATCGCAATATTCGTTTTTAGGGCTAAAATTGAGAATTTTTAGGGCCGCTGGTAGGGTAGGAACGGCTAGAAAATCGTTTAAATAAGCGGCATGCGTTTCATGCGAGAGCGGACTAAACTTCAAATTAACTCACCCCAAGAATATGGGCCATATGTACGAAATATTTGTTTTGCAGAAGCTTGTTTGCAGCTAACTCCGACAATTGATGCGGGCTTAAATGTCCAAATATTCGCTTATACACCAAAACTCCGCCAAACGGCGTGGGGCACACAAAGAATCAAAAGCAGACTTACTCCCCCATCAGATTATAGAAAAACCATGCAAAATGCTAGCTTCGTTGTAAAAATTAAACGAAGGCAACGAGTTTGCAAAATCCAAGGACCACCCAAAAAAGTAATCGCAACCTAACGAATTTTGATGCGCGCGAACCGAATATCGGCACTAAAGGTTTGTTCACAGAGAACCAACCGCTAAGAGAGCATTTACACTCTTTGGTGGTGAATTCCAAAAAACCCTGAAAATGGTTTGGCCTGTTTGTAAGACGATCTAATATGCCAAATTTCAACTTCTTATCTGTAGTAGTTGGCTCGTTAAGGCAATCTTTAAAAAACAGATCTATCTCATTTTCTTTTGAGTAGATGCATTCTGCAAAACCCTGAAAATTGTTGAACATGATTTGTAAAACGGACTAATTGGCGAATTTCGACTTCCTACCTGTATCTATCTCGTGACGATATTTAGAAAAACACATCTACCCTATTTAATGCCTTTGAAAGAATATACATTTCAAAAAACCCTGGAAATGATTCGATTCGATGTATAAAAGAACTACTGTGCCGAATTAACCTTCTACCTACAGCAGTTACCGTATTATGGAAATCTTTAGAAAAACACATCTACCCCATTTAACCCCTTCGGGAGTTATTTTTGAAAATGCCTGAAATTGATATGACCTTATTTATAAAACGATCTAATATGCCGAATTTCAATTTCCGGCCTCTAGTAGATCATTGTGGTCATTTTTAGAAAAAAACTTCTGGCCTATTTCACCAGTTTGAGGGAATGTATTTCGAAAAACCCTAAAAATGATTTCCGATTAGGAAAAAGATCTAAAATGCCTGTAGTAGTTTTCCCGTGAACATATTTTGACAAATAAATTTGTTTCATTTAACCCCTTTTGAGGATGAATTCTCCAAAACCCTAAAAATGATTTGACCCGATTTGAAAAATGTTCGAATATGCTCAATTTCAACTTCTTATACTTATAATAGTTTCCTTGTGGCGATATTTAGAAAAACAGATTTGTCCCATTAAACTCTTTTCTGAGATGAAATCTGCAAAACCTTGAAATTTACTTGATCTGATTTGTAAAACGAACTAATATATCGAATCATCTTCCCACCTGTAGTAGTTTCCTTGTAGATCTTTAGAAAAACAGGTCTCACACAGTTAGCTCCTTAGGAGGAATGCATTTCGAAAAACCCTGAAAATGATTTGACCCAATTTGTATAAAGAACTAATATGGCGAATTGCAAATTTTTACTTTCCTCAGATTCTGTTATGTAACGATCTGTGAAGTAAAAGTCAATCCCGTCGAATCGAAGGTAAAAAAACTCAACTTTTTTGTAGACTATATTGATTAGTACAGGATAGTTTCCCCTTTTGGTTTGAGCACCACTAAGTTTTTGGAGAACTGACCCCTCAACAGTCCAGATAAAGTTGACCGAGAGAAAAAGTTTTACCTCAAGTCGACTTCAGCCTGATTCAGCGACTGTCCCTGCACCTTGTTAAAGCAGGGTTTTCCTCCACATTCGCCAGTCGCTGACGACTGCGACCGAGTAGCCACGACTAATTCGTCAGGATGTCTGCCTGTTTTCCTCCCGCAGCGGTTTACTGCTTTTCGCTCGCGACTAGCTGCAGTTTATAAAATGAATATTAATAGAAAAACAATAATTTTAATATGGCTAGTTTTATAGTTACATTTTTCTGACTTCACCAAGTTAAAATGTATTATTTAAAAACAATACTACACAAACGCGATGCAAAAATATTCAAAATCGTCGACGAATAAGTCGCTTGTCTGCTCAAAAACATGTCAAGCGACTGCCGACTGGCGACCGGCTAACGGATTTTGGTAGCAACGAATTAGTAGCAGCTAGGAAAACAGACCCGCTTAAATGCATTGTAGATGTCTCAACGAATTGGTCGCTGCTACTCGGTCGTGGTCGTCAGCGACTGGCGAATGTGGAGGAAAACGCTGCTTAATCGTCATGGCGAAGCAAGTTTTGACGGTAAATTGCAATCTCTTAAATTGAAAAGAATAGTCGGAAAGAATAAGGAGTATTCGAGGAATGAAGACACTATTATAACACTTTTTTGTCTTGAGAGCAACTCCCATAAATATCATCGTCGAGCGGATAAAACCATAGTAAATAAAAAAACACCCATTGCAAAATATTTTGCACGTGTGGTACGATCCATTAGGTAAAATTTTAATTTTTAAGTTTTTAAAACAACGCACACGTGACATTGCTACATATAATTGACCATGTCTAAATACTGGTTGTGGCAAATACATTCCTACTTTATCCAGAATTTTTCCTTGCGATTTATTAATGTAATATCAGAAGGTGTTAAATCTATACACGTAATCTATACCCGTAGACACATTTAAATTTCTCAAGAGAATAACAATTGCCGCTATTTTTAGTGTTAAGCAATGTGGAGGTATTTCACTGAAATTTTACGAATCTAGAAATTCCGTAGAAAATTGTAAAATGTTGTCATTATCTGCAATTGTAATCACACTCAAAAAGTGAAACGAAATTTGAAATTTCTTTTTTGTCGTGTTAGAGGGATTCAGCAAAGCTTAACTTCAAGTTGTCGACCAAGATTTCCTATGTGCTATTTCCGCCATCTTAAAAAAAAGTGCGTTTGATTTTTTTGCGATAACTCAGTTTCCGTTAGCGGTACGTGAAAATCAAGTGGCCCTTTTATTTAGAGTTTTGTGTGCTCTACAATTTATGTTCAACTACGTTTCCACATACGAGCGATATTAGTCGAGATATCGAACTCGAAAGGAAAGCTTGAACGCGCCGAGATTTTTTTTCGCGCTTCTTCGCTTGTATTTCGTGTCTCGGCCTATTTAGCGAAAAAGTAATTATTATAAAACTTGTAGAGATGAAAAATACCTGCAATTTGACCTATTATAAACTTAAATGCAACTAAAATTACGACTTCTAGAGCGAACCAAAGTCGTCAAGTCGGCGCGTAATTTAGATTTCATGTATCGTACTATTACATAAATGACATAATAAACTTTCTTACATTATTAGAATCATTATATTTCATAAAAAATCTTAGTGGACAACTTGAAATTCAACTTTCCTGGACCTCCAACATCCCAAATAAGGAGTTTAAACTTTCTGTTCTTAAGAATTTTTACTATTAAACATTGTTCAAAGTACTACGTACACTTACAATCCGAACCTCAAGTTCATATGTGACTTTTGCAGGCTATAGCATGTTATTTTGTTATTAAACTCCATTGAATTTTCGGCAGAAAGGCTCGAGAAGACAGTAAAGCTTGAACTAAAATTCCATACGTAACATAAGTCTGCCACTAAAATCTAGAGCTCGAATGTCCATTTGTTTATGCAAGTTATAATTTTACAATTTATTTTAGGTCCAATTTGGTAATAAGAGATTCAAAGTAATAGGCTCGATATAGTATTTAACATTGCAAGCCAGGTAAAACAGGTTTTACTGGCGATAGGATTGGGATGACTGGCGAGCCGTTAGGCGAGCCTGTCATATCCTTGAGCCAGTAAAAATGGTTACCTGGCGTGTATTGTTGAATGTTTTATTTGTTCCTCACTTGTAAATAACTAGAAATTTATCATTTATGCAAAATGTCACACTGACAAGCAACTAAATTAATCAATATGACACATACTAAGGAAGACAACTCTGGCTTTGCACGCTATCATTTATCTATGAGCACGCTTGTAAAATATAACTGGCTAGCCAGTAAAAAATTTACTGGCTAGCCAGTTAAGAAACATTTTCAAGGTGAATACAGTGACTTGATAAATTGATGTTTACAAGTGAGGAACAAATAAAGTATGTTTACAAGTTCGTGATAAATAATGTTATTTAGGTGTTTATGACATAAACCGCATACGTCTGCTTTATTTACTTAGTGTGTGAAAGTTGAAACAGTTAACGTTGGCAATTTCATACGCGAACGGCAAAGTAATCAGCGAACGGCAAAGAAAAGGGAGCACATAAGTGCCCCGCGTAAAATCAAATCAGCAAAACGCAAGTCTGCGAACTGCAAGGTCTGCCTGTATTAAACTGTGTTAAAGTCACATGAACTAATAGGTAATACAGTTAATTGTAGTTCAAATGTAGTTTTATAAATTGCAGTGTAGACAATGGTCATATTATCCATGAGCTCACCCGATCAATTTTATTTTCAATTGCTCTGTATATGTAACTGCTTGAAATTACTTTAAATATGTAAGAAATCCGAAAGATTTTTACCATTATTGCAGCAAATTAGTGTAAACGGCAAATATAGAAGACGTACTACCCAACCACTCGTAAGCTTTTCGTACTCACCTAATGGATCATGTTGTAATTTATAACTGATTCAGTAGTCGCAGTACTTACTGTATTTTTTAAGTAATAAGTGATTCTAATTATTGGAGTATTAGCTAGAGTAATGAAATACCATCTGAAAAATTTTACATCGCAATTCATTTTGCAAAACTTAAAATATAGGGTGTAACAGCTAACAAGCGAATATCTCAATTAATTGAGGAGATAGGAAAAAAAATATTATTAGTACAGGTCATCAAGACTAATGCATGTATAAATACCATTTTTGACGACCGACCAGAAAATCTGCGGTTTCTGGATAATTTTTTCGCCAGAAAGTAACGTTTTGCTGGTCAAGATCGGAAAACGGGCATCAGGGACCGGTAGTAGTATATTACATATCGAGGTGGAAAGTGTTTCATTCCTATCGAAAGATGAAGTAGTTAACCGAGACGCGTAGCGTCGAGGTCAACTTTATCTCGAGACAGGAATGAAACTTTTCACCTCGGTATGTATACTATTTTATTCGCAACCACTTTATTCTAAACAATAATTGGAAAAATTATTATATTATGATACGACAGGTTGCGACGCGCATGAATGGATGAACGAGATTCCCAGTGCCCTACCTAGACAGCGGTGGGCAATGGATTACTTTCCAACCGCTGCAACGGCAATCACTTTTCCGACCGGTTGGAAAGTTACAAGTTGGGAATAGCTCATTTTCCAACTTTTTAAAAGTCAGTAATGATCTTATTACATATATGGTTGTGAATGATAGTTATTTACGTGGCAAGGTTAGTAAATTAGCCTTATGGGCGAGCCGGTGTAATCCGGTAAGCCCCAATAAAGGCTAATTGAAAGCGAGCCACGTATAGTCTATTTTTTTGCTTTATGATTCAGAGCAGGCCTTGCATTTATATTATTTTAGCAGTGTACAACAGTTTAGTTACAAGATATACCTACCTAACGTCAAAATCAAGGTCCCCGAGATTGTCACGTTGACACTTCAATAACGTTTAATAAAATGCTACGAAAAAGCAGCATTAATAGTAAAGCTAAAGTAGCTATAAAACGCTGTTTTACTAATATAAAAGATAGCAATGGTAAATTAAGTAAAACAGCCATCATTGGAAGAGTTGGTCAAATCTTAGATGTAAGTATTAATAATTAAACCATTATAAAATTTCTTACAATCTTATTATTAAAGACCGGATAAATAAGCACCTTTTAAGTAAAAAAAAGTGCTTAAAAAAGCACATTATTTTACGAAAAAAAGCTCAATTTATGCCAAAAAAAGCTCCAAAAAAGCAGTAATTTAAAAAAATAGACAGAAATTTTTATGCAACTTTATATAATTACAGTAAAAATACAACTTAAAATCAACATGAAAAAAATTAGAAGAAATAAACAGGCAATCTTTATACGATAACACGTATTATTTTATAATGAAAATACAAATCCAACTTAATTTATATTCAGATATAAAAATATAATAAATGTGATATTTAAAATAAAAGAATCAAAATATTAAACAGCTCTATTCATGACGAAAAGAATTGACAATTAAATATTGTTCCAAATGTTTCATTGTTAAATTGTGTCTTAGATCGTTTAAAATGTGCTTGTATGTGGAAAAACTTCTCTCTACGTCCACACTAGTAATATGTGCGTATTTAAATGCAGCTATATTAGCGGGATCCATGTTCAAATCAGGAACATTTTCACCACTCAAAATAGAAGAAATGTTTTGTAGTTTTTGGTATCCCGTATTCTTTGAAAGAATCTGTTCCATTTTTGTTTTAATTAACTCTCCAATAGGTTCTGGAACATCCTAAATGGCATTCTTAAAATTATAAATAATTTTAATTGATTCAAATAACGGAATTTGTTGCTTCTCCAGCGATTTCATGGTTTCGCTTAAAAAACTCAAATTGCTTTTAATATATGCCAACTGATTTTGTAGTTCATGTTGTTTAAGAACATTTTGGCAGTCTTGTATTGATTTACTTGTGTTTTCTGGATACTCACAAACTAATTGTTTAAAGTTTAAATTATTAGCGTCTAGCCAAGTTCCCCATTTAGTCAAAATAGGTTCGGGGGGCAGCGAAACATTTGGCAATTTCTCTTTAAACATCTTCACTCGCAAGGGAGCTTTGATAAATATTTTTTACGTTTACTTATTAATTTATTAACTAATGGAAACTGCATCCTTATCGCCTCCGCAATACCATACAGTCTCAAGGCAATGCCTTAATGCAAAATTGCAAAATGCAGCAGTCATGTAGTGGTGTAGCATAACGCGTTATTTCTTGAAAAACTACCTATTTCCAAACAGTTTGTTTAGAAAAGTCAAGTGACTCACAAATAAGTCCGAAATAAGCACTAAATTGAAAAATAAGCATTGGAAACAGCAAATAAGCAAAAAAAGCAGGAACAAATATGACTCAAATTGCTTCTTTTTATGAGATTTGTGAAGATTTCAAAACAGTTTGTTGCTGCTTTTAAAATTGAACGTAAGCAAAAGTGCTTAGAATCCGGTCTTTACTTATTATGCTAGATTTTGAATGCAACTCTATTTAATATTCTAAATGAAGCAAAATCACAACTCCAGCAACCACCGAATGACAATATAAAAAAGGAAAAAGAATTTTTAACTTGGGAGAACTATAGTTTCAGGCAGGATATTAAGAAACTCTGGAATATTTTTACTTTGGATAATTTATTGCGATGTGCAAGAGAGGAACTAAATTATATCAGAACTCGTTCAAAATTATACTACACATTAAAAAATATGGGATAAATTGTGAATAGAAGAAAATTGGTTTGTGAGAAGAATCATGTAATTTCGGCGAAGATGACTTCTTTCAAGAAATATTTACAATTTCGAAATTCTAGTGAAAAATGTATGTTCCGGTTTTTGGATGAAACTGGATATTTCGCAATGGAACCAGTCTGCATAGGTAGACGCACGACACAGACTTGAAAAGTAATCCATCTAAAGCTAAGGCTGGGGGAAAGAGATATACTATTTTGCATGCAGGATGCACATCAGGATTTTTACCAGGGTGTGATTTACTATTGTGTATGAACGGTGGTATTTTTAGGCAATGTTGAAAAAGCAGTTAATCCCTCTTATATGTTTAGCATAAATAATAACTTCTACAACACAGATTTGCATACAAAAGTCATCAGCAAGTTTTTAATAATATATTTTCACATTAGAACATATAGAAATTTTATGACGTTTCTGTACAGTTAGATAACAACCGTGTTTAAATAAAATTTCTTAAAATAAAGCAATACCTCATTTAATGTCAGTGATTCAGTAATTGTAGCTTTCATTATGTATAATAGTGCTTACAAGATAACACATTGACAGTTGTAATAAGTTTTTGACATTACTAGTGTTTTTTCTGAGTAACCAACTACCTACACTGTTGCAAAAATGCAAAATCAAAGCCTGCTCTGAATCATAAAGCAAAAAAACAGACTATACAACGTTTTATTTCCACTTGGGGAACATCCTAAAAATTAGTATTAGTGATTATTGAAAGATGTGAATATTAGAAAACAAGATGCTTGTAAAATCGCGATGGCAGCATTTTCCAGGCACCTTGCCTGTAATAGTAATTTACGTTACGAGACCGGAAAGTAGTGTTTTGCAGGTCAAACCAAGCAGATTCCAGGGGGAGCCGTACGCGAGTCCTGGAAGCTTGGGGAGACCTGCAAAACACTTTCCAGTTGTGTATCGTGCAATATTTTTTTACGACATCCGATTCCATACTTTCCAACTTGCGAATTCACTTTCAAAAACTCAAAATAATTATGACAGTATCTATTACTTGACTTATCGAAACAGTAACACACACTTGATTCCATAGTAACGGAAGCATCAGGGACCGGTAAAAGCTTTTATTTGTTCCTCACTTGTAAACATCAATTTATCAAGTCACTGTATTCACCTTGAAAATGTTTCTTAACTGGCTAGCCAGTAAATTTTTTACTGGCTAGCCAGTTATATTTTACAAGCGTGCTCATAGATAAATGATAGCGTGCAAAGCCAGAGTTGTCTTCCTTAGTATGTGTCATATTGATTAATTTCGTTGCTTGTCAGTTTGACATTTTGGTGAATTTCTAGTTATTTACAAGTGAGGAACAAATAAAACATTCAACAATACACGCCAGGTAACCATTTTTATTGGCTCAAGGATATGACAGGCTCGCCTAACGGCTCGCCAGTCATCCCAATCCTATCGCCAGTAAAACCTGTTTTACCTGGCTTGTAATGTTAAATACTATTTTAGGATCTGCATTGGTAACTAGCGTTTACATAGTTACAAACGAGTCCGGTAGATAAAATTTACCGGCCTAGACCAGTAGTAGAACTACCGGCCGGTAAATTTTATGTACCGGACTCGTATCCTAAAAAATCTTATACGATACACGACCGGTAGCATTTTTATGGCCTTGCCAAACATACAAGTCTCGCCCTACGGGCTCAACCTGTAAAGTATTGGCGCGGCCATAAAAGTGTTGCTACCGGTCTAATATCGTAAATAGCTATTGCCGGTCCCTGATGCCCGTTTTCCGATCTTGACCGGCAAAACGTTGGTTACTTTCTGGCCAAAAAATTCTCCAGAAACCACATATTTTCTGGTCTGTCGTAAAAAAGACTCTTTTACCGGTCAGTTCAGACGACAGTAAAACTTTACAGGCACTGAGCCTGTAAAAACTCATTTACCGAGTCAGTTCAGATGACAGTAGTGACCGTTTAACAAGTCAAGAGGAAATAATAGTATTTTACATTACAAGCCAGGTTTTTACTGGTGAGGATTAGGATGACTGGCGAGCCGTTAGGCGAGCTTGTCATATCCTCGAGCCAGTAAAATGGTTATCTGGCGTGTCAAGTATAATATTTTATTTGTTTTTCATTTGTAAACAAACCGAAAACTCATAATGAAATAAAGTTTTCCCCTTCTTTCATAAAAATTATTATATTTTAAAAAATGTCTCGTTACCTTTGAAATCATTATTACTCTGACAACGGCGTTTAAAGTTTCTAAGCAGAACCTATGTGAACAAGGTACGGTCGTCTCTAACTTGTAAATTTGTTAACTAGTAGCTAACTTGTTAAGATTGACTTTCAATGGCAATAGTACGGAAGCGCTGAAGGGCCAGAGTATCCTGATGTTTTTAAGACGATTAGTAGTTCCAATGCAACACGACTAACACGCGCAATCGTTAGTCATGTTATATCGCGACTAGCAGACGCGCAACTGTTAGTCGTGTTGTATTGCGACTAACAGACGCTCAACTGACAGTTGACAGATGACAGTTGACAGATGACAGGTGACAGAAGACAGTTGACAGATGACAGGTGACAGATGGCAGTTGACAAGTAACAAATGACAGTTGACAGATAACAGATGACAAATAACAGATGACAATTGACAGACGACAGATGAAAGTTGACAGTTGACAATTGACAGATAACGCTTGACAAATAACAGTTGACAGATGACAGTTGAAAGCTGAGAGATGACAGATAACAGTTGACATTTGTCACCTGTCATCTGTCAACTGTCACGTGTCGTGTTCCACCTGTCATCTGTCAACTGTCAGTTGCGCGTCTGTTAGTCGCAATACAACATGACTAACAGTTGCGCGTCTGTTAGTGGCATTGCATTACAACTACTAATCGTCTTAAAAACATCACACTACTCTAGCCCTTCAGCGCTTCCGTATAATAGGCTGACTTGATAAATTGATGTTTACAAATGAACAAATAATAGTATTTAACATTACAAGCCAGGTAAAACAGGTTTTACTGGCGATAGGATAGGGATGACTGGCGAGCCTGTCATATCCTTGAGCCAGTAAAAATGGTTACCTGGCGTGTATTGTTGAATGTTTTATTTGTTCCTCACTTGTAAATAACTAGAAATTCACCATTTATTCAAAATGTCAAACTGACAAGCAACTAAATTAATCAATATGACACATACTAAGGAAGACAACTCTGGCTTTGCACGCTATCATTTATCTATGAGCACACTTGTAAAATATAACTGGCTAGCCAGTAAAAAATTTACTGGCTAGCCAGTTATAGTATATTACATACCGAGGTGGGAAGTGTTTCATTACTGTCGAGAGATTAAGTAGTTTACCGAGACACGTAGCGTCGAGGTTAACTTTATCTCGAGACAGGAATGAAACTTTTCACCGTGGTATGTATACTATTTTACTCACAATTGGTTTTTCCCAGTATTTATTTAATTAAGTAAGTTTCAAACAATACGTATTTTTATTGCAGTTTAATAAGTCACTTTAACAAAGGAAACTGCGACGTTGTTGCTAGGTAACATGACAAGTTCATTGAAAGTGACGATTAGCTAGCCGGGAAAATATTTCCCGGCTGGCTGGGAAAGTAAAGTAAACAATGACTCGCTTTCCTACTGTTTTGAAGGTTAGAAACGTACCCATTATTAACCGATTGTGAGTAAAGAAACATTTTCAAGGTGAATACAGTGACTTGATAAATTGATGTTTACAAGTGAGGAACAAATAAAAGCTTTTATTAATCAAGAAAGTTTGTTTGTTTGTTATTGGACAAGGTCTAGGCATGCAGAGTACCAGGCGCCTTAAACACCGACTGCTTTGGTCATATGGTCAAAGTCCCACTTAGAATTTTGCCGAGACTAAAGAGTTCCAACCCTAGCCAGGGATCTTTTACATGCTACACATCGTACTAGCATGGAACCCACGGCTTTACATCACTTCCGAATGATGGCATTCTGTAGAGGCTTTCATCTGCATTTTTTTATTTTTGAAAACCTCACCGGGACCGGGAATTGAACTCGCGACCCTTAGATCAATAGTCAAGATGCTTACCACTGAGCTACCGACCCCGGCGAAGAAAGTTTATTTTAACAAGTTACTAACTTGTAAAATCTTTACAAGTTAACTGTCAGTTTTACAAGCGTGCTCATAGATAAATGATAGCGTGCAAAGCCAGAGTTGTCTTCCTTAGTATGTGTCATATTGATGAATTTAGTTTGACATTTTGAATAAATGGTAAATTTCTAGTTATTTACAAGTGAGAAACAAATAAAATATTCAACAATCCACGCAAGGTAACAGGTCTTACTGGCTCAAGAAGGTGACTGGCGAGCCGCAGGCGAGCCAGTCATTTCCTTTTATTCGCCAGTAAAAACCCTCTTACCAAGCTAGTAATGTTAAATACTATTACCGGTCCCTGATGCCTTCGTTACTATGGAATCAAGTGTGTGTTATTGTTTGGATAAGTCAAATAACAGATACTAATGTCATAATTTTTTTGAATTTTTGAAAGTGAATTCGCAAGTTTAAAAGTATGGACTCGGATGTCGTAAAAAAATATTGCACGATACACGACCAGAAAGTGTTTTGCAGGTCTCCCCAAGTTTCTAGGGCGAGCCTACTTGGTTCGACCTACAAAACACTACATTCCGGTCTTGTAACGTAAATTTTTACGAGAATACTTCTCAACCGTTTTCAAGAATGCCTAGAACGCACCATAATGAGCGAACAAGCGGGGTTCAGACCAAATAGGGCATGCATAGACCACATTAACACAATAAGAACCATAATTGAACAAAGCCTAGAATGGAGAACAAGTGCCTACTTAGTATTTATAGATTTTGAAAAGGCCTTCGACCGACTAGAAAGAAGAACCATTTGGAAAACACTAAGAGAAAGAGGAGTCCCAGAAAAAATAATTCGCCTAATAAAATTACTGTACGAAAACTACAAGTGCAGAATTAAACATGATGGGCAGCTAACAGATCCAATAGATGTAAAATGTGGCGTAAAACAGGGGTGCTTACTATCACCGTTACTTTTTATACTGACCCTAGACGACATCATGAAAAAGGTCACAAACAGAAATCAATCGGGTATACAATGGGGATTAAACAGAAAACTAAGTCACCTAGATTATGCAGATGACATTGTATTAATAAATCATACCTTAACCGATACGTCTAGAACTCTTGAAAAACTCCAAACTGAAGCAGAAAAAGCAGGGCTAAAAATAAATAAGTTAAAAACTGTAGAAATGAGAATCGGGAGGACATCAAACCAAAGACTAAACATCGAAAACACACAAATAAAACAAGAAGAAAGTTTTTGTTATTTAGGGTCCATGTTAACAACAAATGGTGGATGCGAACTTGACGTGAAAACAAGGTTAAATAAAGCCAAAGGTGCTTTCCAAACACTGTCAGCTGTATGGAATTCTACGCAGTACTCGAGGAAAACCAAGTTACGCATTTTTAACACAAACGTAAAGTCAGTACTCTTGTACGGATGTGAGTCATGGCTCGTCACGAAAACCCTTACCAACAAAATACAAGTCTTTGTCAACCGTTGTCTAAGACGCATTCTCAGAGTTAGGTGGCCTGAAATCATATCAAATATAGAACTATGGGAACTTGCAAAAGAAAAACCGATAGAAAAACAAATAAAAAGAAGAAAATGGAATTGGATCGGCCATACATTACGCAGAGAAGACGACAACATAGCCAAAGCGGCCCTGGAATGGAATCCGCAAGGATCTCGCAAAGTAGGACGTCCGAAGACAACATGGCGCAGATCCATACGAAGCGAAGCAAAAGAAACGGGAAAAGAATGGCGGGAACTCAAACTGGTAGCCAAAAATAGGACCCGATGGAAAAACACTGTGGAAGCCCTATGCTCCTAAAAAGGAGTTAAAGGATCTATATATATATATATAACGTAAATTACTATTATCAATATGTCAGTTCTACTTCCGGTTTTAAAGAAAATAATATCAACTTTTGCATATAATCGAGATATTCGCTTAGCACACCTTGGCTGTTATAGCTTCTATAGTTTTTTATTTACTGTACTTATACTAATCTATATACATATATAAAGGAAAGTCACAACCCTGACTAATCAACGCAGAGCCGAAACCACTGGTACTAAAAACTTAAAATTTGGGTGGACGGTTTAATTTGTTACATAAGGTAGTGCTAAGAAGGGATTTTTTGAAATTCGACCCCTAAGGGGGTGAAAAGGGGTAAAATGTGTTTTCACGAATTCCTCAATATCTCTTACACCCGATAAGATATCGATTTGGTGTTTGCTTGCAAAGATTACCAATGCAAATACCTAGAAACTTATTTTAGGATTTTGCCCTAATCAACCCCTAAAGGTGCAAATCTGGATTGGGGGTGAATTAAAGAACCCTTCGTATCTCCTATGTTTATTGAGTTAGAACATTGTTTTTTTTGCACATAGATGGATTTTTAAAATATTTAGAAAGGGGTTTAAGAAAATTTGAAAATTTTAACCCTAAAGGGGTAAAAAAGGAAAAACTGAAAAGGGAGGGGGGGTTAAATTTATTAATTTTTTTCGCTGTGCGTTCCATTTCGCAATAAAATGGGTTAAAAGGATTTTTTGAAATTCCACCCCTACGGGGGTGAAAAGGAGTAAAATGTGTTTTCACGAGTTTCTCAATATCTCTTAGACCCGATGAGATAGCGATTTGGTGTTTACTTGCAAATATTATCAATGCAAATACCTAGAAACGTATTTTAGGATCTTGCCCTAATCAACCCCTAAAGGTGCAAATCTAGATTGGAGCTGAATTAAAGAACCCTAAGTATCTCCTAAGTTTATTGAGTTAGAACATTATTTTTTTGCATGTAGATGTATTTTTAAAATATTTAGAAAGGAGTGTAAGGGAATTTGAAAATTTTAACCCTAAAAGGGTAAAAGGAGAAAAAACTGAAAAGGGGTAGGGGGTGAATTAAAGAACCCTTCGTTACTCCTATGTTTATTGAGTTAGAACAGTCTTTTTTGGCATATAAATATATTTTTAAAATATCTAAAAAATGGTTTGTGATTTTGAAAAATGTACCCCTAAGGGGATAAAAATGGGTAAACTGTGTCTTCACGAATTCCACAATATATCTTAGGCTCGGTAAGATATCGACTTGGTGTTTGCATGCATAGCTATCCAATGCAAATGTCTAAAACCACATTTCATTGCCCTAATCAACCCTTAAAAGGTGCGAATTTGAATTCGGGGTGAATTATAGAACCCCTTGTATCTCCTTTGTTTGTTGAGTTAGATCATTCTTTTTTGGCATATAGATGTTTTTTTTAAATCTTTAGAAAAGGTTTTTAAGGGTGTTTTAAATTTCACCCCTAAAGCGGTAAAAAGGGAAAACTGAATAGGGGTAGGAAGTTAAAATTATTTTTCGCTGTGGGTTAATTCAGTATATAATGGGCTGATTTTTTTTAGAAATTTTACCGTTTAGCGTATTGAGTGAGGGAGAAGGGGGGCCCTCTAGAATTCATTTGAGATTTAGAAGAAAAAACAAACATTTGTAGTCCGTACGAAGAACGGGGATCTTGCTAGTGGCCTATAATTATAAAAAATAAAAAACACAAAGTTTGTACAGAAAGGTTATTATATTGAGTTCTAAAATATGTATAGTGACATTAAATATAGTCACATAAATTATTATTCTCAAAGCTAGACACGGTATTTTGTAGGTGCTAAAAAATCAAATAGTATTATTTAATAAACATGCAATTGCTTAACTATACCTTCACAAGATGATCAAAATTATTTTTATACATGTAAAGGCCAGCAGAAAGAGAGTCGTATAATAACTCCAACTGGCTCACAGAGTAGCTTTCTGAAGTAACAAATACTACATGGTTAAACAAATCCTTAACGATATCTATTTTTACATCATCTGAAATTAAATACAGTTAAAAAAATAATAATTTTTGCATCTAAGTTATTGGGTACATAAAGATGTTAGAAACAAAATGTAAGTTTTTTCATCTTGCTATCTATAGCAAATATGGTAGGGGTTAAACAGGAAAAGAATTCGTTTAATAAGCTTAACTACTATTGATTTCCATCAAAATATTTTTTCACCTAATTAAATCTGTTCGTTTTCTTGAATTTATTCAAGTCCTTTATTGTCGAAATAAGGAGCAAATTTTTATTTTTTAAATGAAACTAATAGTGTCCTAGGGCACTGTAAAATCATTATTTTTCTGTTTATAGCAATTAAAAAATTTGGGATTATTTCTATACATTTATGAAGACACGGTTCTTTCGCTTTAAAATATTGAAAGTTACATAACGTACGTTTGCAATGTTTAACTTTTATTATCTCAGTAAGACAAATATATAACCGGTTTATTTTCAAAAATTGGTATAATTGATTTGTGATCTTCATTCAGCAAACAGAAATAGTAAAGCCACTCCCTACAAAAGCACGCAACATTTGAACAGAATTTTTCTATTGGTCAAAGTTTTAAAACCCGTATCACAAGCTATCACCTACATGGATCAAGCTGCTCTTACTTATGGGAAACTTGGCGCGCTTTTATTAATTCATAGCATGTGAAATTACTTCTGCGCTCGCATAAATTTATGGGAAATGTCGTAACTATTTCTGTTTGGTAAACAATGTATAGAGCTTCAATTGTTTTTCTTTTAATTCTTTAAAGTTAAAAAGCCATATAATCTTTAAATTTGTAGACATTATTCCAACAAACCTTGCACGTTATTTCGAGTTCTGTTTATAAAAAAATAGCTTCTGTAATAAGTGCAAAATGGCAAACTAGGTGAAAAATAAATTAAATAATCATATTAAGCATAAAATAGTCTATAATGTTTTGCTCTACACATTATTTCTAAGTTAAACAATAAATAAATTAAATTAAGTTAAAAGACAATGAAAAAATTTTTTTAGAGTCAAGCTCATACAACTGCATATTCTTTACCTGCTATAGTTTCTGAGATACTCATGGGCACAATGAGAAAAACTCACATTGTGTAAGTAAGTACACATGTGCATACCTAGACAGCCAGATGTAGACGTAGAGGTATTTTGCTTCACATTCCTTTCAGATGAAAGAGGTCCCTCCAAATGTTTATTCACAAAACTTGCGCTATTCACTAAATTGGTAAAAACAGATTTCAAGCTATTAGCTTTATTGAAAGTATTACTATAATTAGACAAAACATGATGTCTTGATTCCTTTGGTTTATGTACATGATGTAACACATCCTCCATTCTATTTCTACAGTTTACATTAGTTTTCACGAGTTTAGAACCTGTAAATATATATCAACAATTACATAAATTGAAACTTTGTAACATACTTTTCCACCTTTATCATATAACACAGACGATGTCTTTTGATTGGTCAAATTACACATGGAATCGATAGATAAACTTGATTGTACTTTTACAAAACTATCATTCTTTTGTTTAGATTCAGTATACTGTTGTTTGCGTTCCAATAAGCAACTTGGTTTTGTTATGTTAACACCATTTAAAATAGATTCGTCAGATTTGCATTTACACATTCGAGCTAAAAATACCTTTTAACTGTTAATTACTCTTATTTTGTTTCACTTAACTTACATTTCCTATGTTGTCGAAATGGTTCTGTATATTTGACTCTATTCACAATAGGTAATTTGTATTTGTTAGACTTAGTATTCACCCTTCCATCATTTCTATTGTTTTTAGTTTCTCCTATGTGTAAGATTTACAGTTACAAGTAGGTATGCAAAATTATTATTAAAATTCCAGCCTTACTGTTTTGAGGACAGACACCTTGTAATACCTTCAATACACTCAATCCATTGTCTCCCAAATATAATGGCTTAAAAAATTCTGCTCGTTCTTCCGTTGATGGATTTTCTATACAACAGACTATGGAGGTAGTATTAACAAAATAATGATGTAACTAAAACAAAGATGTTGTAAAACATATGGAATTGGCAAAATGATGCCTTCTTACCTTCTCTGGTATAACAGTATCACTAGTGCAGATAAGTAACACAGGAGAACTTGGATGTAGATCTTCTAAAAACATGCTTAATACATGGCGGCAAACATCATCCATTGAATCCCACAGATATCCAAGTCTTGGCAGCAATAAAATATGAGGAATATTTCCATAAGTTTGTAAATTTCTCTGATAAAAAAGAAAACAGTATAAAAATGTTTAACAATATAAGATACTCATATTTTAGATAATCTCATATTTGAAGTTTATTTCTAGCTTATACCTATTTTAAATGGTACATACCGGGTGACCATAAATTATTGTGATTTTTTTTCTTAGGTTGGTGCTGTTTATGTTGGTGGCACTGTAGTCTATGTCAAATTCGAGGTTAGCAGGTTAGGTTTTGCGTCAGTTTGTGTCAAAACTTACACAAAACCTAACCTGCTAACATCAAATTTGACATAGACTTACAGTGCCAACCTAAGAAAAAAATCACAACCATTTATGGTCACCCGGTATAACTTATTATAGTCACCTCAGCAATATTAGCAGCATCCAACTCTAAAACAGGTAAGTGTTCTAAAGCATGCAGAAGCGCAGGAAGAATGTGCATATTTAAACCTTGCATGCTTGTACCAAGCAGAAGTAATCTTCCAGTGTATCTCTCATGATGCACAGGAAATCTGAAAACTGACATTATTAAAGCTTACATTCATCTTGGGACTGGCATCGGGTAATAGTACATTGTGTATTTAGGACGAAAAGCGTAACATTCCCGGACGACTGTGAATATTGTTGGGCGAGGCTAATGCCGAGCCCAACAACACAGGAGTATGGGAATGTTGCTTTTTGTCCAAGATACACATACTATTTTTCCGCCAATCGTACCAGAATAATTTTAAAAAAATAGGAAAACGGGAATATTTCGAAAACTATTCCCTACCTAGAACGGGAATATTATTCCTGTACAGTTTTATTGTAAATTACCTAGCAACGGCTAATGTAATGGAATGTTTGACTTTGCTCAACAAAATCCTTTATCTAATAGACTTGTCTGTCCGTTCGTCCGTCCGGCCGTCCGTCCGGGACGCTGTTTCAGCAGCCAAACCGTAAGAGATAGAGAAAAAAGTTATTAAAGTTATATGTTTGGAATGGTCATGTCAGCTCAGGAACCGAATTTCAGTCACGTGACACTTCCAGTTTTCGAGAAATCACAAAAAAGACCGTTTTTTAAATAGAACGCGTATTAAATAAAAATGTTTCAGCAGCCAAACGGAGCTGCGACCCTCTGCGCCTTAAAACTTCGATCGGTTAGGCAACCACTTTGACACCTTCCAGGTCTGGGTACAGTTTTTATTTAATACGCGTTCTATTTGAAAAACGGTCTTTTTTGTTTTTTTAAATGAGACATTTGTCTCACTGGATTGCTAGTTTTATCAATAATGTGTCAATTCTGCTACGATTGGTGGAAAAAAACATTTTAGCCCACCTATAAAGAGTGGAAGTTTTCTTAAATGTAGTTTGCCCTATATATTTTTTAATGTTCTAATAAAAAGAAAAGAAGAATTTTGCTTAATTTTACCATATTTTCACATCTCTATTTATACTTCTATATTTTTTTCTTTTTATATTAGATTTGACAGATAAGGAACAACCCTCATTATAAAGCTATTAGAGTTGATAATATCTGTTTTTTTAAGAAATTGCTTTATTTATTAAATAGTGGCATCTGGTTCCCAGAGCCCTTACAACTTCTGCCCCCTCCTCCTTCAGACAAGATGCTGCGGGATGTATTGTTATATCCCTGTAGACAAAGGCATCAACTTCTTTTTGCTTAGAGGCTCCAGTTAAAATTATGTTACATCATTTTATCTTCATCGGTGATATTATAGACTATTTATCAAATGAATGTGACTATCGTTAAGAGTTTTATTAAGACATTCAGTGAGGTAATGGATATTACTGCACTCTTGAAAATAAAATATTGAACAATGGCAAACAAATTCGTTTCGTTAAGATGCTCATAATCAAACTTGAATCGTTAATACAAGCAGACCTTGCCGTTCGCAAGGATTATGTTCCAGAAGAATGTCGCAATGCGCAAGTAAACACGTAAATGATAAAAACAGGGTTATATACCATTAACTAGATTTATTTATACTATGCAACCTCAAAAAACCAAAACTTTTCTGCGTTTTTGTCTAGCAAATCTGAAGCAGAAACTTTACGCTTTGACGACATGGTTTTCCGTGTTTTAAAAATTAAACTCCATTGAATTTTCCGCAGAAAGGCTCGAAAAGACAGTAAAGCTTGAACTAAAATTCCATACGTAACATAAGTCTGCCACTTGAATCTAGAGCTCGAATGTCCATTTGTTTATTCACGTTATAATTTTACAATTTATTTCAAGTCTAATTTGGTAATAAGAGATTCAAAGGAATAGGCTCAATAAGTGTGTTTTTCCACGACCGGGAGTAGAAGTCCGTTTCTATAGCATCAAAATTGTGACAGAAGTAGAACATTTGCTCCCTAGAGACTAAATAAGACAAAAATTTCCCTAGGGAGTTTTCATTATGACTGACACAACAATTATGCCAAATTCGAGGTTATCAGGTTAGGTTTTGCGTCAGTTTTGACACAAACTGACGCAAAAACTAACCTGCTAACCTCGAATTCGACATAATTGTGAGCTCTTGTCATAATGACTTACAGTGCCACCAACTTTAAAATTTACCATAGAGTACTAATTTTAAAATAATTGTAACTAAAATGTCATTAAATGACGTTTAAAAAAACGGGTTTTTCGTTTTTAATCTTCCTGCAACGTGAAAAAAATAGTATATGCAACTCGGGGAGAATGCTATTTTGCTTCAGTGCAATTTCTCTCCCTTATTGCATAATATACTATTACAAGTTCGTGATAAATAATGTTATTTAGGTGTTCATGCATAAACCGCATACGTCTGCTTTATTTACTTACGGCTGGTCTTATGAAGGTCACTAACCTGAAGTTAACTTTAAATCGCTGTTAAAATAAACAAAAGCTCATCAATACGTTCGCGCTTATGACATATTATTCATAAGTAAACAAATTTTGATGCGCTTTTGTTTATTTTAACAGCAAATTAAAGTTAACGTCAGATTAGTGGCCTTTACAAGACCGGCCGTTAGTGTGTGAAAGTTGAAACAGTTGGCAATTCCAACCAACGAACGGCAAAGCAATCCGCGAACGGAAAAAAAAAGGGAGCACAAAGGCGCCCCGCGTAAAATCAAATCAGCAAACCACAAAACCGCGAACGGCGAGGTCTGCCTGTATCTATAAAGATACCTTGTATAATTATATTCTGATAAAAATCATAAATACATTCCAATATTTTAATAAAGTGGCGAAGACATAACCGCAAATGCGGCTCAGTCACACAGATATATAATTATTGTGTTTTACAAAAGCAAAGTGGCAAGATTAAACTATAATACTGTATTAAGTGGTGAAGAGTGTAGCGTAGAGTGCGGTAGAATATAGAAGAAAGGGAAAATTAAATGATGGATTCAGTTAAAAGAAAATAAAGTGCGTGATAACAGGGCAACAACCAACAACTTAGCTGAGCAAACTGTGTGCTTGTTTCAAAGCTCTCCACCTCATTAGTGGCAATTTCAAGTTGTGCAACAACAAACAACTTAATGCAAGCGACACTATACCAATACACAAAAAGAAAAAGAATCAGAAGAGAGAAGAAACATCACAGATTGCTGCTTGCAGTAAGAGTAAGACAATTCTACGATCGCCTGAACTAAGAAAACAAATTTTCAAAGAAAGTAAGGAAACCAATTCCCAAGACATTGAAATGGAACCTGAAGGAAATATGAAGGAGGTACTTCAAGAAATAAAGAAAAACTCAGCCGAAATAAAAGAACTCAAGGAGGAAATAATAAGAAAAAAGAAAAATGGGAAAGAGAAAAAGAACAGTTTAATATAAGAATTGAATTGCTCGAGCAATAGACATAAAACAGAAAGGAGGAGAAAAATAGTAATTTGTTATACTAGACGATAAAATTATATTTTATCAACAAGCGAAACATTTAAATTTCCAAGAGACGAAGGAGCGAGTAAATTAATTTCGAGAGTCGATAATGAATTTTATCTTCTAGTATATTATTCTATTTTTTCTATAGCAAGAACTTTAAAGCAATTTAAAAACAAATTGCAATCTCAGTAGCTAGATTGGATTGCTGCAAAGAGTGAAAATTATTAATAAGTTGTAATATTTAATTTAAATAAAAATTAAAAAATTAAAGTACTTTATCTACCTTTGATGTTAAAGTGCTACTTTATTTACCCTTGCTGTTTAGATAACACTTGATCTTTTGTTTTGAGTCGATTAAAGCACACTTTAACATTTGCTTTAAAAAAAAGAAATTTATCGCATATCGTTTGGTAATGTACCTACTACATTTCTACATTAAAATTATTTAGAAATGTGTTACTTTTCTGCATAGCAACGGCAATTCGTTTTACGTTTGGCAGTGCTCAAGTGTATTGTTGGTGGAACTGTAAGTTTATGTCAATTGACATAGACTTACAGTGTCACCAACAATGCACTTCAGTACTGCCAAACGCATAGCATCAACTGGAACTGCTTATTGTGCTTTAGTACATAGAAACGAGTTCTGCTTAGCTTGGTTATGTTTTGCCATTTAGTATCACTTTTATGTAACAATGTAATATTTTTTCTACTACCACTACTGTAAATGATCAAACTTGTACTTAGGTATTGTTTTGTGCTTGTACAACAAATTGTGTAAGCGTGTTCTTACGCACAGTGTGCGTAAAGTGGGTCGATCACACGATTAAGGATTTAGTGACTTATTATGTTGATAGTAACAATGCTTTTTTGCTTTGGTTACTATAGTTTGTACTAAGCGGTGCAGAGCTGTGATTGTAGCCGACTAATTTTTAAGGTGGTGTGACCGTAATGATTTGACAGTCAATAAAACATTTCTTTTTCATTTAATGAAATGAGTGGCATAGAGAACCAGACTGCTGAAATAACTAGAAGAATCCGACTAACATGGGCAGCTACCGGAAAATTAGAATTCATAATTAAAAACCCAAAAATACCAATCAACTTGAAGAAAGAGGTGTTTAATATGTGTATACTGCCGGTATTAACATGTGGAATCGAGACAAAGTCGCTAACTATCAAATCAGCAACAAGATTAAAAACAACACAAAAAGCGATAGAACGCGCCATGCTGGGCATAAGCCTCAGAGACAGAATCACAAACAAAGAAATCAGAGAAAGAACAAAGGTAGAGGACGTTGTGGAAAGAATTGCAAAGACAAAATGGAGATGGGCGGGACATGTGGCCAGACAAGAAGAGGTAAAGTGGCCAAAACGTATTTTATCTACGACCACTACTAAAAGTAGGCCTTTTAGCGCTAGCTTGTTTCACTAAAAGTGAGGTTTTATAGTTTACCGTGTTTAAAGAAATCAGCTGTTTACTTTTAGCACATGTGCTAAAAGTGAAGCGAGGTTCAAAACTACAATTTCGAACTGCAAGTGAAGTTGTAAAGCTATTCTAGTTGCTTCTTGCGTTACAGGTAAAGCGTTTTTGAAATAATTAAAGCGTTATGTAATGAATACAGTCATATGTGGAGTATCAATAATTACATTTCGTAATTCACCTTGACAGCACGGGCGTGGCCAAACAATCGCCAGCGGCGTAGGCTACTATTCATTATGACGCAGCGTCGCAGATGCGAACCTTTCTTAAATCGATATTTATGGATTAATAACGGTAAAATTAAGGTCGTAGATAAAATATTGTATGCAACGCGTGCTAAAAGTCGTTTATGCGCGAGACATGAAAATTATGAAACGAAGCCGAAGGCTGAGTTTCATAACATGTCTCGCGCATAAACGACTTTTAGCACTTGTTGCATAAATAGCTATTAACGTGGAGACCAAGAATGCACAAACGTAGCGTAGGAAGACCACCCAGAAGATGGGTAGACGATATAAAAGGAAAAGGTGAGAAAAATTGGCTACAATCAGCGCAAGACCGAAACGAGTAGAAAATTAAAGAGGAGGCATACGTTCAGAAGTGGACAATCAAATGCTGAGACAGAAGAAAGAAGAAGAAGAAGAAATGAGTGTGGTCATAGAAAAAGTATAGTACACAACTCGAGTTGTAAAGCATTTACAACTCTTGTTATATAATATACTATTATCTACGACAGTGTGTAAAATTGACTTTTAGTTGGCAGTTTTAAGTTTGTAAAATGACTATTTAATAACATGTTTTCATTAGTTCACGTCGTCAGTAGCAACGTGTTTAAAATGCTTTCATTAGGCACTTTGTCAGTAACAATGTGTTTTAAAATCTTTAACCATGCAAAGTTACGACCGGTTGCTGGTAATCCTAATTACTTTAAATGTTCAAATATTTCTGCTTCCGTTCTCTGGGAATTGGAGCTCTACAGAGATCTCATAATTTCCAAATTTAATAATTTTTATTTGTTTAAATAGAGCATGCTGTATATCTCTGTACTTTTGGAAAGTGATCAAGGAGAATACAATGAAGCAACTAAAGGCTATTTCAAAAACTCAGTATAAGAATTCCTTCAAAAAGTGAAAAGAGAGCTAAAATAAATGTGTGGCTTCCCAAGAATAGTTTGAAGAAAACAAGCACCAGTGTTCTAAGTTCAATATTTATTTTTTGTAGCATATGCTATATTTCCTTATTCAACTAAGGTTTGCAGCTGCTAGATTTAATACTTACTTATATCCAGGCGTTGTAAAATGGGGCCACACTCTACGTAACTGCATTAAAATTCCGTCCACCTGCCTTTGCAGTAGAGGTTGTATATAAGATGACAACTTCTTCATTCTAGTAAAATTCCTCTGAGTCCAAGGGATGATATTCGATTTTGCACTAAAAAAATCACACTCCTCTACCTAAAATTTATAAATATTGCACCTATATAGTAGAACTCTTATTTGCTGTTAGGTACATACTTTCATTTCTTGTTTATCGATATTAATTTTAGTATACACATCTGGATACACTCTCTTAATGCAACATAAAAATGCTTCTGAGCATAGTGCTTGTAAATCAGAACCATTATAACCACTAGTAACATCAGCTAAATAAGTTATAAAGTCAGCGCTGGGCTTGTGTGCCCACATTTTCAAATGAATCTAAAACAAATTTTAAGAATTGCATAATTGGAAAAAAATTAAACTCGCTTCTAGAATTTCTCTCCGTGCAGAAGTGCAAGGAAGTGGAAAATATAGTTCCCTATCGAAACGTCCTGGTCTTCTCAAGGCAGGATCAATTGCATCTAGGCGATTTGTTGCACCAATTATTATAACACCAGGCGTGGCACTGAGGCCATCCATTAACGCTAGCAAGGTAGTGACTATACTGCAGTGAATTTGGTCATTTCTGTGTGACCGTACAGGTGCTAACCCATCTAATTCATCAAAAAATATGATAGATGGACGAGTCTTTGTTGCCTATGATATTGACAAAATTATAATAACCTTATATATAACAATTTACTTATATAATATTTATTTATTTACTTCTTCAAAGAGTTTTCGCAGCTTCCTTTCAGATTCCCCAACCCATTTATCTAAAACATCAGGTCCCTTCCTGTTATAGAAGTGCACTTTTCCATAACCTTCATTTGAGAGCTCATTGGCAAGTGCACCAGCAACAAGTGTTTTTCCAGTCCCAGGTGGGCCATAGAAAATGACCCCTTGAGGAGACTTTACTCCAAACTGCGAATATAAATCAGCATGCAAGAGCGGCAATATGATTATTTCTCGAAGTAGACGAATATGTTCACCAAGGCCTCCAACTTGAGAGAAATCATTACCAGATCTGTTCCGTAGCCTTGCTGACCACTTGGTTCGGTCATTGTTGGCGGGAAACCTTTTTGCCATTATAAGTGAGTAGTAGGGGACACATATGAGACTACAAATAATGTACCAAACATACTTATTACATAAATTTTAATAACATGGAAAACTACCAAATGGTTGTTAATAATATGGAAATAATGACACTGTTAAATTTAAATGACTGAATATTTTGTTTCTGACAACTCAAAGCATAGATAATTAGATATAATACTTTAAGATGTTTTTGTTAGCCTATATGAATATTTATAAATTGTGATCACATAAATAAGGGATGTAGACACAAAACTATAGGTAGAGATAAGCAAAAATTATTTAAAACGTTTATAAAACCAAACTACAACCTAGCATTTGGAACACAAAAATTGAAAATTTGCTCAACTTCTTCAAGATATGAAGAAAAGATAAAAGATGCTGATCTGACAAAAGAAAAATCTCTAAGACTGACAACAGAAGAAGGACTGCATCAACTAAAGGTTAGGAGTAGCTTTGTAAAGAGTTGAGGTTTACAGATGGAAATACAGAAATGTTTTCATTTGACTATAAGAAAAATTTAGCAACATTATCTAATCATGATTGTTATTTATTCCAAGTCAATTCTGGGAATTCTGAAACGCTAAGAGATAGGTACAAGTTAAATTGGCACATTCTAATGATCAATAATATCCAAAAATAAATTGGACCTAGCAGTTTTCCAATTACAGATTGGACTTACTCCGTCCTGAAATGGACTTACTTCCTTCAGTGTCATCTAATGGCAATGGCATAAACTTGGCTATACCTCTACAGAATGCTATCTGCTGTTTGTAATTTCTTTTGATTTTCATGTGCTTAAATAAGTAATTTAATGGTACCAAATTAACTATTTATTCATTTTATTAGAGGAAATGAATCAAACAAACAATAAAAACAGGCTGATAAATTGTCTAGCATGGCTGGAAAAGAGCCTGAAAAGTAGGTACACCATCCAGACTAAAAGAAACACTTCATGTGGTAGAAGAAAAAAACTGGAGCTAGTCAAAAAAATCCTTGAGGTTGAAAATGGTCCTTTCCCCTCACTTCTTATAATGAGCATGTTAAGCTAGTGCTAAGAAGAAACATTTTTTATTTTTGTTTTGTCATTGCACATTGGTTGTTATGTTATTTAGAACAAAACTACTTAACATTATCAGAACACCTTCTAAAGAAGAATTCATATATGATTGTAGATTTTCATTTGTTCGCATAATTTTCAAGTTACTGATAAGTACTAACTTTCATGTTACTAATGCACCTCAAGGATGGCTATGACACTATTGAAAAGAGTTTATTTTTAGCTTTTCATATAAGATCTCCTACACTTATATTCATAAATAATCAAGATATACCCATATGAAAAAACCTTTTTGAATATAGACTGTGTTTAATCCAAAAATAAATGAAAGTTTCAATTCTCACCTTGATTAAGTTTTAGATTTTGCACACAAACAGCTTCGGCACGATGGGCTGTAGTTTATAACATCACAAATTTTCGCCAAAAAATTATACATGTTTGTACCAGTATGGCTACTCACATAACCATCCGAGCGGTATGGCAATTATATTTTTGGATAATTGGCGTTAAAATGAAGTAGTAAACAAAAATTGAAGCTTGCCGCTATTATGTTTTTTTGTAATGAAAAAGTTACCAGTTTGACCTAGTATGGCGGCCCTTTATACCCTTCTTATCAGTATGGCACCAAATTTTCGTCTAGGTTTAGGGACCTTGTCTATCGATTACAACCAAAATTAGCCTTGCCGCTTTAAAAAATATATTTAATTTTATTAACAATTTTCCAAAACCGCCGTTAATATTTGTAACCGCAGTTCGCCTGCCATACTTGCGTTTTCGCAACTTACTTGGGCAATATAAAAAGGTTTACTACCTACCGAGCTTGCCGCTATGACTAGTAATTCTGGTGTTATGGGCTCTTGGTCTAGAAGGTCCATATCCCACAATAATTGTTATTTTTCCATTATCAGTCTTATCCATATCTACTATAATCCTTTCAGAGATACATTTCCAGTTACTTATATATTCGGAAAGCTCTTTATGAATTAATACACCCACTCCAGCTTTAGCTCTCTTTAATATGTACGTTCCAGAATAAATCATTGTGTGTTCATTTCTCATCCTGATGCATCCTTTCCCCTTCTTTTTCGTCTCAGTAATAGATACCTACTTATACTTACCGTATGATCGAAAACTTTTATCCTCTAGAGAGCTGTGGAATTGTTTTGTTAAAAATTTATGTTGGCAGTCATGATAGTAAAAGTCACATTGGCATTTTATATCTGTCAGTTTAAAATTATGTCAGTAATATCATTTTAACAAATACAAACATTTTTGTTGAATACATAAAAATGTTAATAACTAAAACAACTGCAGCTGTTCAAAACAATTTCTTCCATTTTCCATACACATCACGTTGTGTTCAGTATTAAACTTTCTGTCAAAGTTAAGTGATTCTGTCAAAGCTGTATAGGTTATATTATTAAGTACCTATACTCACCACTGCCAACATAAATTTAATTTTTATAAAATCCACAGCCCTCTAGAGGGTAAAAATTTTCGATCATACTGTACTTATCAGCTTCCTCCATTATCGTTAGGTGTCGAGACTTGTTTTTTTTCCGCAAAATGTCTTCCATTCCTCCCTGTTCTTAACCTTGTTTCTAGCTTTGTTTCACCTATATCCTCTTGTGGCGAGTGTTTGGGCTACTTCTTGGTTCCAGGTTTTCTTGGCTCTTCCTGTGTTCCTGTTCTTATCCCACCCTGCCTTCCATATTTCTTTTATTAAATTGTCATTTTTCATCCTTACCAGAGGCGCTTTCGATTTGCACGCACCAGAGCCAGTAGATATAGAGAGTATAGTATTTCAACCAAAAATTGGAAAGCTATTTAAAATCCAGTACACCATGAAAAGTGTAAGTCATGTCCAAGATGGTTTCATACAATCAGTAAATAATATTCTAATGTCAATCAGCTTTCAAGTAATGACAGTTCATCTGCAAATTGTCTATGTAACTGTTTTGTTAAGGCATTGTAACATTGTGCATGATTTAAGTAGGTACTAGTTGAGTTTTTAAAACTGTAAAGTAGCATAGAAAATTTAAAAAAAAACGTATATATATTCCAAACTTCCCAATGCATCTGTCAAATTTGAAGGTTATTATCGAAGTGTCACTGAATGACAATCTAACAGTAATTTTATGAATTAAATTACGAAGTGACTTACTGTTTTCAATGCTGGCCTGATTTTAAGTAGCTTTCCAATTTCTGGTTGGAATACTATACCGCCATTCTTTGATCCGTGAAAATGCCGCCATCACCGCCATTTTTGTTCCCATTAGCAATGACTGATTGAGTTATGTCTAAATATTTACTTGAAATTGGCAAGACTGCAAGTCTATGTCAAATTCGAGATTATCAGGTTATGTTTTCCATCAGTTTATGTCAATTAACAAACAAAACCTAACCTACTAACTTCGAATTTGACATAGACTTACAGTCTTGCCAATTTTAAGTAAAATTTCGGATTGCCAATAAATGGCACGTTGACGGAATTGTGTTACAAACCCCAAAGTGACGCATATGACAAAGGAACAAACATGGCGGATGTGGCGGTACTCTCCTATATCTACTGGCTCTGGCACGCACTAGCTGCTAGGTGCAACTCGGGGTAGATGACTACGAGTATTGTTTGCAAGAACGGTTTGCTCCAGATCTGCACAATTTTACTTTCCCTCTTCCCCTCGTGCACCCGCTTTATAGTTGGTGTTTTACTGTTCCACAACTGCTCTGTAAATTAGTTAGGTTAGTTTGACACTTGTTTGGTGAACTTTTACATGAATAACCTAACGTTTTGCAAAATTGTTATTTTTTAGAAAATAAACAAATGAAACTGCCTACTGTTCTTGCCGCTAGTATCTAACGGTCTCCTAGTGCTGTAAATTACAACAAATGACAGCATAAAATAGGTTAAGTCACGTCATAGAATATCAAAACTATTCTGTGGTCATGTGATGAAGTGATTTTATGTGTATTATTTAACCCGGCGTTGCTGGCTACATTAAGAATTACGCCGTTATTCGCACGTGAGGGTTTCTCTCACGTTTCAATAATCTCTGATTTTTAGTGTAACCTATCTACTTATTGGAATGTCATTGCACGCAGACGTTTATCTGACTTTTATTAATAATTTTTAAGTAAACACTGAACTAAAAAAACATTCTTTATTCCACAAAAAAATATAATAAAGTATAGCATAATTCATTTTCTTATATGGGTATTTCGCCACTCTGCAAATTAAAATATTAAATAACGAAAATATTAACAACGAACGTTTCGAGGGACAATCTGCCCTCGTTATCAACGAATAACAATTAAAACTAACAAGAACTTATCTTTTTCTCACTGGAAGAAAAAACGACCAACCTCCAATGAATTTTCTGACATTGACGTTTGTTGATATCTGTACCTACTTGATCTCATCTTTAAGAATCGATAGCCAACTATTGTCTAAAAATATTGAGAAAGACGACACGCATTTTTCTTCGTTAAGTAAAATGTATGCCGTTTCCTTAATTTTTCGCCTAGCCCTAGCCATTGAATGGGACAACACAAAGATCTTGTCTAAAGAATCGATGTCAACTAGGCGAAAAATTAAGGAAACGGCATACATTTTACTTAACGAAGAAAAATGCGTGTCGTCTTTCTCAATATTTTTAGACAATAGTTGGCTATCGATTCTTAAAGATGAGATCAAGTAGGTACAGATATCAACAAACGTCAATGTCAGAAAATTCATTGGAGGTTGATCGTTTTTTCTTCCAGTGAAAAAAAGATAAGTTCTTGTTAGTTTTAATTGTTATTCGTTGATAACGAGGGCAGATTGTCCCTCGAAACGTTCGTTGTTAATATTTTCGTTATTTAATATTTTAATTTGTAGAGTGGCGAAATACCCATATAAGAAAATGAATTATGAATTCACGCCACAAAGAAGTTTCAGAGATTAAAGTATAGCATAGCGTAAACATAAAAGACTAACTTTGGTTGTATAGGAACTGGTAACTTAAAATGAACAGGCGTTTTAGATAACTTAAGCCACGAGATTCATAACATAAAAAGAAGAAACTGAAGAAAATACAAGAAATAAAATGCATAATACAAAAGCATAATATATCAGCAGCATAGCTAGCGCACGAAAATATGGTGTGTTCAGTGCAGATTGGCCAAGAGCACTTTTGGCTTCTTTTCTTGGTTGCTCTGTGGCTGTGGCGTGCTGGGCAGCTTTCAGTAAAGCCATTTCAACCATCTTCCTACTGCTACTCATGTTGAAGAATATATATAACACGGATACTCACGCGATGAAAGAAACTCTCACACTTGCTGCGCGTATCTAAATAAATGCATTGAAATCAGATACTACGTGTACAAGCATCAAACCCTTGTAGTAGACTGTTGTTGAAAGTCAGTTAGAAGCATACCTGAGAGGACAAAGACCCCCACCACGTCTTATGAAAGATACGCCAGCTTTACTAAAAATGTGAGCGAAACTTTCATATAGCGAGCAACGCTGGGTTAAAACTACTCTAAGTTACGTCGAGCTGCACTAAAGCGAGTTACTCCTGCACACACAAACACCAAATCGAAAGCACCTCTGATGTCCAAACCAGCTAAGTTGTTTCTCATGAATTTTGTCTACTATTGCTGTTAACTTGTAGTCTTTCTTTAATGGTTTTGTTTCTAATTTTGTCTCTTCTTGTAATCCCCTATATTTTTATTAGAATTTGCATCTCCCATTTTAAATAGAACACCCGGTATATTATAACATTTTTAAATTCAGCTTAAAATTCTAGAGAAAATTTGTCTCTTCACCTAATGCTCTATTTTGTACCGTTTATGTAGAATTTGCAATTTTTGAAAATTTTTGACAAATGCTTAAAGATTTAAAATCAAATTTTTGGCTAATTATAAGATCACTGTAAAAGGAAGTTGTGTGAGTTAGAGGTGGGCAAATTCTTAAAATGTGCGGCCCGGCCCGATTCACATTGACTTCAAGCCCGGCCTGGTACGACATTGATTATAAAAGCCAGACCCGAAAAAGCCCGAAGTATATAAAGCCAGGCCAGGCCCGATCGGGCTAGTTAGCCTGAAGTCAGAAAGCCCGCTTGGCCCGACTCGGGCCCGCTCGGCCCGACTCGGCCCGCTCGGCCCGACTAGGGCCCGCTTGGCTCGCTGGCCAAATTGGCCCGAAAGGGCCGAAACAAGGTAGATCATTCAGTTCGACGTTAAAAATACATATTTTTTATTTTATCAACATAAAAAAGAAATTAAAGTTCAATACAGCATTTTATTAATGATTTTATGCAGTAGACAGGTAGACAGTACATATTAAATTTTAGTACCCGGTCTTATTTTGCTAGGCAGGCCCGGTCCGATTGGTCAGAACCAGGCCCGGTCCGGTGATTGAATGCATATATATAATACACATATATTGCTAGTAGGGTCTGGAAACGTCAGAAAACATTACGGCGCCGACATAGTCTCACTTAGAGTATAACGCGTCTCGTGCGCATGCGTGAGAATTCGAACTCCGCCTTTAGAAGCGAATTTTAAACTTGACCACTTCCCCATTATACATTGAAGAGTTGGTTGTCTGTCTCACTTCCTTGGTGAGTTTCCCACTCATAGCCGCTAGCAATATAGTAAGTATTAGATATATGATTGAATGCTTGGGCCACCCGGCCCGGCCTGGCCCGGTTAACCAAAGTTTAGATCGGCCCGGCCCGGCCAGACTGAATCAAGCAAAGTCAGGCCCGGTCCGGCCCGAACCTGGCCGGGCCGGGCCGGGCCTCGGACTTCTGGCCTAAATGCCCACCTCTAGTGTGAGTGTATCACACCAGATTTTTAGTTTTGCTTTATTTGTCCAGATTATTTCCTTTATCGTTTCGGCTATCCAATTCCACCAAGCAAGTTTTTACACCAGGTTTACGCACTGCTTTTATATTTGTATCAACATTCAACTTTTGTCCCAAAAAATTGGTCATTGCTTGCTTTAAAATGTTTGCTTCGGTTGCATCTACGGGTAATCTAGTTATAACTATATTATTCGCTTTTGATTTCTTTTCGAGTTGCTCTACCTTTTTTACAGCATTTTGTAACTCTTTAATTTCATCTTGCACTTTCTTTTTTTTACATTTTCCAGCTTCAACGTATCAGTTCCAAGTTTTAAATGTAACAGTTTTAAATTCATGCTGCCGTTTTCTGATTCCTTTTAGTTTCGTCTACATCTCCGCTTTCATTTCTACTAGTAATTTTATCATTTTCTCTAGCTTATCATCATTGTTCACTTGCATCTCAGCAGGGGATGCCGATTTTTCCTCTTTTCATTTTGGAGTTCTACCGATTTTTTTGCTCGCACCAAACACCTCATTATATTCTCTGTCTCTCTTTTTATAACTGGAGCACGAGCTTCCTTTAGAGTCAGACATATTTGTCTAACTTTAAACACCTTCTATCTTACGCCAATTAAATACGTGCACATTATTTGAACGATCTCGGTAACACAGCTCGGATTTTAAAATTCCTCATTTATTGTCTCAGCCACGACCTCCAGTCCCCATGCAATAAGACACTTGTTTTATTAATTTCAGTTTATAGGTTTTACATGCTATATTTTAGGCCAAAAGTATATAAAAACCAAACCTACACTTCACTACCATCACTATTTAAGATGTCTAACTAAATTTGTATGAAAGTCAGTAAATTTACCACGAATAATACTGAACGTGACGGAGCCGTGTACACAGGTATCTCGTCTCTGTTCGTCCATTCTTAGTCTTATTGTGTAAAAATAAAAACAATAAAGAAACAAGTGGTAATTCTAGTTTTATAATTTTACAGTATACATGATACTTATTTTAAAAATCAACACATTTTTCAAATTCATCTTGTTTAGTAGCTTAAATTTCTAATATTAGTTTTGAACATAAATTAAATTACGTTTTATTATAACAAAATGCAATATACTGTATTAAAATGATTTAGTTTAAAATATTTTAAATCAATTTCCTAAAATAATAACCTCCAAACAGAAAAGTTACGCAAAAGAGGCAGTGTTGTTACAAAATGAACACATTACAATTGAGTAGAAGAATCACTCGCGTAATCCACCAAAGAAGAATCATTCTTATATCTCGCCAACTCTCTTCGGAACTCCTAGAAATCTACAATTAAAACATTCAATTACAACTAAATACAAGACCTTACCTTAGGTAAATTTCTTCTATGGTATGTCCTAGAGTATTGCCTAACTATTCGCCCTAGTTGATTATGTAAATCTAAAAGAGACTGAAGAGATTTATTCATAGTAAATTTAACTGTTTGTTCTAAAACTCTTTCCAGTTCCTCGAAGCTGACATCAACAGGTCTCCTATTTGGTTCATTTTCTGCAACTGAACATTGTAATACTTGAAATTATTTAGTTACTGTTCAAAGGCATGTTACGAAGTAGTTCTGGTAATTACAATTATACATTAAATATTTTTCTATTTGTGCTTCTACGAAGTAAAATAAAACTATTCGAACAGTTTCGTTGGATGTATGCCTTCTGTACTTACCAGCTTCGTTTAAAGCTTTGTCTATATCGTCAAATTCTAAAGGATCATCTAATAGCTCTGACGGACTCAAAAGCTCACTTAACCTTCGTTTGGGGTTAGGAGATCTAAAACATTTTTCCTTAAAACAATTTCTCAATTGAAACATCCAATGTTACCTTAGTGGACTAGGGTTTTGGGTTTTTGTATTTTCTTCTACAACAGTATCACAATTAACGGTAAGTGGGGTATTCACTGCGCACACAGTCTCAGGTGGATTTAAATTTAGTTCAGCTGTGGTCTTTGTATTCATCAAATCTAACAAAGAGGAAGACAACAAAGAGCAGGATCCCTGACTATTTTCCTTCACTTCCTCCTTCACTTCCTCTCCAGATGAAGCCTTTCCATCAGTCTACAATTTTGAAAGTTGGGATATAATACTCATACAAAATACTTTCAATGTATAGCAATCACTATGTATGACTATATTCCGTTCACGTTGTTTTGACATAATATGAGGCAATGGAAATTTGGCATTTAAGTTGGCAGTAAAGCTGTGTAAACAATTAGGTTATGTTTTTCTAAGTTTGAGGTTAAACATAGCGTCAATGTCTAGTGCATTGTTGTCAGTTTTACTAGTGTGCAATAGAAAAGTCATGTATGGTCGCGGCTAATCCAGCAGTGATGCAAAATTGTGTCAGGTAGAACAATGTGGCCAACATTAAAAAAAATAAATCATGACCTTCTATTATGCTAAAACAACGTGAACGGAATATAGATAGCTTGGAAACATTGTAAGATATTATCAAACCTGATCTTCAGAAGCACCAGTGCCGGTAGGTTTGTCCCTTCGCTTCCTCTTTTTAAGGTAGCCATGCTGCCAGCTATTAAACTTGCGTTTGCGAGCCGGAGTGCTTGCAGATGTGATGGGCAGACTTCGCCTACTGGTATGGTCCACAATTTCAATTTTGGCAGTGATTGTTTGGGCAGTGTCGTTTGTATCCATCACGATGATTGCATCGGGAGCTTTCAGACTGGCCATTTCTGTTATACAATTAAGATAAACACTAACAAAATTATCTTGACGATTTTAAATTCATACCAGGCGTGGCAATGTACGCTGGCAAATACTGGGACACACTTGCTTTACGGTCGATGCGTCTTTTTGCAATGCTCTGGCACTTCTCCTCAAAATCGCTGTCCATTTCGTTTTTGATGAGAGTGTGGGCATAATCACGCAGGGAGCATGCCCTATGCCGGATTTGCTTATCGGCAGATGTTCTGCAAATATATGTGTTATTAAAACATCAGCAGCAATATGATTTCTGAAATCAACATTTTGTGAGATTAAAAGGGTAACAAAAGCAAGTTGGGGTATGAAAAAATATTGTTATTTGTTAATTTATTGGTACTTTCCTGTTATCCGGACCCATTTTTCTAACGCTTCTATCTGGATGCATTTTTGAAACACTGAAAAGAATGTTTACAATACATATGATCAAAGCTGCACTAATCTAGAAAGACACACAGCATTTTTGAACCGAGAATCCCCAAGAGAGCGTCAACCTGGGTGACCTTGGTATATCGAAATTTGAATGGGCCAGGAAAGTACCGATTTATTAAAACAAAACAAAAAAAATCAGGCATATCTGGGTTCAAAAGATAGAGCTTAGTAGAAATCTCAAAAATTAAATTGACAAAGCTTTGCTCGACTGATATATATGCAGCTAGAAGCTATGATAATGCGGTTTCTTCAAGAAATAACTACACTAAACAGAATTCGAAATGCTATAGCAGTAGGAGGAAGGATTAAATAAGTAAGTAAAAACATCAATAAGCATACTTTGCTGGATTATATTCTAAAGCGTTCTGCACTATCAACTCAATATCAGTGAGGAAGTCTCGAGCACACTCGTATCGATGAAAGTCAACTTTGGTCATCATGGTTTCCAAATCCATTGGCTTCTTAATTATGGCAGTATAATCTGGCACTTCTTCCGTATCCACCGGCTTGGTAAACATGAAAAACCTGGACAGTACGAAATTTGAACTGTGTTCAAACAAGTAGCAATGTTTTCTTACATTTTGTTATTGGCCAACTTCCTACACATATCCCGCAAAAATATTCTTAGTTCACGTAATGTGCGCTCCTCCTGCTCATATAGTTTCTTGGCGTTGTCTTCGCTCATAGGTGTTGGGGGAGGGGTGGGGGCACGTGGCAGAGGTGGGGGAGTAGCTGCTCTGATCCGTGGAGGTTTTGGAGTGCGTATGCAGGCATCGATCAGAAGAGGTCTGAAGAATGCCTTGCGTTCCTCTGCATTTGGTGGGTTGAGCTGATATACTTCTCTACGATATCGAGAAAATACATTTTGGATCTGCAAATACATAAAAAATTAATCACGTTTTTGTAATCAACATAAAGGTACAGCAGCCTGTTCAAGAATAAAATTCATGCAATTATTTGAACATTAAAAAGGTTGCAATAGTTATAAAAAGTTACTGTCAAATTGCACTGCTAAATATGACAAATGCCTATTTGTTTGTTGAAGTTGAAGTTACGCAAACCCACTATTCAATTATACTAGTCCCCGGGGCTGCTAAACATCCTAACTACTGAACCAAGAGTTGCAAGTTCGACTCTCGGTCCCGGTGGCTTTTAAAAATTTTTAAAAATGTGGATGAAAACCTCTATAAAATGCCATCATTCGGAAGTGATGTAAAACTATGGGTCTCATATTATTACGATATGTATGTAAAAGAGCCCTTGCTAGGGTTGGGAACTCCTTAGTCGCGGCAAAATTCTAATTAGGACTTTCAACTGCATGAGCATAGCAGTCGCTGTCTAAGGTAGCTACTCTGCATATCTAAAGTACTTTTTTTTCTAACGGGTGTTCATAAACAGTCGTCATCCCAGTAGGTTTTGACTTCAGAAACGTATGTCTATTAAAATTGAGAAAAAATGCGCTATGACAGTACTCAAAGACGTTTCATTGTGTTGCACGAATTAATCAAAGACATAACATTTTGTTTTTCAAAGCAACTGGGATGACGACTGTTTATGAACACCCGTTATAATAACTGTCAAAGTGTTACAATGTTGGTAGATATGTGATTAAAACGCTAGGAAATTTTTATACCTCGTGTTGGTAGAACTTTTTCAAAATTATGGTTATGTGTCAGTTTTGAATGCCAAAGTTTCTTAATTTGAACTTTGACAAATTTCTTTTTTTAAATTGGAATCATCAATAAAATCTAATAAAAAAAGAAAACCAAGAAATATTTTAAATGCAAACTAATTAATAAATTTGCAATATTTTACTAAGCTGTTCGTTTTACCCACTATTATGACATATCTGTCAAAATGACAATAATTTTTTTAGTAGAAAAAAAGAAGTAAAAATCTATGTACCAACATTATTAAATCTAGGGACCCTGCAGGAATGCAACTTATCCCCTAGAAAGTTGACTTTAAAAATTATTATAGGAAAAAAATGTACTTTAGACCTTGTCCATAACAAAACAATTTTAATTGTAATTATAACAACAGATCAATAAAAAAACCAATTAGGGCAGGCTGTGATATGTGTTATACGTTTAGCAATACTGAAGTATATTGTCAGTCAATGTCAAATTCGAGATTTGCAGGTTAAGTTTTACGTCAGTCTGTGTCAAACAACAAACAAAACCTAACCTACTAATCTCGAATTTGACATAGACTGACAATACACTTCAGTACTGCCAAACGTATAACACATATCACAGCCTGCCCTAATTGGTTTTTTTTATAACAGAACCCAATTTTGCTATAAAATAATTTTTTGTTTAAAGTATAAGCCTGCATTTGCCATATTGAATCTGCCATTTTGAATATTTGAATTCATATAATGGATTCATATTCAGTGAGAACAAAAATCACTGAGTAATAAATTTCAAATCAATTACTCGACTTTTCGATTTTTGGTCAGCTTCTCGGGATTCGACCCCACTGTGTGTTGCATAAAATAACCTTCAGATCACATATTATTTCATGCCTTCCTAGATTATATTCTTTGAAATAATATATTTTATCCGCAAACGTCACAAAAGTGACAACTTATTTGTTTTTATTGACAAGGTAAAAGTGTCACTTTATCTGCCTAAGCAGATAAAATAGCGACTTTTGCGTACTTTATCTGCCTAAGCACACAAAATCGTTGCTCTCTTTCTTTTTTTCTATTTTTGTTCGCTATCTCCTCCGAAAATACTGGACCAATTAAATTGTATGATGGCTTAAAATTTTGCTAATTTTTAGACTTAGATCGTAGGCCGGTTTTTATTTTCAAAAAGAGTACGAAAAAGTTTTAATTTAAATAAACCTTTAAGTAGCGGATCGGAGCATCTGTCACCGTGGTGTGACAGCGGCTGTGACCGTGTGCTATTAGTTCGGGTGATTCAGTATGTTCATATATCATTACAGTAGCGTGTTATTTGAACAATAGAGGTTGGCACAGGGGTACAGAGCTCGCCTGTCACGCGGGTGTTCTGGGTTCGATTTCCAGCCGATGCATCTTTTTTTTTAAATTTATATTAATGAAATTTACCTGAATACGTTTGCGGATAAAATAGTATATGTTATTCGGAGTAAAAGTGACTTTATGTGGCTTAGCTGAATTATTTGCCTCACTAACGTTCGGCTAAATAAACTTCAGCTTCGCCACATAAAGTATCACTTTTACTCCTAATAACAATCTACTATTATTAGGATTAAAAGTGGCACTTTGTTTGACAAGCAATTATGTTTGCAATATCAAGGCAAAGTGTAGTGTAACCGAGCGATCACAAAAAACATCGCATTGCAGAGAATTCACTGTTACTACAATGTGTTTGTTACTTTAGTGGGCAAAATTATTATTATTAATAATATAATAATATTATCCATCAATTAATTAATATAATTTAAAAAAATCTGGTGTGATACTTTTACAATGATCTTATAATTAGCCAAAAATTTTATTTTACAAATTCTACAAAAACGGTACAAAATAGAGCGTTAGTTGAAGAGACAAATTTTCCATAGAATTCAAAGCTGAATTCAAAAATGTAATAATATACCGGGTGTTCTATTTAAAATAGAAGTTAATAAAAAAAATAGAAAAAAACCAAAAGAAATCCATTTTAGAAGTATTCAATTGGAAAATCATCTATCTCACATCAATACACATTCAAAATGTCATAAAAATGTGAGTTTGAAAAAACTTGTTAAAACCGTTTTTGAAAAAATTGAAAAAAACTGAAAAATCACAAGAGTAAACACCTACTTCCGGTTATGCGATTTTCTTCAAAAGCTTGCTGTCGCATCTACATAGTACACAAAACTTATACAGGGTGTCCCTAAAATAATGGGACCCCGATTAATCAAAGATTCCTTAGTCTCTTCAGTAAGAAATTATAGGACCTTGAAGTTCAAATTTTTATTTATTTTTTTGTTAATTTTAACAAATGTAGAAATATCGATCTGAATTTTGGTATACATACTTACTACTATGTACTGCACTAATAAATTTTTTTCATAAATTAGACTTGACTGTAAGAGGCACTTTACCTATCTTTGAAAACTTTTTTAAACTTTAACTTCGGTATTTGTAACATTTTTTCAAATTTTAGGTTATTATCTGAAGAGAATTAAAAAGCACAAAAATAATGTACTCTTAGTTCTTAAGCCTAAAAGCAAATGCCCATCCAAAAGTTTTTGGTTGTCATTAAGATGTGCAATTATCAAGTAGCCATGATCACAAAAACAATGGTCATCTAGTAAAAAACAATGATAAATTAATTAATGACATTAGTGACGTAAGAATTTGTTCTTTTATGTTTAAGAAAACGCCGCTACATAACGAATTCTCCAATGCTGAAAGGTTCGTTATGTCGCAGCATTTTCAGAAGTACAAAAAACAAAAAACTGATGTCACCAACGTCATTAATCGATTTCTTCTTGTTGTTTACTAGATTACAAGCATTACCCATTGTTTTTGTGATCATGGCTACTTGATAATTGCACGTCTTAATGACAACCAAAAACCTTTGATGGTCATTTTAAGATAAACCGTTGCCCTTACGCTTAATAACTAAGAGTACATTATCTTTGTGCATTTTAATTCTCTTTCAGACAATAACCTAAAATTTTAGAAAATGTTACAGATAACAAAGTTAGAGCTAAAAAAAGTTTTGAAAGATAGATAAAGTACCCCTTACAGTCAAGTCTAGTTTATGAAATTTTTCCTATTAGTGTACTACATAATAGTGCGCATGTATACCAAAATTCAAACCGATATCTCTACATTTGTGGAAATTAACAACAAAATAAAGAATTGAACTTCGAGGTCCTTAACTTCTTACTGAAAAGACTTTGTACTAAGGTATATTACCTTTAATTGGTTTATTATGACGTAAGGAATCTATGACTATCGGTGTCCCATTATTTTAGGCAAGTTTCAACGCCATACCTCATTTCATTTTTGAGATATTCTGTTCACAGACACACACACAGACAGATAGACCAATGAACAAAAACATGTGTATTGGGTTCAGGGGACTCAAAAACGTGAAGATCTGTGGAAAACTCAATTTTGAATTTTTGGGGTGAATCCAATACTTACTTTATTGTAAAAGAAAGTAAAATTATTCAAATTTAAAAGTTTTTAGCACAGCACTGATGTATCCTGTCATACTAGACAACAAATGTTGATTTTTTAAAATTTTTCTTTAGAAACTATGTACAATTTTCGTTTCTTTTATAGTTCTCATAATAGTAATAAAAACAAATTTATTCTGGCACGTCAGATTTTGGAAAATAAAATTATTGAAAAGTACATGAAATAATATTAATTAAGTACCTATCATTCTTTAATTGAAAAATGTAAATTACTCAAAAAGCATGTATTCACAAAATCGATCATGTGCTCACTAGTGAGTAATTATTCCTGCTTTATTATTTTAATCTTCTGTTTTCTATCAC
>OW679194.1:237567937-237621595 GCA_940337035.1 Agriotes lineatus | reverse complement strand
CGAAAATATCCCATATTGCTCAAGGAGCCCGGGGGAACGCCCGTACTGTAAGCCAACGGTTCTTTGAACAATTTCAATTTTTATTCTACATTAGATTCTTTGTTTGTCCAATGTAAAATTTTCCGCAAGTACATGCTCTGATACAGCCGTTAGCAATCCACTCCTGGATGTAGGCCTCACCCATTTCTCTCCATTTGCTTCTGTCTTGCGCTATCTGCAACAATTTGCTGCCTTCTGTTCGCTTCACGTCGTTGATCCATCTCCGTTGTGGTCTTCCCACGCTTCTCTTAGTTTCGCGCGGCCTCCAGTGCCCGAATTTTAGTGTCCATCGATCGCTGTTTTGAAGTGCTACGTGACCAACCCAACGCCACTTCAGTCCTGGGAACATAAGGGTATAAGAATTGATGGTTCATACATAAGTAAGTCATTTAAGATTTGCTGATGACTTGGTCCTAATATCTAGTGACGTAAACGAGCTGGAACAAATGTTTCAAGAACTTGATCGAGCATCCAAAGAAATAGGTTTAAAAATGAACGAAAAGAAGACAAAAATTATGAGTCATGCCGATATAATAATTTCCATAGAAAATCACCAAATTGAGAATATCTTCGAATACATTTATCTGGGACACCTTATAAAGCTAAACAAAGAGAATAAAACCAAGGAAATAATACGAAGAATAGGACTCACATGGGCAGTTTTTGGAATGGTGGGATACATTTAAAAAACAATAAAATCCCCATAAACTTAAAACGTAAAGTGTACGATACGTGTGTTCTACCAGTAGCCACCTATGGTTTAGAGACGATGGCTATAACAAAAAACACCGCAAACCGTCTCAGAGTGATGCAGAGGGCGATGGAGAGAGCGATGCTTGGTGTCTGCTTGCGAGACAAGATAAGAAATGAAGAGATCAGTAGAAGAACGAAGGTGACGGACATAATCAAGCGAGTGACCAGTACATTGGAGCTAGTAAACTCTTTTTATCTGTAGCCTGGACAAATAATTTTTGTTGGAAGGGTCTTCCTCTTGTATACGAGTAGGAAAAACCTCGCTGTTCGATATGGTACAATGTATTATTTCAATATTGTGATGACAGCATGATCAGCAAAGCACCCAATTTTTAAACGACAACCACGGAATAACTCGAAAGCCATTATGGACAACAGCCTGCATTCGCCTATTTTTTATGGTCTAGGCCAGGGTTCCCCAAAGTAGGGGTATGCGTACCCCTGGGTGTACGCCGGCGCCGGGTAGATGTAGGGGGTACGCAGCCTGATCTAAATATGCCACAAGATACACATTGGGAAAAAATCGAGGTGGCTTTGGCAGTAGCTGTAAGGTCTACACTTTACCCTTTTACTGTGACGTAATAATTTTCTTTCTTTATTTAACATTACCTGGAAGAAACAAAAAATCTGCAGTTTTTGGTCAGGTCCGCTTTAAGTATGGCTTGTTTTATAACACTGTCAATGTGACATTTGTCTAAAATGACAGTAAAATAACGCGCAACAACAAGCAAGCGAGCAAGGCTAAAATCTTATTTTAAGCATTAGGGACTTCTTCGAATAGAAGAAACGTCGGATTACATAGGTCAAGAATGTCTTGGTTTGAATAATGTGCTACCAAGAGCATCCCTAACAGTTAGGTAAATGTCAAATTCTTTCTGAAGTCTACTACCTGTGATTTCAATGATCTTTTTGAATTTCACTGTAATATAAGACATACGTTTTAAACGCTATATTTTGTTATTTCTGACAGCACAGAAAAAGATAATGTGTAGACTTTATAATAATACACAGAATGTACATATAGGGGGTGTTTGGCAATCAGCGCCAATATTGTGGATATTACAGAAGATTTTATTTTGTAATACACAAGTGTCCGATTCTTATCCATTTTGAAGAAAAATAAGGACATTATTAAAATTCTAAAAGCGTCCAATTAAACTAATATTCGCAACACATTTAGACTAAGTAAGTAGGTACATGATTTATAATGAGTGCTCAAACTGGCCACCAATAGCGACCATACATAACTCCATGCGACGTAATAACGAATTTTGAGCTGAAATTAGTTGTTGATTTCGTATGAAATTTGCAAACATGATGTATTCTTTCTAGTACTACTTGTTCCATCAAACCCTACAAAAAGTCATCCATAATCATTAGATTCGGAGATCTTGTGGGCCAAGGAATTGGCCTTTCATGGTCGATCCATCTATTGCCGTAATTTTTATTTAGAAAATTTGTTCCTCGCCGGACATAATGCGCTGGGGTTAATCATGTTGTAAACGCCCGAGGGTTCCGATCCGAGGCTTTATAAGTCGCTCGAGGGGTATAAATATCAAGTAATTCCCATGGTGCATACAACGTTGTATTTTCCACTTGGAATACAAATAAATGGAGCTTGAAAAGCAGTTCATAACGCCCTAAGACGTAAACATACGCCCTAGGGCGCTATGGACTGCTTGATATACCTTGTATGACAAATATAAACAACACATAGTAGATCAGTGGAAAATAAAAGTGATTACTTTTATGCTGGTGGAGTAAAAGTACTTCATAACTTCATTAGCTTTACAGTATATTGACATGGCCTTCTTGATTGTCGGGAACTGACGTAGACGTCAATCGATATTCGTAATCTTTAATAATTATTTGTTTCATTATTACAAAAATTTTTGTGCGAATGAAACATACTATTTTTTCTCCAACTACTCATAAATTCGGTAATATGACTTATTATTTAGAATCAAACATTGTAGGTTATATTGTAGAACTGTCATGGCTCAAATAAACAACGGGGAAAATAAACAACAACGACGGCGAATGCCGAATATTGACGAAGCGTTTGCTTTTTATTTAAAATTTAACATGTAAAACCCTATCTTGCGTCCATTTTTGTACTAGTGCAAATATGAATCGAAAAGTGTACAGTTCCCAAGGTAATTGGTGAACATCCCGAAATGGCTTACTTTTTATACAAAATTATTCGATAATATGGCATCTTATCCGTGTGGTTGGAGAAAAAATACATTTTTGGTTTACATTAGTTTGGGTGTTTGAAAATAAAATATCAAATGCTATTAGAAGTAAAAGTGACTTTGTGTGCCTCGCCTAGACTTGTCTGACTGGCTACGCTCATCAGTCAAATTCTTCCGGTTTCGCCACACAAAGTATCACTATCATTTCTAGAGTTTGTTGATTCATTCTATTTGAATTGCATAATGCAATTTTTAGTGTTTGAACCATGACGAAATTTTGCTGAAGAAAGTTGTAATAGGGTTGATGAATGCCCCATGGATTTTAATTCACTGGCATCATCTCATGGCTACTCATGCAGCATGTTTTTTCGTGCTGAATTTGCTTAAGCTACTTTGAAGGATGGTTATTCCTGTAGTTAACGCATTGTACTTCTTTGATTGGTTTATTATCGATATTATTCAATAAAATTATTAACGGTTTAATATTCTCCGCGCCTGCATTGAAGATTGGCGGTGGTTTTCGCACGTTTATTTGCAATGCTTTGATCCCTCTGGACCCTTCGTCATTGTTAGCATTTTCTAGACCGCTGAATCTGTTGCTGCTAAGCCAGTATTCGCTTATTATTGTTTGTCTTTTGTATCTTGAATTTTCTTCGAGACTTCTGATTTTTTCCTGTCGCGAATTTTTCGGTATAAAGGCTGTTTGATTTGGTGTCTGTATATTGCTTCCTTTCTAATAACCAACAAAAGAGATATTTTGCTGTAGTAGTGGATATCAGTTCGAACGCTGAAGATTTGCTGATTAAGAACTGGTGGCCCGTTTTGATCACAAAAATAAGCTTTTAATCATTTTTGTTTAATTTATTATTAATAAACAAAACGTATATTCTTACATAGAGCTATTTTGAAATACTAGAAATACTCAGTAATCAAATATTGTTAATATGCTGTTTGCGTAACTGGAATGCTAAATTACGTAGATAGAAAACAGTTGGCTAGAATATTAATATGTTTTTGCTGGGCTTCAGTAATTAAAAGAAATAGTTCGGTCAGCAAATTTTAGGGTAGGCAAGACCCACCCAAACTCACCCTTAACTGTGTGTCTGATGGAAAAGAAGTAAATATTTTGTATTTGAGCCAGCCCTCCATTTGACAAACGGAAGAAGGAAAGGGAATGCAACATTTCCTTAAAAACTCCATGAAATTAAATGTTCTACAAATTTTATTAAATCTACATTACGCACATTTCAAACATCATTTTAGTACAAAAATATTTCACCAATCCGCACCCACTGTCTGCGTAATTGGTAAAATAATCCATTACCACTTCGAAAAAACACATTAAAACGCAAGGGAGGAATCTACCTATATTTGGCATGACGTAAACTGATACTACCATGTTACTAGATGTTAATAAAAGACCCGGAAGGATCAAAAGAATACTTGATTTCACTCCTATTTGACAATCAAATAATAACTTACGCAGTAGTCGTAAGCTGTTATCTGTGGATAAGAGTTTGCAGCGGCATTACACAGACACACCCAAGTTACAGCTACAACAAAAGTAGCTGTTTTAATCTCGAACGAGAAGAAATTAAAAGATGTGGAAAGTACGTAAAGGTCTGTAAATTTATTAAAGTTCTAACTTTGCCGTAAATTTAATAAGAAAAGATAGCTGTAAAGGGCACCAAGTAATTCACATTTAAGTCTCGATCATAAAAACTTAATTTTCAACATCCAAGCCATCGAAGAAATAAGCTACATAGCAACTGTACAGAAATACAATTTATGTAGGGCTCATTTACACAGTACATGCACTCTTAATGGTGTCATTTAGATACTGCTGTTTTGCCCCCTTTTATCCGTAATTAGGGGCAAAGCTTTGCTCGGCCATTAAAGCATTCATTTCCCTTTATCTCATTTTCCTCTGTACGAAGCAACGCTTAATTTACAGTGGAACTGTAATGCAACCCTTGCTCATGAGTCATAACCCCACACCTTATACAACACAACATGTATAGTAGGAAATGAAAAACACACACTAATAAACTCAGACCACCTGAGCTATACAAGCTGCCAAATTTAACATGTCCATTACTGCTTTTTTTAAAAAGGGGTACAAGACAGTAACATCTATCTACCTATTTGATTTGATTTGTGGTCAACGGCGATATCTGGACATTTTCAAATCAAAATGTTTAAAAATATTTTACACATGTTTGCCATTCCAAACATAGCGCTTTCAAGTGGTTGTATAAAATAAAGCAATTACATAGGTATTTGCTGTTAACCGCTGACCGCTCACAATGAAAAATTGGACGGAAGTAAAATTGTTAAATTTAAATTAAAACACAAATGCAGCTAAAAATCAACCTTTGTGGTGAAGAGCCAAGACATTTACATTACATCCATGAAAATGTCGGAATGTTGGAACGGCACCACATTACACTGGGGAAATTCCAAACTCAAACGTTTGAACGCAGAAGATAATTTAATCTAAGTTCTAAAGCAATTGCAATTTTTAACATATAAAATTGCAAAATCGCTTAAGTCCAACGAAATATAACCAGTCACGTTTTAAGTTAACTGAGTTAACGTGCCATTGCATCTCATTGCTCTCTTTTCTAGTATTCAGAATAAAAGCGGAGCCGCTAATAGAAGGTAGAATAAATTTAACTAGCTTAGGTGATTGCAGTAATTTTGCATTTTTTATCGAGATTTTGTTGTGTTCGGGTGGGCTATTTTAATTAAGTATATCTACAAGCGCATGCAACTTATAGCTTTCTAACATTAAGATAACAAAGAACCAACTTTTTTAATTAAATTGTTTCTTGTAAAATATGTTCCCAAAATGACAATCAAACGCCAGGTAGCAGCCCAACTTTATTAAATCTGAGTGAACAATTCTAACAAATAAAATTGCATTGTGCTTAGCTTACTCCTACTAATTAAAAAAAGAAATGTAAATTTGACAACACTGTGACTTCTACGTATCGTATACACTGAACACACGTTTCCACTAAAGATGTTTTCTGTATTTAAATAAATATAAAAGAACGTGTCCAACTAATGTTTCAGCGTTCCAAGAGCAACTTTATTTCTTTACGCAAAACAAGAACTTTCGACTGCATTAGTTTGAGTATTGAACTTATGTAATAATTCTAAAGGTGCTGCTTTAAAGGGCCGGTTTTACAATGCATATTTATACCGCAAATAGAAATATTCCTGGTATAAACTGAAGCACCTTATTTTATAAGTACAGAATAAATAAGGAATAAGCTATTCTTGGTATAAAATGAGGAAAACTTATCCGGTCATTGTATGGTGGTACATTGCGCTAACTGTGGAATAAGTGATCAGCTGATGCATATTTTAACCTCAACCTGTGACAATTTTACACTCTGTCGAACGGATCCTGATTTTGCATTTTACATTTAAGAATATGGATGTTGTTTATGTTGGCACTTATGCGTGTGTTTGTGCGTGCTGATGATGACGTGGAGACAATTAATTATATTGCAAGACTTAGAAGAGCAACCGCAATATTATAACGAACTGAACTATGCTTCGAACAAGATTAAACGCTACGAATATGAGGTTGTCTTTGGAAACCAGTGTCACTAGATCTTAAATTTCAGACTAGATAGCCACCAATGTTTAACGTTTCAGCGCTACCAACGTTGAAGTATTACAGCCTATCCTAAGAATAGCTAACCTAGGAATAAAATTACCTTGCAGAACATTCACAATTATATTCGAAATGCAAGTTGTGGCATAAATATTGTGATATCACAAATTGGGTATAATGAATCTTTGAATATGATTTTCAATTATTTGAATAAATTAAACAGTTCTAACTACCACACTTGTTATAATTTGCCAGGCTATACTCTAATAATGTTTAAATTTCTAATTCTAGTTCACTCTCATCCCAGCGTTAGGTCGCTACGTCTAATTAAAAAATCGAATATGAACTTGCTATGATTACTAATTTGGCTATCAATAATTATTTATTTATAATTTTAAAATTAACGTTTAATTGTAAGTGCTCTGTACATCTATTTATATAATGGGATTTGATACAACGGGCTTATGTTTTTAACTGATGGGACTAATATACAACCAAAATGATTTCCTTGCTTCGAGAATACGTAAACAAGGTGACGATTTCAATTTATTTCTCGATGTCCACGCAATTAAAGCTGTTGCTATGCGATCATAACCAATCGTAAGTATTCCTCGGCATAAACAAAACACTTCTACCCACACCGCGCATCGAAAGTGACACGCTAAAAGACGATAAGAGAGCACATTCACAAAACTAACACATTTAGTTATAAATAGGAATAGCTGCCCCTCACTGGAACTCCCACGATGCTCTGCGCAACTCGTTGTTGTTTGCCTGTAGTTAGCAAGGTTCAAATCTGCGCTGGAACATACCTGGTGAACGGTTTATGCTCTCGGACACCTCTGGAACCGCTTCCAATGAAGCTGGGGGCCTCAACTCTCGTACTCCGCTGTGCTACACGGCCGCTGCTCTCTTATTCACTCGTATAGAAACTTATAAACCTAGCTAGACCTCCGTAGAATATTGCGAAAACACCACAGCTTCCACTGGATCACTTCGGTGCCTCGTATTTTATCTGTGCGGAAGCCCAATGCAAAGCAAAACTTCCACAAGTAACCCAGGACACAATCACTCAATTAAACAACACCTTTAATTAATTTGGGTATTTATTAACACATAAAATAACTTGATTTTTGGGACATCTTGGCAATTTCACAACCAAAGCTTTCGAAGGAGCTACCCCAATTATTATGTTTGCAGTTTACACATTGTTACATGAATTGCCAAGCCTGCTTTGATTTTATTATGTTTTAAACACAGATAAAGCTATTCAAAAACGTCATTATGCAATTATTTTCATGGCCTATTATACTATTTCTTAGCAATTCTGAAATTCAGACTATTAATTACATTTACTAAATATTCTTATAATAAATATTTGTTTTGCTGGATATGTTATTAATTACTATTAATTATTATGAGTAATATAGAGGCTACTAACTATGTATATATAACTATACCTTGATTAATACTAGCCCTTTAAGCATATTACTCTACAAAATCAATGCAAACTTAAGTGGTACCAATCAGCTTTCCAGAAACTTGCGCAATGTATAAAGTGAAAGAAGAATCCTACAAAAATAAGCTAAATATACTTTCTAACAATAAAACATAAGCTTTTTAATTTAATTTTTTCAGGGTCCGGCAGCGATGTGAAGGTTAAGAATATTTCTAAAATTAAAAATGCAGAACTAAATTAATTTTAGATTTAGCAAATTAAACCAGATTTTGAAAAAAAACGAATACATCCAACTCCTACACCTAATTATGTTAAATGTTTCCTTTCTAGCTTCTGTATACTCAAGCTTCACGGAGAGCGAAAAATTTGCAAATGTAACTATTCCAACTTCTTCAAATGGAACACCTAGTATATTTTTGTAATTTTGAAAAACTATTTTAATGAGTTTTATTCTCATATAGCACCATACTTCTAAATTCAGCTGCTTTTAAAATTTGGACCCAACTCTTTTATTCTCGAGAACCGTGCACTGGAGTACACTGCAGTAGGTGAATGTATATTACTGTTTAGTAAGCTGTTTTTGATACCTAAACCGTTTTGATTAACTATTACTCCGTCTTCCGGAAAACTGGTTTGTTATAAAAAACTGCATTTGATGTTAATGTGACGAATTTGAAATATGTAAAATGAACCTCAAGACACCCTAGTAATACCTAAATATGCAAATATGGACTATATTCGTACTTATTAAATGAAATATTATAAATGTATAAAGCATTATACAATATGTCTAAAATAAAAATACACAACATGGGAATCTTATAATAATTAGTAAACAGACTTGAGACGTCATTGCTAATGTACGAAAACAATGTCAAGGAGAAAACAATAACATCACAACTTGTTTCAATTATTTACGCCTCGTATGTTGAGTGGCAGTCTTGTCAACATAAATCTAATAAAGATTTTTTTTTCTAAATGTACCTTAGCATTTGAAAGTATAAACAGCAGCGCCATTCCTCTTCGTTAAAAGTGCCTGCCAAGGTTGGGGAGCTGTAACTGATACTATTTACATTTCTAAGTATTTACCAAATTTCTATGAAGTAATATTTGATATAAAAAGAATCTGGACCACGGGGATAGAAATTGATTGGATTTAGAAATCGTTTTTAAAAACATGCCAAAAGCTTATTCAAGATAAGATAAAGTGTTTAAACTGACTTTATAATATTTTTATTCAAAATTAATCTGTCAAGTTAAGAGAGCTCGAGCTCTGCATAACAGTTAGTGAACTAGTCTGTAAAGATGTAATTTCAGTTCTATTTTTCACGAAATATTAATAATAAACGTTATCATTTAAACAAGTCGTATAAAACGTTGTCATGAAAATAATCTTTTGCTTAATCGGCACGTGGGAAATATTTGAACTATTTCCTAACTTTTGTAAAATATGTGACCATACAACTTTGCGGGTACAACAAATTTCAAGAAACTTAGGATGCCTTTATTGACCGAACTGTGAAAAACTTCAAAATCGATAGCTCACTACCAAAGCTTGAGATACTGAAACAAAGAATCTCAGTTACAGGCTTCCAATAAATTTTACGAACCTACTTTCATATTCAGCTCACTTGAACAATTGTTATTTCATTCTTCAGCAAATGACTTCGGGAAGGCTTTGAAAAGTGTTTGTACAGTAAAAAGCCTCTTGATAACTTCTTTTGATTTATTAACGAAATAACTTTCACAATATATGTATGTTAGGATACCGTTATATCCTAAATGTTGCATAGGTATATTTACATCTAAATTTGAGAATACAATTTTCCGAGAATTCCTTAATTGATGCAATTTTAACGCATTTACATATAAATAATATATAAAAACCAGTTGTTACATTGCATTTTTTGCTTTGTTGGTATTAAAATACATAATATAATATGCCACACAACCTTAAGAATAGCCAGATTTTAATTTTGAATAATGAAATATTCAGCTGAACTCTCATTAATCCTTCTATTAGGAACTAGCAAGATGCCCGTTCTTCGTACAGACAACAAATGTGTGTTGCTTCTTTCTTCCCCTCACTCAATACGTTAAACGAACAAAGGCTGCAAAACAATATTGTAGGTAAAAAGAAAAGAATATTTTTCTGAAAAAAGTTCTCCTTAACTCTTTTATTCTTCACGTACCCCCTGGAAATGTGTATGTAATTGTCGTTACTCTTGTATACATTGATAAAACTATCGTTTTAGTATAACAATGAGATAAAATCAAAAATTTATGTACTTATTAAATGTTGCATTCATAAATTATAGCAGGACATCCGTTTCCACCACAGGGGGATGGAATTTCAGAAATTCTCCTATTTTATTCTAAGAGATATTGAGAAACTCGTGAAAACACAGTTTAACCCTTTTCACCCCTTAGGGGTAAATATTTCTAAAAATTCTTTCAGACCTTTTTATCCTGAAATGAACCCAGAGGGGAAATAATTAAGTATTTTAACCCCCTACCCCTTTTCAGTTTTCCTTTTTTACCGCTTCAGGGGTGAAATTCAAGAAACCCTAAAACCCCTTTCTAAAGATTTGAAGAACACATCTATATGACAAAAAAAATGCTCTAACTCAACAAATACAGGAGATACAAGGGGTTCTATAATTCACTCCGAATGCAGATTCGCACCTTTAAGGGATGATTAGGGCAAAATCCAGAGATGGGTTTTTATACATTTGCCTTGGATACCTATAGTACAGTAAAATTGTCGTTTTACCTTAAAAAAATTGGCCGCAGCGATTCCTCTTGCCCAGTGGTTTAGGGTCATTAGACAAGTGTAAAACCAAAAAGGCGTCACCCCACCTCTTGCCAAACAGCCGCCATCTTGATAACAATTGAATTTGTTTTTTCTCGCGATCCATTGCTCGCCCAGAAAAAGTTATTGAACAAAAAATATTGGAAATAAAATTCTACACATTTTTTATCCTTGCCGTGATACCGAGAAGTTGGTATTTAAAACGGTAGAGGGCGAAAAAGTTACCAAAAATCTGTTTTCGCCGTTCCAGCGCTGTGGGGGTGATTTTTTCCTAAAATTGCGAATTTTAAAGTTGTAGTGCTTGAAAAAATATACACGAATCTCTTTTATTAATGTGATTGATTTAAATAGTCTCCGAGTGACAGCCCTTCAAAGTCCGCTCCGCGCGGAGAAGTGGAGAGGTGTAAATTATTTATATCCTGCACTTATTATCAGAATACAATCACGAAACAGCACTCGCAATCGTATTCACGGATTTTTTCCAAGAATTTTTCACATTGCGTTTATAACAAGTTGTGAGCTCTTTTTTCAATAAAAGTTTTAGCAACATTTCTATCATGGTCGATAATAACTCGGTTGTGTCGGAGACTCCGAACCAAGACGAAGAAACAGCTCAAAAAAAAAGAAAACGTGTCTGAGTAGACTACAATATATCTTAGGATTTATGCAAAAAGAAATTACTTTCAATATATGAGCCCAGAATCAAATCATTTGCCACAGTTGAGATTTTTCCGGTATCTTTATTTTGTACCCACAAAGGAAAATCTTCTTGGTCAATATTCTTACATCATAATTGTAGACGTTTTTAGCAGTATTATAACAGTTTTAACAATAACAAATTACAAAAAGTAGTCGGGAAACACTAACTTTAATAAATATTATACACCAAGTGAATTAAACATATGTTTGTTCACGAAAAGATGTTGAGTTCACGAGCACGTAGTGCGAGTGGGATCATATCTTTGCGTTAATAAATGTTTAATTCACGTGGCGTATATATGTTTTTATTCAATTTTGACGAAATTTTGACTAAAAAAATTTAAAAAATATTCAAACTGAGGTATAAATTTGCCCATTCATCGTCCATTTGATCTAAATTTTAGTAATTATATATTACACACTACAAAGAGAACGAATAATTGAATGTAAATATTTGTAGATAATAAAATTATGTTGTTCTTCATTGAAACTTTTTTAATTCTCTAGTGAATTAAACTTTTTTAATTCTCTAGTGAATTAAAACACTTTTATTTCACTAGTGAATCATAGACCGTTTATGAATGTTTTGGAGTTAATAATGTCACTTTAAACTGTCAAAATTGAATAAAATAAATTACCGATTCATTTCATTTGGCCCAAACGATCAAAATATAATTTCGTTCACCGTAGCATGTTTTAGTTGAAGTGAAACAAGCTGTTTGTTGTTTAATAACATATAGACAGTCGGGTGTCTGTATTATTTTTGCAGAAATGGTACGGCTATCGCCTTAAAAATCTGGTACAAGGTCGAAAATCTAGTGACTTGAATTTAAAAATTGTGGACATTGTTATTTGGGCTGACAGCTTATAAAGAGGGACTAGTGATAGCAGTGACGAATACTTTAAATCTAGCGGTTGCTATGATACTTATGTTATTTCAGTCGTATTCACAAAGGGAAAAATTTGGTGTACCAGATTTTTAAGGCGATAGCCGTATGTGGTAAAGCAGTTGTCAATTGGTTGAATTTTGGTCATTCCTGTGGCAAAATTTACAAACAATTGCAATTATCGTATTATATAATAAATATTACACCAGCAAATTTAAGAGCTTTACGGATCTGAGCCAAATGATATCATTCTGAGCTCATATACTCCTTTCCCATCATTTTCATTTCTTTTACCTATACCAATTTCTCGGTATCGCGGCAATGACCAAAAATGTGTAGAATTTCTGTAGTTTATGAAAACCTATTCACATTGAAACTACTTGAGTGACGTGACGATTTTATCTCGCAAAAGAGAAATGGTTACTTCGCTGCGCCGGAATATATCGTATATTTCCCACGCTGACCGGACTTTCAAGGGCTGTCACTCGGAGACTATTTAAATCAATTCCATTATTAAAAGAGATTCGTGCATATTTTTTCAAATACTACAACTTTCACATTCGCAATTTTTGGAAAAATCCACCCCCACAGAGCTAGAATGGCGGAAACAGATTTTTGGTAACTTTGTTGCCCTCTACCGTTTGAAATACCAACTTCTCGGTATCGCGGCAAGGATTAAAAATGTGTAGAATTTTATTTCAAACATTTTGTCTTCAATAACTTTTTCTGTGCGACCAATGGATCGCGACAAAAAACAAATTCAATTGTTATCAAGATGGCGGCTGTTTGGCAAGAGGTGGGGTGACGCCTTTTTGATTTTACACTTGTCTAATGACCCTAAACCACTGGGCAAAAGGAATCGCCGTGGCCAATTTTTTTAAGGTGACGGGGTATTTGCCGACAATTTTACTGTACTACTATGCAAGCAAAGGCCAAGTCAATATTTTATCGGGTCTAAGAGATATTGAGGAATTCGTGAAAACACAGTTTACCCTTTTTCATCCCCTTACGGGTAAATTTTTCAAAATCCCTTAAACAACTTTTTAAATATTTTTAAAATACATTTGTGTGCCAAAAAAAGAATGTTCTAACTCAAGAAACATTGGAGATACGAAGGGTTCTTTAATTCACCCTGAATCCATAGTTGCACCTTTAGGGGTTGATTAGGGCAAAATCCTGAAATACGTTTTTAGGTATTTGCATTCAAAAACCAAGTCGATATCTTATCGGGTGTAAGAGATATTGAGGAATTCCTAAAAACGCATTTTACCCCTTTTCGTCCCTTTAGGGGTAGAATTTCAAAAAATCCTTTCTTAGCACTACCTTACGTAACAAATTTAATCTTTCACCCAAATTTTAACTTCGTAGTACTAGTGGTTACCGCTCTGCGTTGATTAGTCAGGGTTGTGACTTTCCTTTGTATATTTAATATGTATAGATAACCCTATTATGTAATTACTGGAATGTTATTATGCATAGGTACTATTTTAATTATAAAATATCTCCAAGAGAATGATATTAGTTTAAACTAATGGAGAAAAAAATGCTCTTTTCATTGAAATAAGAGAAAGTTATTTTATGACACATAATATTAATTGCAAATATAGAACACCTTGAAACTTATTTAGATTTTACATTCTACAATATTATAATACGAAATTACAGAAGATATTCAAACAATTGGCCTTACTTACCAAACTTACGTGTGAACTACGAATAGCTAATTTAACGCCTTTGTGTAAAATATGGCTTTGGCTCGGGAATTTGATCAAGTTGGTTTGTCTCGTGATGTTGCCAAACCAACAAACTTTCGTATAAAAGTTTTACCGACAAATGCATTCGCCCTTGATACATTCTTACCGACAATTGCTTAGATTCATTTTTGTTTTCCAAGCCTATAAGCCTAACAAATTGTACATTGCCAAAAACGAAAAACATCTGTTTCCAAAGGTGTTAGTCCCATAAGTAAAAAATCTGTAAAGGGACTCACACAGAACTTCCCTTGTAAGTGCAACTTTGAAATTAAAAATTTTAAAAATACTAAAGGAGGAAAACATTTATTTTTTTAATGTGTTCTCTCTGTACTTGCTGGGTTCAAAGTATACAATTTTTTGCCAAGAGTATGAACCTGAACTATGTACAAAATATTAGTTTTATTTAACTAATAGTTCTGGAGTTAAATCAAAAATAGTTTTACTTTTTTCGGTGCTCATCCTGTATATATTTGACAGAAAATATACTCCATTTTGATGCAGATAAACTTTTTCAACTATACCACCAACAGACGGACAGACCGATAAACAGACAGCCTGTATTTCATCATCTAGGCACCCTGAAACGTGAAGATCTGTAGAAATCGCGGCAGTTGATTATTTCGCGATTCTAATACTTCCTTCAATTTTAGACTAAACTGTGGAGGTAAAAATGAAATTCACTATTGTAACTCAACTACAATCTTTAAAAATCAGAATGCACCACTAAATTCTTATTTAAAAACTGCATTAAGAAAGTGAAAATTAAATTGGACATTCTTTTCAAATAGACGAATTATTACAAAAGTAAGATTTGATGCAAAATTGCCTAAGGAGATTCTTACCCCATTTAACCAAATCTCTATCTGTCATAATAAAGGAGATCGCAAAAACGTAAAAACAGCGAAATGTCATCTTTAATGTCAAGTGAAAGTAGAGTAGCTAACACGGATGTTATTTCAGTAGTTTCAGACTTGAGAAAATTAATGAACCTGGTGAATCCCTCTACGGCTTCTAAAAATTTCATTTAACTGGTCTGGAGCGGGAACAATCGTTTTGATTAAGAACACAGGCTTCGTTACCATACAGAAACACAGGAATTTCCATAATATTTTATAATTTCTATTTCCCGGACTTGAAACTTCTTAAGGGTGTGTTTTGTTACTCAAGCATATTTGGCTCTATTAGCTTATTTTGCTGAGAACGGTGTTCTCGTATAAGTTCTCCAATTCTTTTCGGAATGCCCTACATATGTATAACATTAGCGTACGTGTTGTAGACTAAACGGAAAATTTACTTTAACCTGAATAAATGAGAAGGATATTTATTCATTACTCAAAGTACATACAATGTTCGCCCTGCAGATGAAAATTAAAACCCTCACCTAGGTGCACTGGTTAAATGGTAAAGACTTTCTTTTAAAAAGTAGTATAAACTTTAAAGCTCTTTCATTGGGTATTATAAATTTTAAATAGTAATTTTAACATTAGTAGACCTACGTATCTATTCTATAATTTTTCCTGATCCTCGCATTCGCTGTTTTCATTTTCAGAAAATATAGCATTGAATAGGTTTACCTTCCAATCAAAAAATGCACAATGGTTGCGATTCATTAATATCATTTATTAGATATTGCGGATACAAGTTTGATTATGAGCGAAACAAGTTTCATGGCTAAAACGAGGCGGTGAGCCGAGTTTTACGGCAATCAAACTAGTCTCGTAGTGCCATAAGCAAACGTGTATTGTTCAATAATTTATCTTTATCAATAAATTCTGGTTCGATGTATTTTAACATTGAAAATGTTTAAAGAATTGGAGATGTGACGCTAGTACGGTGCTCTTTTAGTGATTTGTGTGACGCTTGGAAAATGCGCAGTTTTCGCTAATTTTTGCAAGTTGTGCGTATTGCAGGTGAATGTTGTTGGTGTCATTTTGAAGATCTCGTCAAGGGCAAACTTTCTGGAGAGGTTGTGAAATTGCAAGATTCGGGGGGGAGGGCAAATATAGGGGTTAAAACGATTTTTTTGACACGAAAGCGTTCGGTGCTGTTACATCACATACTTTTTAAAAGATGCAAATGTAATTTGGGGCTAGTAGGAAAGAGGATGAACCAACGCTCATCGTACTGGCTGGTTTTTGGGGTAGGCGATGCACGGGGGCGAAGTTTCAGGGGTAGAAAGCTGAGGTGCAGTTGTAGCAAATTGGATGTTCGCATAAACAGGGGGAATTAAATAAATGTCGAATTTCGTTTTTGGCAGTATGTGGCTGAATAATCTGTGGGTTTCTAAGAATTTTGGGGCTCAGGTTGATTTAGGGGTTGCACATTGGGTAAACCATTATAATTACCAGAAAAATTATAAAATTAATATTTGTGTTAAATGCGCTGTTTGGAGACTTTTTACTGGTCGATTTTATTTTTTAAGAGAATTTGGGATGTGCAAAATTTAGAGGTCTAATTGATTTGGGAGTTGAAAAATGTTGTTTTTTTAAGAGAATACGGGATGTGGGAATTATGCGGTTCAGGTAGATTTAGGGGTTGGAAAATGGGGCTTGCAAAATAGGGAAAACGTTATAATTATCAGAAAAAAAATTAAATTAATAGTTGTGTGAAATGCCCCATTTGGAGACTTTCTACTGGTCGATTTTATTTTTTAAGGGAAATCGGTATTTGCGAATTTTGCGGTGCAGATGGATTTGGGGGTTGCAAAATGGGGAAACCGTTATAGTTATCAAAAAACCTGAAAATTAATATTTGTGTGAAATTCGCTGTTTGGAAACTTTCTACTGTTCGATTGTATTTTTTTAAGAAAATGCAGGATGTGGGAATTTTGCAACCCAGGTGTATTTGGGGGGTGAAAAATAGGGAAAACCGCTATAATTATCATTGTGGCCCTTTGTGAAATTGTAAATTTGCAAGTAAATAGTAAATAGCGTGTCGGATTGTATTTTCCCCTAACATAATTAATATTACGTGGGCTAAGCTCATTGCCGCGCTGCACTTGTTCGCAGAATGGTAGTGTAGACTGGCAGGGTTGGAATGTTAATGTCAGCTGTTTGTACTAAAAGTTAATGCGCGATTTTTTAATTTGAAACTTTAACACCCTGTAACTCCGTTAGTTTTGACTTTTTCAAAATGTGGTAAATGGAAAAAAATGCTTATCTTTTAAGCTTTATATCCTGGTAAAAGGAAAGAATCAACTTAAAAATCACCCTGTATATTTTAAAAGAATTCGGGATGTAGGAATTTTGCTGCCCATGTAGATTTAGGGATTGCAAAATGGGTAATCCGTTATAATTATCAAAAAAACCTTAAAATCAATATTTGTGTGTAATTCGCTGTTTGATGACTTTCTACTGGTCAATTGTATCTTTTAAGAGAATTCCAGGTGTGGTAATATTGGGGTCCAGGTGGATTTGGGTTGCAAAATGGGGAAAACGTTATAATTAGCATAAAAACCTTTAAATAAATATTTGTGTGAAATTCGCTGTTTGGAGTCTTTATACTGGTCGGCTGTATTTTTTAAGAGAATTCTGGATGTGGGAATTTTGCGGTCCAGTTGAAATTGGGTGTTGGAAAATGGGAAAAACGTTTTAATTATCGGAAAAACCCTCAAATCAATATTTGTGTAAAATTCGCTGATTGGAGATTCTCTGCTGGTCAACTGTATTTTTAAGAGACTTCAAAATGTGGGAATTTTGTGGTCCAGATGGGTTTGGAGGTTGCAAAATGGAAAAACGTTATAATTATCAGAGAAACCTTTAAATCAATATTTGTATGAAATTTGCTGTTTGGAGAGTTTCTACTGGTCGATTGTATTTTTTAAGAGAATTAGGGATGTGGGAATTTTCCGGCCCAGGTAGATTTGGGGGTTGCAAAATGGGGAAAACGATATAATTATTGGGGCTGCAACGAGCCCTATTTTTTTACTTGACCGAGTACCTAGTACTCGACTTAGAGCCTTGGCTGAAAAATAATATGTGGAGCCACCAATCGGATGGTTTGTAATTCTCAGAACTCTTTTAAAACAGTTAATAAATGTAATAACAAGAATGACTCATATAAGCAATACATCTTCTAAAGTTATACTGTAAATGTTCTACTTTGAGGGCACCTAATAATAATTTGCTATTATTAATAATTAACTTAATTGCCATATAAGTTAGAGCAAAATCCTAAAATGCTCAATCCTCTGTTCAATGTTATTATTGTGTTTGAACTTTGCCTGTCATTTTATTAGGCTGGTTAAAATATGACCCGTACTAATTTACTGCACAAAATAAATGATTGTATGCCCTTTTCAATATTTTATTTAGCTGCAATTAATTTGAAAAAACGCTAGCTCAGTAGAACAATAACTCTTTAATCCCAGGGTGAGTTCCTATTAGGATATAATTTACAATTTGTTTGATACGGTACTGTACACCGGAATTAGTTTGAATTCGCGGTAGTTAAATGTTTACCATCTGTCAAAGATCCCACAAAATGGTTTATGTCGTGCAGTCAGCGAAATTATGAACACTCTTAAGGTATTTATTCAAATCTTCGCGCTTTGGCGGCAAATAACATCTTTTGTTTCAGGCAGGTATTTATTTCGTGACGTCAGATGGACGCCGTCTTAAATTTTGCAATTGTTTAACCAGACGCTTCGATAGCTTCGCATAACCTCAAAATTTGGGACGCCTTGCTTATTTTTCGAACGGCGCCTTCGGTGGAGCCCCGAACAGGCTGGTATCCTCTTCACTAAGGCCTACTTTTGTATGTCCCTCGAATTCCGCACGCTAACACAGTTATTTTAGGCAAATTTCCTACCTTTACTGATCGGTGGTAGCTGCCGCAATGTTCGGAGATGACCCCAGTTGGTATCTGCCTCTGGAACGGCCTTGTCTGGTGTTGATGCTGGCGGAGGCACTCCTACAGCCCTGCCCAATGCGTAGCAGCAAAGATTCCTAGCTCTGGACCCTTTTCTTGGCCGGAATTGCATCTTGGAATCCCAAACTGAACGGCTGCAGAAATCGTCGGAGATGCTCTCAGAGAAAATTTTATTTTTATGTTGCAGAAACCTCCACAAACATTTACATATGAACTTTGACACGTGCACAACTCAACTCAAACTGCTGCCTGCTTTTCAAAATTGCTCTTTAGCAATGTATTGTTATTTTATTCCAGCTTTCTTTACCTTTTACGATTCCTCACAAATTTCACTCACTAGCTTAATTGAAATCTACGCCTCTTTGACATGCAAATAGCAAATCTTTTAGTGTCTATTACTTTCTTTCGGTTCGGCTATTCATTCTGCACAAACCTATTGTTTAATTTTTGAAAGTCAACTGCGACCCCTGTGAAAAACAAGCTTTGCCTCTTGCGTTCCTTTTACTCAATTACTTTACTATTACTGAAATCTCTTTACCAACGTATTGTTTGAATGTTAAGCTTATCATTGCAGCCACATAAAACACCCCAACTCTGTGCTTACTGAATTGTTCATCATGTTGAACTGCTAGCAGAGTCGAGCCGTGGACATACCATTAGAATATAAAGAGATTTGAATGTAATATCGAATTCAACATCTTTATGTAATTGCAAATTAATATTAAAGTGTACAAGATGCTGAAAAGGTTTAAAACTGCAGTACGTATTGTTTATTAATGATCTGCTATGCAGTAGAACTGCGCAGTCACGTTTCGCTTGGTGTATAATAAACAATAATAATACAGATGAGAACAATTTTAAAACTTTCTTTTTATTTCTATCCCTTGTAGTTTTTTCAGATTTTGGTAATTTTATGTCAGACTTGAAAATTTGCAAAATTCATTTTCAATGCCTCAACGGAGGTTGGTAAATTGTAACTTCTGTAAATTTTTTACATAAGAAGAGTGCTGTATTGAAGCTCTTATTGCGAGACGCCTAAAGTCGGGGTAACTGGCAATCCTTTTAATTGAAACACACTCGGACACGAAGACCAAAGCTACTGAGATTAATAAGAACACTTAAGTAGATACAAATACTTGCATTTATTTTTCTGCCGTTTACAGAAACCTTAAGTTTACGTATTTACATCTTCTTATTAACTAACTTAATTCTAAGTCCATTCTGACCAAGAAAGCTCGGTGGGCGTTTACAAAGTTCCCAATAACCTATCAGAGCTGGTCTAAATTTTGGACATTTGGCATTACGCGGACGTGACCGTTCATAATAGTTCTATGAATTTTTACAAGCTTGAGGATTTCCCACAGTGAAATGTGGCCTGTTCGGACCCTTAGTAAATTACCGCTATAAAGATTTAAATTTCTACTAAAAGCATTTGGTCCCAGCTGCAAATAGTTTTTATGATCGAGTTGCAACCATTGCTTCTTCTAATCACGTACCGGTCATATACATCACTCAATATTTCGGTTTATGAAGTAAACGCTGCATAAACTTACTCTAAGCTTATTCGTGAGATTGGAATATCTCCAGCTTCCCAAGCGAAAGGCACGTTTCTAAACATCCGCTTGTTGTAATTTAAATATGACATTTTCCTACGAATTTTACCTTAAAATATTATACAGATGGCTTACAGCTAACTAAAGTACAGTATATTCCTACATAGTTCATTAAATTAAAGAACGCAAATCGCAACACTCTAAACGATACTACAATTAATTTGGTCAATAGTCTGTAACAACACTGATGAAGATAATAGTAATTTACGATGCAAGTAATGTTACCAAGCGTTTTACATTACGAGAGAATAGTTTGAACAAACGAGCGACGTTAGCAGCTAGTTTTTTAAAATTCTCGAGTAATATAGAAAGTTGATAACGTTACGCATATCCTGAAACGGTTTATTTTATCCTAAAATACTCATCTTTTCCAAAAAATGGGATTTTTTTAATAATGACACAACAGCAAGACAAGTATCTGCTATGGCTGTGGTGGTATCACTCAATACTGTATTGTTGGTAGCACTGTCAGGTTATGTTAAATTCGAGATTAGCAGGTTAAGTTTTGCATCAGTCTGTGTCAAACAACAAACAAAACCTAACCTACTAACATCGAATTTGACATAGACTGATATTGTCACTAACAATACCCGTCAGTACTGCCAACATGTGATTAAATGCTAATAAAGTATCGATATGTTATTTTTCTTAACAGCACTATTGCTGTTAAATGCATTTTAACGCAATCCGATGCTAAGTAGTTATTATCATACGTAGTAACATAATTAGATATAATAATAGTTATCTACTACTTTAGGCCGGTAGCTAAGCGTTTATGGCCGAGCTACTACACCCCGTTAAAGCGAGACACTTGAACCAGCAAGACCATAAACGTAGATACCGACTATGTGTCGTATAATTTTTTTTATACTAAACAAGAACAAAAATTGTTTTGATTTGCTTTTATTCAAGAATTATCCGAAACGAATTGCTTTAGAAATGCTGTGATTCTTGCTAGACATTTGGCAGTACTGAGGTGTATTGTAGGTGACGCTGTCTATGTCAACTTTGAGGTTAGGTTTTGTGTCAGACTGACGAAAAACCTAACCTTATTACTTCAAAGTGGACATCTGACAGTGCCAGCAACAACGTATAATACGAATCAAAGGCGTTGTTGCTAAGTGCTACAGGACGTCGTAAATGGCGGCAATCTACCAGACCACTATACACACAATAATTTTATGTACGATCGATAAATAATAGGCGTTTTTGACCTCATTTTCAGGGGTAAAGCTAAGTATAGTATTTTTCCCCCTGGGTGATACATACCCTTTTCGCCCCCTAAATGACGTCAATGGGCATATATTTTTTATAGTCTATTATTTGTTGTTTATATCTGTGATATGAGTTATATAAAGTGGTCTATAACGCCCTATGGCGTACAGATCGGGCATAATGATAACGCCCGCACATTATGCTCTCTCATAATGAGCGGGCGTTATCATTACGACCACTCATTGCGCCTTAAAGCGTTATGCACTGCTTTGCAAACATTTTTGTTTTAGTTAGAACACAGCTGACACTTTTTCCAGAAAAATTCAAATCTGGTTTTAGAATTCCATTTGTTTTCATAATTAGTAGATATTAGTACTAACTTTCTTATTACAAATGCACCGACTTTCCTAAAACGACCAAGATGTATGCAAAAGGAGTTTTTATACATGTTCATTAAAAAAGTCCATAAAGGGCGGCTGTGGAAATTCAAACGTATCAATAATATGTTGGTGACACGGTAAGTATATGTCAAATTCGAGGTTAGCAGGTTGTTACAGGAGAAAATCGACTTTAACGGCACCGAGCCAGCTCATACAAAAAGTCACAAAAAATCTAGACTGCCAGGGCGGACGATATTACTCAAAATTGGGACAATGATTCACATAGGACCGTTGCCCTGCCCGTAACAAGATATACCGACTAGACTCAGTGAAGCAAGGTGTGGTTCAACACGAGGTAATCTACGGGCAACGGCCTAATAAACGGTAAACAGTGATAAAATTAGATTGAGCGCCACCCAGTTCCATCAATAAGAACGAAAATGCAAGAGTAAGCCCACTGTGAAACCGGGAAGCAAATGAGCCTACCTTTCAACTTTACACCTTAGAAAAATCCGAAAGCTAAACGGGATATAGTAGAATCGGTGTGCAGCCCTGCGACTCCCCGTACTGCGACGACGGAGCGCCCTGACCTACCAGGCTCCACCTCTCATCGATCTTACACAACAAATAACTCAACCTGAAAATAAACATGCACAGGCGCGGGGAAATCACAAGACAACATATAACAAACCGATCTATTAGTCTAACACATGAATTTAGATACACAGGCGCCGACGTGCGTCAGCGTACAAAATAAGAAAACAGTAAATCGTTCTACAAATACAAGCGCAGAATGGGTCACTATCGTCTAATTTAGTGCAAGAATATCATAGCGGATAGTTGTAACGCAAGCTAGGGCACAAAGCAAAAGAGTACAATTACTGCATGCACCTGGCAGTTATCTAACGGCTAACTTCTATACACTCTACCTTATTTACTGCAGTTTTTCCTGTCCTCACGGTCGGTGTCGGAAACTCGCCTCACAGCGTAGGGAAGCCGCAAGCCGTAGCTGTACGCCACGCTCCAAGGACTGCTTGCAGTAACAGCGGGCAACCAACTCCCAACACTGACTAACGCAAGCCGCATCACGCCACCCTGCCGCTCGGCAAAAAGCTGGTGGGGCGCCAACAGACAGACTGCGATGGAGCAAAAATCTCTCACTTGCTCTTATAGACTGCGTTTCAAAACACGCTAAAATCCAAGCTCGTGACAGCGGCAGAAGCAATATCCAAATGCAGATGTTCAACCAGACCGCCCAAGGCCAAAGCGCAACTGTTGCAGCGGCCTGCATAAAACTTGGTATACACTTAAATTGAAGCGGAAAATTATTAAAGAAAGCTATATACAAGCGGAGTCGTAATCTTGACTAAAAGTTAAATAACTCATACATATATAAGACTTCAAAATGTCCTGACAAGGTTCGGTTTTGCGTTAGTATGTGTCAATGTGTGAATTTCAAGGTAACGTGGAGTGAGTTAAAATTCAAGTAACGTTTGATTTATGACCTATATAATTCAACTGAAATCGGAATAACTATAGCGTCACGATAAGGCGGTGTTGAGTAAAAGTTTCACTTCATAGCTCGACTAACCTTAAGTCGTACTTTAAAAAGTTATTTTTAATATGTTATTTCACTAGTAAAAGTTTTGGCAAGGCATGACATGAAAAAAAATCTTAAGAAACTCTAGTAATTGCATTATAGTAAATACTGGAACACGCACACTTCACGAAAAATTATGATTTTAAGAGATACTAGATTCGTTACCCCACAGCATAAAATCCACCTTCCACAAAGGAATTTCTATACCAGCATCGATTTAATTTTTAACGTTTAATGTAGAATTATCCAGAAAACAAACATAGGTCAAGCAATGTATCACAAACATTTCCATTTAATTTAGAGGTTAAGCATTTTTGGAGGACAAATTATTGAAGGTTATAATACAAACACTTTAATAGAATTAAAGAATTTCTGAATATTTGTATTTTATAATATGATATAAGTTGAATAGAAATTCGAAGCTTTAATTTTGTCTGATTAATAAGTGGCGGCGCCGGCGTACTATCAAAAATATAGATTTTCCAGATATCTCAGTTATTTACGGAAATAAGTGTAGAAAACCTTCTTTTTCCGAAAAGATATCAGTAAGCTCTTTACAACGGTGTCATAACCATCCCTGACGTTCACTTCAAATAAACAAATATTTTTATGAATTATTCTTTAAAAAGTGTGGTAATAATGTAAGTTCGTGTTAGTCCCAAGCAACATTGTAGTCCATTTTAACGAAATGCGGAAAATCAAAAATATTTTGGGCATAACTCGAAAACTAAGGACTATGTGCAATTTAACTGAACATACGAGTATATCACAGTTTATTAATTAAGGAAAACAAATAGAAGATTACAACTTGAAACGTATACTTACTGTAGAATTGCCTCACGCACTAAAAGGATTTTAGTAGTAAGTTTTCGATATGTAGTTATTTGCGTCCCTAATTATTCTAGATATAATCTATAAATAAGTTTTGTGTAGAAAAAAAAACGACTGCATCGATTGACTTTGTTGTTTGAATGGTCCTTCTTGCTAATATAAATGCTGTTTATTATTATTCCTCTTTATATTTTCATTATGTAAAATCCTACAAATAATTAATTGCATTTTTACACCCTGGCAAAATCCGCACTTAACCAGTCAAAACCATAGCTGTTTGTTTCAACTATTCCAAAGCATCACTGGTTTTAGCTGAGATCGCAATTTTAGTTTCCTAGATTTTCACCATTTGTAAAATAATGTAATTAATGATTTACAGATTATCTCTAAAATAATTAGGGACGGAAATAGTTAAACATTAAGAATTTACCATTGAAATCCTTATAATGAGTAAGCCAATTCTACGCCCTATATAATTGAGCTATTAATTCTGCTAAATCAAGTCTGTTACATATATCATTTCAGACATTTTCGGTTTCTGGAGTTACCAAAATTAAAATTAAATTGCATTGTCCTTGCAAATAAAATCCCAGTATCTTTATGCTCCTTATGCCTTGTATTCAGGCAAGAATTTTTATAAGATATATAGATTGTGAACCCATACCTGTCCTAAATGTTTGGTTCGTGGAGTGACCGCAGCTTTTAAGAGCGAAGACACGTACCAAACCAACTTGGCTTTTTACTTCCCTCGTCTAAACTACGAAGGAAGTATTGTAATCGCGAAAAAACAATTTCCGAGATTTTTTCAGATCTTCACGTTGCAGGGTCTGCCTTTTCCCGGTATAACTCAAAAACTATATTTTGCAAGCAGATTATATATCTACCTGGCATGAAACCAAGAAAATATATACAGGGTGGGTACCATAAAAAACATTTTGTTAATTTTAGCTTTAACTAAGAAATAGATAAAAGTAATAAATTGCACATAGGTTAAGCTTTACACTTGAAATAGTTCGGACCCAACAAATACAGATTAATGTTTCGACAATAAGTCCGTTCTGTTAGATACAGCCTCAGATTTCAAAGGCGGGAGAAGTCCTCGATGGGTCCGTAAGTCAGACGGCCAATTTAAATTCGTGTTCGCAAGTGCTGTAGTTCGAATCCCATCGCCGATAATGTTTTTTTTTATTTGAAATTAATTTTATTCGCATCACCAAGTATTTCCTTTTATGGTTTTAGTATTATTACAAACCTCGAGATATTTGTTCCTATTTTCTTTTCATTTTTGAAAGTGTTTAGCGTCACAAGAACCACTTGCGAGGAAAGTTCTGAATAAAGCATTTTACAAATTTTTTACTGTTAGTAAACGTACACAATAGAAATTTTTTTTGTCTCATGATGGAAGATCCAATCTCATGCAATTTTCTTTTCTGTTTAATATAATATTTTCAACCAATCACCCGTCACTGAACAAATGACTCCCATAACTTCAGAGCTTAACAATACCGCAGTGTACGTTCTGCATAAAAATAAAATCCCACCACATCTATTAAACTTGAAGACGCTATCATGACTATCTACTGTAATAAAGCAATGTGTTTTAATATTCTTGCTTAAATTACTCAGTTTTGTAACCTTCAAAAATATTTATTAAAGAATAGTTTCTAAACTAATAAATTTGCACTCTCTTAAGAATGACAGTTACTCAAATACTAAATTCTTGAATAATATAACCATATGAAAGATTGACTATGCACAATAGCTGTTTTAAAGCAGCACATGGATGGAATTTTTAGCTATAACTATGAAGTCGCTTTGTTTATAATTCTAAGAATCTATTATTGAAATATAATTAAACAACATTCAAAAATTGCCAATCTATGTGGGTACTATAATCTGAAGCTATTGCAGAAAATCTCTCGGGAAAAACTTAATTTGGTCCTAAAGGAAATTCATGATATTACAAAGCAGTAGAGATATCGCGGCTGGAATTTATGGACACAGTTGTGAAATAAATATTTTTAGGCGTCTAAAATTAATGTGAGATACGTGTGGATATAAATAGGGTCCGGGCAGGTTTAATGATAACACAGTAAATTCACAAAACTTCTAATGATTGTCTAAACCAAACTTTGAATTAAAAAATACAAAAACGTAAACTTATATCAGTTTTATGCAATTTGGATATCCCTGCAGAATTTGCGGAAATATTCCACCTGTACAGTTGACCAGGTGAAGCGTGACTATCATTGTATAGTATTTTAGATCAACCATGCCATGTTTCATAGAGCACATTATGTGATGCCGGCTTTTTAAACGAAGATAATAATTAAAAGGTGTGCGAGAGGGTTTTTTATCCTTAGAGCTCACAAAAAAATAAATATAAATGACAGTACGCTAAGAGAAAAATAATTATTCAATTACTTAAGCACTATTAACTATTACATACATGCAACATGGAGCCATTTTAATAATTATTTTGAAGACATTTTAATAGTTATTTTGAAAAACCACTGCATACATTTTTTAAATAAAGCCATAAGGCGTACGTATTTATTACAATCACTCTAGAAATTTAAAAGTCAAAAGGCAGTTGATGTTAGTGACAATCTTTACTAAATTTTTGATCTGCTCAAAACATATTCAGCGTACGCCATGAGAATTTGCTTGAAAATGCTTATCATTAAATCTGTCCGGAGCTTAGATATAAAGCACTCTTACTGAAGTTTTGAAGTACAAGCTAATGATTATCGGTTCAGGTGAGTGGGTGCAGATGAATCTCCGCGTTAAATCAGTTTTGCTAAATTTACAAATTTAACAGATCCAGTTTCACGAAGTAATTCAATCCTTAAAATCAACACAATTTACTCTTTAATATCTTAGCATTTTAAATAAATTCGTATTCGATTTTCATCACCTTTAAATAAAATTAAACGGGTAAAGTAAAAATTATCGGCAACAGGTGTTTATTTATTTGTCAAAAAGGGGAATAAATATGATTTTTTTATTATTTTTTATTGAACACTATTTATTCAATATATCAAAATTTAGTAACTTCTGTTAGCTATTTTTATTACTATTCGATATAACAATATTTTGTCAAACAAAATTAATGTACTTCATTCGAATTTCAACCATCTTTCAATAACCTAAACTTAGTTTAAGTAATAAAAATTGTTTGTAAACCGACTCCAATACTGAACAAGTGTTTATTGACTAAAGAATAACGTATATAACTAAAGATATTCTGAGCTGATGTTATATATTTCCGACTAAGCTGTGCTTTGGGGATAGAACGTCACAGCTTTGCGCTTTCTAAAAGATTTCATAAAACGGTTAAATTCCTCGTCCAGGCATCATTGGATAAATCTCTTCGTTCGGTACTCTTTCGCGTTCTCAATAAGCAGCCCCAGCAGAAACGTTATTGCAGGCAAACGAATACACAAAACGCTTTACATCCTGACAGTTAGAATGAATTGCACAGAACCACTTTATGCTACAAGATCTTCCTTTTGTTGTATAATTGGCAAAAATCGGATTGAACTTAAAAAGCGCAGGAACAGTTTTGGGGTATCAATTATTATACGTAACTAAGGCAAACTTTTGCTATAGCGTGTGCTTTCATTACAAAGGATAAATCAAAAAGCATACACAAGGGAACACATAAAGCAGTTTGCTAGATTCTGTAATAATATAATTTTGCTGTGTATGCGTAATTCGAGTACAATGGAAATATATATTCCCCGAGCAATTTACACTACATGAGAACAATCTGTAAAAGGCTTTACCCAGAAATTCCCTCGCCCGAATTAGATCAATTTGCAAATTTAAAAAAATATATATCCGGTTGGGGTTTGAACCCGCCGCACTTGCATAGCGATCGTAGTCGCACCTCCGCAGCGATCGTAACTGCATAGATAAGTCCAACTGCGCCATCAAGCCTTATAGAAATAAATGCGGCGCGCGCCTCTCTTGAACAGGACGGTCTTATTGTTGACACGTTTTTACTCTTTTGTGACATTATCCTATATCGGTTGAGTTTTATTTATTTAAAGCCTGACCTATGTGAAAGTTATTACTTCTATTTCAAAAGCAACCCGAAAGTAAACAAAATTTTATTTTTTTAAAGTGCTCACCCTCTATATTTTTGTATGAAATTGTACCGGTTTCATGCGAGGTAGATATATAATATGTATGCAAAATATCGTCTTCCTCCGACAAATAGTTTTTGAGCTATACTGTCAACAGGCAGACGGACAGACAGACAGACAGACATACGGAATTAAGAAAACCTTATTTTCGTCATCTAGGAACCTTGAAACGTTAAGATCTGACGAAATCTCGGAAGTTGATTTTTCGTGATTACAATACTTCCCCCGTCTTTGAGACTAGGGAAGTAAAAAAGCTACCAGTGTATAAATATTTATTATAACTCATACAATGTTAGCCTTATTTGCAGCACTAAACGAAAAGAAAGCAAATGTTTACCGCTTTAAGTATAATACTAAATGAAATCAATTAGCCTTCCATTATTTTATGGATGTTTGAATAGTTTTCTGAAAGACGAAAGTATTGTAATCGCGAAAAAGTCACCTTCCAAGATTTCTTCAGATCTTCACGTTTAAGGGTCCCTAGTTGACGAAAAACAGGTTTTCTCAATTCCGTCTGTCTGTCTGTCTGTTGGCAGTATAGTTCAAAAACTATTTGTCGGAGAAAGACGATATTTTGCACACATATTATATATATACCTCGCATGACACCGGTACAATTTCATACAAATATATACAGGGTGAACACCTTAAAAAAATAAAATTTTATTTATTTTTGCTTGAATTGGGGAATGCATAAAAGTACTAATTTGTACATAGTTCTGGCTTTATCCTTACCAAAAATGGAAATCAACAAATACAGAATAATTTTTGTACGAGACAAAAAGAAACAACGAATAGGTGCCTTACGTTAAATAGACCTGAATGCAAGAATTGCCAGCGCGGAGATGGCGCAGTCAGCGCAACCGTGTTTCATCGGGGAACAAAGAAATCCAATGCTCGGGCTCGTACGCAGGCAATAGTTCGAATCTCATTAAGGATAAAAGATTTTTAATTTAAAAATTGAATTTATTAGAAACGTGAATATATTTTTATCCGCAGTTTTCTTTGATGTTTAAAATTATTTAGTGTTACAACGCCCACTTGTTGTCTTTATGTAAGTATCCTCATAAAACTATAAACTAGCCCAGAACAATGCCCACTTGGCAATTGCTTTTGCTTGCAGAAGGCGGACCACCGCTGGACCCGTGGCCATCTGGAAAAATCTTGATTTCCAGGTTGTCCCATCCGCCCCTAATTCTAAGTAACTCAAGCTAGAATATTATGTCAACAATATTAAAACATTGCGCTTAACCGTCATTTTGCTAAAGGAATATATGTTTATCGAAAATACAGCTTTGCTCAATTTTGTGTCACAACGTCCACTGCGAGGGAAGTTTTGAGTAAAGCTCTTTACAGATGTTATTTTTCTTATAATAATAATTTCTAGTCTGCATTAGAATAAAATTCATGCGAGGTGCTTAATTTAAAACTAATGAGATATACCAGAAATTAGTGGAGCAACTTGAATACTGTATAAAACAATATATGTGAGGTTTTTCGTCTCCGTTTAAATAAGAAAATAAGGACTTCAAAAAAAAATTGATATTTACAATTCTTATTGCATTTTCAATCTGGCAAAGTAAATCCAGCAGGTTTGTCAGAATTTGATGCTAGGAATATTTTTAATTCCATTTAAGGCTGCTGGTGTATCGTTCCCTTTCAAAATTCTTTAGTGTTTCATTTAAATAATTTGACATACAAATACCTGAAAATATTATGTTATGAGCTGAAATCAAGTTTCAATGGAAAATGTTGCTTAAGTATACCGTGTGTCCACAGGAGGACGCACCATAGGGATAACCAAATAGAATAGAAAGATCGGCTAATGCTGTGATCGCCGGCACGCTAAAACGTTGTTTTCTGGCTTCTGACTCGCCACTGTATGAAACAATATTGTTATAAATGCTACAAGAAAAGGGACGGTGGTCATAGCACTGGTTGATATTTATATTCTATTAGCATTATCTTATCTCTATGGTGCGTACTCCTGTGGACACACGGTACTATATATTAAATGTATGCAACATTTAACTTTCAATTCTACACTTTGTAAATGCCTTATAACATCTACAAGTCTATAAAACAATCAAAAATACTTCTATATATGACTAAACTTTCCGTGTACAGTTTTTGATTTATGGGTTAGCTCAATCGAGTAAGTGGTCGGTTTAGCAATTAACGAATGTAAATTTACACCCGCCTCATAAGAGAGATTTGTGCGATAATGAATATGAACTCACTTGTAAATTTAAATTAAAGATTGTTGAACATTGTAAGCCGCCAGGTATGCGACCTGTTAACTCCTTTGTGCAGGGTGTCAGTTTATTTATTATTTAGCATGTGGCTTAGTATATACCGCATATCATTTTATTTAAAAAATCTCTAGAAATAAAATCTAGAGTATAAATAAAATGAACTGCACTATATGTTGTTTGAGGCTTTCGCGGTTACTCGAATAATGTCTTTCTCACACATGCCTCAATACAACCCTCCGACCCCAAAACTGGGAACTCTTTACGAGTAACATGGATAAAAAACTAAATCCACCAACAAGAATCAATACAGGGGAAGACATTGATAATGTAGTTGAATACTTCCCTAACAACATAGAACAATGTAGCTCAGAAACTATAACTACTCCAAAAAGACCAAGAACATCACCATCTTTTCATACACCGATTGTAATACTAAATTTAATAAAATTAAAAAACCAGATCTGCAGAAAATGGCAAAACACACGTGAAGCTCAACTGAAGGTCCTACTAAATCAATTAAATCGACAAGTCAACTAGACAATCACAGAATTAATTTATACCAGGAATACAGTATGATCGAAAACGTTCAACGTCTAGAGGGCTGTGGAACTATTTTGTTAAAAAATTTTGTTGGCAGTCGTGGTAGTAAAAGTCACATTGGACATTTTTATAGCTGTCAGTTTAAGGTTATGTCAGGATTGTCACTTCGACAAATACAAACATTCTTGTTGAATACATAAAAATGTTAGTAACAAAAACAACTGCAGCTATTCAAAATGATTTGCTGCATTTTCCATACACAGAACTACCTAGTGCTCGGCATTAAACATCCTGTAAAAGTTAAGTTTATCTGTCAAAATTGCGTAGGTTATATTATTAAGTAGCTTTACTCATCACTGCCAACATCCACAGCCCTCTAGACGTTGAAATTTTTCGATCATACGGTACATCCAACAACTGGGTTCGAAAGACAATAGCTTATCGCAAGCAACTAGACGTATTTTAAAACAAAAGTCAATTATTCCACCACTAATAAAACATAACAACATATACACCACAGATCAAGAAAAATCCAATATCTTAGCAGATCAGATAGAATAAAACCTTAATACAGCACAAGGCAACGATCAACGATTCATAGACAAAATAGAAAGATTCGTGACAAATCATATGCCACTACAATCTGACGTAATAAACCCAACGTCGCCATACGAAATAAATAAACTACTAATACGAAAAACCCCCGTTCCTGATTTAATACCAAATATTATTCTAAAAAAATTACCACGCAAACGCTAGCCTACCTCGCAACAATTTTCAATGCATGTATGAGAATTGGACACTTCCCCGTAAAATGTTCTCCCGTTTCACAAACCAGGAAACAACAAAACGAAGCCTGATAAGTTTATTATTTACGTTATCCAAACTGCTGGAAAAAATCATCAACAAACGTTTACAGGAATGTCTTAAACAGAACAATATCATACCCATGTTCCAGTTTGGATTTAAAGAAAAACGCAGCACATCACATCAACTGCTACGCCTAACAGAAACTATAGAGATGGGATACCACTCAAAAAAGTACACAGTCGTAGCCTTCCTAGATCTGCAGTAGGGCTTCGATAAAGTCTGGAGAGAAGAACTGTTATGCAAACTCCTTGAGGCCAATATTCCAACATACTTAACTAAAATAATATCCTCTTTCCTGCAAAATACATCATTCTCTGCCAGAATTAACACAAACCTCTCCAACGTCAAAAGTATGAATGCAGAAGTACCACAAGGGAGTATTCTAGGTCCTACACTTTTCAACATTTATGTAAATGATATTCCCGAAACCCCAAACATCGGAATGATAGCAATGCGCGCGGATGACACTGCTGTCGCAGCGCAACACGATAACCTGGAAACAGCGATTCATAATCTGCAGGAAGTCGTAAAGGGTATATGGGGTAATAAACTCGACAAAGTGCGAATGCAAAATATTCACACTGCGAAGAATCAGGTATCCAACACTGCTGAAGGTAAATAACACTGATATCCAATGGAATCCAAACGACTCGGCAGTGAAATATTTAGGACTATATTTAGACGCTCAGTTAAAATTGGGCTGCCATATTAACAAGAAACTGAATCAAGGCCACGCCTATCCTTTTTATATCCGATCCTTAACTAAAAAACACCATTAAAACTCCAGTGTTTCATTCTACTCTACAAATCCATTCTTCGGCCTCAGAATAATCCTCAACTGCCCCTGGTTCGTCAGAAACAATCAGATTGACGAAGAACTAGGCATCGAAATGATTTCGGACCACCTAGAGAGACTAACCAGGAAATTTATGATCAACCTACATCAATGCCCTGGAGCTGTGTATTACAAAATAGGAAACAGAAGAATTCAAACCAGATTAACAAGGACACTCCCAATAGACCTTTGCTACTTATCATCAGACACCGAAACAGCATTACAAATAAGTGACTAAGATCCCTTTGAATCTCATGTAATCCGTATTCCCTAATTTAATCTAACCATACAAGTCCATATCGACTTAACTTTATTAATAATAGATTAATCAGATTTTGTGCTTCGTCAGATTTATCAGAGTTCACTAATACCTATTTAAATAATTTAACATTTAACATTAACTGTGAAAATCATTATGCGTGTAATTCCGATTTAACAGCTAGCGCCTTCTACCTTATTTCCTCTTTCAATCAATCAGATGAAGCAACAGGTGGATCAGTTTATTAGGCTACTGATTTATAGAACGCAGATTGTGTGATAGGAAACGTAGAAGCTGGCCTTGATTTTTATGTAAAAGTTTGAAAAGTAGAAAAATTAGAGAGCGTAGCCCGTACCGGCTACCATGGGGGTAATCGCAGCTTTAATCGTGACGTAAAAGTGCAACTCCACAGCTTCAACCTCTTTTCGGGCATCCTTTATTTTTATGTTGGTGAAGTAAATACTCGTACAAATGAGTTTTACAATATCATGTTATATGCCAAGCAGCTGTTTTACATAAGCATAATTCGAAAATACAGTTTGTACTTCCCTCGTCTAAAAGACGAACTACGAGGTTGTGCTGAAAAGTGCCTGGCTTTGGTGCTAATCGAGTAAGTGAGGCCCATATAAACAATACTGTAGCATGTTTAACTATTTAGTAGCGTGCATGCACAGTAACAGAGGCGTACGTGCGAGAGTTTTCATTCCACGCATTAACGGAGCAGACATGGCGGTGCATACATCTGCCCATACCGTTCACCCCACCCAGACGAAAATTGACCAAATTGGCTTGGAATTGCTGAACCACCCACCCTATTCCCCAGATCTATCCCCTTCGGACTACCATCTCTGCCCACCGTTGAAGAAACACTTGAAGAGTACCAAGTTTGGCTTCAATGAAGAAGTCATCGATCATTGCAGCTACGGAGGCGTTTTTGGAGGGTCCCTAGATGACGAAAAACAGGTTTTCTCAATTCCGTCAGTCTGCCTGTCTGTCTGTGTGTTGGCGGTAAAAATATTTGTCGGAGGAAGAAAATATTTTGCATACACATTATGTATCTACCTGGCATAAAACCGAGAAAATTTAAGACAAATATATACAGGGTCAGCACCTTAAAAAAATAAAATTTTGTTTATTTTTTATGTAACTTAGCAATAAATACAAGTAATAATTTTTACATAGCGCAGGCTTTATTCTTACTAAAAATGGCCCCCAACAGATACAGAATAAATGTTGTACGATACAAAAAGGAGCAACAAATTAGTGCGTTACTTAATATAGCTGCAACGCAGAAATTCAAAGCGTCGGTACTCCGTATCTCAGGTAGATATAGCCCGTTCCTTTGCAATATCCCACAAAACATTGGGACTGCATACGTGGTCCGCCTGCCTTTCGAATTCGACCACTGGTAACGTTTTTTTTATTTGAGAATTTATTTAATTTATTAGAAACGTGAGGATATTTTTACTTCTAGCTTAATTTTATTTTTAAAATTATTTAGTGTCACAATGTGGACGAGGGAAGTTCTGGGTAAAGCCTTTTACAGATTTTTACTTTCCTCATCTGAAAGTCAGTCTGTCTGTCTGTCTGTCGGTCTGTTGGAGGTATAACTCAAAAACTATTTTTTGGAGGAAGATGATATTTTGCATACACATTATATATAAATATATATACCTGGCATAAAACCGTGAAAAATTCAGACAGATATATACAGGGTGAGCACCTTAAAAAATAAAATTTTATTTACTTTTCATTTAACTTAGTAATAGATACAAGTAGTAATTTATACATAGTGCAGGCTTTATTCTTACCAGAAATGGGAGCCAATAGATACAGAATAAATGTTTTACGGGACAAAAAGGAGGCACAAATTAGCGCATTACTAAATACTAGCTGAAACCCGCGGCATATGTCGCATTTAAAATGTACGACAAATGTAATAACTTTTGTTGCACTAAAGAAAGTTTTAAAAGCACGCCAGAGATTGGCAGTAAGGAAAAGTTTCAAAACATATATTTCCAAATGGAAAGTCTCTGGAAAAGAAACGCTCGCCTCTGGAAGGCGTCCTAATTAATACGACGTTGTTGGAACGCAGTAAAAAAAATCAGGAAAGAATTAATACTCTTATGAGATTATAATTGTGAGAATTATTTGTGCCACCGAAATAATTTTGAGCTGCTTGCAATCTGTATTTCTTTTCAGGTTTAAGCCGTTGAGGCGTTGAGCGTCATAAAAATATAAATGCGGTAACTCAAGTCTCCAGTTACGCCGTTACTGTTATTGTTAAATAACTCGATTAATTATTATTTCTTTGTCATTTTAAACTGACATTATTATTATTATCTCTATAATAGCAACCATAAGTAACTGTTTATAATGTTTATATGCTAGCGAGTTATTCTTAAATCGCTAGTGAATTAATAGTAGATTGTTCTACAAGTTAAGAAAAGTGAGAGTTTTCCAGCGAATGTAAAAGTTTTAAGTGAGCATGGAAGAATCACTTTTCCAATGTGTTGAACATGCAATTTTTCCGTGTAGTTGACAAAAATATCTTTTTAAATAATTTTGGTCAAAGTATGAAAGCTCAATGTTTACTGTACTGTATAAATACAGAGTCCGGCAACGAAGCGGGGGTGGAAGATATTTCTAAAACTATGAGAGTTACATGAATATTGTGTATATAAAAGTTGTAGGTACGAAAGTGGTGCACATTACTAAAATATTTTTGATTATACAGGGTGTCTCAAAAAAGTATGGCGAATCAAACTTACTTTTTTTTAAAATAGAATGCCCTATATTTGGGTAGCTTAAAAGTTGTGTATTGAAATACTCATCATTTTCATATAAGTTGTATGGGTGTAACGTCAACTGTCTTGGAGGTATTAACGATTTTATGCAAAAAAATGCTGAACTTCAGGCGAATGCTGTAAGCGACAGAAAACAATTGAATGAAGGAAAACGTTACCAAAAAATTATGATTTTAGTAAAATATCTTTCAAGTGTAAAATGGTGGATCTGGGTATTAATGTTATATAGGGTTCTCAATATTTGCAAATTTAATAATTTCGATTTTTTTTCAAATGGAACGCCCTGTATATTTTTGTATTTTTGAAGAGCCCTTTTAATGAGCTTTCTTTTGATATGTTACTTCATACTTCTAAGTTCAACTGTTTTTCAGATATGCGTGTTTGAACATAAAAACAATTTAAACCCCTTAAGATGCTTTATTTCAAGGGATAAAAAACAAACGCCCTTAAAATAGTGATTTAAACGCATGATCTCTCTAAAAGTAAAAGCAGAAAACCAGGTTTAGAAAATATAAATTCAGTCAGTGTTGATACAGGAAATTATAAACACGAAAAAAAAACGATAAATGCAGGAATAAATTAATTCCACGGTCAAATTAAATCAGATAAAAAAAAGAAAAGCCAATACACCAAAAGCTTATACGTAATTACACTAAATGTTCAAATAGTTCTCCTTTCCTGCTCTGAGTATTAAAGCTGCATAGAGAATTCATAATCTGCAAATATAATTAGTTTGATTTATTTAAATGGAACACCCTGTATATCCCTGTATTTTTAAAAAGTACTTTTAATGAGATTTCTTCTTCCACTTCATTTCCTATCTCAAAATTCGGTCGATTTTCAGATTTAATTTTCTCCTGCTTTTTTTCGCTTTTTTCGTATTGGTTATTTCTAGTTTTGAGTTCTGGTTCAATTTTTGTATTTTAAGCTTGGTTTTATCGTTTGTTTGAAGAATTCAAGTGTTTAAATTATTATTTGAAAGGCGTTTGTTTTTTATCCCTTGAAATAAAGCATCTTAAGGGGTTTAAATAGTTTTTTATGTTTAAACTCGCATATCTGAAAAACAGTTGGAACTTAAGAGGTATGAAGTAACATATCAAAAGAAAGTTCATTAAAAGAGCTCTTCAGAAATACAAAAATATATAGGGCGTTCCATTTGAAAAAAAATTGAAATTAAATTTGCAAATATTGAACACTCTGTATAACATTAGTACCCAGATCCACCATTTTACACTTAAAAGATAGTTTACAAAAATCATAGTTTTTTGGTAACGTTTTCCTTCATTCAATTCTTTTCTGTCGCTTACAGCAGCCGCCTGAAGTTCAGCATAAAATTGTTAATATCTCCAAAACAGTTGACGTTAGACCCATACAACTTTATATGAAAATGAAGAGTATTTCAATACAAAACTTTTAAGCTACATAAATATACGGCATTCTATTTAAAAAAAGTAAGTTTGATCCGCCACGCTTTTTTGAGACACCCTGTATAATCAAAACTATTTTAGTAATGTGCACCGCCTTCGTGCCTACAACTTTTATATACGCAATATTTATGTAACTCTCATAGTTTTAGAAATATTTTTCACTCCCGCTTCGTTGCCGGACCCTGTATAAATTAACCATTATACATTATAGAATAGAGCTTACTTGAAAATGGAGGAATCTGTTATTAATTCATTTAGTTCATTTTTGGGTGAAATCAATATGATTTTGAGCAGTTATGAAAAGTATCAAAAACTAACTTTTTTTATATCACCAATGGCAATGTGAAAAAATAATACGTTATAAGAAAGAGAAAAGCATAATTTTTCCCAAGATGTGAGTTTGCAGCTCAAGGGCGATGCCGAGCACTACAAATACACAGAGGGAAAAATGGTGTTCTACCCTGCCGTGTATATACAATCTTTTCAACCGCCAGGATCAGAACCGTAAGAAACATATTTTTCGACGACAAATACAAATTATGCTGGAAATTCTTGCCTGAACTTTTATAAAATGTAATAACAATACCTATTAAAAAATGTTACATCAATAGTATCCAACACAGTATTTGTTTAACATCCTTAAAAGTAGTTATGACAGATATTAATTAAATGTCACACTCTTAACCTATTTGTTGTAGTAACTTTTTGTAAGTACATTCCAAGACAAAGGATGAATTTTGGGAGTACACTCATGCTTAAGGGTTGGGGGGGGGGGGGGGTACTTTGAAGACGTTTTACAATAATGTAAAGTTTTTTTAGTCAAATAATTGATTGACAATTATGTTTGCTTAACACTTAATTTTGTAAATAAAAATGTTTCTTTGTGCATTATTTTTCTGTCTAGATTTAATAATACTTACTAGGGTGTTTAAATGTGTCACTTCCAAACAGCCTTTTTGTTAAGTACAAACAAAGCTAACCTAACAATGTTGTAAAATTTAATTTTCTTTTAATGCTTCGTATGAGGAAACTAGACACTGTAGAGAGATTTTGTTCTCATGCGTTACTGATGCTACCTAAAGCTTTAGTGGGAATTGCAGGACACCGTGTATAAATTGGGTCAATAACTGTTCAAGCTTTAATTTAGGCTTCTTCGTATTAGAGGTAGTTGTTGATCGCGTGCTGATTTTTTATCACGCAATCTCTTATTGCATATATTACTATACTTATATTTCATGTTATTGTTACGTAATTATATTATCTAAAAGCATCCAAACTAGCATTTAGTTAACAAATTGTAATTTTATTCTAAAATGCAAATAAACAACCAACTTAAAACAGTACCTAAGCAGTTTCTGATCTTGAACGAAATATATGAAATGCTCAAGTAATTTTAATCTTGAAATTCTAAAGACCGCAAGGTAAAACGAGGTTATCGATTATACATACATACATACAATTCTAAAGACGTTTTAGTTATCTTTCCAACTTTCTGTTCCCTCAGGTTCTATTGTATTTTTCTTTTTTCTCTCAACAGCACGTATTACTATAATATTCTAGTAGATCTGAAAGCTAAGACAATTTGTTATTTGTAAATGCATCTATATAGGGTGTTCTGAAAAAAAAATAATTGAACACCTACTAGGAGGTTACTATTCTCATAAAAATTGATAGAGCCAAATAAGCCCTTAAGAAATTAGTTCAAACTTGAACTAATATAGCCGCGCTAATAGATTCAAATCCTCCTATAACTTCAATGGTTTCAGAGATATTTTATGGTATCAGTGTTAAGAGTGACCAAGGTAGCGTGCAATAAAAACATAAATCGCACGCGTAGTCGTAAATGTGTACGTCAACATAACCTAGAATGTGACAGTGTGACAGGAAACGTTTCAGTGAACTAAATTTGTATACTTCCGTTACGATGGTAGAAAAAATTTTGTATGTAACACTCGCAAAAAATGCATTTAGAGCACTTGCCATTTTGTCCAACTCGAATTCTCCTCGTTGAACAATTTTCATGTCGCGTGCCATAAACGGAAACGAAAACTTTTTGCTCTTATATCTTATGGTGTAATCCATTCACAATGTGTCCTCCTCCCAGCAGGATATATTGGTATGCATGCGCATGCGAAATAACTAGGCATGACAAAACTGGATGTTGTTTTCAATTTGTGGTTATGATTTTTGAAGAATTGCATTGTTGCCAGTTAAATTCTTGTCTCTTTCCGTAAAATTTTCAGCATTTTGACATTAAAATTGCAACGATGTCAATAAAGTAGTTGTAAAAAATGTCATAGTTCTTTCATGTCACAGTTTGACTTCTATCGCAACTTAATAAAAACATATAACAGACTGTTGCATGGAGGAACCATTGTGAATTGATTATATTTATGTGTTATTTTTAAGCCAATCGATCAGCATTTTTTTAAGTACAAATGTGTCATTTGAGCAATCATGAGCTAAAATTCACTTATTTCTCAGAAATTATAGTTTCGAGTCTCCCTATTAAAATTTTCTAATTGCATAATAGCAGATATAGTTGGTACCTATTTAAAGTACCCAAGTGCAATTTTGTGGACGTAAAATTAACTTTAAATTTCTTTATCTAGGAAATAATTAAATGCAAATTAATTACACCTTTTTATCTGAAAATGAAATATCCATTAAAATATAGTACCTGCGACACCAAAAATATAAAGAAGAAATATCGCCCTTAACGCCCAGTGGAGGTAGCGTAGTTAACGCAGGGAAGCTTGAACTTGATTCGATAGTTCGATAGCTCGAAGTAGTTTTTGAGTCACGAAGAATTCCAAAAATAAAAATTGAACTTCTCTTCGGGCGCATAACTTCAAGGTGTATATTCACGTTTCAGGGTTCCTGGATGTTGAAATACATGTTTGCTCAATTTCATTTGTCGGTCTGTCTGTTCTTCTAGCCGTCTATGCGTTGGTGGCATAGCACAAAAACTATTTGATCGAGGAAAACAATATTTTGCATGAGGATTATATGTCTACATGGCTCGACACCGAATATACTTTAGGTCAAAATATACACGGTGAGCACCTTAAAAAATGTATGCTTTAATTCGGAAATATATAAAAGTAATAATTAGCTCAGGTTTTCACCCTTGACGAAAATGGGACCCAACAGATACAGGGTGAGTATCGAAAAGTGGACAAAATGTGCAGCGATCAACACATGGGCTTGGGAGGGTGAGTTCGAATTCCAGCAACTACAGTGTTTTTTTATTGGCAAATTGATATAATTCGCACAAATAAAGGTCCATGAAACCCCTTTACAGACTTCTTGCTAAGACATATTTAATGGGTCTATTTTCACGAATAAAGCACTCTAAACAGCGCCCCATTATTTTCGAAACATCTTGTATAGAGTGTAATGTAATTGGACGTTCTACTATTAAAATCTCAGAAATAAAAGAGTCAGAAGGTCGGTTAAATGAAACAAGTATTGTCTAATATGGGGAGATATGATTATGCCTTTGGTTTTATATAACTTCATGACACGATAGATAAATGCAGATCTATAATATTATACACAATGTTCACTTCGCTATATTTTCATTATTACACAAAAAGCGTATCGGTAAAATTTGCAGTAGCTAAGAGGATTAATACTTGTTTTCACAAGGGATTTCTACTGTTTAATTGATGGACTTCTAAGTTTAATTACAAATGTGGCTTTACAAATTCTTGTTTACATTACTTCAAGTAGGACCTGTTATGAGTAGAGTGTAGTGAATTCGCTCCACCATAATTTACTATTCTCTCAATATGACCATAAACTTCAGCGCCGGCCACACCCTACGACAAAAACATTCCTCGCTGGAAAAACTAGCCAGGGTATGAAATTGTTTAGGCATTCCTCTTATCATATCTAACGTAATAAATTGCTTTACTTGCCGCGATATCGAATTTTTTAATCATCACTGCAAAATCCGCAAATATGTTTCATTTTCAGTTGCTGAAGCTTCTCTTATTGGTGGCCCTCAATTAATATTTTCTAGTAATTTTTTTAGCAGTAATATTGAATTTTTCAAATAACTCCAAGTTATAGAATTACAGATTTTTTGCAGAGAGTAGAGAGAAAATAAATTTCGGACAAATTTAGCATAAAGTAAGGAATTTTCAAAGCAGCCAGCTTGGTCCTGAACTGAATTTTAATGCCTTTTATATAAATACTACTGGTTAATTTGTTTATCTATTAAATCAAAATAATGTTTGCTCACACAATCAATTTCTTAACTTAACTCCGTCATTTTAAGGTTATCACTACACTCGTCGCTTAATAAATTATGTATACGTAATCTCAGTCCCAGCGAATTTGAAATTCGTAATCTGGAATCCCGGCTGTTACTCTATATAAAGCATTTGAAATTTTATTCAAAAAGTAACCGCTTAGCTTATAATGACTTTCGATTCTCTATTTTTACTTCGTAACAGGTCATGCTATATATAAACCATTAATGGAATTTTTGCATTCGAATTATGAGACACTGTTTTGTAAATATTCTTAAATTATTGTATTATACTCAATCGTAAGGAATTTGCTATTCATGACCATATCAGCAAACGTATACTGACATTTACTTTATTTTTAAAAATCTAGTTTATGGCGACTCTTTTTGAATTTAATATACTAAACTAAACAGACATACATCGCACACAGCATGTGTTTCGCAAAACACTCTCATATATCCACCCACTGCGTATAGGCGTTCTGAAATGATCAGTCATAAGTAATTTTAAAGCCCTGTCACTTACTTTTGAGTGAATCATATGGTAACTCCAAATCTAAAACATTAAATAACCAAAGGTACGGCACTCCTATAGGTATTTCCGTTTGGTTAGAATAGTACAAGTAGATGCCTAAGTATTTATGGCTTGTAACTATTGCAGAACTATAGTGCTAGAGATTGTAGTAGATTACGCAAATTTTGTTGAAAGGGTTCGTGATACTATTAAGAAAAAGCAAAGGAACAAATTGGCGGTTTGATTCCACTAGATAGAACGCTGTGTCCCAATCCCTTGTTGCGATGGTGCTCATCTATATTTTGAGTGCCAAATGTTCCATTATATCCCCAACGTTAAACCGTTTACTGCTAAAATTAAAATAACGCTAAGTATTTACCTACTGCTAAACATCCCAGCGGCAAAAGCGTGTAGCAATACCAATCAGTAATTTACAATCAGTAGTTATATCCTTAGTGCATTATGTATATTCGAGTATATATATGCACGCGGGGAATATTGAAAGACTATTCCTCGAAGAAATATCATCCTTTGTATACCACACTATTCATTTTTAAAGAGTTTTCAGTTTTCTTTCTGAAATTTCTTGTGTACCTAGCTGGCTTGCTCTTCTTCCCGCAAATACTCGATATTTCACTTGTGAAAATACCTGGTTATTGCACTAGTGCAAAATAGTCGCTGTATTCGACTCCGATTGGTTCAAATTTTGAAAATTGATTGATGGGATTGGTTTATCTTATCTGAGGGGAATAGTAAAAATAGTTGTCTAATGAAATTGCACAGTTTAAATGTGTACAATAGTATATAACATTACAAAGCATGAAAATGATACCTTGCAGATGAGGAGGCTTGTTGAGGAATACGAGGACGCGAAGCGTCCGAGTACTTCGTCAAAGCCTCCGAGTCAAGCATAGACACTTTCATGCTGTGTAAGTGTGTAATGTATTAGATTTTTTCTGAAATCTTTCTATAAATCTAAAAACAGAATTCTAGGTGACCGGTCACCTAGGTAAAGTAAAGTAAAAACTACTAGTTTTACAAAAATCTCCAAAGTGAACTGAGTCTGGACATGGCCCGCTTTCTTGATCATTTCGGAAAAAATAAAAATATCACCATATTTATAAAATTCAACAAGATAGGAAGGTGCAAGCCCCTTATCGATACGGCACAGCGATGGAATGGAGTGGTTGTTGCCATTCGCTCTTTGGGACTTCCCTCCTTAAGATACATTAATTTAATCTTCATAATTTGTTAAAATGCTGTTTTCAGTGTGGGACCAAAAAACGCCTATAATGTGGCACTTCACATTTAAAGTTGACACTGAATAGAAAATTGTATCGGAATCATCGTTCAATATTTAAAAGCAACACATTCCGTGCCCGGTTTCGAACTCGTAGACTTAGGCTCAGCAGCCCAACTCTGTGCCATTACACCACCGTGATTCGTTGTTACGCGGCCGCTTAACGGCTATTGTTGGTATAAATACAAACCGAAACACGCATACAAAGAAAAACGACAAATCTTGCCCAAAACCTCTAATAGGTTAAGTCGGTCTCGATATAGCGTGTTTACATCTAACGGGTGGAACACCTACCCTACACTGAATTTGTTGACGCTCCTTTAACCCCAAAGGCATTGGTGTCATTGCATAATGTATGCAGTTTTACGAGACCTGTCATATAATTTTGGTTTGGTAACGATTGATTGAGCGGTTACGGCAAAAATTGTAAATTAGTAAAAATGGTCAGAACCGAAAGCAATACTAGGCAGATCGTACCGACGTAATTACTATTTTATGGTTAGTAGTAGCTATTACTTCCCCTTGCGTGATTGTACTTTTGATGAAGTCACAACTGCCTATTATTTTCTCATTTACTTTTGTATTGTACTTAGCTTTTAGTCAAGGGTATGCAGATTTTTTAGATCTAGTTTGTTCTTTGGTTAGCTTGTTAGCGCTACTTCTTGCTAACTATAGTTTCCCTAAATAACATCGAATATCGCAAAGCTGCGGGAGTATATTTGAGGGCCTGCCAGCTAGATTCAGTGGAAACGGTGTGCAGTTCTTTAAATGATGTGATTGGCAAATAAAATTAGCGACAAGAAGTTTTTCAATTACAACAAATATGCTCAGATAGGTCAAGAACTGATATACTCAGTGCATCAGATTTATCAAACAACGCTGCATATAGTAATCAGTACACAAATTCTATAATTTTTGACTAGGCGTTACCTAATTACTTGAAAGCTGCACCCCCAATTAACGCTAAACTAGCAGTGATTACCACAATGCAATACGCAATCTTAAATTACACCAGTGAAATGTATATTTACATATTAATAACAGCTACAGTTTTATTCACAGTGCTTGTTGGACAAATATCATTACTACCACAGATTATTAAGAAGTACGCTACTTATCTAAGATAATCATGCTTCTGCAGGAGGTGAATCAAATTGCAACAACTGACCGTTAATAACTCTCCACTGGAGAAACTTACGAGGATTTTTGGTGACTAAACGACACATTCGATTATCCCAAGGGTAACAAATAACTTTCTCTCCATCGGATTGTTCTTGAGTAAGCACGACGCCAATACCGTAGCCAGAAGCAGCTGTCTGAATGACAAAGAAGACAGAAAAGCCAGGGAAAACCAGAATCGGGGCAGATATGAAATGCTCTTCAATAGTGCGAAGTGTTTGTTTACAGTTGTCATCCCAGACAAATTTGGAATTGTTACGAAGTAATAAAGTGAGAAGACCTATGAGCTAAGAAAAATTGGGGCAAGCCGATGGTACTATGACGCCATACCGATCACGCCGCGCACCTCAACCACCGAAACACGAGTAGGTATACGTGTCATGACATCTACTTTTTCTGGGTCGACTAATAAACCCCGGGAATTGACAACATAACCGAGATACTTAAGTTCTGGCTTACAGAAATTACACCAGTCTTCACTCAGGGTAAGACCAGCAGATATCAAGCGGGAAACAACCTCACGGAGAACAGAATAGTGCTTTTCAAAGGTAGGCGTGCAGATCACAATATGATCAAGGTAAATACGAGTACAAGCAGTTGGTCAGAACGGCGTGCAATCCTGTAATACATAAACCGTCTCAAGGATGCCGTCGTATTTGCCCCACATAAGTGCCCATAGCCCAGTATCCCCAAAAATCGAAGCTTTCACAAATAATATTTGAAAATACCCGAAGCTAAGGGCTACACTTAGAGCACAATCATAGCAATACTGCCCGAATGGCGCCACTTTCTGCAAAAGGAAAACAACCAAAAACCAAAATAACGCTTGAAACAGCTGATGAATTCGGGCGGTAAAGCAGATTATCACATAATCGCTAAAGCTGCGTTCGCACGACGACAGCGTTCAAATAAAAGAGCTTTTATACGGCTAATAATTATTTAATTAATTACTCTATTTATATGTAACAAGCTCAAGGACATACGTTTTATATATATGTAAGAGTACAATATTTATATTTTAATATTATATTATTGTTATTTGCTTATGCCGGTATAGTTTAGTTTAATAAGCAGAGCGTAAATCGAGTGTCGATGGCAATGCGCTCGACAATTTAAAATTTAAAGGACGAAATCTACCACCAGTAGTTTGTGCACTTCAAATCTCTCGTTTGAATTCTACGTTCTTTTGTCGATATTTTAACATTAACATATCAAACAAATAGGTGGTAGTTGAGAAAGAGTAAAATAACTTGTTCAAGGCATCCATTAAATTTTAACGATGAGCTTTTGTTTGCTTTCTTTGAGATTCCAAATTCGTGTAGAAAAGTTTGCTTTACAGTTCATAAAATTTTGGCCACATATAACTAGACATTATTAAAAAATATGTTATTTATCCAAGTGATTTAAATCATGCATTTTCTTATGAAGACGCTTTTGAAGTTATTTTAAGAAATTATATCAACATGGCACAGTGTGTATTTTAAATTGATTGGCATACGGATATTGCCATGGTAATCACATCGTAGTACTTAATTTTATATAAAATATAATCTAATATTATGTTATTAGAATTTAAGTAAATCTTAATTTTAGTAGCCACTTGAAAACTTCGATTTTTCAATAAAAATATTGCTGAAGTAACATACTTTCAGAATAAATTAACTCCAGAGTATATTTCAAAGACAGCTGACAATTTTCGATAAATAAATTCTCAGTTACAGAATTATAAATTAAGATGCTAAATTTGTATTTTGACAGCTAATCTGTCATCTTAGTAGCTTTGAAAGGAGAGACTAACTCGACAACTTTTCGCCGAAGACATGTTCTTTGCCAAATTACCAGTGAAAAAACAATTGGTCATAGCCCCCCGAGTCTTGACTAAATTCATAATCTAAAAACATATACAGTTCAAATATAAATCGGTAAATTATAACTCGCGTTTATTTCATATGAGCACTTGGTGCCCACGAGTTAAGTCTAGTAGTTTAGTGGAAGCGTAATGCTACTAGCCACATTACTTTTACTAAGTATCGAGCCCCTTTAGATTGCCGATTTAAACTAACCAACAACCGGAGAACTTTTAAAAGCAAATTAAAGACATTTTATTATTATTATACATATGTAAAACTTGTCAATTCGTGGAATTTACAACACTGTGATCCAAATTTTTTTATACGGAAAAATTTCGATGTTATATTACCTTACTACATAAGCCTAATCATTATATCAAAAACTATGCTAGTTGTTGTTGAAAACCTTTGTTTAGAAGAAGAAGCGACAATATTAAACATAATTATTAAACGCCAATACACGTTTTTTGTCTTTGTCTTTTAATATTGCAAATGACTGGAGTGACCTATAAATAGCAATGCTACAAATATACGGTAGCCATAATAGAATACAAATTCCTTTTTGTCTTCCCATACCACCATAAAGACATTTTTAATGACACTCCGCCATATTTGAAACTACTACTACTACTACTAAAACTACTTGCCTATAAAAATAAACATTTTAAAATATTTCACCTATACCCGTCATTATTTCAATATTTTAATTTGTTGTAATAAATGAATATCGATCTTGAGGCCTTGCCCTTGGCTGCTAAATATTTGCAAACAGAATCGAATGCTGAAGAAAAATCTATGATAACTTCCCTCTGATTCTATAAAAAATTTGAAAATTGTTTTGATGTAAAGCTTGACATGTATAACGGTTTTCGATTTCTTTAAAATGGTATTATTTTGATACACATTTTTACTTTCCTCGTCTACAAGACGAAGAAAATATTGTAATCGCGAAAAATTACCTTCCGATATTTCCTCAGATATTCAATATTTATTGAAGGAAGATCATATTTTGCATGTAAAGTGGTTTTCACTTTAGGAACTCTTATGGTGATCTTACCGTGTTCACCACTTTGCAACTAAAGTTGGTTCTATAAGGTATAAGCGATTGTGGAAAACAATAACATTCCTTTTATTTTACATTACAACACAAATTACAAACACGTATAAATATGTTAATCTGTAGAAAATACAAATGCGAATATAAAAATGGAATGGCGAATTATATGTAAGCAAACACCGTAATGTGATGTGGTAATTAGAGTGTTGAGGAATCTGACCCACGCCCTCGATTTGGCCAGAGAGACTCAAGACGGATGGAGATGCAATCCCGGAATTCCAGCGTGTCTACGTTTAGCTTATGCAAGGCAAAGGCGTCCCCACTCTTTGTATACAATAGGTATTGTGCAACCAGTGCTCCGTCTTTCTATTGTCGCACAAGTGGTTAAAATAACTTTCGCCTAATTGCATTTTACCCTTTCTCGGCTCGTGTTTTATGGTCCATTGTTAGTCAAGTCGGGTGCCCGTTTATTTATTGCCCCTGCAATTCGTCCTTTTAAATGACGCAAAATAGATATTTATGTATTTAGTGTGTAAAGAGAGCCATTTTGGTATGAGGATGCAAGTTTCGTGCCGAGCGGTAGCGAGGCACGAAAAAGCAACCGAATACCAAAATGGCTCTTTACACTCGAAATACATACAACATTTTTTCTACGGTCCTAAATAAGTGACAAAATTGTTAAATAATTTAAATTTCGATTCACACCATTTGATGAAGTGGTTGTACCGCCGTTCATAAAGGCCGTGCGATTTGGCCGGCAACAACTCATTGGTTGCTGTCTGCGTCGCTTCAAATACTTCAGGCGGGATGCAATTACCTTCAGATTCCATCTTCAACTTCACAAAAACTCACAAACTCAATAAATCTTGTTGCGTGATGATGGACGCACCGTGATGCAATTGTCAATAATTTTAGCCAGTTCCAGAAAAAGGACGAATTAAATTAATAATCAGGTTAGCCATGGCGATGCGTAAAGTAAAATGAAGTGACGCGATTATTTCATTAAGACATTGTTTACGTGGTTGCGATGCTAAAATGGTTACTAGGGAAAAAATGTGTGAATCGCTAACTTTTCGCATTGACAGTGAGCGCTTAATAGTCAGTTTTAGAGGTGACCGTAGAAAAAGGTATTTTCGTAACCCCACCTGGAGTACGTATTGTTGATCACGATCCTCTCGCTGTGCTGATCGGAATGCCTGCTGTTTGGAGACTGCAGAGCGACGTTGGGAAAGTTTGTTACATTCTTTGCGTGACGATATTACTCAAATCTGACGGTAAAGAGATTTCTTAACTGCAAGCACACAATTGACGTTGACACTTTCACTCGAACTGTCGCACCCCAAAATTTCAGTCTCTTTAGTGTTACCGGCTGCAATTTTACGACCTTAATCATTCCTGACGTTTGGCACAGCTTCTCTACACATGCCTATTGTATGTCTTCCTGGCATGAAACTAAGAAAATTTCGGTGAAATATATACAGGTTGAGCACCATAAAAAAATAATGTTTTCCTGTTTTTTGCTTTAAATCAAGAACTATTACTTAAATGAAACTAATATTTTCCACATAGCTCAGGTGTTTATCCTTGAAGAAATAGGACATATTTTGGACCCAACATATACATAATGAGTACCTTAAAAAAATAAAGTATTATTTTGGCTTTAACTGAGAAATAGATAGAAGTAATAATTTGCACATATCTCAGGCTTTACGTTTGATGAAAATGGAACCAAATAGATATAAGGTAAATGTTATAAAAAAGGAAGAAGTGGGCAGCAAGAAACGTGTTCTATACAGATTTTCCGGATTGTACTTGGCACGTGGGAAATCAATGAGTGCAACAGGGAGAAACAAATAAAATAAGTAGGGATGACAGAGAAGAAACATATCCAAATTTATCAATATACCAATGAACACTTTCAAAACTTTTCATGGATATACAAGTTTTTAAAATAAATTAAGCTCAGCTGTCATTAGTGTCATTAAAAGTTTCTTCAAAATTACAAACAATTTTGGATATGCCTGAACATGAAGGAATGGGACGATATTCAAACGCAGTTATAAATAAATTTATAGGTTCATTAACTGAGTTCCCAGCATAAATCCATTTAATAATTTGAACCTTTTCTGCTGCCGTGTACTGCATTTTGAAATTTCTAACGACAGATGCATTTAATTTATTTTATTCAATTTTAACAGTTTAAAGTGACATTATTAACTCCATAACAACCTTCATAAACACTTTAGGATTCACGAGAGAAATAAAAGCGTTTTAATTCACTAGAGAATTAAAAAAGTTTAATGCACTAGAGATTTAAAAACGTTTCAATGGAGAACAACATGTTTTTATGATTTCTACAAATATTTACATTCAATTATTCTTTCTCTCTGTAGTGTGTAATATATAATTATCTTAATTTGAATACTTTTAATGTCATTTATTTCCAATTTTGTGTATGGCGGTAAGCAGGTGACAGTAAGTGTGGTGTTTTATATGATATTTGGTCAGTGATTTAAGAGCAGCAGGCGCTATAAATTTGAATATTTTTAAATTTTTTATTCAAAGTTTCGTCAAAATTGAATAAAAACATATATACGCCACGTGAATTAAACATTTATCAACTCAAAGATTTGATCTCACTCGCACTGCGTGCTCGTAAGCCCAAAATCTTTTCGTGAATAAACGTATGTTTAATTCACTTGGTGTATAATATTTATTAAAAACTTGTATATCCATGAAAAGTTTTGAAAGTGTCCATTGGTATATTGATAAATTTTGATATGTTTTATCTCTGTCATACCTCTACTCATTTTATCTGTTTATCCCTGTCGCACTCATTAATTTCCCATGTCCCGAATACAATCTGGATAATCTGTTGCAATCGCAGGCCCTGAAGTTCGAATTCCAGCACCAATAATGTTTTTTCTTCTATTTGAAATCTTATGTAATTTACATTAAATTTATTGCTTCAGTATTATTAGGAACGTTAGGATATGTTTACCTATAGTTTTCTTTATTTTTAAAATTGTTTAGTGTTACAAGGTCAACTTGCGAGGGGAGTTTTGAGTAAAGTCCTTTACAGATGTTTTCATTTGCAAAAATAGCAATTTTTATAGAAGAGCGCCTCGATTTATTTGTGTTATTTGAGAACACATTAGAATTACAAAGACATCATAAATGATTAAATATCACGTGGGGAGTGACATTTGAGGATTTAGTGAAATTTATGTTCTAACGTTCTATACCAGCACCGACTTTACATTTTTGAGCATTGACGTTCGTGGTACATTAGTTTGTCTTCTCAAGTTGTGTTAGTTTTATATGGTACGACACTTTATTTCCTTTGCATCAACAACAGGTCTTTACAGAACTAAGATGATTACTTTTGTTTTTTTTTTAGTATGCGGTTCGCCAGTTCAGATTTAGTTTTTTAAACTTGATTGCCAACAGTGCTGAAAGGGTTGCCTATATCACGTGGTCACGTGGTTTTCAGTATGTTGCGATGTGCCTGTATATATTTTGCAGTTCAACTAAAAATTGCAAGAATTAGTCATATAAGAGTTTTTAAAATGTCGTATTTCTTTAAAGGCTTGCAATTTATTTTGTCTGTAAAATATTGTTATTGCATTATAAACTGCATTTTAGTTTTCTAACGTTAGTCGGAGCTAACTAACAAGATAAGTTTAATACAGTTTTTAATGTCAAAATTGAATGTTATTGTGGTTGTTTGTTATAGACAAGGTCGTAAATTTTTATGTCAACGCAATCTAGAATGTACAGGGCGATTCGTACGCATAGTCATATAATTTAAGGATAGTCGGATAACATTAAACAGAACAACTTCGCATAACAAATTATCAAAAATTAATACTAATCCCACAAATATTAAATCATTGCTTAAAATAATAGACAGTCATAGTAGCTCGTATGAATTTCAATGAAAATAGCTTGGCACAGTACAGTAACCTTAGACACAGGTGGTTGTCATAAGATCGAATTTGGGTAAAATTTAGAAGCAAAAAGCAGTTGTTTGATTATTTCAATCCCATTTGAGAAGTGGTTAATGTACTCTTATTGAATTTATGTAGTAAAAGCTTTGGTGTTAGCTAGTGATTCTCAAAAGTGTGTCGACGCCCTACTGCATTTTTTCAATAGACAATTAACTTTTAGTACAATGTACTTCAACTATGTTTAGTATACACTCATTTAATTTAATGACCATACTTATGAATCACCCAGTATAGTAAAATAGTGTGGAGAAAATGTATCACCAAACAAAATGCTTAAAAAAAATTTAATATTTATGTGACGATGCTACCAAAAATATTGTATGCAATACGTGCAAAAAGTATGTTTATGGCGCTTGCCATCGTTTCATTTTACACTTAATATCTGAACGTTGAACAAGTAGTAATCTAGTAATATAGAGCTCTATATGATAGAGCAAGTGGTTGCCGGTATTAAACATAAAATCAAACTTTTTGCTGCTTGAAGCTTTGAGAGATTACTAGTTGTTCAACGTTCATGTATTAACTGTAAAATGAAAAGATTTCAAGCGTCATAAACATACTGCGTATTTTATTTAATAAACTCATTTTTACATATTGTATATCTACTAAGTATTATGGCGAATATTCAACAAAAGCTGTCTAACAAGATTCAAACGAATAATTGACTAAATTGGTTATTTATGCTGAGTAGGCGAGTTTACAGCTCTTTTCAGCTATAATTCAGTCAGTTCAGTTTCAAATTCTCCTCCTGATTTATTCAGTTCACTTTACATAGAAATTATGTTTTCAGACACTACATCACTCATATTTATCAGAATTTATAGCAGTTTTGTAAAAATTATTTTATCTATGATTTCGGATAATATGATTACCTGCGCAGGAACGCATATGACGTAAACAGAGACTTCTACAATAAATATCTCTCTTCTACAAGCAATGTTAAGACAACACCTAAAAATTACCCCAAAAAATATCATAGGAAAGTCTCTCTCTCTCTAGTCGTATACTTCATGGCTGAAGTGTCGTGATCTCATGGTTGCTATTACGCTGTGGTTTGGGCAATGTTCCTCCATTTGTCCCTGTCTTAGGAAAGTATGAATGCAAATAAAAGACAAAATCGGTATAGGACTTTACTCGTAACTTCCGTCGTAAGTGGAAGTTCTGCAACTAAAAATTCCGCAAATATGAAATAAAAAGACATGTACAAAATAAGTACAAATATCTTAACATTGGTAATGATACCCAAACAGGAAAAGAAAACAATTAGTAAAACCAATTGCGTCAATTTTCAAATGTAAAGAAATGCAGGCCCGATGAGATTCGAACCCGGGCGCATGTCTGAGCTTCTCGCTGCGTAATAAAGACGCTATACAATTCTGTCCCATTTTCGATGTTCACCCTGTATCTGCTACGTCTCATTTTCGTCAATGGTATATTCGTTTTCGTGCCAGGTAGGCATCCATCCCCATGCAAAATATCGTCTTCCTCCAACAAGGAGTTTTTGAACTCTACCGCTAATAAGCGGACTTCCTTCGTATCTTAAAATATGTACTACTGGGCTATCCATCGGACTCGAGCTATACGCACGGATTTTAACTCGATGATAGAAATA